>OU342742.1:456790642-457390642 GCA_910589775.1 Avena eriantha | reverse complement strand
TTTCCTCCCCGGCAACGGCGCCAGAAAATAGCTTGATGTCTACGCACTTCTATTCTTGTAGACAGTTGTTGGGCCTCCAAGTGCAGAGGTTTGTAGAACAGCAGCAAGTTTTCCCTTAAGTGGATCACCCAAGGTTTATCGAACTCAGGGAGGAAGTGGTCAAAGGTATCCCCTCTCAAGCAACCCTGCAATCAAGATACAAGAAGTCTCTTGTGTCCCCAACACACCCAATACACTTGTCAGGTGTATAGGTGCACTAGTTCGGCGAAGAGATAGTGAAATACAAGTGGTATGGATGATTGTAAGTGGTAACAGTGATATAAAATAGCTTGGAGGCGTGGAAGAGACTAAAAGCAAACTGAAATAAAGATGGGAGCAAGCAAACATGTAACAGATCTAATTGCAAACAGTGTTTCAATGTTTAGAAACAAGGCCTAGGGATCATACTTTCACTAGTGAACACTCTCATATAAATATCTTCTCTTTATGATACTACTCTTAACTACTCTCCGGTTGGACACTCTAATCGATAGTAGGGCTATAACAGCACACCTCAAAGTAAGCCTTTTCCATCTAGATAACCCCACACTGTCACCTTGAGCACTAGATGAGTCCAACAAACACCACAATTTCATAAAGACATCCAACTCCAAATATAACTCATAACAAGTATTTGTAATCTCTAGCCTAAGTGCCACCATGGTGAGCACGCTGTCACTTTCACACACATGGGGAGAGTAGAGATCTATTAAGCACTTGAGTAGCAAGGTAGATCTATAGATTACAAGCTCATGATCTCAATAAGATCATGCATAGAGAGAGAGATGAACACATAGCTATCGGTAGAACCCTTAGCCTCGAGAGAGAACTACTCCCTCCTTATCATGGGAATCAGCAATGGTGATGGAGATGGTGGTGGAGATCGATGGAGATGGCTCCGGGGGCACTTCCCCGTCCCGACAGGGTGCCGGAACAGAGACTTTCTGTCCCCTGAATCTCCCCTTCGGTGGCGGCGGCGCTGCGGAACTTTTCGTGGCTGGAGGCTTGATGATTTAAGGTTTATGCATCGGGAGGCTTCTTATAGGCGAAGAGGCAAGGTCGGTGGGCGGCCAGGGTGCCCACACCACCTGGTGGCGCGGCCAGGGCTAGCCCGCGCCACCACATGGTGTGGCCAGGACCTGGCCCTCCTCCGTCTCATATTCTGGCTCCGTGAGTCTTCCGGTAAAATATCAACTTTGGCTTTTGTCCCATCCAATTCCGAGAATATTCATTTTCTGACTTTCTGGAACCAAAAACAGCAGAAAACAGGCAACTGGCACTGTGGCTCTTGTTAATAGGTTAGTCCAAGAAATCACAAGAAAAGTACTCCAAAGTTGAAACAAAACACAGGAAAGTGGATAAAACCAAGCATGGAACATCAAAAATTATAGATACATTTGCAATGTATCACACCTCCTATCACTCTGCCCTGCGCACCATGCCATTCGAGGTGGTCTACGGCCGTTCGCCCCCGCCCATACTGTCGGTTGACCCGGCGACAGCACGGACGGAAGCCGTGGGAGAGCTTCTACGCAGCCGCGACGAGATGCTTGCTGAGGTGCGGCAACGTCTTATTCAGGCCTTGCAATTGGCCAAGCACTACTATGACGGCCACCATCGCGAGCTGGAGTTCGCGGTGGGTGATTGGGTGTGGTTGCGCCTTCTTCACCGCTCCACTCAGTCCTTGGATCCGCGTGCAAAGCGCAAGCTGGACCCTCGCTACGCCGGGCCGTTCGTCATCTTGGAGCGCATAGGGCAACTGGCCTACCGTCTTCAACTTCCGGCCGGGGCTCGCATCCACGACGTCTTCCATGTGGGGCTGTTAAAGCCCTACCGTGGGGAGACACCAGCAGCGATGCCAGCACTTCCTCCAACCTTTGACGGGCGTCTTCTTATGAGCCCGGCGAAGGTGTTGCGAGCCCAGCTACGTCGCGGAATGTGGTACTTGCTGATTTAGTGGGAGGGCCTTCCGGAGGAGGAGGCCACTTGGGAGCCGCGTTATGAGTTTTGCCAACACTACCCCGATTACAAGCTCGAGGACGAGCTGTTTGTGCAGGCGGGGAGAGATGTTATGACAGGGCTCACGTATACTCGGAGGAGGCCCAATGGGCAAGCTTATTAGGGGATTAGCCCACAATTTATCTTATTTTCATTATATAAACAGTTGTAAACACTACGTGGAAGATTAAATAATAAGACTATTTATATTGCCCGGCTCCCCGAGGAGCCTGAACCCTAAACCCTAGCCGCCTCCACTCCCTGCGCCACCTTCCTCCTCACGCACGACGGCGCCCAGCCGCCGGCGACCGCGCCCTCGACCGCACTCCATGCCCCTCTTCCCCTACAACCTCCGCCCTAGACCTGGTAGAACCCTAGCTCCTACCAGCATACCTCCACTTTCATCGGGAGGAGTAAAATTTAGGTCTAGCAGCACCATAGTTGCTTCTGGTACTTAGCGACGAGGAGCATGAGCCGACAACCGAGGACCTTGTTGCCGTCCAGAGCACCTTGCCGGCACCTTGCTGGCCTTCTCCCCTGACCGGCAATGCGTGGCGATGTTGCCGGAGCTGTCGGAGCTAAGCAGCGATGTTGCCAGCACCTTCCTGGCCTTTTGCCGGAGCTGTCAGAGCTGAGCAGCGACGTTGACGGCACCTTGCTGGCCTTCTCCCCCTGACCGGCAACCCGTGGGGATGTTGCCAGAGCTGAGCTGCGACGTTGCCGGCCTGCAAGGTGCTCCTGACGGCGACAAGGTGCTCTGGCTTGCAAGGTGCTCCGGAGCTGAGCAAGAGGTGCTGGGGAATCGATCGGATCGATCCCAGCTGGGCGAGGCGGACGCCGGCCGGCCGGGTTGGGCGATGGATCGTATCAATCCCCAGCTGCGCGAGGCGGAGGTGGAGGCGGAATCAATCCCAGCTAGACGGGCGATCGGTCGGAGCTGAGCAAGAGGTGCCAGGGAATCGATTGGATCGATCCCAGCTGATCAAGGCGGAAGCGGCCGGCCAGGATGGGCGATCAATCTGATCGATCCCCAGCTCAGAAGCGGCCCGCCGGGATGGGCGATCGATCTGATCGATCCCCAGCTCGGAAGCGGCCGGCCAGGATGGGCGATCGATCTAATCGATCCCCAGTTGGGCGAGGCGGACGCGGCCGACTGGGCTCGGAGACGATCCAATTCAAATTTCAAACGACCGATCCATATATTTTGGACAAAGAGGCGGGGTACTTTCGTCCATAAGTTGTAATCGATGGCTGTCGGAATATTGCTTAAACGTCTTATATTACCGAACGGAGGGAGTACATTGCTTTGCATATTTCAGTCTTCTGATAGAAGATTGCTCACGAGGTTCAGTAAAATTGATCGTCGCAATGCTTATGTATTCTGGTGCTTGGATAATCATGTTTAAATCTCTTGATTTTTGTGTTTTGGACATCATACCTTCTAATGAATTGTTATGAAAACAAATTGGTGGTGGTTGGGTCAGTACATCAGTTATTTTGATAGCTACTTGCTTCTTTACATAGCTGATCGAATTGAATTTATCTTAGTTCCAACAAACAGCTGAATGAATTGAGTTGCTAATTAATTTATAGGCTTCCATCAATTTATTTGGTTCTAGTATAAATGTGCTTTAGGTGACATTTAAGGTAAGAATCAGCCTGAACCTGGCGATGCTCGGTGCTACCGGGGCATTGGCTAGGCAGCTGTGGACAGTTGAGGTAACGTGTGCATAATCTACTATGTATGGTCAATTGTTGTTCATATATGAAGTTTTGGGTGTAGACAACGTCGTCCTATGATCTTGACACTGTGTTTCCTGTGATGGATGCAGGGATTTACAAGCTGCGAGTCTAATGGCTCAAGTGGACATAAATCGAATTGTCCATCATTCGCAAAAAAGGTCTGTCCATTAGCTTGCGTACTTTGACCAGTAGCTTACTAGGAAAAATCTAAATGAGTGACCAAGAACACTTGCTCTGCAAATGATAAGCTGATTAACTCGGCAAGCAACTTTGTATATTGATTTTTATTGTTTCTTACCAAAGTAATCAAAAGTTCTGATCAAACGTGGGTAGCGCAATAACAGTCTGCACCAAATGCTAGATTAGCAACGCTATGAATTTAATGTCATGTTTGCAGCTGCATTTTCTTCTATTTTGATATGACTCATACTTGGGTAACTTACCTGACTCCCACATAAAACACTCCTCTACACGCGTCCCAAATTCCCTTGGTGTTAGGTATATACGAGGGATATCCAATTTAGATCCTACATTGCATATAGACCTATTGTTGGTGTAGTTTATTTTCTCTGATTCTTTCTACCTTATCCAAGAAAAGCATGTTGTCATTATCAGTAAGAAACTATTTTGATTACCATGTAGTGAATTTGGTGTCCTAACTTTTGTACACCTTAGATTCTTCCTGTCTAATCCTGAGCTAAGCATGTTCGAGAAAAATACAAAGTCAAATGAGAATGCACCTGCCTAGATGTTTGAAAGAACAGTGTGTGCTTCCAAGTGTTTTAGACTAGCAACAAATTGAAGAATACGGTCTATATGTGTATTACCACTATTGTTTTACTCTAAAATAAACTTACCTTTTGAACTGAATGTACATGATGTCTCTGATTTCAACTCTTTCATCCGCACTATCAAAAAAAAACTCTTTCATCCGCTTGAGGTGACTCGATGATAGGTTCCGATACAAGGAATCAATCATCTCCCAAGACTTGGTTGTCTAATTGTTGAACAGCTATCAGAGACATTGAAGAGGTCAGTAGTTGGTTTGCTTAAAAAAAATCTGTTGTATGTTACCTCCCCATCTTCCTACAAGAATCGACAAGTTCTCTGCAGTTCCTTATGCTTAGAGGACAAAGGAATTGGAAAATTACTCCCATCTATGTTATTTGTTCCATTAGTGCAGATGGTGCCCCTGAAGATCGTTTTGACATTTCCTTCTTTGCTTAACTACAAAGTAACAATTTGGTTTCAGGTACGTCATGTCAAAGCATTCATTTAACTTGGCTTTGTTTGTGTGTATTTTTGGAGTGATCACAGCTTAGTTTGTGACTTGGTTTGAACATATCATCATGTACAAATCTACTATTGATTCATAAACCTTCACTTTTGGTGGATGAAAGGACTGAATTGGATATGTTTGCATAGTGGGTTTTGAGTGTCGGAGATAGATCAGTGCCCATGCATGCATGGTAAGGAGAAGCAAATCCTTCATGCCTTTCTTTGCCGGCTAACAGCATCGCTGCCTGGTTCTAACTATGTTTCTCCTATTGTCGATACAATATATATGACTCATTTTCCGAGAGATATTTTGATGCATCTTATTTGGCTCTGCATGTCCTACGAACAAGGTTCAGACCCATTTCACTGCTTGAGTTCTCATTGGCTCTCGAGAATCGACTCTCATTGACAGCACACCTTGAAAATAAAATTAGAACAATCAGTATGTGCAGTTGTACACTCACAGGCAATGGTCCTGGCAAGAGATGTTTAGGAAGGAATCTGCACGTGAGTGACGTGCTAACACAAGAAGCTTAGGACATCAGTTGGATTATCTGGTATGTTCTTTCTTATGTTGTAAGTTGTTTGGCACAAATCAAATGCTAGCACTGGAGCATCTTAACATGGTCCTTGATTTTATTTTACATGCAGTTATCTTGGTATGGGCCATGCAAACAGAAGAACGTGCTGAGATAAATAAAGAAAGATCTGCTACTTGAGTGATGAAAAAAGACCCATAAGTTCTGATGATGAGCCGAGGAAACAAATAGGAAGATGACATTGAATTGTGTCATGATTGACCCAAGATTTCCTGATAATTCCAACTGTAAAAGGACCTCATGTAGTCATACTCCAACACTTCTTTCTGCTGATATATAGATATCTATATGATATATCTCTATTTATTCTTATGTCGATGTTCCAAGTATTTGCATCCGACAGTTACCCATAAATGACATAATATAGCCATGGAGAGATGCTAGGAACAAATTGCAGGTGAATGGTGTTCTCATCACAAATTTAGTCGAAAAATATTTAGCACCTTTGCCATATGTGGTCGCTATTGCTCTGCATTTTTCTATTTCAGTTCTATCATTTGATGCAGAAGACTAATCCGCTACTTTCCTGTTGCTTTCTTCGTCCCCCTTGCAGGTTTCTTTGGAGTCTTTAAGCTAACAGTTCAACATTATGAAAAATCAGAGTTGCCATACAGAACCGAATAGCACTGGTGTAGCCCTTTTTTCTCCTTTGCGTTCTTTTTTGTACTTCGTAATTGTTTTCCTCTATGAAATGCAGCTGCGATCTGCTTTTTCCGTCAAAGAAAAAATATAGAGGTATGTTACCACACACATACTTTGCATGGTCAAATTCATGCGCAGATGATTCAGTATTTTTTTGTCATTTTTAGAAAATTATTTGAAACTGAAACTGAAGTGAAAAAATTTGGGCCTGAGAGCATCTCCACTCGTAAACCCCAATACGGTCTCCAACGGAGACATATTTTTACACATATGAGGGGGTGCCGGCTAGTTTTTAATTATGAGGGGCAGAGGCCAGCCAGTCGCACCCCCGAATCTCGATTGGGAAGAGACGGGTAGGTGGTCCTCCAGGGACGCGTGGCGTTGTTTTCACGCTTTGTTGATTAGCCGGCGCCCCCGGTTGCCTCCCTATGGGCAGGGGTTGGCCTAGGGGCGCCGGATATCTTGTATGCCCGCGCCAGATGAAAGATTATTTTGGAGGACACGGTTAGGTTGTGTTTTCTCTCTCCATGTTCCCATTTTGGCCTTTTTCGGTCTTTAGAGGGGACGAGTGGAGATGCTCTAAGTCAGCTGATTTTTACAATATTAAAGAGTAACTAGGTATTCTCCGGAGTGCGGAGTGTCATGCAGTTCTCAAGGACGCGCTCCTCGGCAGTCGCCCTGAAGAAATACAGTGCACAATTACTACTTTTATGAACTTCCTCGTTTTGTTGTAATTGACCAACTTGAAAAAAAATCATTATCCATGAAGGCATGAGTAAGATATGGGTAGCCTCTCTATTTCTTCTTGCTCTTTTTGATTGAGTTCGTACCTGCTAAAATGTTGTGATTTCAGGCAGTGCACTGCAAATTTCTTCTATACAAAGACTTGAAGATACATGACTAGCATCGTCGTTGTTAATCCTAACATATTTTAGTGCCCAAGAAGTCACGGAAAGGCCAAGATTGGAAATTTTCTAAACACACTAGATGCAAAATCTGTGAAATATATTGATTTGGCTGACCATGAGAAATAAGTTATACCCTGTTTGTACATGCTAGAGCATAGAAGCCATATTGCTAAATTTGGCAAACCTGATAAAAATGGTACCAAAAAAATGAACATTTTTCAGGCAGAATTGCAATCTGGATATTTATGTGGTTTTTCAAGGTTTCATTTTATTTTCAGAAGAGATTACAAAGAATGAACATTTTTATTAGCTCTTGGTTCAAGGATAGAAATGGTACCAAAAAATGTATCTGTGGGGAGTTTGCCTTCCGAAATGTATCACTGAGATCTACACATGCAACAGAAGTGCCCATTGTACATAGTTTTATACATATCGATATACTTCCTCCAATCCATACCGTGCCGCCGCTAACTACTAACAAAACAAAACTAATATTGGAATATGCTAATACGCCGCGCTAAGTTTCCTAGTTACAATTATGGTCATCGGAAGCTCGTGAAGTAGCAAATGGCATCCAAAGAGGGGCTACGGCAGATGATTTGTATTCCTCTCCTGTTCTTCTTTAAGCTGCAACTGGCTCGGTTACAGCTTGCGGAACACCTGTGACCTGACAAGAAAATAAAGGAAACATACCATATATGATTCTCCACATTTTTGTCAAAAGTAATTATAATCTCTAAACATAAATAACATAAACAATACAACAATATACCTTTGCAGCTTTGAAGAGCTCATCCAGAACTTCAGATAAAGTTGGATGCGCATGAACAACAAGCTTGATATCCTATATGGAGCGGACAGTTATGAGGAAATAAGCTTTAACAGTTAAGCATACTTGAATAAACAACAAATGACCGCCACACTGACCTGTACACGAGCTCCTAGGGCGATAGCATTTGATGCCTCGTGGATGAGGTCAGCAGCATGCAAACCCAAGATGTGCACTCCAAGAATCTCTCCAGTGTCAGGTCGGTAAATCATCTGCAAAGAAAAAGCAGAGTACATGTCACCTTCAGGGTATAATTTCACGACTCCATGCAACTATTGCAGAGACTCAGCCTTAGTCAAGCAGAGTACATGTCCATCCCAAGCAGCCAAGCACCCAGCTCAACTATAATACATGGAAACAGAATTACCTTAGCAATTCCATCGCCTTCGTTCTCAGCAAGAGCTTTTGTATTCGCCTTAAAGCTGGTCTTGACAACACTTATTTCAAATCCTTCCTGATCAGCCTGTTCTCTCGCTTGTGGCTGTAAAAAAGTTTCTGATTAGGACTTTTTTATTTCAATTGTTCTCTCAAAATGTAACACATGATCAACCTCTATACACCACATCCGTTCCTTCTTTATGATAAGGTGGCATAATCATTCCACTTAACTGAGGAGGTTACCATTACTATGAGCACAGGAGATTAAGATGTGAGTAAATTTGACCTACCTCTGTCAACCCAACCATACTGATCTCAGGATGGGTGAAACAGGCAGCTGGGATGCTTAGATGATTTAGGATGTTGTCCTTGCCAGATATTTGCTCAACAACTATATTCAGATAAGCAAGTACCCATCAAACGGCTATATTAACTTGAAACAAAACATGCATATAAGTACAATGTGAACAGACTGTCTACCGGAGATTCCTTGCGCGCTGGCTGCATGAGCAAGCATGAGTTTACCATTGGCATCTCCAATGCAATAGAAGTTCGGAACCTGCATAGATTTTTATGTCACAATCGGTCGGCTCTGGAGATATTTTTTGTTGCAAACGAAGAGAACCGTGTGTTGGCACTATATACAGATGTGTTCTTGTTTGCCACATGGAAATAATGTTCATAATTTTTTCATCAAAAAGTACTTGCATATTATAGATGTTTTATTTATCTACATAATAGAGAGAAAATATAGTCACATGTGTGTACAGTTTGCGGTGAGATATCTGAAACAACAAATAAAGAAGAACTGAGGTAGTATGTAATTTAGCATACCACATTGCCATCTGCATCCATAACTTGCATCCGCTCGTCAACCGGAATAAAACCACGTTGTGTAACAACATTCATCTGAAGAAAATCTTATTATTTATGCATAAATATAACTGAACTTTGTAAATTCTGGCAGCAAACATTTTCATGTACACACGTTTTCCAAGCCAAGTCCTTTGGTGAAGGGTGCCCTTCCGGTAGCTATAAGGGCTGCATCTACCTGCGAACACAAAATCTCCCTTTTTCAGATGACATTGAGTCAAATCATACTGCTTTGGAACAAATTAGGTCACTCTAAGATGATAACAGCAGTAGGAAACAGCACAAGACAATATACTGATACAGATAATCAAAGTGTTTTTGCGTCCTATCCTAAAAATCGTGTCTTTCAAAGAAAATAGCACAGATCATCTACAAGCAAAGGTGACAGGAAAAGGAGAAACTATAATGTCTTTACCTCAAGTGTTTCTTTGTGTTCCTTCGTCTTAGCATCAATCAACTCAATCAACACAGGCTTACCATCCTTTGCCGGGGTAATCTAAAGACACGGACGCTTCAAGCAGTAAATTAGACAATAATGTCCAAAAAAGTTGCATTGCCCGGAATGCTAAGTTGAAGTTGGAACTAACCTTGCTTGCAAACACACCAGTGTGATAGTCAATTTTACGAGGATTGATAAGGATCCTCTGGGACAATTTTGCAATCTCAGGATCAAAACCAGGCATTAACTGATCAAGAGCTTCAACAAAAGTAACCTATCCAACAAACTTGAGTGTAAATACAGGTGAAACTTCATCCGATGGCAGTTAAATACAAACATACAACAATGCATAATGCAGATGATCCTCGCATTCTGTCATACATGCCAAATTAATCATGGGGCCTTTGACCTTAGCATCAGATTGAGATAGCATGGGAATGGCCCACTATATATGCAAGGGAAAATTGGTTATTTACCCAGAAATTGGGCAGCCTTGGATTATGTACCCGAAGTTGATCCTCCATTGGTAAAATACCCAGTTTAGGCCCGGTCGCCTTTCTATGAAGGCGAGCAGCCCAGCCCCCTTGTTGAAATTTGGATATTAAGGAAGCCATATTTCGCAATAGCAGCTCCGAGAAGCTGGGCTTAGGGTGCGCCTCCTGCGGTCGTTTCAGTGACTCAATTGGCTGGCTTCCCTCAGCTCAGACTGGTGTCGCCACCTCTCCCAGGACAGGAATGATTATCCCCGCCCGATGGGTCTACGTTCATCCCTGAATGTCGTCGGGTACTCTTCACTTCCCCGCCATTCTTGTAACCGTCACCTGTAATCCGCGCAGGTGTCCGCACCCCCTGGAGTGGACGAGAAAGAAAGGATTTTTTTCTCGGAGCAACCCCCAGGTTCCAGAACCAGGAGTTCACTTTCCGTATGAGCATTCGGTACATATATAAGTCAGTGGAAGAGTCAAAGGGTCACCACTACTGATTGGCACTTAGCCCCTCCAATTCTATCGGGAGTACATGAGGAGTAAAAATGCCACTAATGTAAACGAATGGAGCTTCAGCAAGCGATCGATCGGATCCTACCTCACGCAGATTCACAACCCTTTGTGCCTCCCGCTGGTATTTTTCTCAATGATCTAGAGAATTGGCCATGCCATGTACGCGGCAGCACCGACGCCCACATTCCCATCTCATTGCTGCCGCTAGCTAGCTGCCGACGAGTGACCGGCGGGCGCACTTCAAGTATGTTGCAGCAACCAGCAAACTAGTTGGATAGAACAAGCCAAATACTGAGTCAGCATGCTAGCGCGTATTGCTGTAACTCAACGATGTATTCTGTTCTAGTCATCTAGGCTGTAGCAGCTTACCTGCATATGGATAGTGCACATACATGTTGTGGTTCAATCCCATTTCTAAATTATGCAGTTAGCGTTTTTGTTTCATCTGTCTATTTTTATGAGAAAATATGAAAATAAGAAAGGAGAAGAGGAACATGGCTGCTATAAGGAGCTGAACCAAACGTTCGTATAATACCAGGGGGAAAATAGTCCTTTCGTTAAGCAATTGAACGGTTATATCTGTTTAATTTATGGAAAACCCCTTTAAGTAAATCATGAAGTAATTTTGTCGTATTTTGGGTATTTTACCAATGGACGACCAACTTCAGGTACATAATCCAAGGCTTCTCAACTTCTGGGTAAATAATCAAAGCACAGCAGACCCGTACTTACGTAGAATCAAATAGTGTACAACTGCAAGATAAGTCTATTACTACTCAGTTTCCCTTGGTTGATGCTACCACAAAGGTTATGCACTTAACAACTGGACATGGTACACTATCAAGCAATCAAGTGTTGTGTCAATGACTAATTAAAATTCAAAGGGCAACTATTTGTCATACTTATAAATATCTTTGGAGATCATTAAATAATATATTAATTGTTAAGATATATGGTGTTACTGTAATGATGGTTGTGACCTTTATGTCACTTTCAACTTAGCAGCATGTTAAACACCAAGCATGCATGCTAAAATGCTAATACATTCTACACTAGTGACAGAGTATGAAAAATGGTACATGAAATCTGCAAGCCAATGTCTACATACACATCACGAACTTACACTAGCACTGTGAACTTATTCTAGTGGGAGAATCAAAATATGATGATGATGATGATGATAAAATAGGAAAACCGACCGAGTAAGCATTCGAGGCACAAAAATTTCTCTGAAAATACTATAGCGACAGTTTAGTCAAGCGACTAGTCAAACATAATTTATGTATCATGAAAGTGGTGTGGAAGAAAAATGGTTATTGTGGTCAGTTAGTTGTCCAAGTAATTGTTGGCCAATGGTAAACCATTACTATAGTGCTGTCGAAAAGCATTCACCCAGCTAAAACGATTAATCGACAATTCCTCGCACAACAATGTTAACAGGTTATTTTATTTTTAAACATTATTTACAAGTTTCCATTCTTTAGTCTCTGGGTAACAGTTTATGCAATACAAAAAATTTAACACATCATTTATTTTTTCGCGAAAACGCAAAGCTTGCGTTTCAATTCATTGATAGAAAAAAAGAGAGTTCCGTACAACTATTTACACGCTCATGACAAGCGAACACCCCGTACAACTCAACCCACTCGACACCTCCGGATCTACGTTGTGGGTATCAGGGCCTGCAACCCCTTAGCGCCAGCAGCAGCCCAGGATCAAGCCTCGGTCCGAATCGTGTCCATGAGACCACCTAGGTTAGGAGAGATGTTTACAAAGACGGCGGCATTCCTATGTCTCCAGATCTCCCACGCCGTCAACATCACTAGGGATGAAGTGCCCTTGCGCAAGGCACGGGGGGTAGATCGGGTGACTTGTATCCACCGGTCAACGAAATCTGGCTCATCCATCTCCGGGGGGGCAGTTGTAGATCGGATCTAGGACAACACCTCGTGCCAAGCCGATCTCGAGAAGGGGCAACCAACAAGTAGGTGCCTCATGGTCTCGACCGATTGATCACAAAGGGGGCAGCGAGGGGGGTGTGGGAGCCCTCGTCGCGCCAGTCTCTCACCCGTCCAGCAACGGTCTAGGCAGGCAAGCCAGACGAAAAACTTGACCCGTGGCGGCGCCCAAGTGCGCCAGTTCAACTTCCAAGAGCTCGATAGCAGGGCTCCCTCGAAGAGGAACTTGTAGCAAGACTTGGATGTATACTGTGCATCCGTCATCCAGCGCCAGAGGACGGTGTCCGTCTCATCTGACAGGTGGAAGTCCCGACCCGGATCCAGAGCTAGACATACTGCCAGAGGCAAGCACACTCGGCGCGCCCTGGATATCGGTGATCCACCGACGCTGAAGGAGCACCTCTCGCACTGTGCGGCTATTACGAGCGCGAGTTGGGATTAGCGCGTAGAGCTCTGGCGCTATCTCCTCGATGGTTCTCCCATCCAGCCATCTGTCCATCCAGAAGAGGGTCGTGCTACCGTCTCCTACCAGCATCATAGTGGAGGCGTCAAACATCTGAAGCTCAGTCCTAGAGAAGTGCATATCGAGGCCAAGCCAAGGTCGCAGCAGGTCAGTGCACATCCTCCAGATCCATCTAGTTCGTAGGCCGTGCGAGCCAAGTCAGGGACTCCCAGGCCACCTAGCCTGAGCGTTCGCACTCTGGATTTGCTTGAGGGTCTTCTTGTTAAGCGCCAGCACGATGATGCGGTGTAGGGGGATCGCCATCACGACCGACTTCACTAGGGTCAAGCGCCCAACCTTGGTCATCATGGAGGATTTCCACAATGGAAGGTGGTCAGCTATACGGTCTACTAGGGGCTAGAGTGCGGCTGCGGATAGCCATCGAACCGAGAGGGGGATGCCGAGGTACTTGACAGGAAAATCTGCTAGTTGGCACTCCATAACCCCTGCCGCCCCCTGGGCTTCGTCGTTTGTGCAGGCGATCGGGGTGACCGAGCACTTGGCGAAGTTAGTATGGAGTCCCGACGCTCTTCCGAAGAGGTCTAGAATCGCGTGCACCGTGCGGAGTTCCGCCTCGTCCGGATGGCAGAAGATGACCACATCGTCGGCGTAGAAACCGACGTCGCCAACGCACGTGGGCAATCCGCCTAAGCACCCCAAGCACCTTGGCCTTGGCCAGCAACTTGTTGAGCGAGTTGATGAACAACACGAACAACATTGGCGACAGGGGGTCTCCCTGGCGCAGGCCCCGGCGATGCCACACCGGGGGGCCCGGCTCGCCGTTGAGCAACACCCTTGTGCTAGCCGTAGAGAGCAGTATGGGGACTAGTTCTCTGAATCTGGGGCCGAAACCTACTTTGCGCAACACCTCGAACAGAAGCACCCATGAAACCGAGTCGAAGGCTCGAGCAATGTCAAGCTTGAGCATAACTCTAGGTTTCTTGAGCTTGTGTAGCAGGCGTGCCGTCTGTTGAACCAACATGAAGTTGTCATGAATGCATCGCTTCTGGATGAAGGCGCATTGGTTCGGGTCCACCAGGGCGCCCAGTCTAGGGGCAAGCCGTGACGCCAACACCTTCGTTGCCAGCTTGGCAAAGATATGGATCGGACTGATCGGACGGTAGTCGCTCAGGGTGGCAGCGTCACACCTCTTGGGCAGCAGAATGATCAGGGCTTGGTTAAGGCCTTGGAAACAGCGCCTGCTCATGGTGTGGAACTTGTCAAAGGCTAGCATGAAGTCGGTCTTGATGGTTTGCCAGGAGGACTGAATGAAACTCCGTTGTGAAGCCGTCCGGGCCTGGCGCCTTACCATGTGGTAGTCACCTAATCACATCCCACACCTCTTCCTCTGTGAAAGGTGCGTCAAGTTCCGAAAGCTCCTCAGCGTGGGTCCCTAGAAATTCTAGGTCCAGCAAGAACTCACGCTCCACAGTAGTCCCCAACAGTGCCTGGAAATGAGAGTGCGTAGCTTCTGCCATGGCTGCGTGGTCAACAACGATCGCGCCATTGACCTAGAGGCTATGTATCACATCAGAAGCATGCTGGTGGAAGAAGGCCATGTTGGCATCTCCCTCCTTCAGCCAGGCCACTTTAGCGCGTTGTCGCGCCATGGTGTGTTCTAGGGAGGCCAGCCCCAGATATTTGCGCTTCAGCTTGGCACGAAGCGCACGCTCATGAGTTGTCGCTTCAACTTAGCGACCAGCCCACGGTAGGGGTCAGGGTCTCCATCAATGGTCATCCATGCAGAGTCCACGACCTCATGAAAGCCGTCCAACTTCGTCTAGAACTGTTCGAACTAGAATCGCTTCCGCCCCACAGCGACAGGCGTGCAATCCAGGAGCGAGGGGAGTGGTCTGATATGACGGACGCAAGGCAGCGCAGCAAGCAGCTATCCCTCGCACCTGCCTCGTCCCCTCCTCTGTCCCGTTGAGAGTCGTCTTCTCCCACCCGTCGCCGCCCCTCTCTTTCCTTCCTTCCGGCGACTCTGCTGGCTGGCAGGAGGATGGTGTAGGTGGTCGTGCTCCTCTTGTAAATAGTAGCAGTAGGGTTAGTTCTATGTTTGGTTCATGTCTTCGGCTTCTTGCTGGTCTTCGGCTACATGCCGGTCGTCGGCTCTATGCCGGGAGGGAGATGCCAGGTCTTTGGGCTCGGATCTGGTATTGCTTGGCCTCTCTGCACCTTGTTGCGGCACTCCCATGGTTGGAGCCGGAGGTGACGAGGAGGGGAGTTCCTGAAACCTCCATCAATAAAGGAGCTGTTGTTGTGGAGCTTGGGGTCTGGGTGCCTCTCCTCGGTCTTGTCGTCGCGGTGGCGGAAGATGGAGAGGGGTGGTCGCATCTGAAGCTCCACGGGGATTTGTTGCTGCAAGTCGGAGATCACCACAAGACGGCCTCGATTTGCCGCCATGACCTATGGCTGAGTAGGCAGCCTCTCCAGATGCCTTTGATGGCGTCATCTCAACCTCCAAGACGGAGGCCCTCTGCGGGATTCAGGACGGCGCGCAGCGGCCTGCTTCTCCCAAGTGGTTTCGTCCCCGGCGAGAAGAAGGCCGGCCGGCGGTGGAGTCCCAGTTGCTGCAGTGGAGATGAAGGACTCGATGGCTTTTTTGTTCTACTTTTTAGGGTCCTTTATGTTAATTTCCAGGACTGCTCTGTAACTCTAGTTCTTCTAGGGTCCTGTATGCATATTGTAACTCCACGGACCATGAATGAAAGGCAGCACTAGGCCCTTCTGGGCCTTTCCCCTGTTAAAAAAAAATCCCAGTCAGTCGTGCAGTGACTCTGTCTAGCCGCACCAAGGTAGGGGGATCGTGCTCGTTCGACCAAGTGTATCTTCTCCCATGCAGGTAGATCTCCTTCAGCGCGCAGTCGTTCAGGAATCTCCTGAAGCGACCCATCATGCGTCTATGAAGGTTATCATTGTTCTTATCCTTATCTCGGTAGATCATATTGAAGTCCCCACACAGGACCCAGGGGCCAGCATGCGTTCTCCTCACCTCGCGCATCTCTGCGAGGAAGGCGATTTTGTCCATCTCATCATGTGGGCCATAAACACAGGTCAGCCACCATGGTGTCCCACCCGAGGGTGTCACCCGGGCTGTGACGCTGTTTAGGCCCACATGTGCGCTGTCGAGCTGCACCACCCTGCTCTGCCAAGCTACAATAATACCACCTCTCGTCTGGGTCGCCGGCAAGCAGAAATACGCATCAAAATCCGCGCCTAGGGTTTCCATAACGATAGTAGGTGATACAACGACAAGCATAGTCTCTTGCATACATACAATGGACACACGCGTCGAGCTCACAACACTCCTAACACCCGTGCGGCGCGCGCGATCATTGAGACCTCGCACGTTGCACACCAGCATCAGAGGGTTGTATGACATTGGAACGTTTAGCACCCGGTTGAGGACCGCGGGGTCAGGCCACCAAGAGGCCACCACCCGGCAAGTCCGTCGAAGGTGTAGCACACCCTCTGATCGCGGATAGCATCCATCCATAGAGTTATCCCACCGCCTCTATCATCTCGTCAGTGAGTGGTGTCTCGAACATCCTATGATACGCCTCCATGGCAGCCTCGGAGGGTGCCTCATCACATTTACAAGTTTCCATTCTTTAGTCTGTGGGTAACAGTGTATACAGTACGTACAATGTACATGCAAGAGTGTCAGACTAAGATTTCTTGCACTGTCCTACCAATCTAGCAATATATTTGTAGCATGAATACAGAAGTAACAAAAATATCTGAAATATATCTAGTGGCAGATATTGTAAGAAGTAAAATATATTAATACTTTCAATAAAGGTTATTATATTGCTTGAATATGGTTGTGCTTTGCATCCCAATTGATCACTGATGTCATGATTAACAACTTGCTAGGACATGTTTATCTGCTAATCATGCATTGTATTCACTAGTCACTGCACCGCATGAAACATGACTTTCATAATTAAGCGGCCTGAAAGGACACTTCCAAACTAAGCATATCTCCAAGGAACTGTCCATTTACCTCGCTTCCCAGAGCGGTGTATACATCACTGAATTCTAGTCCAATGTAACCACTTCCAACAATAGCTATCCAGTCGGGGACTGACTCAAGTTTTAGTGCATGATCACTGGTAAATACAGTTTTACCTGCATAGACCATCCAGCGAGAAGAATAGTACATGTAAGGAAACCGAGATAGTAATAAGAAATACAATGTGACTGCAATAGACAACATTCACAATGGATCATTGGTGTTTCAATGCATAATTCGGCATGTTTCCCTTATTAATTGGTTAATTCTTTTTCTACTTAATGAACAGGCAGGGCTCCTGCTGTTTGCTCCAAAAAAAACATAATAAGAATTGTGCGGTAAAGCGTAACCACCTTCTAGTGTGAATGAATTTATAGGAACTGTTAGGAATAAGCAACTTGTATTCAGGGGGGCAAAGGCTATAATATATAGTACATTTACAAGCCTCTCGATAAGTAGTCGACTCCAGTATAGTAGATACACTGTAACTAGCGGGATTATAGAAATCAAGGGAAGGATGAGGCCAAGTACAAAGAGAATAAGTCGGTTGAGGTAGGTCACCAGAAGTAAAAGGTGCATTGGATGACTCAGGCACAACACAGGGATGGCGGATGTAGTGGAAAGGAAAAGTAGGATGAGAAGGAACCACAGGATAAGGCGGAGATGGGGAAGACACCGGTGAGGACAGTGAAGAAGGGGGCGACGAAGGAGAAGAAGAAAGCATATGTGTGGTTTTGGTAATAAATGACATTCCCTTTGGACTAATGTTTTCATTGAGTTTTATATGAAGGAATATCCCATAGTTCATGTGTTGGATTCAAGTATGGATGCCATAAAGATAAAGATATACCTTGAGTATTGACATCGAGATCATCGATTGGAAGAGAAGAATATGATATGATCAAGAAGAAATGAAGATGGGATTTCTTGTATATAGGTTGTAGTGGCGCCGCCGTTGGCTTCCGGATCGTGAGCGGTATGCCCAAGTAAGTCAGGGGAAGTTCGACCACGAGGCAACCGAGTTGCGCAACAACAGGGGTGACCTCGTCAGGGTCACAGCGGATAAGCGTGACAGTGCTGTTGTTGTAGTTGACGCAGAGTCCGGAGGCGCGTCCGAAAAGGTCAAGGGTCCGTTGCACTATCTCTATATCCTCAGCCTACACCTGGCAGAACATGATGACATCATCGGCATAGAGGGAGATCGGCGGGATCGAGCGGCAGGGGTGTAACTGGCGAAGGATGCCAAGCTCAGTGGCGCGACAGAAGAGGCGTCCCAAGGTGTCGACAGTGAGGTCGAACAATTGTGGGGACAATGGATCGCCTTGCCAGAGGCCTCTCCGGTGCCAGATCACGGGTCCAGGCTCACCATTGCGTAGGACTTTTGTGCTTGCCGAGGAGAGAAAGATCGCCAGCCACTCGAGGAAGCGATTGCCGAAGCCATAGTGTCGCAGCGCTTCGAGAAGGAAGGGCCAGGAGATCGAGTCGAAAGCGCGGGCGAGGTCAAGCTTGAGGAGTAGCTAGGGCTCGCCTAGGGGATGTAGCAGCCTGGCGGACTCAAGCACGAGGACGAAGTTGTCGTGGAGGCTACGGCCGGAGATGAAGGCGCTCTGGATGGGGCTGACGAGGCTATCAAGCCTAGGTAGGCGTAGCGACAGGACCTTTGCGAAAAGCTTCGCAATCAGATGTATCAGGCTTATGGGCCTATAGTCGCGAAAAGTGTTGGCGTCAGCGTGCTTGGGGATGAGCGCGAGGAGTGCTCGACTCAAGCGAGCAAACCCTCGTCCTTGCATCTCGTACAGCTTCTAGAACACGTCAACGATGTCTGATTTGATGTTGCCCTAGCAGGCGCGAAGGAATTCAGCGGTAAAGCCATCCGGCCCGGGCGCCTTGTGCGTCAGCATCCACTTCACAGCATTCCAGATCTCCTCTTCCCCAAAGGGCCCGTCGAGGGCCAGTAGGGAGGTGTCAGGCTCGATGAGGTCGCCGAAATCGAGTGTCCAGTCGCGCTACACGTCGGTGCCAAGGATCATCAAAGTGGTGGAACGCTGCCCTGGCCATGTCATCATGCTTGATGAGGGTCTATTCTCCATCAGTGAGGCCATAGATCATGTTTTTGTGTTTGCGGTAGGAGCATTGTCGATGGTAGAAGGTGGTGTTGGCATCACCATCCTTGAGGAACGCGAGTCGTGCCCGCTGTCGTCCCATTGTTCTCTTGAAAGATGGAGGCCCAGGTAGGCGTGCTTGATTTCCTTGCAAAGCCATTCCTCGTAGGGCGTGAGAATCCTGTCCTCTTGGGCTTTGTCAAAGCGTAGAAGCAACTCGCGGGAGATGGCCATTTTGTGCCTGACGTTGCCAACCGCGCGCTCCAACTAGTAAGTGCACGGGCTGTAGCCTGCATGCGTAGTGCTCTGCGCTGGAAGGGGTCACTTGCCATGGTGGAGTGCCAGGCCGCGCCGACTATATCCTGGAAGCCATCCATGCGCGTCTAGAACTCCTCTAAGTGGAATCTTCGGTAGAAGGCCGGCGTTGGGGAGCAATCCAGGAGTAGAGGACTGTGGTCTGAGACCACGGACGCGACGCATCTGAGGTGGCTGTGGCAGTGTTGCTCCTCCCAGTCCACAATACATAGCACACGGTCAAAGTGGACAAGGGTTGGTGGCGATTGTCCATTGGACCAGGTGTAGCGACGCCCGTTGAGGTAAACCTCCTTGAGGGCGAGGTCGTCGATCACCCGTCGAAAGCGACCCATCATACGCCGGTCGAGAAGCTCGTTATTCTTATCCTCAGCCGAGATGATCATGTTGAAATCTCTACATAGCATCCAAGGGCCAGCGCAATCAGTGCGGATAGCGCGGAGTTCTTGCATGAAAACAATCTTCTCGGCGTCTACTTGTGGCCCATAGATGACGGTGATCCACCATGGAGACGATGTGCTCGAGGGTGTGCTGACCTTGGCGGTGATTGCGTGCGTGGTGAACAATGGGTCGGTGATAGACACGTCCCTGCTCTTCCATGCGAGGAGGATGCCTCCCCAGGTGCCGGTCGCGGGCAAGTGTAGTCATCAAACTCTGAGCCCAAGGTCTCGGGGACAATCGACAAGCAAAGCAGCTCAACTTTGGTTTCCTGGAAGCAAACGATGGATGCATCTGTGGTGGCAAGAGCGAGCGAATGGTGAGGCGTCTAGCCTACGCGTTCAGGCCCCGAACATTCCAGATTAGAATTTTCAGGTTGTTATCCATTGGAAAGAGGTCAACGGAACAGCGGGCTAAACCACAATGGGCTTGCCGGCCGGCGTCAAGGCACAAGGTGGTGAGGGTGGGGTTGCAGGGAGCACACGATCCACCAGCACCGCGATAGCTGCCAGCACGGTGAAGGGGATGGAGGCGGCGAAGATGCCGTCGTAGGTCTTCATCTCCTCAGTGGTGATCACTTGGTCCGTGCCAATGATCCCGAGGGCGCGCAGGATTTGAACGTGTGCTCTTCGCTCTGCAGTGGGAGGCACTACGCTGGCGGCAGAGTGACCACAACGAGGAGCGAAGTTTAGCGGCTGCCAGCGGGAGCACTTTCCGTGGGGAGGGCAGCATTCAGCTGTCATGTTGCAGCTGTCAGGAAGTCAGTTGCGCGGGGCAGTGGATCGGTTGGATGATCGCTTGAACATGCGCGGCGGCGTGGCGTAGCGGTGACCAGCATCAAGTCCAGGTGAGGGAACGTGTGCAGCCTGCGCAGGCGTAGGGACGCCGTGGGCCAAGATCTCGCCAGTCCCGGTCAGCAGTGCAGCTGGCTACATGGATGGCGGTGACTTGGGAAAAAAAGGTTGCACGAGTTGCACGTGTGGAACCCTAACCTTGCAGTGATACCATGTTAGGAATAAGCAATTTGTATTCCGGGGGGCAAAGGCCACAATATATATTACATGTATAGGTGTCAAATATGCAAGGAACCCCCTAACTATTAGGGAAACTACAATATACAAATATCTCTCTAACAGGAACAAGTCAGGGGAGCACTTAGGCCAGATTTATTTGTTCTCAAATTTCTTGGTTGGTTCATTCAACAAATGTAGAGAATAGATAAAAAAGCACTTGCGTTAATATCCAAGAAATAGAGATGTACTTTATTATTCCCTCCGTTCCAAAATATAAGATCTTTTGGCAAGCAGGAGGGAGTAGCTTTTTTGTACCCATTTCCTGTGAATGGCGATTTCACATAAAGCAAAATGGTCTGAGATTGTCTTTTAGTGTTTTAGTCTTCTCGATTTCTGCAGCTAACTTAACACTAATACTGGAGAAAACAAAGAGCACGAATTATCCCAAGAGGCACTGATGATAATTTCTTTGTAAATCTTTCATTAGGCCAATTATATCAGAGACAGAGAGTTGCGACGAAGAAGTAGTTACCATCTATCTCGATGCCCTTTGGAACAAAAGGGACAGATCCAGTGGCAATTATGATGTTTCTGGCAGTGATTTCATTGTCTGGGAAACCAACTTTTCCATATCTCACCTTTTGCTTCCCCTGCACACATGAGAACCAGATGAAGTTAATCACTGCAACTAGTTTGTAAACACAGATATGCTAACTTGTCAACCCTACTTCAAATAAATGCAAGTCATCTGGACAAAATGTATGGGTTTATCCCAAATGCATAGATGACGTACCACAACTGTGCCAAAACCAGTCAGTATATCCACACCTAATGATTTCATTGAATTAGTCAAGTTGCTCCGAATTTTCGAAGCAAGATTATTCGCATGGTCAGCAACAGACTGTCTGTCATATCCAGATGATGAAACCTGTTGCAAATATGACAAAATGATTAATGAAGCATGGGGAAAAAGAAATAAAAAATGGTTCACACTTTTAATTAATGGTCCTTATTGAAGGAAGATTAGCTAGTGAATACTTTTTTACAATATCCAATTCAATGTAGACCAACATAAATATAGAGCAAATACAGAGCATCTTGGTTATTTTATGTTACTTAGATCTCTTGGATCCCAAAGAGTGACCAGGCAGGGGACTACGACTGACAGCTGATGGCATGAACAGAGACAGTAGTGGGGATTAGGAGGGGCGGAAGGATATAAAAGAAGTTCCTCATTAATAGTTCCTGATCTCTAAGCAGTAACCGTTATCTATCAATAGAGGCTAAAAACCGCAACATATAATGGCAAGGTAGCTCACAGAATAATCTAATAACTTTCTAATTTGAGGCATCAGGGTGTGACTAGTGAGGATGGCTGCAGTGGAGGCCGCGGAAGAGTCGTGTGTCTGGCCCTCCCTAACACTTTACAGTAACCAAGGAGAAACAAATAGCTCGCATGGAGTTAGGCTTAGCCAAGCACGATGAAAATTCTCTAAGCACTACAGTTACCATGATTACAAGCTGAGGCTGATGTTCCTTGTTCCCAGGTTAGGATAGATTCTACCATACCTGGTTAATTGGAGGATTTAATAGATGTACCAAAAGTTAAAGATTAAAACGGCACAATTCACTGTTATGTGGAGAGTCACATATGGTAGGAGGGCCCAGCCCTGATCGCACCACCTCCTGGTCCAGCCCAAAGTGGCTAGGATTTCCTTATTACTCCCTCCGTTTCAAAATATAAGATGTTTTAGGTTTGTGAAGGAAATGTATCTAGACTTCTTTTAGTGTGTAGATTCATTCCAAACCTGAGTGAACCTACATAGTAAAAGAAGTCTAGATACATTTGCTTCACAAAGCTAAAACATCTTATATTTTGGAACGGACGGAGTACTATAAACTATTCTTTAGGTTCAGATTCGGATTAGGTGCAGAGTCCTGTTTAGATTCAGTTTCAGAGTCCAGATTGTATCTCCTTTTAGTCGACTTGGCAGCCAAGATATCCCTCCTATATATTGGGCTTCTCACATGATCAATAAAGCACCAGAATTCAGAGTATTACTTTTTATTAGGGTAATTAGAGTTTGTTTCATTCAGTACGAAAGTTCGTTGAGATTCCATGTGCTCTGCTAAACGTTGCTCAATACATCAAACTGTGCACTACAATGATATGTTCAGTGTCGATATATCACCTGTAAGCCCAAAGATTTCATGTGGTGTTCATCTTGAAGTTCCCGCATCCGACCACTGACAGCAAGGAGCGCCTTTGATGGAACACAACCTCTATTCACACAAGTCCCGCCCACGACATCCCCCTCAATTATGGCAGTTTTTAGGCCCTGCATGAGTCCATTTACACAAATTCATTAGCAACGGTCCCTGATACCTACAATAACTGAACTGTTGGCAGTACAGAAACAGATGGGCGTCCAGAAAACATGAAAATCTGTCCACTCAAAGAAAAATATAGTAACTCCCAATAATCCTGTAAACAATCTGTTGGGCATAGGTGTCTACTAGGAAAAAAGAGAAGTGCATTTGATTGAAAATACATAATAAGTCTGCGCTTTTGCTGAAGCAGTAACTAGCAAGAACCTAATAGAATACCAAGTTCACTATATTCACACAAACCCCAGCTCTGGGGACAAAGATAACAGTATAACTTCCACTAATACTAATCAATCTTTATCATTTCCTAGCATCACAAGGAAAAACCAACCTTCTACAGGAACCAACCACATATTAACACATGAATAAAATAAAGGACGCAATAAATGATCCTACTTATGCTTAAGGAAAGAAAAAAATCTTCCGACCAGTCATCCTCTTATATCAGATGATAAATTTAGCATCCTTTCAAATGAAAACTATTTTCATTACCTTCTAGTACGATATATCAAAATAATTAACTACATCACGAGACCCAAAATGCTGTATCTGCCAGTACAAAACCACCAGAAAACTACTCGAATTTGAGCCTTTCACGTAAATAGACCATGAACATCGACCATGCGTCCATCATAAAGATATCACCAGTCAAAATTATCCTTAACCATACAAAATCAACATGATGACACAAAGGATTCCTAAACATAGGCATTAGAAGGCAAGCTCCTCTAAGAATATCGTTGTATTAAGCAATTGACAGGTTGCACTAGACATGAGGTCACATTTTTAACTCCTGTTTAAATGCATCTAGCTGAAAATATAACATGGATCACTTTGGCGCCATTCTTGTCACTGAAACTGCATGCTTCCACGTGATATTACTCTGAATGCCGTTTTCTTGCTACCTACATTGATCCAAAACCGCCATATAATTGCTATTCTCTAACAGGTACCAGCTTCTTAGAACAATCTAATTACTTAAGAGAAGAATTATTCCAGGCTAGGCTACGGAGATCTAGCACCAACCAGCTGAATGAAAACATAGGTGTCACAGTATGTTTTGCCAAGTTGTAGCAGACCTGCAGGCGGAAACTCACGCCTGGTTCGAACAAATTTCAATCTTTGGCACTTTAACGGAGAGAAAGCCAGTAACTCCTAGCCAATCCAAAGAAGTTTCAGGCTTTGTAAGCAACATTTCTCGATCTACATTTCCACAGGTCACGACCACAGTGAAAGTACCCACTGCTCACCATGCACACACCGCGAGCATAGAGGGAAACATAAAAAACTGACCTTCTCTACGGCGTGGAGAGCAGCACCATGCCCACCGACACCGGCTCCGATGATCACGAGGTCGTAATCGAACCCGCCGCTCCCGGCCGCACCATTCCCCGTCGCCGCCAACGCCTTTCGCTTGGCGGCTGCTGCCTGCGGCGAGGTGAATAGCAAGCGAAGCCCGAAGTCCTCTTGCCGGAGACCGCAGAACCGGAGGTCGACCGGCCGGATCGCGTCGGGCCTGACGGCGCCGCCGGCGACCGCCGCCGCAGTGGAGAGCGACATGGCCGTGGACAACATAGTGGCACGCGTTGAGGTAGACCTATGGATGCTGTGCGGGACGGTTGTGGCGAGGCGTATAAGAGGAGTCGAGGAAGGCGGAGACGGCGAGGTTGGGGAAGTGTGGGTTTTGGAGACGGGCGGAGGGTTCGAAGTTGGGGAAGGGGGATGAGAGCGAATGTGCTGCCAGGTAGGCCGGCACGGACGTTCGATTATGATTTATGAGCTCACGTCGTCCACAAAAACAGAGTACCAGTGGGCTGAGCGGTAGCCTGCGCCAGCTCCCTCGAGTGAGGCTGTGGGGGCTGATCACAGAGCATAAACCACCACCTATGTTACTCTAATCGTTGCACAAACGCTAATTGTATGGGCCGCGCTACGCATCCTCCGGGGATAGATGTAACACCCTCGAATCGGCCCTATGCAAGTTTTAGCGTTTTCCGCCAAACCCGCATAAAAACGATTCAAGGACGCCCACCAGGCACTTGCGTGCGGGGTGGAAAACGAAGTAATACCATTACACATTAGTCCACGATGGAACCCACAGAACATATATATACAACAACGACTCCATGAGCCAAGAATACAGATATGATATACAAAGATCCAAAACACCTTGAAAACGATAGAGCGTCCGACTACGGACAAGATGCAAATGGGGCTAAGAGCCCTGAAAAATAACCAATGGCGTCCATAACCCTGCCCAGGCCAAGCCGGAAGGCTAAGCCTGCTAACGACGTCGATCTCAAACCTGCTAAAACAAAAGGGTGCCGACAAAGGGTAAAGGAAAAAGAGGTAGTACTGAGGCTAGTACACGGCGAGGCTAGAATTCGGCGGCTCTCGCCTACATAGGTATGGTGGACTGAAGCGGCAGCGCAGCATGCACTAAACAACCTATAGAGACTCAATACATCTGTCGGCTATTAGAGAGAGATAAGAAAGACCTATTCGGAACCACCTGATACTAACACCAAACATACCCATCCTGATATTCCTCCTCGAGACCAAACGAGGAAGTCAAACCGAGGAACTCACACAGTTGGCAGTTTTATTCATTCCATTATAGTTGAAACACTTACTAGTCAGACATAGATAGCATGAGTCATCCTGAAGCATAAGTAGTGGGCATTTTAGTTAACATTCTGTTGTAGTTGGAACGTTTACTAGTCAGATATAATTGTCCTAAGAAATCCCAAAACCCAGGAGTTGTTGGCACTTTTATAACATTCCATTAGAGTTGCAATACTTACTAGGCAGATATAACAAGACACAAGGAACCCCAGCTCCACCAGTTGTTGGCATTTTTAATATCCATTCCGTTGTATTTGAATCTGATTACTAGTCACATATTAAGTCAAATTTATAGCACTACTTTAGTTATGCTTGTCTATGATCGAGATACTGTGCTCCAAGTCGTCCATAACCGTGGACACGGCTTTCAGAAAGTTTTACCCTGCAGGGGTGCACAAATAGCAACACACACTCCATCAACCTCGGAAAAACCAACTCAAAATCTAACGAGGCTTTCACGACAAAGCAATCACAGGATTCATAAATATTTCAGGGGTTCATCCCATTAAGCTACCCGCAACGAAGTTGGCCGGCTCCGAGACGGACCCAAGGTTTGTGTGGACGGCTGTAAACGACTGGGAACCCGAAAGTGTGACTGGGCTTGTCGATACAGCGAAAACGTGTCACGATCCTAAACAGTACAGGTGCTCCACGCACAATCTTAAATAAAACAGTAAAGCATGGCATAAGTACAGGATAGTAATAAAGCCCCAAACTAGTTTGTGGCCCTAAGAAATAGAAATGAATCAAGCTCTAGCTCAGGGGGGTCCATAAGCCCTCCTGAATGTGGATAGTGCGAAAAACCAAGAAACAGGTATCAAGTACTCGGGGTCCTACGGGACACAAGTGGGCATAAAAACCAAATAGCATATATTGTCCACCGGTGCCTCTTTCATTAGTTATCCCAGCAATTTAATAATTGTATTGAAAGTTATGATCATCTCCACCATTAAGCATCTCCGCCATTAAGCATGTGCCAACCTTTTAATAACGGTGGAACAACAACGACGGGAAGCAACACCTGAGCAAGCAACTATGACTCGCAAGACCGACTATCTATCAAACAACAGGCAATAGGGTGTGTCCAAGGCAATATGGGGCTGCAAGGAATATAAATGGTGCATGGAAACTAAAGCATCGTAATACGGATAGCAGTAGATCAACAGGAGGAAATAAAGCCTATAAACGCAAAATAAGTAGAAAGGAAGAGGATGCTCGCCTGGGAAACATTGTCGACGGTTCATTATCCGAAGAACTTTTCAATACTCGCATCAACTCAACGGCCTAATACACGAAGAACAAAACACTAAAAGAAACACCGGATGCAATATTTAATACTACGGCAGAAGAATCGGCATGTTTATGATATGATACATGACATGGCAAAGATGCGATGCGCCTAGGCATATTAAGCGAAACCGGGGTCCCGACAATTAATTAAGAGGTTTATATTATTTAGATACCCCGCAATTTAAATGTTGTATTAACAAGACAAAACATGACATCAGTTCGCTACACAAATTTAAATGGAGCCAATATAAGACTAGATTTGCCCGCATATGGACTCCATATTTAGTTTAGGTGAATCGTCTAAACACCCCCACCAAACAACAATATGTATGTGAATATGAATGATTTAATGCAATAAGGCAGATGTCATATTTACACAAAAATAAGATTAAAGGCGGGGTCTCACTATTCGGAATGAAGATACGGAGAGATGGAGAGATGATCTTCGGGTTGGTGTGGAAGTGACGGAAGTAGAGAAAGTCACGAAAGTAATCAAAGTAGCCGGAATAAACACCGCGAAGGAGAATCCGAGGATAAATATCTTGCGGACATTTTGTCAAATACTTGATGGGCAAATGACCGATGCGCTGGTTGGGAGGCATTAGCCATCTGCACACCTGAAAGCGGAATCACAGAAAATTTGATACTGGACGAAAATACGCAAACAACATGTTGTCGATCAGACTCAGCAGCGGAATACACGACAGAATGAGATACTACCTACGGCGACCATATGAGCTGGGCACATATATGGTGCGTCTAGAAGAAAAAAGGAAGGTTGGCTCTGCTGGCGTGCGGGGCTCGACCCGGGGGGTGGCGCCTGCATGTGGGACGGGAGTCGAACGGAGCAGAGCGCCCGATTGGACCTTGGCTGGCTGGTGGGCATGCGAAGGGGCAACAAGCTGGTGCATGTCGCGGCCTGCGCGTGCGGAATCTGAGCATAAGCTGGTCGACGAAGCAACAGAGGAGGCTGGCGACTGCGCGCAGGCAGAATTTGATGGTGATGCGGTGGACCTGCCCCTGCACGCACGGATCGGAAAAGGCCAGGAGTATGTGCGTGCGGCCAAGCAACATTTTTCTCTACAGCTGCGTGTGGAGTTGGTGTCTATGGAATTGAGGATTGGTGGAGACGCATGGAGTTGACCAGGCTTGGTAGAGATTCGATTGGAACAACTGAAATGAATTGACTGGCTCAAGAACCAAGATGGTATCTGGTGCTAGTGATGCAAATCGACGGGATTGTCTTACTCTAATGTCTCGCATGCGGATCAAGAGGAAGCGGCGCGGACAGATTTAAGCTGATGAGGAGGATTTGGTGGGGATTTTTTGCCAGATTTTGGGAGCTAAGGTTTGGGGAGGAAAAAGGTGATTGGAGTATTGATATAGTCCAAAATAGACTAGATGAGACTAGTTTTGGGCCAAAATTTAGACGGGCTTTTTGCCTAGTTTTATTTTTAGTAAAATAAGAAAACATTTTATGGTCACGTAACGGACCAAAAAATATTGTTTTAATTTAAAATAACAAAGAGAGATGATGGTTTAATATATATTAGACATGCGGATATTCGAGCAATATAAATACGGTGTTTCCAAAAATACTTTTATGCTTAGAAAATGCACGGAAAAAAAATGCATGATGCGGTTTGAACTAACGAGAGTGGCAAGGAGGTTACTTTTAGGATTTAAACAAAATTCAAACAAATCGATTCCTCAAAGAATTCTAAACAAGAAGAATGACACACATGAAGATGGTGGAGACAGATAGGGACAAGAACACTACGATTTAAATAGAGAAAAATCGAATGGATAATCCACACGCTCATATGGGCATGATTTAAATTCAAAGAAAAGAAACATAAGAACCCATATGGACAATGTAGGGTAGATTTTAGACAAGATAATATGGATAATATATGATGGTAAGGATCCACACAAATACATATGGGTATGAAATAAATACCATCACCAAAAATAAAGACCCACATATATATGTATGGTAGAATTTAGGAATGAGATCAAAGGCAAGATGGCATGTGCCAAGTTTAGTAGATGGAATGGAATAAAGAGATATGCCCCCAACTTAATTTGGCATTGTTGGAAAAATAAAGTATCAAGACTCAATTAATTCAAAGTTAGACATTATGGCTCCATCAAGTATGGCACCAACTAGAAGTATAATAGAGGGGAGTAGAATAGATGGAGGCAAATGGTGAATGGACTAAAACAATTATCAAGAACCAAATACAAGTGCAAAAATTTAATCATATGTTCCATGCAATGTGGCATGATGAACATGATGATGATGCAAGATGATGTTACGATGATGCAAGAAAATATATAAAAAAACAAGCGATTTTCTAGTAGTGGTTTTAGCGGGGTGCCACAATAGATCCCCGCGATCCCCCGGGTCTGGAGCCGTCCGATCGACACCACCCGAACCATCCTATCTCGGTTGTAGTAGTAGTCTTTTCCGCTTTTGCTACACGGTAACAGAAAACGCTTCGTTGTAGCAAAATTACCGATCAGAACATATCGCGGGCCGGTCGCGAGGAGCGGTGTCGCTGGGAGGACGACGGAGGGCGACGTGGCGTCGATCTCCTCTCGCGGCGCCGGAGATGAGCCACCATCGCTCCTCCATATTGTACCCACCTTCTGGCCATCCTCACCACCTCAGACCTCCGCCAATCGTCGCTTCGAGCGGCGGATCGAACCCTGCCACACAGCGGCGCCATGACTCCGATCCGGCGAGCGCCGGTGCCGCGAGGCCGTTGCTGCAACCGAATCAAGCCAAGCACACGAATCCCCGGGTGTTTTTCAACCAAGATCCTAAGCTCGAAGAGCCAGCTCCGTCGGTGAGCACTCCCTCTCTTTCTAATTTTCCTTGCTAGGGTTTCACACCATTGTTGCTTCAGATGGTACTACTAGGTAGCAGAAAAAATGTACGTTGTAGCAAAATGCTGCAGTGAAATCAGTAGGACATGTAATGTAGTGTATCAAATTCAGTAGCAAAAATCTGCAGCATGAATCAAAGGACTTTTGCTCCTGAGTTTGTACTAACATATTATTCTGCTACTTTTGTTCCTTGGTTTATAGTACTTTGGGAGAAGGTGATAGCAGTACTAACTTATTATTCATGCTGCATCATGAATCAAAGTTGCTACTCTGGAATACTAGCATATACTGTACTATACAGATACTATAGTAATAGCATGCAGCAACTAAAATTGCTTCATGTTACTAGGTTGCACAATTATGGTTTAAAGCTTCAACATATTATCCTGTAGCAAAAGGTTTCAAACTGAACTTTTGCTATTTGAATTTCAGGGGTTTGTGTTTGATAGCATACTCGAAGGATTCGATCTCAACCAGCCAGCTGAAGGATATGGTGTTGAAGGATATGCCGTCGCGGAAGCATTTGCTACACTCGGTTTTGTTTCTAAAGGTCCTGTTGCTGCAGGAAACTCGGGTCAAGAGTTTGCTACAAGGGCAGAAAGTGCAGCAAGTGGCAATGCTTCTTTTGCTGCCGGAGAAGCTGGTGAAGAAGCTGGTGAAGAGATTTGCTCGCAACCTCTTGTTCCGTATGTTGGTATGACATTTGACGACCTCGAAGTAGCAAAACAAGTGTATAATGACTATGCTTTCAAGCTTGGTTTTGGCTCAAGAATTGGAAACACCAAGTATAGCACAGCAAGAGGTGCATCAAAGGATGCAATTCTTAGTAGGATTTTTGAGTGTGTCCATGCTGGAAAACCAGCTGTTGAAGGAAAAAATGCTACTAATGATACATCTGGCGTTGCTACTTTGGGAGAAGGTGAGAGCATGGACATGAGTCATTTTACTGCACAAAAGTCACGTAGCAAACAAGCTGGCCTCAAGATGGATGTTAAAGACATGAGGCAAAAGAACAGGGTGCTTCGGCATGATTGTAAAGCTAGAATGCTTGTTGGAAAGAGGGATGGAATTTGGACTGTCACAGTCTTCAACGCAGAGCACACACACCAAATGGTGAAGAAAATTGGGAGAAGTCGCTACTACCGATCTCACAAGAAAGTTTCTGAGGAGGACTTTCTGTTCATACAAACTTTGCACAATCAGAACATAACCATGGCACAAATGATGGGCTGCCTCGGAAGTGTGCACGGTGGTGACCCGAGGTGCCTCGGTTATGTTAGGCATGATGTGTCCAACATTAGAACTATGCTACGGGAGGAAGTGTCGCAACGAGACATGAGCATGGAAATTGAGTACTTTGAAAGGAGACAAGCAGAGAGCCCGATATTCTTCTTTGATAAGATGGTGGACAAAGACAACGCAGTAACAGCTCTTTTTTGGGTTGATGGTAGGACAAGGGCCTTGTACCCCAAGTACAAGGACTCTGTGTTTTTCGACACTACATTTTGTACCAACAAATACAACATGCCCTTTGCTCCCCTTGTGGGCATCAACAACCACACACACACACAATTGTGTTGGGCTGTGCTTTGCTACCCAATGAAACAATTGAAACATTCAACTGGGTATTCAACAAAATTAAGGAAGCAATGAATAGTTTGGCTCCAGACCATATTATGACAGATCAGGACCAAGCAATGGCAAAAGCAATTTCAAACGTATTTCCCAATTCAATTCACAGATGCTGCATCTTCCATGTGCTGAGATTAGCGAGAACAAAGCTTGGTCGTCACTTGGTAGAAGGTAGCGCTTTTGCTGCAGCGTTCTACTCATGCATTTACAGCACATACACCATAGCAGAATTTGAGATCTGCTGGCAGCATATGTTGCAAACTTTTGCTATGGCTGAGAACACACATCTTCAGAATATGTGGAAGAGCAGAAAGTCATGGGCGCCTGTCTACTTCAGACATAGTTTCTTTCCATTTACAAGCACAACGGGATCTGAAGGCCTAAACTCTTATTTCAAAACATTAATTCGCCCAAGTGACTCGGTTTGGAATTGTGCAGCAATATGAATTGTGCCAAACCTGATGCTAGACCGAGAAGATAATGCTGCATTCACAATGGATACAACAACGACACCACTTTGGGGGGAGGTGAGTTTGTACCTTCCAGATTTATGTTTTAGTAGCATGTTTTTCCACATGTTGTAGCATGTTTGTACAACTATTGTAGCAAAACAAAACACTTGTTGTAGCATCACTCTGACAGTGCTTTCATCAACATCATTTTTTTAGCTACAACATTGAAAAGCAGGGGCTAGAGTTCTATACTAGGGAAATATTTACAAGGTTCCAGAAGATGATTGAGAAATCAACAAGGTTTTAGCCGGTGCAGGCAGAGGGTGAAGGCATGTGTTTTGACCTCATTCCAAACCCCGGTTATGGTTTCAAAACATTTCAGGTTCAAGTTATTCTTGATGATGAGTCCTACAATTGTGGATGCAACACATTTGATATGTGTGGTCTTATCTGCCCACATATAGTAAGGGTGATGGTGCATCTGAATGTGCAAAAAATTCCTGATAAGTACATGCTACGTAGGTGGTCTGCTGCAACCTCAACACCTGCACCTAATCTAGGGACAAATAGCATCAGATTTGGGATTCCGGGAACCAATACTCTCAAGTACAATGCTTTGTGCAGAAAAATGAATGAGCTCGCTTCGGATGCTTGCTTCAGTGATGAAACATACGGTGTTGTTTACAAGATGATTGATGAGGCGAGTCAGCTTGTAGCAACCATGAGGAAACCAAAAAATGCTACGCATCAAGAAGAAGGGCATCAAGAAGATGGGCAGCAAGAAGAAGGGCAGCAAGATGGATGGGCAAAAAATGTTCAACCACAGCAGCAAGGTATTCCTCCACAACATGATGAAAACAAAAATGAGCAAGAAAATCAATGTAATGATGCTCCGAGTAGCACGTTGAAGAACCCTACGAGTGTAAAGCCGAAAGGGCGACCAATCAAGAAGTCAAAGCGGAACAAACCATTGGTTGAGCTTCGTGATGAAGCAAATGCAAAGAGAAGGAAAAAATCTCAAGAGCCAAAGAAGAAGAAAACAGATGATGCAACGACAAAAACCAACAGGAAGCCAAGAAAGCAAAAATGCCCGTACTTCCATGAAGAGGGTCACACAGTGCAACAATGAGTTTACATGGAAGCTTTGATTGCGGCCAATGCTGCGAAAATAGAGTTGAAACTCTAGCCATGCAGCTACATGTAGCAACTTAGTATGCAGGGTAGCAAAAAAATACTTTAGGGTAGCAAAACAAACAAACACATGTAGCAGCTTATTAGATGCAAGGTAGCAAAAAAATACTTTAGGGTAGCAAAACAAACAAACACATGTAGCAGCTTATTAGATGCAGGGTAGCAAAAAAAATACTTTAGGGTAGCAAAACAAACAAACACATGTAGCATCTTATTAGATGCAGGGTAGCAAAAAAATACTTTAGGGTAGCAAAACAGAAATTATACTGTCCACTAGTAAAAAATACTTTAACCTAAATGTAGCCACAAAATTAACTACTGAAGCATGTTCAAAAAATAACAGAAAACTTACGGTGCCCTATCCTTTGGATGGTTCTTGAATTTCCGACCATGCATCACAAATGTAGAGTAAGTTTGATCCACATCTTGAGATACCTTCTTCTTTTTCAACTTTGGAGGTGTGAGGTTTTCCTTGGCAGCCCTCTTATACCGGGTCTTCTTCTCATGTGTCAACAAACTCGAACTAGCATCTACCTTAGCACTTGACTCAATGTTAACAACTGCAAAAACAAAAAACAAAATGTATATGAAAGGAAAACAAGCAGGAGCATATGTATGAAGCTGCAAAAATACTACAAAAAAATTCATACCAGCTGCAATTGGATCAAATGGTGTCGCAGGCTCGACCAAACTGGATGGTGCTGGCTGAATAGTCTCAGAGGCTGTTGAAACAGCAGCAGTCGGGTCATTGTTGGGTTTTGAAGGTTGGAGAGCTCGTGAACTGCAAAACTCTACATAGTCCTCGGTCCCAAGTTCAAACAGTTCAAAAGAGGGTGCATCTGGAGCACTGTTCCATGCTACATTAGAAATATCCTTCCTAGGGCTGTAGCGAATTGGCGACCTATCAGGGCTAACAACATCAGGCTGCTCAGTAGCATCAGCTCCCTTGGTCGTAGAATCCAAAATTATTGTTGTTTGTGGCACATCGACTCTTTTTGTTGCAACAGCCTACCTTATAACACGTTTTCTTACCACAGCAATCTCCTCAGTTGCAGTTGCGGCGCCATCATGCTCCTCGGCAGCAGCTGCGGCGCCATCATGCTCCTCGGCAGCAGCTGCAGCACCAGCATGCTCATGACCCTTGGCTGCATTGGCAGCATGCTCATGCTCCTCGTCATCCTCTATTCCTGAATCGTAATCTTCATCCGATAAATCATCTTGACCTAATGTAGGGAAGGAAACACTTGGCCCAGCTCCTGATACATTGCAAATTTATCTATAATTTTTGATGTTCCATGTTTGGTTTTATCTACTTTCTTATGGTTTGTCCATACTTTGGAGTACTTTTCATATGATTTCTTGGACTAACCTATTAACAAGTGCCACAGTGCCAGTTGCCTGTTTTTTGCTGTTTTTGGTTCTAGGAAAGTCAGAAAATCAATATTCTTGGAATTGGACCGGACAAAAGCCAAAGTTGATATTTTTCCGGAAGACTCACGGAGCCAGAAGACGAGACGGAGAGGGGCCACAGGGTGGCCACACCATATGGTGGCGCGGGCTAGCCCTGGCCATGCCACCAGGTGGTGTGGGCCCCCTGGCCGCCCACCGACCTTGCCTCTTCGCCTATAAGAAGCCTCCTGATGCATAAACCCTAAATCGTCAAGCCTCCAGCCACGAAAAGTTTCGTAGCGCCGCCACCACCGAAGGGGAGATTCGGGGGACAGAAAGTCTCTGTTCCGGCACCCTGCCAGGATGGGGAAGTGCCCCCGGAGCCATCTCCATCGATCTCCACCACCATCTCCATCACCATTGTTGATTCCCATGATGAGGAGGGAGTAGTTCTTCCTCAAGGCTAAGGGTTCTACCGTTAGCTATGTCTTTATCTCTCTCTATGCATGATCTTATTGAGATCATGAGCTTGTAATCTATAGATCTACTTTTCTACTCAAGTGCTTTAATAGATCTCTGCTCTCCCCATGTGTGTGAAAGTGACAGCGTGCTCACCATGGTGGCACTTAGGCTAGAGATTACAAATACTTGTTATAAGTTATATTTGGAGTTGGATGTCTTTATGAAATTGTGGTGTTTGTTGGACTCATCTAGTACTCAAGGTGACAGTGTGGGGTTATCTAGATGGGAAAGGCTTACTTTGAGGTGTGCTGTTATAGCCCTACCATCGATTAGAGTGTTCAACTAGAGAGTAGTTAAGAGTAGTATCATAAAGAGAAGATATTTATATGAGAGTGTTCACTAGTAAAAGTATGATCCCTAGGCCTTGTTTCTAAACATTGATACACCATTTGCAGCTAGATCTGTTACATGTTTGCTTGCTTCCATCTTTATTTCAGTTTTGCTTTAGTCTCTTCCACGCCATCAAGCTATTTGTTGGCACCGTTGTCTTATATCCATACCACTTGTATTTCACTATCTCTTTGCCTAACTAGTGCACCTATACACCTGACAAGTGTATTGGGTGTGTTGGGGACACAAGAGACTTCTTGTATCTTGATTGCAGGATTGCTTGAGAGGAAATACCTTTGACCACTTCCTCCCTGAGTTCGATAAACCTTGGGTGATCCATTTAAGGGAAAACTTGCTGCTGTTCTACAAACCTCTGCACTTGGAGGCCCAACAACTGTCTACAAGAATAGAAGTGCGTAGACATCAAGCTATTTTCTGGCGCCGTTGCCGGGGAGGTAAGGTAAAAAGTATTCACACCGGAGGATTAAAGAAGAAGAACCTCCCATGGCAAACGCCTATTTTCCGGTGTGAGTGCTCGAAGTTATTGCCTTTAGATTCTGCAATTTTGTCTTTTTGTTTCTTGTTTTCACTAGTTAGGCTTAATGGAAAACAACAACAGAATTAGAGAGCTTTATAGCATTTATCTTGAGTTAGGACATGAAGTGTTTGAAGAGAAAATTAAAAAACCTATGAAACATTATTTGCATGTTAATAGCAATGTTGTTAGTATGAATTCTTTGGACACCATTATTGCTAATGCTATGGAAAATTCTAAGCTTGGGGAAGCTAGTTTTTATGAAAATGATCTTTTTAGTTCACCAACTTTGGAAGATATCTATTCTATTGCTTATGATGATACAAAACCTCCAATATATGATGATTACAATGATGAATATGATATTTTCAGTCCACCTACTATTGAGGAGAAAATTAGTTATGATTATAATATGCCTCCTATATTTGATGACTATGGTGATGAGAATAATAATGATAGCTATTTTGTTGAATTTGCTCCCACTATGATTAATAAGGATGACTATGTTTATGTGGAGAGTATTAATTCTTTTATGCATGTGGCTCATGATAAGAATGTTTTATGTGATAATTGTATTGTTAATTTTATTCATGATGCTACTGAAAGTTATTATGAGAGAGGGAAACATGGTTTTATGCATCTCAATAATATTAAGTTTCCCCTCTTTATGTTGAAAGTCTTGAAGTTGTACTTGTTTTGCTTTACTATGCTTGTTGCTTTGTGCTTTTATGACTTGTTTCTTTACAAGATTTCTATGCATAGGAAGTGGGTTAGACTGAAATGTGTTTTGAATTTTCTTCTTGATGCTCTCTTTTACTTCAATTCATATTTCTTATGTGAGCATCTTCTCAAACTATCATGCCTAACTTAAAGGCGTTAAAGAAAAGTACTTATTGGGAGATAACCCAAAAGTTTTAGATGAGTCTTGGAAGTTATTACTTCAGTAATAACTACTCCTTATCCTTTTTTATTTGATTTTTGTGCCAAGAGTAACCTCTAATGAGAGAGAAGTAATGATTGGGAAAGTTGCTATCCCGAAACAGATTTTTGTGCTTCACTGTAAAAATTCGTGTAAAATCTCTGTACGTCATTTTGAGGCGTGAATGTTTATTCTTCTGCCCCAGGTTGTTATCTAACTTTCGTTAGTTCAACACTTTTTGATTTGAGCAACAGAAGGTCTTCGAAAAAATCCGTCTTTACCTGCTGGTCTGTTTTGACAGATTTCTGCCATTTTCTGCATTTGCTTCTTGTTGGTTCCTTTTTGAGTTCTTTTGGGGAATTGAGCTTTTTGAGGGAAGTGCTACAGTAGCTAGTGTTCTAATGGAAGTTTATTTGTTGTTGGAACTGAACCTAAAGACTTATTATCTTGAATGCACTAATGTTGCTAATAAAGATTGTGTGAAGTTTTGTATGAAGGAAAAATTTCAGGTGTATGGAAGAAATGATGTAATGAGATGAAGAATGGACTAAACCTCAAGCTTGGGGATGCCACGCGTGTCACCCCAAGCACTATCCAAGAAGAACAAGCATCAAAGCTTGGGGATGCCCAAGGCATCCCCTTCTTCATCAATAAAAATTTCAGGTTTCTTCCAAACACTTCATTTTTATTGTTTCATGCACAATTGTGTTGTTCTTGGAGCGTCTTTGTTTTCGTTCTTAGTTTTCGTTTGCTTGGTTTGCTTAGTTTGCTGAATAAATTGGTTGGACCCCCTCTTTCATACATTGGTTTGCAAATAGTTTGGTTTGGTTTGGAAAAGAGTAGGAAAGTTCATGCTTATGTGGTAAAAAGAGCTCATTTTTGACTATGGCATATGCTTTGTCATGCCATGCTTGATATTGTTTTGGCTTTATGCTTAGTATTCTTTGCTGTAGCGTGACTTGTTATAAACAATTGAGATTGCTTAATGTGCCTTGGATGAATCATGCGTTGTTTTAGCATATTAAAGCATAGTAATGTGGTATTCTCCTTTAATGCTTTATTTGGGTTGACTTGGCGCATGCTCACACCATGTTCTGACTATCCAAAGTCACCAATAGGCTTGATGATCCTTTAGTTTTCAACTTGTAGTATCACTTTATGCTTTGATCAATGATGTTTTGTCGCTCTGCATGATTATGGCCATTATTGCTCTCTTAGTTTGTCGCTCCCAGTCTTTTGCTAGCCTCCACAACCAAGTATGAGTTCCACTCATGCATCCAACTCCCTAAACCAAGTTATTCCAAAGAGTCCACCATACCTACCTACTAGCTTATGCTATTACAAGTATATTCATGCTTTTGTTTACCTTCCAAATTAAACTTGTTATGAGAAAACTAGTGACTAAAGCTCTCACGAACTTGATAGCACACTTTACTTTTTTGCATCTAATAAACTTGAACCACTGGGTCCTTCTTTGTTGTGTATATGCTTGCGCTTTATAAGTTGAAATTAGCAGAACCATGTACCATGGGGAACGCTTTCAACATTGCACTTGTACTTTGTACCCCGTTGATATCATGTTCTTTTGCTTACGGATCCCGGTGGTGTGAAATAAAAGTGGAACTTGTAAGATCATGGAGTTTGTATGTGTGTTAGATAAACGCCTGGGCCGCTAGCCTAAGCCATGCCTAATCATGGTGGAAACTTGCAGCATCACCATAATGAGCACTTCTATGAAGCATCCTCAATAAAAACCTATGCAAATAGCTGATACATTGCAAATGTATCTATAATTTTTGATGTTACATGCTTGGTTTTATCTACTTTCTTGTGTTTTGTCCACACTTTGGAGTACTTTTCATAAACTTTCTTAATCTAACCTATTAACAAGATGCCACAGTGCCAGTTGCCTGTTTTCTGCTGTTTTTGGTTCTAGAAAGTCAGAAAATGAATATTCTCGGAATTGGACGGGACAAAAGCCAAAGTTCCTATTTTACCGGAAGACTCACGGAGCCAGAAGACGAGATGGAGAGGGGCCACAGGCCAGCCACACCATAGGGTGGCGCGGGTCCACCCTAGCCGCGCCACCAGGTGGTGTGGGCCCCTCCGGCCTCCACCGACCTTGCCCTTTCGCCTATAAGAAGCCCCCGATGCGAAAACCCTAAAGAATCAAGCCTCCAGCCACGAAAAGTTCCGCAGCGCCGCCGCCACCGAAGGGGAGATTCGGGGGACAGAAAGTCTCTGTTATGGCACCCTGTCGGGATGGGGAAGTGCCCCCGGAGGCATCTCCATCGATCTCCAGCACCATCTCCATCACCATTGCTGATTCCCATGATGACGAGGGAGTAGTTCTCTCTCTAGGCTAAGGGTTCTACCGATAGCTATGTGTTCATCTCTCTATCTATGCATGATCATACTATGATCATGAGCTTGTAATCTGTAGATCTACCTTGCTACTCAAGTGCTTTAATAGATCTCTGCTCTCCCCATGTGTGTGAAAGTGACAGCGTGCTCACCATGGTGGCACTTAGGCTAGAGATTACAAATACTTGTTATGAGTTATATTTGGAGTTGGATATCTTTATGAAATTGTGGTGTTTGTTGGACTCATCTAGTACTCAAGGTGACAGTGTGGGGTTATCTAGATGGGAAAGGCTTACTTTGAGGTGTGCTGTTATAGCCCTACTATCGATTAGAGTGTTCAACCGGAGAGTAGTTAAGAGTAGTATCATGAAGAGAATATATTTATATGAGAGTGTTCACTAGTGAAAGTATGATCCCTAGGCCTTGTTTCTAAGCATTGATACACCGTTTGCATTTAGATCTATTACATGTTTGCTTGCTTCTATCTTTATTTCAGTTTGCCTTTAGTCTTTTCCATGCCATCAAGTTATTTTCTAGCACCGTTACCACTTATAATTATTCATACCACTTGTATTTCACTATCTCTTCGCCGAACTAGTGCACCTATACACCTGACAAGTGTATTGGGTGTGTTGGGGACACAAGAGACTTCTTGTATCTTGATTGCAGGGTTGCTTGAGAGGGGATACCTTTGACCACTTCCTCCCTAAGTTCGATAAACCTTGGGTGATCCACTTAAGGGAAAACTTGCTGCTGTTCTACAAACCTCTGCACTTGGAGGCCCAACAACTGTCTACAAGAATAGAAGTGCGTAGACATCAATAGCAAATAAAAAGATCGCTGAGATGCTCATTGTCTGCTTGCCTTGTCATTTTGATTATGGGATAGCTCCTGTATCATGTGCAAGGGGTACCCCGTTGGCGGTTCTTTATGATACATATGTACTTACAATGACAAGAGCTTACTTGTGACTAAAGTTGAGTAGCATGAGGTTTGGTCTTCGTAAGTAAGGGGCATGAGATTTCGTCTTATAACTTGTCAAGCATATCCTCTTAGTTGTGTCACTTTAACCTTAATCACCTTCAAGATGCTTATGATAGGGGCAATGAGAGCTGAAAGCTATAAGTACCATAATGTTTGGAAGCTCTTTATGAAACTTGAATCTCTACTTCCTTCTATGAAGGCCTTTCTTCCACTTATATATTGAGTCTCCACCTTCTATCTTTATGCACCTACTTTGAGAGCATAGTGGCCATTCTTAGTTCTATGTGCATTGTCCCAAGACTTGTTGATTGATGTATACTTTGATATTGCTTGTTTTAAACTATTTGTATCTAGTCACTCTTATGAACTTTGAAGGTGTCCTATGCATTTATGTTTTCTACTCTATGAGGGACAAGCTGAATGCTATTATGCTATGTTTTCTTTATGTGAAACAACCAAACGTCTTGCAAAGCATTGTTATTCATGAATCTTTTGTTTGTGTCTTTTCATGTTGCAACATAGTTTCTTTGTCTATTGCTAGAACTTTGTCTTTCATGTTATGATTGATGTACTATGATCCCAGCTATCCATGTTTTACAAATACTTTGATCAAGTTTATGATGGTGCATGTCACCTTAAAAATTATTCTTTCTTTTAATCACTTACCTACTCGAGGACGAGCAGGAGTTAAGCTTGGGTATGTTGATACATTTTAAATTTATCTATAATTTTTAATGTTCCATGCTTGGTTTTATCTACTTTCTTATGTTTTGTCCACACTTTGGAGTACTTTTCATATGATTTCTTGGACTAACCTATTAACAAGTGCTACAGTGCCAGTTGCCTGTTTTCTGTTGTTTTTGGTTCCAGGAAAGTCAGAAAATCAATATTCTCGGAATTGGACCGGACAAAAGCCAAAGTTGATATTTTCCCGGAAGACTCACGGAGCCAGAAGACGAGACGGAGAGGGGCCACAGGGTGGCCACACCATATGGTGGCGCGGGCTAGCCCTGGCCGTGCCACCAGGTGGTGTGGGCCCCCTGGCCGCCCACTGACCTTGCCTCTTCGCCTATAAGAAGCCTCCCAATGCATAAACCCTAGATCGTCAAGCCTCCAGCCACGAAAAGTTCCGCAGCGCCGCCGCCACCGAAGGGGAGATTCGGGGGACAGAAAGTCTCTGTTCTGGCATCCTGCCGGGACGGGGAAGTGCCCCCGGAGCCATCTCCATCGATCTCCACCACCATCTCCATCACCTTTGCTGATTCCCATGATGAGGAGGGAGTAGTTCTTCCTCGAGGCTAAGGGTTCTACCGGTAGCTATGTGTTCATCTCTCTCTATGCATGATCTTATTGAGATCATGAGCTTGTAATCTATAGATCTACTTTGCTACTGAAGTGCTTTAATAGATCTCTTCTCTCCCCATGTGTGTGAAAGTGACAGCGTGCTCACCATGGTAGCAGAACACTTTGAATACTAGTTGAAAACACCCACATAAGTTGACTAGATAACTGGTAGCAGAACAATAATACTATGGTAGCAAAATATGTGTGCTAAAGTAGCAAAAACAATACAGTAGTGTAGCATCTATTACACCTGAAAATCCTGGCTACTAGGGAAATTTAGCCATTCGTTCAATGAGGCAGATGCATTAACTTCAACTTCTTCAGCTTGGGAGGTTTGGTTCACGTGATCATCGACATCAACACTACCATACGGCGTCAAGGACAGTGGCATAAACTGCACACAAAAGAAAAAGTCATGTCAAGAGGATTAATAGCAAAAGAAGTAAAATGTTTGAGAGTGGAAAGTGTCCAACCTCTCGCCTCCCAAAAATTGTAGTGTTATTCAAGATCTTCCTGTCGTAGTCATTTTCTAGAACAAATGTGAAGTCACTAGACTTAACTGAACATACTCTAGGCAATGACTTGTCAAAATTGTGATCGCTCGGTGGGAAATCCAAATGATCCATATATCCAATCTACAAAAAAAGCAAAAACATTGTTAGCGAAAGCACCAAAAAACACTGCAACATGAAGCAAGAGAGACAACTTACCCCCAAAAGAAAAAAAGGACTAGTTATCCAGAATTCTGAATATTGCTCACCGCTTGCATTGCTAAACACAATATATGCTCATCCCATTCATACTCATCAGTTTTCGTTTGGTCAGCTATAAGACCAACATATTCCAAGGGGAGGTGGACAGAGCTTTTAGGACAAACAACAGTGCCCAAAGAGAGAAGATCCCATGTACGAATGATGGGTGCCTCATCTGTATCTTCACATTTGTTCAGGATATCAACAGCAGTAGCTATATCTGCCCTTTTCTTGCCAGCATGGTACAATTCCCGAACACCATCAAGTGTTGCACCTCTAGTGTTGGAAAGATCGATTGGCTTGTTCTCGCAGTGGACTCCAAAAACTTTCCTCACCATATCCCTGGTAAAAACCATCTGGTTTTTTTGAAGCTTGTACTCACGTAGACGAGGAGTTATATGATCAGCAACAAAGTCAGTAAGCTTGTTAGGAATCCTGGGTGGAGCCACATTCATCAAGGCTCTGAATGCACTCTTTCCTTGGATAATTGCTCTCTTTGCTGGACTAAGGCCGTCTGCAATGCTGCGCAACCGCTTAGCACCGAACTGGTCCTTTGACATCCACATCTCCTGCTTGGCCTTCTTCACAACCTCACCCTTTTTCTTGCGACTGACCACAACTTTCTTACGCTTACGCAACATGCTCTTACCATCTGGAGCAACCTGCAACACAACATTAAAATCAAAATATATGGTTAACATGCCAGTTTCACCTCTACATATAGCATACTAACCAAAAAATAGCGTTTAAAACGAAAAGAAGGTACATGAAGCAAACCAAATTGCCAAAAATTAGCAAAGCAACCAAAAAAAGGTACATGTAGCATCCAAACCAAAATTAGCAAGCCAACCTCAAAAAAACTACATGTAGCATGTCAACATATAAAAGCATGAAAAGTAGCAAAAACCTACTTATTTGCTAAACTTAGCAAATAGAAGCAATTAACTAACAACTATATAGCAGATCACCACATGTAGCAAAACCTGCTGCACAAGTAGCGAATCCTACAACAAATTTAGCAAATTTAACAAGCCAACCTCAAAAAAACTACATGTAGCATGTCAACATATAAAAGCATGAAAAAGTAGCAAAAACCTACTTATTTGCTACACGTAGCAAATAGAAGCAATTAAGTAACAACTATATAGCAGATCACCCACATATAGCAAATAATGCTGAAAAGTGTACAAGTAGCAAATCCTATAGCAAAAACTAGCAAAATCCTACTACTCAGAGAACACAACTACTAAAATCCTAGTACTGAAAGAAGAACTACCAAATACCTACTAAAAAAGCAAAACAAGCACAGCATCTAGTCCCCACTAATCCCTAAATCCTGCTGAAAGTGCACAAGTAGCAATTGCTACAGCACAAACTAGCAAAAATGTACTACTTAGATAGCAGACCAAGTAAAATCCTAGTATATGAAAGCGGAACTACCTACTGACAGAGCAAATCAAGCACAACATCTAGGCCCCACGAATCCCCCACACAAAGCAACATCTAGCTACATGTAACAGGAACATCATCTATTCCCCACGCGTCCCAAGCATGCACAAGCACAACTACTAGGCAGAACGAACTGAAATGTAAGGGAAAAGGGAGGAATCAGTACTCAGATCGACATTTCCGTCGCCGGAGGTGCTCCCTCCTGCCGCATCGGTCGTCGGCGGTGGTCCCATCACCCTGCTGCCCTAGGGTTTCTGCGGGAAATTTGCAACTAAATTAGAGACACAGATGGAAATCTCGGCGCGAGGAGGAAGAACGGAGCGCGGGACACGAACTGAAGAAAAATCCGTGGTCGGCGGCGGTTGAGGACGAAGCGGTCGGTGGCGGCGCGGGCAACGCACCGCGGTCGCCTATCCTTTGGTGCCGTCCCCTCTCGTGTAAGGAACCGACGACGCGAATCGTGGACATCGTGTAGCAGTTGGTTGTACGCGAGACAGAACAGGGGCACGTGGCGAGCAACAGACGGCCGGATCCTGGCTGATCCAACGGCGCGCGACCCGGAGGACACGAGGACGCGATCCCCTGGGGGCCTATATCATTTACCTAATTTTATCTGCTTTCTGCACAATTCATTAACTATTTGTGTAACATGTTGCACGAGCAGGTCCAAATCTCATATTAAATGCATTAACTGCTGATCATTGGGTCCCACGACGTAAGAATGGCATCCATGTGTCATTATCCAGTGTGTTTTTAAAATTTTATGAAAAAATTCCAACAATTAAATGAATAGTTAGTTTATAGGGTAGTTTATATTGTTTCAGTTACTGAAAACAATTGAAAACGACACACTGGACAAAGACATGTTGACGTCGCATTATCACTACCTCGTTGACCCTGGTCGTGATAATTACAATTAATCTATATCTAATAATATAGGAAAGAGCGTTTCTCACCGTTCCTACACCTTTTTGAATGATTTTACCCTCGTAGTTCGTAGATTTAACATGCCATGCCACAGTCAACTAGCCCGCTAGCTTGCTCTCCCATACACGTGTCGCCGCCGCTCGCTTTCTTCCCTGCAGCAGCTGTTTAGACATGTGGGCGCCCCACCGGCTTGGAGGCACCGGGGACACGACCACCACGAGATCCTCTGCTCCGCCGGGAAAAGCCATGTCGTCCTCAGGTGGGCGTTGAGGCCGCGGACGTCGAAGTGCTTCCCCTGTGAGCGGCAAGCTGAGAAGATGAGGGAGGCAGGGAGCGGCTACCAGAGCAGAGGAGGGACGCAGCGAGCTGAAATCTAGGGCCTCGCGCGGCGGCGTCCAGGACCTGGGCGGTGGTTCGGCTGGAGCAGGGCCCAAAATTTTTGGGGACCCAAAATATTTTGTTCCACTTTTATATATAATGAACTTCAGATTATAATATTTAAATTATAACAGGCCAAGTGGTAACGTCCTTGAGCTTGGTTATAGATCACTGCTGGTCGTGAGTTCGATTCTTGTTTGCTACAGCTGTACTCTTTTCCTTTATTTTCTCCGGTTTTCTCTATTCCGATTGAATCAATTGATGCCTACCATATAAATATTTTATGCATTTAATTATCCTTAAATAAACTCAGACATGAATCATAAATTATTTTATATGCATAACGCGGTGTACCTGCTTTTGAAACAAATACCTTAACTTCTTAGAAATCTACGCTGAAATGCTTTAACTACTCATACTCAAATTATATGATTAATCACTAGGATTTTAATTTATAGAGAGTGAGATAAATTCGATATGAGGTATTGTTATTGTATTCTTCTCACAGGATAGTTAAGTGATAATAGACTTACTATCTACATACATGTACTTGCTTCATAGCTTTACGTGCTATATTCCCCAAAAAAGCTTTGCATGCTATAAGTTTTTAAGACCGTAGACGTGTTTTTGTAGTTTTTAAACCCAAACAGTTTAAAATATATTAAAAACGTTAGACGTACATTTTTTACGGTCGAACCACAGGTACAACTAGTTTTTAAACTATATCCTTCCTTTTAAAATAGTTTTTAAGATAATTTTACTACATGTTTAGTATCTAAGCACAATCTAAGATGATTTTTAAAAAAAAAATATTTTAATGGCAAGGTTCTTAGTTTAAACGTCCATCTGAAACATATATACACTACTTCATTAGACCTATTTTTATAGTAAAATATGGTCCAATCTTTAAGTTTCGCACAGGGCCTCTAAATTTGCCGGCTCGGTCCTGGTCCGGAGCCAGCCTCTTGGCGAGACAAACCGCCTTCCCGTTAGGCGAGGCATGACCCCGCGCGACGGCCACACATGCCCGGGGCAAAAGAAGCGTAGCCACCACACTGCTCCTTGTGACGCGGGCTGGCTCGGCTCCTAGCGACAGCGCGGCTGTCTGCGGTGGAAGAGCAGGCCTAGAATCAGTGTACATCCTGACTCCATCTGCTGACATGCACCAGCGTACTTGAGGTGTCCCTATGCTCCCGTATGCTGCACAGAAAGGTCGATTCGGACCCTTTTCCCACTGCTTAAAATTCCATCATGGAGCTAATTAACAGGAGGTACCTACAGCTCGACGCAAGAGACAGCTCGTGCTAGAAGCCCGACAAGCACGGACATGCTCGTGCCCAATCACCAAGTGGTGAGCTCGAGATCAAAATCCAAGTAATAGAATGAGGTGTGCCGGTCATCTAAATTAAAGTTTCACTTGATTTGATACCTAATTTAATGTCTAATGAATTTTGGGAGGGATTGAGAGACACGGAGAGAGAGTCTGGGGAAGAAGAACCCGCCACACAGGAACACATTAGAATGAAGACAAAACGGTAAATGGAGAGAAGGTAAGTCCCATCAAGGTTGGCCGCTCTAAACCAGAGCGTTGGGCAATGTAAAATAAAAGCAATCGTGGATATTTCACGGAGACACATTCGACATGATGGAAAACCGTCACCCAACAAAAACCGTCGACATCGACGAAGCTAGCGAGGATTCTTGCGTCAGGAATTTCCGGAGCTTAAAAGCAACATCGGGGGGCTTCATCTTGACGGTTGTGTGCCGTTCGTCAAAACCGGTGAGCTCCAGCGTATTTTCAACCTCCATCGGAGGCCTTCTTTCTGGTCAGCGGCCGCGTCCAACGTAGGCACTGAAGCAAGTGGTTTCGTCCCCGCGGCGGTGCTCGACGGCGGTGCAGCTGACCTCTGGCTTGGCAGTATAGATAGGGAGGGACCTGATTGCATCTCAATTCATTCAGCGGGGTCTTCTCCATATAAAATGGGGACCTATGTGTTATTTTCTTCTTCTTATGGGGTCTTCTATAATATTATACACCTCCACTGTTTGTGACTAATTTAATGCTTCCAGGCCCTTCGGGGCTCTCCTGTTCAAAAAAAAGTCAGTTCCTTTGTTTTGTTGTTGCTACACCAGATCAGAAGACCTCCAGCCTGGGCCAATCCCTTACTTTTTTCCGTACCGCTTACCATTGAATTTTGTCGTCCTCACTGGTTACTTCATGAGAGGTCATGTGTGGTACTCTTCTATTCACGATGAGGTCGATACCTTAGGCATAAACATGACTAAATAAAAAGAATAATGGATATATACTTATATGCGTCGGTGAGTAGATGAGAACAAAAGAAGCATCGTTATTAGCATGTCGTGCGCCTCATCCCCTCTCTGGTTCGTGAAATCCTGAGAAAAGAGGCATGTCTACTCCTCTACCGCTGCTAGAGTGTGCACAAGGTCATGACCATGGCAATCCAACGGTCACCAAGAAACGACAAATTGTGCCCCGAAGAGTAGTTACATGGTGTCGTGGTCATGCTGGTGGTGTCATGCATGTTATATGCTCCGCAAGGGCAACGACTTTCATCGCTGGTGCAACCTTGTCTGGTGAACGAGGCATATCGCAGTTTTTTTTATCCCGGTGCAACGCACGGACACGTTTCCTAATCAACCTAATATATGATTTGTACCTACGTGTAATGTATTACATCAATAGTTGGCGGTCTATAGAAAAACAGGTAAATGTGTGATGTAGCCCCACCTTCGGTCGTTACGACATCATGATCTCCAACTTATGCCAAGTCGTCATAGACTCCAAAGGTGAATTCGTTTCTCTATGTGAACCCACTTCCTACCAACTTGAATGGTATACTACTTTATAGTCTGTCTCATATTCATGATAGGTTTATACCGACAAGTACGGAGGCAAGGGAGGAAGCCCGGAGCACCAAGCCCGATAATACGGAGGCATAGGTGATAGACTAAAGACACCCCCTTTGTGGAATCTCTAGGTTTGCCTCATTCCCTTAGTAAAGGGGACCGACTATTGTCACCACCTCGTTGGAGTTTGCATCGTGCCTCCCTCATTGTACAAGGCCTACGTTTACGAGTGCGTGAGCGTAGTTGTCAAGACCATCTCCAAGGTGTTCTTCCCTCTCCGCTTGGGATCGAGGAGCACATTGGCCGATCTTTCCTTGCGAGGATTCTACCAGACCGGTGGCCACCGGCGGGAGCAATCGGCCTTGTATCGTGTGAGTTATGCGTGTGTTCATCGTGTTCTTCGCAAGGTGTGAGTCCGCTTCCGCTATCTTCTCCCTTTCTCCTCGCTTTCCCATCGATTTGACCACGAGATCCATGAAGATCGGGCCACCCTTGAGGTTACCCCTTATCATCTGGTATCAGCAGCTTTTGGTTGCCACGGATTTCTCCTCGATTTGGTATTTCCCCCATAAATTCGAAAATCTCCAAAAATAGCCCCAATTTCGTGTTTTGGATCGATCTGTGATTTGAGTGTGTTTTGGTAGGTTTTGATCCGTGGATTACTTGCTAAACTTGTTGATCTACCTTCCCATGTGTTCTCATGGCCTAATTCCTTGATTTCCCCCACCAATTTGGTGTTTTGGTTCGAGTTTTTCCGTCCAAAACGTGTCCTGGACAAGTTCTTGACGTCCAGGAATCGACCAGACCGGAGTCTCCGGCACAGGACCGGACTCTCCGGGGTTAGTGACTCTAGACCGGAGTCTCTGCCCCCTCCTAGACCGGAGTCTCCACTCCCTGGTGACAACAACTTTGTTTCATGGTTTTGAGCATAACTTTTGCATTCGAACTCGAATTTTGGTGTTCTTTAGCTCGTTCCGAAGAGGAGAAGGAGATCTACATCATCATCTACTTGGTTCATGCTATATACTACATCCAAATTCTATTAGAAAGGTGGAATCCACCAATGAAGGGTGAAGATCGACGACAAAAGGTATAAAAATTCCACGAGTTCTCCCCACTTGCTTTCCTTTGTGAGCTACACTATCTTTGCAATCAACAAACACCTATTGAGAATAGTTTCATATGATTGCTTGGGTTATGCATATTTGAGTGCGCTATCTCATCTAGTTACCTTGTATAGTTGTTAGCACAAGGAAGAGGCAAGTGAAAAAGAAAAGAAAAAGAAAGAAAAAGAGAGAAAAAAAGAAAAAAAATAAAAAAGAAACAAGCAAGTGCCTCGTAGAATAGGAAGCATGAAAGGGCATGTATGCCCCCATGTGTGGTCTTGGTAATTAATGACAATCCCTATGGACTAATGTGCAAATTGAGTTTCACTTGTAGGTTTGTCCATTGGCATCGCTTGGACCATGTGTTGGTTTCAAGGATGAAAAAGAAGAAGCATCGTCCAAGGGCTTTGTGCCTATTGGAATCAAGTAGAAGAAGAATATATCAAGTATGTCTTGAAGAAGAAGAAGATGGAGTTCATCATGGCTTTCTTCAAGACATCATCATCAATAATTGATGTGCAAGCTCACGGTGCGCCATATTTAGAAGATCTCATGCTTGGAGCTTGCCATCCTCGACGTTCATGGGTGATGAAGATAAGGTCAAAGAAGAGGTTTCCTCATGGAGTATGGGGGAGCCATTCGCAAGTCTTCATCAAGCAAGAGCAAGCAAGAAAGGTGTTCCATCTTGAAGGTGACAAGATCATCTACATCAAGCTCAAGTGGGATGCTCAAGGCAAAGGTATGATCTTGATAGGGTTTCTACTTTACCGATCTCTTGTAATGTTGGGAGACCGGGTTTAGAATAGATAGCCGTACTATCAAGAGGGGATCTCGAGTGGGTGACTTGTTCGTATCTTTTGGAGAGAGGTCAAACCTTTGCATAGATAGCATCATCTTTCTTGGTTGTTTGGTTCTTGTCCATGTGAGTATCTAGAGCTTGTGTTTATCTTCATAACAAGCTCTAATTCATCAAAAATGGATTTCCCTTGCATATCTTATTGCATTTTTGATCTTGCTGATTTTCCGGCTCCACACCTTGGGAGATATCTCACTTATATATTAATGATATTTTATACCTTGGTGATACCCAATATTTCACCTTTTGTTGGATTCTCTCTTTATTATCTTTCCAACAAAATTGGTTTCATCCCGATTGGAGCTTCCAAGCTCAACTTCTTGCGTTTTGGGTTCTGGAGGTTTTACCGGTTCGTCACTTCTGAGAGGTCATACCTTTCTTCATTTTATTTTTATCCTCTCTTGTTGTACTATAATTTTTCTTTGCATAATATTGTAGAGATTTTTGTTCTCTTCAAAACGAGCCCAAGATCATCGAAATCGGAGTCTGGAGTCAAAAGTTATTAAAGTTTTCGTGCAATGTTGTCCAACATTTTTGCTTGAGCGGTAGTACCGTCCCAAGTTCCGGCCAAAGTTCCGGTAAATCTCGTTTTTGTTCTATATCTTGTGTTTCTATTTACCGGTAGTACCGGTGAGGCACCGGTAGTTCCGGTGGGGCGCGAATCTGGCCCAAACGGGCAGATTTCTCTTGCCCTATTTAAGGGTCCCCTCTTCCCCAAAGTTTCCCCAAGTTTCGAGATAATTTTGGTAGCTCTTCCACTCTCTCTCCTCCATTGTTGACCTTCAAGATCTAGCCCTCTCGCCTTCCCCCTCCTATGATTCTTGCATCTTTTTGAGGGATTTGAGAGAGGAGATCTAGATCTACAACCCCCACCAAACCAAATCCCTTCTTTGTGAAGGAATCCTTGGGATCTAGATCTTGGAGAGTTTTGTGTTCTACTCTTGTGTTCTTATTCTCTTATTCCCCCAATAGCTTTTGTAGCTTTGGTGGAATTTGAGAGAGAAGGACTTGCCTCTTGCATTTGGTGCATAGGTTTGAATTCTCCTCGGAGATTCGACGAGTTCAAGATCTTGGGCTTGTTTCTCTTGGGTTCTTGGAACCCTAGACGGTTGTGTGGTTGGATTGTTGACCTTTTGTGGTCTTGTAGCATTTTGTGTCCTTGTTGCCTTTTGTGGCTTTGTAGCCTTTGTGGTATTGTTGTTGGGAGCCTCCAATTGAGTTGTGGAGATTGTCCCAACCTTGTAAGGGTTCGGTGACCGCCCTCAAGTATCCCATAGTGGAACGTGAGTAGGCCTTTGTGGCGAGCTCACGGGAGAATAGGGTGAGCCTTTTGTGGCATCGGTAGGTTGCGTGCCTTCACATCTTGGGGTGAGGCCTTGTGTGGCGTTGGGTGAGCATCGAGCCACCACACCTCGAGGTGAGCCACTTGTGGCGTTCGAAGTACAATGCGCCCCCGCACCTCTCCAACGGAGACGTAGCTTTTTTGGAAATGAATTTCGGGAAACAAATCATCGTCTCCACGTCCATCGGTTATCTCTCAACCGAGCCCTTTACTTACGTAATTTACATTGTGATAGTCATCGTGCTTGAAGTATTATATCTTGCTATCTCCTTGTTGTTTATCTTGCTTAGCATAGGTTGTTGGTGCACTTAGTGAACCTAGTGAATATAGGTTTTGGCTTGATAAATTAAACGTTAAGTTTTATTATTCCGCATTTATTAGAGCCTAAACCGTAATAATTTTAAAACACCTATTCACCCCCCTCTAGGCGACGTCCATTTCCCTTTCAAAGCGCGAGCTCGATGAACATCATATAGGTGGTACTTATTGTGCATATCTTGTAGCCCACCAATTTATTGTAATCGAACCAGCATCTCTCCTTACACTTAGGCGACACGAGCTTATAGTCTTCGCTAGGTAATCATTTGGTTCTTAGCTCACTTTATCCATCGCACAAGTCCCATTTATCCCACTGTGTGTGTTTCCTTGTACATAATTCCTATCTTGTGGATTGAATTGTTTTGCTTTGTGATCATCATGGTTCTTTACTTGCCATTACTACATCTTAATTTCGGATTGATTCTTGACATGCTACATTCCATACCCATCCACCATAAGCTTTGTGTGTGTGTTTTTAGTGGTTAGTTGGTTTTGGTGTTCCGCGTGAACTTTACTTTACTTGGTTTTGATTGCTCTCAAGTGTGTCCACTTGCACGATACTATCTTTCAAGGTAAAGCAAGGTTTGACGTTGCATCCCTAACCCCCGACCACTTCCATATACACCACTTGGTCTTGTGAATCATGTCTAGGGACTCCGGAATCGAGGATGATATCTATGAAGAATCCACGATGAGCCACTATGCATATGCCTCCACAAGCATGGATGACATGATGGAGCACTACACTGACAATGGCTCCACATGCTTGGGTGATATGGAGTTCTACAACAACAATAACTCCCCAAGCATGGAAGACTTCAAGGACGACAACGATAAGCTCCCCAAGTCATGCCGACCAAGACGGAGACTCCACCTCAAGAGGGTCCACAATCGAATGGACAAGTTCCAAAGCACCCTCAACAAGAAGGACATGGACGGCAACTTCGCCAAGAACATGAGCATCCTCTCCAAAATTAATGAGTCTACCTCAAGATTGTACCACAAGCACAAGAAGAGTGCCAAGGACAAGGATCATCGTCGCGAGCGTCATGTGGATGACCAAGTGTGCTACCTACATCAACCTTTGGCAAGGCACACCAATGACCTCCATCGACACCATCATAAGGCACCTTCAACTACTAGTGCCACCACCAAAATGGCACCAAGAGCAAGCCTTCTTCCGCACCATCAAGCTTCAATGCCCAAACTTGATGTTCTAGATGACGCATGCAACTTCATGGATGAGGAAGACAAAGACTTCGCTAAATTGGATGAGGCCATAAAAAATATGACTCCCAATGAGATGGAAGAAAACAAGTTGCTTTGCGAACAATTGGATGCAATGGCGAATATGGCGTCAAGGACCAATACTTCCGATATGAGTGCCACCACCACAATGGCACCCAAAGTACAAGACGACGACAAGGTCGAGAATGGTGAGCATGGGACTTTCCCTTCACAAAAGGAGGCACATGGAGTTGAGCACACCGAGCCTATCCCTATATCCTTGAGTGATGATGTGGTACCAATCCCATGTGAGTATGAGAGTAACTTAACCCACTTGAGTGAGAGCAAGAGTGAGATGAGTGACTCCACCATACGTGAGATTGAGTGCTTTCATTTGGAGGGCATGAGTGATACATCGAGTGAGTTGAGAGTGGTAGTTGATATGTCATGTGAGACCACCTTTATTTCTAACGACTTACCCTCTACCTCTAGTATGGTTTCTCATGATGTTCTAGGTTCCATGGAACAAGAAGCGACAAGCTTTGAGATTATGATGCCTCCAACCGAGAAGATGTACATGGTGGATGAAGATGATGACATCCCCATAGATGATGAAGAAGCCACCCACATGGAGGCCAATACTACCACAACACCCGCTTCATATGAGAGGTATGAACAAGGTAAAAATAAGGGTGTTGATGATGCCATGATCCCACTAGTGGACATGATTACTTGTGATGATTTGCATGATATGGATGATATTTGTGACATGACATATGCTCCACTCTCATTCCCATGTGTTGGTTTTGGTATGCATCATGTTGACCATGTGGAATCCTTTTATTGTCATGATATTGCCATAGACATGATATGCTCTAAATGTTACGTTGATGACATCGTTGGTTGCACTTTGTTGAACAATTGCTCTTTCCAATGTTTTGCTTGCAATGATGATAACAGCGGTATATCTTGAACCATGCTTTGTCATGGATGTTTTATAATTTCTCCCGTTGCTTGCAATAAGACAAATAATTGCTCTTTCACTTGTTTTGCTTGCAACAATAATTCTCATTTGATTTCTATTGATATGGCCCCCATAGCTTTCTCAAGTTTTGGAGATTTTGATGAATGCCATGATAAGCTTGTTCCCCACTTGCATACTCACCATGCATCTATTTTACACTTGATTGACAATAATGGTGATGTGCACAAGAAGATATACGTCATGATGGATGATGTGTTTCTCTACCATGCACACACGTTCTTTCTTTTGTGTTTGATGTGTGTAGGTACCCGCACGATAATGTCAACCTCAGTTGAGCACGAGTTGACAAAAAGAGCTCTAGAGAGCATCCCACAAGTGAGTTCAAGATCGACCCCAGCTCTAATACGTTTTGCATGCTTTGCATCTTTCATGTTGACAAATTGCTCTTTCCTATGGTTAGCTTGCAAGCATGTTGATGGTATTCTTTCACCTTGTGACAATCATGTTTCTTTGCTATTGTATATTGATGCTTTGTGTGTTGCAACAAAAATATTGAACAATTTCTCTTTACGATGTTTTGTGTGCAACCATAATGCCATTATGAGCATGTATTGTCATGAGAGCTTCCAATTCTCTCGTATAGTTATTGCAACAAACTTAAGGACCACTTGCTCTTTCATATGGTTTGTTTACACACTTGTTGTTTTTGCTTCCGCTAGTGATACACATACTTCTATGATCTTTGCTTTGGATGATTTGTGCGTGGCATCCAACATATCGAATAATTTCTCTCCAATGCTTGGTTTGCACACATAATGATGTTGTCTTAGATATCCTTCCTCATGTGTTTTTGCTGAATTCTCCTATTCTTGCATCAAATATGTTGATCAATACATTAGTCAATTGCTTTGAGTGCCACACGAAGAAGTTCTATGGAGTTTTTGAGTTTCGACATTTGGATGATGTGCATACGATTTCCATGCACTTTGACCTTGCATATGCATCCCATTTGCTATACTTGAGTTGTGATAATTGTGTTGTGAACAAGAATGTACTTGCCACAAATGACATGCTCCTCTAGCACTCACAAACATATTTTGCTTGGTCTTTGTTGTGTGAAGGTACAATTGCTTACGCGTCAACCTCTATGGACCATAAGTTGACAAGATGAACCGTAGAGACTTACCTATGGCTTCCGTTCAACGAGCTATCTCTACACCATAAGGTGACTTCCTTCTACTCGAGGACTCATGTTATAATCTTCATGAATTGGCTATGAAGATGATGCCATCCCCATAGATGATGAAGAAGCCGCCCACATGGAGGCCAATACTACCACAACACCCGCTTCATACGAGAGGTATGAACAAGGTAAAAATAAGGGTGTTGATGATGCCATGATCCCACTAGTGGACATGATGACTTGTGATGATTTGCATGATATTTGTGACATGACATATGCTCCACTCTCATTCCCATGTGTTGCTTTTGGTATGCATCATGTTGACCATGTGGAATCCTTTTATTGTCATGATATTGCCATAGACATGATATGCCCTAAATGTTACGTTGATGACATCATTGCTTGCACTTTGTTGAACAATTGCTCTTTCCAATGTTTTGCTTGCAATGATGATAACAACGGTATATCTTGAACCATGCTTTGTCATGGATGCTTTACAATTTCTCCCGTTGCTTGCAATAAGACAAATAATTGCTCTTTCACTTGTTTTGCTTGCAACAATAATTCTCATTTGATTTGTATTGATATGGCCCCATAGCTTTCTCAAGTTTTGGAGATTTTGATGAATGCCATGATAAGCATGTTCCCCACTTGCATACTCACCATGCATCTATTTTACACTTGATTGATAATAATGGTGATGTGCACAAGAAGATATACGTCATGATGGATGATTTGTTTCTCTACCATGCACACACGTTCTTCCTTTTGTGTTTGATGTGTGTAGGTACCCGCACGATAATGTCAACCTCAGTTGAGCACGAGTTGACAAAAAGAGCTCTAGAGAGCATCCCACAAGTGAGTTCAAGATGGAACCCAACTCTAATACCTTTTGCATGCTTTGCATCTTTCATGTTGACAAATTGCTCTTTCCTATGGTTAGCTTGCAAGCATGTTGATGGTATTCTTTCACCTTGTGACAATCATGTTTATTTGCTATTGTATATTGATGCTTTGTGTGTTGCAACAAAAATGTTGAACAATTTCTCTTTACGATGTTTTGTGTGCAACCATAATGCCATTATGAGCATGTATTGTGGCATCCCGCAAAACCACTACTAGAAAATCGCGTTGTTTTTGTGCATTGCATCATCATGGCAGCATGCTCATGTCATCATGCCACATTGCATTTGAGCATCGTCATCACCATGCATGGTTTTTGGCTAAACTATTTTCGAACCGCCTAGTTTTGTTTTCTAAATATTCCCGTCTTTATTCAAATACAAAACCCGGGTCTCCGGATTATTTCGTTTTGTCTGCCGACGGTTTTCAAAAGCCCCGTTTTAAATAATAAAACTTTTATTTTATTTTTGGGAGGCAGCCAGCCAGGCCCGAAAGCCCAGCCGGCCACCTCCAGATAAAAATCCTACCTACCCAGAAAACACCCAAAACTTTTCCCACCAAATATCCTACCCCTATTTTTCCTACCCAGCCCCTCCACCTCACTCCCTCCACTCGCAGCGCGCCACGTCACCCCGCTGTCCACCTCACCCCGCGCAGCCCCACTTCCCACCTACCACCGCACTCCCTGCCGCACGTCCACGTCGCCTGGCCCCATCAGGCCCACTCCCACGCGCGGACAACCCACCTCCTGGGCGCGCTTCCCAATCCTTTTCCCGCCCAACCACCGCCGCACCCCGCGTCCGCCCGACGCGCTCCTTTTTCCCGGCCTCGTTTCCCGCTTCTGGCCCACGTGCATGAGTGGACGCGCTCCCATCCCGGGTCACCTGCCGCCCTCGATACCCTTCCCGCGGGCCCACCTTCCCCTGCCCCGCGCCCTCCACCTCGTGTTCTCTGCCGCCACCTACCCTCCCCGCTCGCCCGTCTCTCTCTGCTCGCCAGTCGCGCCGCCGTGGGTCCCCGCCTCCCTCACCGGCCCTGAGCGCCTCGTCTCCGGCTCGCGCTCCCCGGCGCTCGGCCGCCTCCACCTCACCTCACCGCCGCCGGATCCTTCGCCCGCCGCCGCCGCCAGATCCTTCCCCGCCGTGTCGTGGCCCCGGCCGCATCTCCGTCGCCTCCCTCGGCCGCGTCCGCCTCTCCCTCGCGTCCGCGCCCGTCGACCTCGCCGCCCTGGAGCTCCTTCTCCGCCCACCTCCCTCTCTCTCCGACGCCAAGATCCGGCGCCCGCCCGTGCCAGAGCCCGGCGCCCCGTCGCGCGTCCACCCGCACCGATGCAGGACCCCGGTCGCCGTCGGCCTCCGCCGACACGTCGACCGCCCCATCGCGTCAAGGCCTCCGCCGCCTCTCTCCTCGCGCTGGCCCGGGCAGAGCCACCGCCAGGAGCTCCGCCGCCTTGGTCTTAGTCCGCCTCCCTGAGCCGCCGTCCTCGCCTTCCTCCTGGCTGCCAGACGCGCGCCTCGCCGTCTCCTACACCGACACCAACCGCCAGAGTCCCTGCCGGATCTCCCCGTCCTGGACCTGAACGTCCTCGGCGCGAGCGGCCTATGTTTCTGCCTCCAAGACTGAGGGTGAGATGCCCCTCTGGATCCTGCCTGCCAAGCTGCATGTTCGACACGTTGCGATGAAGTCCCATGGCTGCACCTTTTCCCTGTAGTATTGCAGCAGGTGCTCGCGTGCATCTGCCCTTTTCCATCATATGCTCGTGAGGATGTCGACAAGATACACTAGCAGGGAGGATTAGTTGAGTTGTGCTGGTGAGTAGTAGTCGAGGGTTATGTGGTGTTGCTCTGGATTACCTGAAGAATGCGACAAGATCTCCATCCCCGACCGAGATCTCCTCACAGAACCTCAAGATCGTCTTCCTGGTTCCAAAGACCGTACCCGATGGCTTTTGCTGGACCTTCGACAAGATCTTCGATGGGACGCCATGACCGAGACCCGGATCCGAAGGCCGATCCTGAAGACCGATCCCGGCGCCCGAACCCCACCGACCCCCGGTGAACAGCAAGTCCGCCGAACCCTAATGTGATCCCCTAACCAAGACCCCTATTTTATAAATGCCATCTATATGAATTGTTGCATATCAATTGTACATGCCTGCATACATATTTTTGTGGGTCCGGGTTGTATAGTCGATTCACCTTCTAATTAAACATGGAGTCTATATGAGGGCTTTTCTTGTCTCGTATCGCCTCCATTTAAATCTGCGTAGCGAACCGATGACATGTTTTGCCTTGTCAAGACAACATTTAAATTGCGGGGGTTCTAAACAACTTGAACCATTTAATTAATTGTCGGGACCCCGGTTCCGCTTAATACTGCCTAATTGCGCCACATCTGCATCATATCATAAGCATACCGGATCTTCTGCCGTAGTATTAAATATTGCATCCGGTGTTTCTTCTAGTGTGTGCTTCGTCGCGGATTAGGCCGATGAGTCGATGTGAGTACCGACAAGTTCTCCGGTTTTGATCCTTCGGCAGTGTTTTCCCAGGCAAGCATCTCTCCCCTTTCTACCTATTTGGCATTTATAGTCTTTATTTCCTCCTGTTGATCTATTGCTATCCGTGTCACGATGCTTTAGTTTCCGTACCCCAGTTATATCCCGTGCAACCTCTATATTGCCTTGGACACCTCCTATTACCTTTGTTTGGTAGATAGCTGGCCTTGCGAGTCGTAGTCGCTTGCTCAGTTGTGATCTCGTGTTGTCAAGTACCAAAGTTGTTGGAATGCTGGCAGATGTTTATTTGGTGGAGATGTTTAACAATGGAGATGATCATGACTTTAAAGGCAACTATTAAAATGCTAGATATAACTAATGCAGAGGCATCGGTGGGCAATAGATGTTATTTGGTTCTTCCATGCTCACTTGTGTCCCGTAGGACCCCGAGTACTTGATACATGTTCCTTGATTTTTCGCACTATCCACATCCGGGAGGCCTTATGGACCCCCCTGAGCTAGAGCTTGATTCATTTCTATTTCTTGGGGCCACAAAGTGGTTTGGGGCTTTATTACTATCCTATACCTATGCCATGTTTTACCGCTTTATTTAAGATTGTGCGTGGAGCACCTGTACTGTTTAGGATTGCGGAGTGTTTTCGTGGTATCGACAAGCCCAGTCACACTTTTGGGTTCCCAGTCGTTTACAGCCATTGGCGCAAACCTTGGGTCCGTCTCGGAGCGGCCAACTTCGTTGCGGGTAGCTTAATGGGGTGTCCCCCTGAAATATTTATGAATCCTGTGATCGCTTTGTCGTGAATGCCTCGTTGGGTTTTGAGTTGGTTTTTCCGAGGTTGATCGAGTGTGTGTTGCTATTTGTGCACCCCTGCAGGGTAAAACTTTCTGAAAGCCGTGTCCACGGTTATGGACAACTTGGAGCATAGTATCTCGATCATAGACAAGCATAACTAAAGTAGTGCTATAAATCTGACTTAATATGTGACTAGTAATCAGCTCAAGTATAACGGAATGGATATTAAAAATGCCAACAGCTGGTGGATCTGGGTTGTTTTGTGGTATGCTATATGCCTAGTAAGTATTGCAACTCCAATGGAATGTGATAAAAGTGGGAACAACTGTTGGGTTTTGGGATTCCTCAGGACAATTATATCTAACTAGTAAATGTTCCAACTACAACGGAATGGTAGTTAAAACTGCCCACTACTTATGCTATCAGGATGACTCATGATATCTATATCTGATTAGTAATTGCTGCAACTATAATGGAATGAGTAAAATTGCCAACTGTGTGAGTTCCTTGGTCTGACTTCCTCGTTTGGTCTCGAGGGGGAAATACCAGGATGGGTTGTTTGGTGTTAGTTTCCGGTTGGATCCGAATAGGTCTATCTTATCCCTCTCTGATAACTGCCAGTTGTATCTAGTCTCTATAGGTTGTTTAGTGCCACTGCGCTGCCGCTTCAGCCCCCCATACCTATGTAGGCGAGAGCCGCCGAATTCTAGCCTCGCCGTGTACTGGCCTCAGTACTGACGCTCCTCTTTTTCCTTTGCCCTTTGTCGGCACCCCTTTTGTTTTAGCAGGTTTGAGGTCGACGTCGTTAGCAGGGTTACCCTTCCGGCTTGGCCTGGGCAGGGTTATGGACGCCATTGGTTATTCTTCAGGGCTCTTAGCCCCATTTGCATCTTGTCCGTAGTCGGACGCTCTATCGTTTTCAAGGTGATTTGGATCTTTATATTGTATATCTGTATTCTTGACTCATGGAGTCGTTGATGTATATAAATCTGTCTGTGGGTCCCATCGAGGACTGATGTGTAATGGTATTACTTCATTTTCCACCCGCACGAAAGTGCCGGGTGGGCGTCCTTGAATCGTTTCTATGCGGGTTTGGCGGGAATCGCTAAAACTTGCATAGGTCCGATTTGAGGGTGTTACATGTATTGTCATGAGAGCTTCCAATTCTCTCGTATAGTTGTTGCAACAAACTTAAGGACCACTTACTCTTTCATATGGTTTGTTTGCACACTTGTTGTTTTTGCTTCCGCTAGTGATACACATACTTCCATGATCTTTGCTTTGGATGATTTGTGCATGGCATCCAACATATCGAACAATTTCTCTTTCCAATGCTTGGTTTGCACACATAATGATGTTGTCTTGGATATCCTTCCTCATGTGTTTTTGCTGAATTCTCCTGTTCTCGCATCAAATATGTTGATCAATACATTAGTCAATTGCTTTGAGTGCCACACTAAGAAGTTCTATGGAGTTTTTGAGTTTCGACATTTGGATGATGTTCAAACGATTTCCATGCACTTTGACCTTGCATATGCATCCCATTTGCTATACTTGAGTTGTGATAATTGTGTTGTGAACAAGAATGGACTTGCCACAAATGACATGCTCCTCTATCACTCACAAAAATATTTTGCTTGGTCTTTGTTGTGTGAAGGTACAATTGCTTACGCATCAACCTCTATGGACCATAAGTTGACAAGATGAACCGTAGAGACTTACCTATGGCTTCCCTTCAACGAGCTATCTCTACACCATAAGGTGACTTCCTTCTACTTGACGACTCATGCGATAATCTTCATGAATTGGCTACTCTTTGAGTGTTGCTTTGCTTTTGTTGTGAGCTTTGTAGGCTTCATGAAAAGTGAAGGAACACTGAAGTGTTGTCAAATTAATCTTCCCGAGGACGACTATATGGTGAACCCCAGGATCAAGAAAGTCTCTCGACCGCTTCTACTTTGTTATGAGCATGAAGAGTCGAAGACGACTCTTTTTGAAGGGGGGAGATGATGTAGCCTGATCTTCGGTCGTTACCACATCATGGGCTCCAACATATGCCAAGTCATCATGGACTCCAAAGCTGAATCCGTTCCTCTATGCGAGCCCACTTCCTACCCTCTTGAATGGTATACTGCTTCATACTTAGTCCCATATTTATGACAGGTTCATACCGACAAGTATGGAGGCAAGGAAGGAAGCCCGGAGCACCAAGCCCGACAATACGGAAGCATAGATGATAGACCAAAGACACCCCCTTTGTGGAATCTCTAGTTTTGCCTCATCCCCTTAGTAAAGGGGACCGACTATCGTCACCACCTCGTTGGAGTTTGCATCGCGCCTCCCTCGCTGTACAAGGCCTACGTCTACGAGTGCATGAGCATAGTTGTCATGATGTAGCCCGACCTTCGGTCATTACCACATCATGGTCTCCAACTTATGCCAAGTCGTCATGGACTCCAAAGGTGAATCCGTTCCTCTATGCGAGCCCACTTCCTACCCTCTTGAATGGTATACTACTTCATACTCCATCCCATATTCATGATAGGTTCATACCGACAAGTACGGAGGCAAGAGAGGAATCTCGTAGCACCAAGCCCGACAATATGGAGGCGTAGATGATAGACTAAATACACCCTCTTTGTGGAATCTCTAGTTTTGCCTCATCCCCTTAGTAAAGGGGACCGACTATCGTCACCACCTCGTTGGAGTTTGCATCGCGCATCCCACGTTGTACAAGGACTACGTTTGCGAGTGCGTGAGCGTAGTTGTCAAGACCCTCTCCAAGGTGTTCTTCCCTCTCCGCTTGGGATCGAGGGAGTATGTTGGACGATATTTCCTTGCAAGGATTCTATCGGACCGGTGGCCACTAGCGGGAGCAATCGGCCTTGTATCGTGTGAGTTTTGCGTGTGTTCATCGTGTTCTTCACGAGGTGTGAGTCTGCTTCCGCTACCTTCTCCCTTTCCCCTCAATTTCCCATTGATTTGACCACAAGATCCATGAAGATCGGGCCACCCTTGAGGTCACCCCTTATCATGTCAAGACCCTCTCCAAGGTGTTCTTCCCACTCCGCTTGGGATCGAGGGAGCATGTTAGCCGATCTTTCCTTGCGAGTATACTATCGTACCGGTGGGAGCAATAAGCCTTGTATCGTGTGATTTTGTGTGTGTTCACCGTGTTCTTCACAAGTTGTGAGTCCGCTTCCGCTACCTTCTCCCTTTCCCCTTGCTTTCCCATCGATTTGACTACGAGATCCGTGAATACTGGGCCACGATACGTCTATTTTGCATCACTATTCTATATCACAATTTACTATTATTCATTGATATATTTCATATTAAGAGATGATACTTATGTTATTTCATTGATATATTTCATATTAAGAGATGATACTTATGCATGATTGATGACTTTTCGAGCATGGACCGCTGCAGTTAGGATTCTGATGGAAAAGGGGCTGTTTGGAGGTGAAATTCGCGAAGATCAGAAAATCCGGGAAAATACATGGAAAATTCTAGTTTTCCTGAAGACGAAGGATGCCAGAAGGGGGAGTGGAGATGGGCCACATGGGGCCCACACCACCCCCTGGCGCGGGTCACCCTGGCCGTGCCACCAGGTGGTGTGGCCACCATGGCCCACTCATGGCTCTCCCCTTTGGCGTATATTATCCCCATGAAACCCTAATACATGGGGAGCCACGACAGAAAGATTCTGCCGCCTCTACGGGGCGGAAAACTACAGAGAGAGAAAGATCTCTCCGGTAGACAGAATTCTGCCGAGGGAATTCCTTCCCGGAGAGGGGAGATCGTCGCCATCAACACCACCATCAAGATGGAATTCATCGGGATCATCATCATCATCATCATCATCTCCATCATCATCTCCACCAGCACCATCATCACCACTCCATACCGCTATAAAAATTGGGTTGAATCTTGCATAGCTCTTAGGGGAAACTTTCCCGGTGTTGATTACTCCTTGTAGTTGATGCTACTGAGTGAACCATTTAATTATTGTTATGTTCAAATTGTTACTTATCATTATTTCATCTCCGATCTTGATCCATATGATGTCTTGTGAGTACTTCGTTTAGTTCTTGAGGAAATGGGAGAAGTCAGGTTGTTAGTAGTGGAATTGTGTTGAGAAAGATCCAATGGTTTGTTAATTAAGTTGTGGTGTTATTCTTCTAGTGGTGTCATGTGAACGTCTACTACATGACGTTTCACCTATATGGGCCTAGGGGAATGCATTGTGTATTTGGATACTAATCGTAGGGGTTGCCGGAGTGACAGAAACCTGAACCCCCGTTAGGAAACCTTTGCACAAGGGATGTTAGGATCTTAGAGTTTAAAGCTGTGGTTAGGTTTCTATCTTAATTACTTTCTTGTACTTGCAGATGCTTGCAAGGGGTATAATCACAAGTATTTATTAGTCCTAGGAAGGTCGGTACATTAGCACAGGTTCACCCACACAACACTTAGCAAACTAAAGAAGATTAATCAACTATATGAAGCGAAAGCACTTGACGATATTCCCGTGTGTCCTCGAGAACGTTTGGTTATCTTAAGTAATACAACCGGCTTGTGCTTTGCTAAAGAAAGGACTGGGCCACTTGCTGCATTTATTATTATTGTCTTTCATTCACTCGTACTTTATTTATCTGCATTATCAAAAACCCCTAAAAATCCGTTTGCTAAGTATTTACAGAGAATTCATGCTCCAAGCCACTCGTCAACACCTTCTGCTCCTCATTGGGTTCGACACTCTTACTTATCGAAAATACTGCGATACGCCTCCTATACTTGTGGGTCATCAAGACTATTTTCTAGCGCCGTTGCCGGGGAGTGAAGCGCTATTGGAGAGTGGAACTGGTAAAGGAAACTTCTACTATGAGTATTGTTTATTTCTGTTAGTTACTTTATTTTCAATATGGATAATTTACTGAGTTTCTTATTTTGTAATGCTACTGCCACTGCTAAGGTAGTAGATGAAGCACCACCTGTTGAGAATGATACTTTCAAAATACCTACAAGAATTATTGATCGTGTTATGGATAACTACTATGTTGGGGATGGAACTGTCCATCCCGGTGATTATTTGCTATTTATACATGAATTATGCAGGTTGTTCAAGTGTGCAGGTATTACAATAGATCAAGTCAAGAAGAAGTTATTCTCATTATCACTAAAAGGAAGAGCCGAGGAATGGTATAAGCTGCTGAAGAATGGTCAAGCTCTTGAATGGGAGGAAATAGTACCTCTCTTTTATTCAAAGTTTTATCCTCCTAGTTAGATTCATAAAGATCAGAATCAAATATACAACTTTTGGCCTCTTTATGGAGAGAGTACAACTCAAGCTTGGGGGAGATTGAAGTTACTAATGCTCAAATGTCCCATTCATGAGCTCCCCAACAATATTATTATCAATAACTTTTATGCAAGCCTTTCTCTTCATGATAAGGATTTATTGGATGCCTCTTGTGCTGGATCATTCACTCGTATGGAAGAAGAAGCTAAATGGGATCTTCTGGACCGTATTCAAGACAATGCTGAAGCATGGGAGAAGGACAAAGGAATAAAGTCAGGTATAAATTATGATTATGAATGCATTGAATCTTTTATGGGAACTGATGACTTTCAAAATATAAAAAATGCTTATGGTCTAGACTCTCAAGCTATTGCAACTTATTTTAAGGCTTTTTCTTCCTATATTGAAGTTCCTAAAAGGAAGTGGAATAAGTATCCTGACCCTTATAAAGATATTGTTAATAGTGTTCCTGCAAGAAATACTGAAGTTTATACTGCTAATCATGTTTTACCCGAACCTTACATTGAGAAAATGCCTTTCCCAGTTAAGATAAAGGAACATTCTATGATAGCTAGTATGGTTAATGAAAGTAAAAATAAAGCTGTTGAACCTGATGAGCAAGTAGCTATTGAACCTATGATAGCAAATGTGAAAGACTTTGTCACTAAATATGTAGGAGATGGACACACTATTCTTTGTAAGGGTACTTCTAGTATTGTTTCGCAAAGTAGTGTTATGAGAGCTAGTGTCCCTATGTTTTCTGTTAGAGTAAGCGATCATTGCTTCAATGGTTCTTGTGATAGATATATTGTTAAATTTATGCATGATACTGAAAGTTATTATGAGAGAGGGAAAAGTGTTCTTATGCATCTCAATAATATTAAGTTTCCTCACTTTATGCTGAAAATATTTATGTTGCACTTGTTTTGTCTTCCTATGCTAGTAGCCTTTGGTTTCAACAATTTATTTTCTTACAAAATTTCCTTGCATAGGAAGTGGGTTAGACTTAAACATGTGTATTTTTGCTTCTTGATTCTCTCTTTTTCTTCAATTCATATTCCTATGTGAGCATCATTGAAATCATCATGCCCATCTTAATGGCTATAAAGAAAGAGCTTTTTGGGAGACAACCCAATATATTTGTGCTTTCAGATTGTTTTCATTTATTTGAGTATTGGAAGTTATTACTTCGGTAATAACCTCCCCTTATACTTTTTGTTTGGTTTTTGTGTCAAGATCAACCTCTAATGAGAGAGAAGTAATATTTGGGAAAGTTGCTGTCCCGAAACAGATTTTTGTGCTTCACTATAAAAATTCGTGAAAAATCTATGTACATCGGATTGAGCTGTAATGTTTTGTGCTTCTGCCCCAGATTGTTATTTAACTTTCGTTAGTTTTGCACTTTTTGATTTGAGCAACAGAAGATTTTCCAAAAAAAATGATCTTTACTTGCTAGTCTGTTTTGACAGATTTTTGCCACTCTTGCATTTGCCTCTTAAATCGATTTCCTTTTTGAATTCCTTTTGGGTTTTCGGAAGGAGTTGTTTCAGTAGCTTATGTTTTGATGGATTTCAGTTGAAATTGAACTTAAAAGGTTTATTACCTTGCTTATACTAATGTTGCTAATGAGAATTGTGTGAAAGAAATTTCCAGGTTAGTGGATAAAATAGTGTAATAAGAAAGTGAAAGGTTTCATGACTCGAGAAATATGTGTATGAAGATGAAGATATTGATGCTATTCAAATGGTAACTCCAGAATTTTTTATCAAAGATCAAGTTTAGAGACCCGTAGAGTCTGTTTTTGAATAGGTAACAGTTCTGGTAAGGAAAAGTCCGCGAAAAATCTGTCCAGTTATATTTTTGCACTTTTTACCCAACAAGGAAAGCAACGAAGCGAAAGCGGGACGGGAAACGGAGCCAGGGTGGCTCACACCACCCCCTGGAGCGGACACCCCTGGTCGCTCCACCAGGTGGTGTGGCCACCCCGAAGTCTGTCTCCGACCTGTTTTCTCCCAGTACCTTCCTTTTGTTGTAAAACTTTGTAATATATAATCCCCCGGATCCCCCGAGGTTCGTATATCGTGTTCACGCCGTATTTTTGTTTCGATCTATTTTGTTCAGATGTCGTTTAGGGGTTCGTCTTCAAAGTATTACGAGCTACTACGCCGTCGTGAGCACCATCGCAATCTTGAGGAGGAGACTCCCGTGGGACGGGTGAAACAAGGAAGGATCGCAACTAGGTGCAAAGATATGGATCAGAACACCGGGGAGGAAGTAAAGGACATGACAACATGCATGAAGGGGCTGATACCTCCAACTCTAGACCTCAGCTCCTGCCCTACAGCAGTAGAAGCTCTACGAGTAACTGATGAGTTCTGCGACAAGTACCGAGTCTTGAGGAGGAAGGTGGATATGCTTCAAGAGGAGAATGATAGGCTTCGCAAGATGCTGGAATATTTTCTCGCTCCAACCAAGAGAACACCACCACTACTGAAGGAGTAATTCATCATCAGGTTTTGGTATCCCCTTGGTTTGTTCCAAGCTTGGGGGAGTGCCGCGGTATCACATCACTATCTTCTATCTTTTTACCTTTTTAGTAGAGTCATATCATGAATAGAGAAGTTATCATGTAGGATGGTTTGCATTATGGAAGTGTCCCCCTCTAGTTAGATATCTATGTATCCCTTGGTGTGAGTTGTCGTTATGGAATATTAATGAGAAGTTCTATCATTTACTCTTTTGCATATCTTATATTAGTCTTCAATTTCTATTATATGATTGATCTTTTCATTAGTATTGGCATCACTTTGGGATCATGAAGTAAATTTAGTTGGTTTTGGCAAACCTGGCTTGGTTAGTAGCGACACTACTTTGAGAATTGAATAAAAAAAAGATAAAAGTACTTTCAAGAAATATAATTTCATCATCTTTCTTTCTTGATTGGCTCATAAGCTTAGTATTCTCTAGTTAAGATCTTTTGTGCTTCCAAGGAAGATTGCATGTTTTTTTATCACGTGTATGTTTGTTTGTTTCCTTCAACTCTTATACTTGCTACCCAGCCTTGCTAGCCAAAAACCTTTACTGAGAGGGAATGCTTCTCGTGCATCCAATCCTTAAACCAAAACCTATGCCATTTGTGTCTACCATACCTACCTATTAGCATTATTGCTATTCCAAGTAAATTCATGTTTTTATCTAGCTTCCGAATTAAACTTGTTATGTGAAAATTAGTGATTAAAGCTCTCACGAACTTGACGGCACACTTTACTTTTCTTGCACCTAATAAACTTGAACCATTGTGCCCATCTATGTTGCGTATATGCTTGCGGTTTGTAAGTTGTAAATTAGCAGAACCATGATGTCATGGGGAACGCTTTCAACATTGCACTTTATTTAGTTGATATCATGCTCTTTTGTTTATGGATGTCGTCTGTGTGAAATGAAAGGGGAGCTTATAAGTCCATGGAGTTATGTATGTGTGTTAGAGAAATTCCTAGGCCACTGGTCTAATCCATGCCTAATCATGGTGGAAACCTGCAGCGTAACCATAATGAGCATCTATGAAACATTCTTCTTATAAAAAAAGAGATAGAGATTGAGAAAAAAGAAAAAAAAAGAGATGAGAAAATAGGAAAGAGAGAAAAAGCACAATTTTCCCATGGTAAATAAGAAGATTACTTAGATGCTTATTGTCTGCTTGCCTTGTCATTTTGATATGGGGATTCTTCCGTATCATCGGGCAAGGGGTACCCCATTGGCGGTTCTCTATGATACACATGTACTTACTATGACAAGAACTTACCGGTAACTAAACTTGAGTAGCATGAGGAGCGGCCCTCGTATTCAAGGGACATGAGATTTTTAACTTACAACTTGTCAAGCATATCCTCATATTTGATCACTTTAACGTTAATCACCTAAAGATGCTTATGATAGGGGCAATGAGAGCTGAAATCTAATAAGTACCATAATTTTTGGAAGCTCTTTATGAAACTTTGAATCCCTGCTTCCCTCTGCGAAGGGCCTTTCTTTTACTTTTTAGTTGAGTTAGTAAACCTATTCCCTTCTATCTCAGCAAGTATTTTGATCTGTTGTGTTTCATTCGTTCATATGATGATTTATTCAATCATGTTTCTTATGTTCATTGTTTTGCACATTGCTCTTATCTTAGTGTTTATTACTTTGAAAGCTATCATTGAAAACCCATCATGTTTGAACTCCTACGAATTGTTACTATTCTTTGACCAAGAGCAAAGTTTGCCATTATCAATTATGATTTACTTTATGTATCTTTATTGTGTTTCCTTTACCTATTGCAAGTTAAGTTATATAATTGTGAGTTGTCGTCTATTATGATTTATGTATTGATGAATGTGATGCTTCTTCTTCATATTATTTTATCGACTCTTCACTCCATAAACCTGAGGTCATGTTTATTGAGCTCAGTTTTTTCTTAGGGACAAGCGAAGTCTAAGCTTGGGGGAGTTGATACGTCCATTTTGCATCACTATTCTATATCATAATTTACTGTTATTCATTGATATATTTCATATTAAGAGATGATACTTATGTTATTTCATTTGTTTTTGCATGGTTGATGACTTTTGGAGCATGGACCGCTGCAGTCAGGATTCTGATGGAAAAGGGGTTGTTTGGAGGCGAAATTCGCGAAGATCAGAAAATCCCGGAAAATACATGGAAAATTCCATTTTTCCAAATGACGAAGGATGCCAGAAGGGGGAGTGGAGGTGGGACACAGGGGGCCCACACCACCCCCTGGCTCGGGCCACCCCTGGTTGCGCCACCAGGTGGTGTGGCCACCCTGGTCTACTCCTGGCTCTCCCCTTTGGCGTATATTATCCCCACGAAACCCTAATACCTGGGGAGCGACCATAGAAAGATTTCGCCGCCTCTCCGGGGTGGAAAACTACAGAGAGAGAAAGATCTCTCTGCAGATAGATATCTGCTGGGGGAATTCCTTCCCGGAGAGGGGAAATCGTCGCCATCAACACCACCATCAAGCTGGACTTCATCAGGATCATCATCATCATCATCTCCATCATCATCTCCACCAGCACCATCATCACCACTCCATACCGCTATAACAATTGAGTTGAATCTTGCATAGTTCTTAGGGGAAACTTTCTCGGTGTTGATTACTCTTTGTAGTTGATGTGAGTGAACCATTGAATTATTCTTATGTTCAGATTGTTACTTATCATTATTTCATCTCTGATCTTGATCCATATTATGTCTTGTGAGTACTTCGCTTAGTTCTTGAGGACATGGGAGAAGTCATGTTGTTAGTAGTGGAATCGTGTTGATCAAGATTCAATGGTTTGTTAATTAAGTTGTGGTGTTGTTCTTCTAGTGGTGTCATGTGAACGTCGACTACATGACACTTAACCTATATGGGCCTATGGGAATGCATTGTGTATTTGGCTACTAATCGTAGGGGTTGCCGGAGTGACAGAAACCTGAACCCCCGTTAGGAAACCTTTGCACAAGGGATGTCAGGATCTTAGAGTTTAAAGCTGTGGTTAGGTTTCTATCTTAATTACTTTCTTATACTTGCGGATGCTTGCAAGGGGTATAATCACAAGTATGTATTAGTCCTAGGAAGGTCGGTACATTAGCACAGGTTCACCCACACAACACTTAGCAAACTAAAGAAGATTAATCAACTATATGAAGCGAAAGCACTTGACGATATTCCCGTGTGTCCTCGAGAACGTTTGGTCATCTTAAGTAATACAACCTGCTTGTGCTTTGCTAAAGAAAGGATTGGGCCACTTGCTGCATTTATTATTATTGTCTTTCATGCACTCGTACTTTATTTATCTGCATTATCAAAAACCCCTAAAAATCCGTTTGCTAAGTATTTACAGAGAATTCCTGCTCCAAGCCACTCGTCAACACCTTCTGCTCCTTGTTGGGTTCGACACTCTTACTTATCAAAAATACTGTGATACACCCCCTATACTTGTGGGTCATCAGGACACCCTTGAGGTTACCCCTTATCAAAGTGGTGTTTTTCGTAACTACAACATCAATAGATGGTGGTTTGTGCAATTTTCTATAAAGTAACGGTACAAGATCAGTTTATTTGGTATCCTGGGTAGTATGAGTTACAACATAGAGCCACGGTTAATTAGGGACGCGTTCGGTATGACGTTTTTGAAGGGGGTTCCATGGCAGAAAACAAAAAAAATCCTACTACGAGAACGCATCAACCCAAGATCTATCCATGGAGAAGTATAGTAACGAGCGAGATACGATATTCATACCTTTGAAGACTAGATGCATGATTACGATCATGCACAAATGTTGCTGATGAAGCCGAGCATAGCGGACCTCAAGGTCTAGAAGGCTTCAAGCGTCCAGCACTACTAACGGCAGTGCCTCGTCGAGTTTTACATATGTTCGGTCTGTAAATGACGTCTCCCAGATTCGGGTCCAGCAAGTAGTAGAAGAAAAAGAACCCGACCGATTCCAATAGAAAAATCTCTGCCTCGTGGAGCACGTTCCAAACTTGGGAACACGCACGAGAGGGAGAGAGGGAGGGGAGAGAGAGAATGGCAAAGGCCAATTGTGGGATGAGAATTGAGGAGAAATGCACCCCTATATATAGGAAAAATCTTGGCACTCCCACCCTCCAAGTCCCTGGGTGGGACTAAACTTTGGAGGAGAGGTGGGAGGGGGCTGTCCAATAGCCTGGGGTGGGCCCCACCCACGCAACAAGCCCACCAAGGGTGGTCGGCGGGGTGGGAGCCCCCACCTTGGCGCCTGGGCCCTCCTGGCCCTAGTCGCCTCCCCTCTTGGGCCTCCTCCCTTCCGGGGAGGGCCCATGTAGGGGTTTTTTCCTTTTTCTTTTTATTTAAATATTTATATTTAATATTAATTCAGCAATTAAATATTAGATACAGTTTATTTAATTCCTCCTTATTCAAAACTCTGAATACTTTGGTGTCTCTCCGTAACGCTCCTAGTTCTCTCTCTTCCTATTTCTCTATCGGTAATGGATCAACCCACAACGTCTTTACCCTTAAGCATGACACCCTTACGGTTAGGGAATATTCAGACATGATCGAGACACCTCTCAAATCATCAACCAACAACGGTAACTGGAAACACATGATTGTCCCTTCATATTCCACGAATTTGGTTGTTCGCTTGAACCTTCAGACGTTGAGTTTTATTCCTTTTGTGCAACGATATCTGGTTTGTCCAAGACCTGATCTCATGTATCCATATATAGTTTGATCTTATTACCGATAGACATTTACTCGGTCCCATGATATTACATCATTGTGACCTAGTCACATGCTTGTAAGGTCATTGATGTATTCTCACCGAGTGGGCCTAGCGTATTTATCCGTCACTCGGACATGCAAATCCCGATCTCGATCTATACACCTCAACTATTCCTCTGGAATACCTGACACACACCTTTATAGCCATCCAGTTACGGTCATAGCGGTTGATGTGATCAAAGCAGATGCGGGAGATAGTGATTAAGCATGATCTCACGATCGAAGGATTAAGTTATTATGCTCTGCTAGAAATCACAACATTGAACTTTGTGACTCGATCATATTGCAATTCTACCATCAGGTGTGTCCATCACCTCATAAAGTGATCTCTTTGTCAGTTGACGTTTTAGTCAAGTCCATGATCGGGAAACCTCGATCATCATCTGCCCAACGAACTAGTACTAGAGGATACTAGGGACCTGGTTGTTTATATACCACACTTGTATTAATGTTTTCGCTTAATACAGTTATAGCGTGATACAAGACTATTATGAATATTAGAGATATATCAATAAAAAATTATTTATTGGCCTCTAGGACATATGTTCTTCACTCTCCCACTTGCACTAGAATACAATTACACTAGTTTAAATCAGGAAATAGTCTAACACCAATAGCATCCCGGTGTTGATCATGTTTTTCCTATGGAAGAGGCTCTGTGAATGGATCAGTTACATTCACATCTATATGTACTTTGCAAACTACAATGTTACCCTTTGCTACATAATCTCTTATTACATGGTAACAACAGAGTATGTGCTTGGCCGTGGAGTGGAACCCCTAGTCCTTCACATTCGCACTCACCCCCATGTTGTCGCATTAGATGCACACATGATCTTGAGTGCTTGGGAACACTCCAAGTTCAATGATGAACTTCCTCATCCAAACAACTTCATTTGTTGTTTCACCGACAGCCATATACTCCACTTCGTTGTAGATTGAGCCACTGAGCTTTGTTTCCCGCTCCTCCAGCTCACCGCGCCACCATTCACCAAGAACATGTACCATGTTTGATACTTTGAGTCATTTGGATTAGTGTCGAAGCTTGCATCCACATAACCTGTTACGAAAAGCTCTTCTTCACATCCTCCAAAGACTAAAAGCATATCCTTAGTTCTCTTCAGATACTTGAGGATATTATTAACTACATTCCAATGAACCGACCCAGGGATGCTCAAGGCTACATCTGGTCTAGTGCTCAGCATGGCAAACATGATGGAGCCAATGGCCGGGGCATAACAAATGTCTCTCATTGCTTCCTTATCATGATCCGTTACTAGGCATTGAGTCACACTCAACTTGTTACCTTTTACGATCGGTAATTAACCCTTATTTGCGTGATCCATTTTGAAACGCTTCAGAATCTTCTCTAGGTAAATTCTTTGACCAAGAGCCAGCAAACGCTTTGATCTATCTCTGTAGATCTTAATGCCTAGTATGTAGGCAACTTCACCCATGTCTTTCATAGAGAATTTACTATTTAAATAATCTTTCACGCTTTTCAGAAAATTCACGGCATTCCCTATTAAGAATATGTAGTCCACATATAGTACTAGGAATGCCACTGACTTCTCATTCACTTTCTTATAGACGCATGCCTCTTCTTCGTTTTGGAAAAATCTAAAACCTTTGATGACTTCATAAAATTGAAGATTCCAACTCCGAGATGCTTGCTTTAGTCCATAAATGGACCTCTAAAGCTTGCATACTTTACAACATCCCCTAGATTAACAAAATCCTCCGGTTGCATCATATACAATTCCTCAATGTTGCCATCTAGGAAGGCAATCTTCACATCCATCTTCCATATCTCGTAATCAAAATGTGCAGCAACTACTAGGAGAATACGAATAGACTTTAGCTCCGCTACGGGAGAGAATGTTTCTTCATAGTCAATTTTGAATTTGTTGGAAACCTTTTGCGACAAGTCGAGCTTTGGAGACAGTGAAGTTTCTGTCAGAGTCCATCTTTTTCTTGAAGATCGATTTATTCTTGGAAGCCTTTCGGCCTTCGAGAATGTCTACCAAGGTTCATACCTGGTTTTCATACATGGACTCCATTTTGTATTCCATGGCTTCTCGCCATTTCTTGGGTTCAAGGCCTTCCATTGCTTCTGTGTAGGTTACAAGTTCATCATGTTCAACTAACATGACCATGTTCACAAGATAACTATGCCAATCAGGGGTAGCATGTTTTCTTGTCTACCTACGGGGTTCGATAGCTATCTCCTCATGAGGTTCATGATCATCATCATTTTCTCCCACTTCAATTAATGAGGGTGGCTCCAGAACAACTTCCGTTGCAACACTCGGTATTTGAATATCAGGGTCGATAATTTCATCGAGTTCTATCTTCCTTCCACTTACACCTTTTGCAAGAAACTCTTTCTCGAGGAAGGTACCGTTCTTCGTGACAAATGTTTTGCCCTCAGCTTGGTTGTAGAAGGTACTCTGAAATTCCTTTCAAAGGTTTTAGACTTATGCTTCATCAAGTAGATATACATGTATCTAATCAAATTGTTAGTGAAGGTGACAAAGTAATAATAACCATTGCACGTGGATATGCTCATTGGTCCGCATACATCTAAATGTATGATTCCCAATAGGTCTGCAGCCCGTTCCATCATATCGTTGAACAACATCTTGGTCATTTTCCCCATGAGGCACGGCTCGCATCGATTGAGAGATTCAAAATCTAACGATTCCAAATGTCCATCTGAATGGAGTTTCTTCATGCATTTTACACTAATATGACCCAGACGACAGTGCCACATATACATGGAATTATCATTACCATGCTTACATCGCTTGGCATTAATGTTATGGATGTGTGTCTCATCACAATCAAGATTTAATAATAATAAACCTTTACTCTATCGGGCATGAGCATAAAACACATTATTCGTATAAATAGAACAACCATTTGTCTCTGGTTTAAATGAAAAATGGTCTTGAAACAAGAAAGAGCCACTAACAATATTCATGCTCAAGACCGGTACATATAGGAACACTTAATCAATATTAAAACTAATCCTGAAGGGGGATGCAGAGGGAGAGTTCTGACAGCCATCATGTCCACCTTATGGCTATTGCCGACATGCATCATCACCTCGTCCTTCACCAAGCGCCGGCTATTCTGTAACTCCTCTCGATAGTTCCAAATATGGGCAACAGAGCCGGTATCAAATACCCAAAGGTTGCTCTTGGCACTTGTGAGGAAAACATCGATAACATGTATATTATATATACCTTTCTCTTTAGCAACAAATTTGCCAGCCTTTCTTATCATCCATGTACTTGGAGAAGTTGTGTTTCTAGTGACCCTCACCCTTGCAGTAGTAGCACGTGGCATCGGGCTTGGCCTTGGGCACCCTAGAGGAGTAGGCAACAGGCTTGTCGTCCTTCTTGGTAGTTTTCTTGAAATCAATAGTTTTGTTGACCATCAAGACATTGTGCTCCTTATTAATTTCCACCTCAGCATGCTTGATCATGGCTAACAACTCAGACATGGTTTTGTCCATACCCTTCATGTTGTAGTTAAGCAGAAAACTCTTGTAGCTAGGGGCAGAGACTGTAGTACCCAATCAACCGCCAGCTCATCATTGATTTTGCAATCAAGATCGTTCAGGCTTTGAACATAGGAATACATTTTAACCACATGCTCGCTCAAGCTGTTGTGCTCTTCCATCATGGCAGAGAATAAGAGGTTCAAAACCTCATGCCTCTCATATCTGACCTGGGATGCAACGATGGCCTTGTGATCGGTGATAATCTCAAATGCGCTGTTGTTCTCAAAGCACTTCTACAGGCCAGCCTCCATGGCTGAGCATGTCACTCTATACATAGGCGTTACCATCGGCTTTCTGCTGATAAACATTTTTTATCAACCTGAGAGGCATTTGCAGCGGGTTGGTCACCTATCGCAGCATCAAGTATGTGGGAGAGTTTCTAGGAAACGAGGAGAATCCTTAGATTGCGGGACCAGGCAGTGAAGTTCATCTTGTAAATTTTGATCTTTTCTTTCTCAAGGAAGGGGCCAAGGTTGAAGGTAGGATGAGACATCTACAATGGTATTTGAAATTAATTAATCTTATGTTCATAATATGGGTTCTGCTAACTGTCAGAACTCCCACTCAAATAAACATCCCTCAACATTTGTTAAGTGACTACACGATCCCTTTACACCGTATCATCACGGATCATCACGGCCTTTGATACAACTGCCAAGATAGATATCACAATATCGATCACATCTCCATGTGACTCATGCCTAACCTTTTGGTCATCAGTGTTCCGAGTCCATGTTTGTACATGCTAGGCTCGTCAACTTTAACCATAGTGTATTGGAGTGCATACATGGCTTACACTCACCGTATACGAACGTCGATGTGTTTGCACCCGATCATCACGGCCCGCTCCACAACGATGCACTTTCTTGGTGGTGCACACTTGTGGGAGAACACGAACATTGGAATTATAGTATGAGGGATTATCTTATTATGCTACTATCATAGTCTAATACTAGCACAACAAGATTCACACAACATTTAACATCTAATGTAAACATTTTATGTGTTATGTGGTGTTTGTCATGCCTTGATCTCCATCGAGTGTGCCGACATTTGCGCCAGGTTCACGATGCCACCTTGCCTTCAACTATTCATCCCATAACACTTACCTAAACCACACATATCACTTTACCCTCCTGCAACATAAAGTTAGACGCCTCTACTTTATCTTTGCAAGTTTTACGTGGCAGTTTGGGATTTCTCACAAGAACCATTTCTTATGTACGAATCCAACCACAACATGGATTAGCTAGTTGCGCTTTTAATCCCTTTTCATGGCCGTCCTTTGTAAAGGCTATATCAACTAATGTCAGAGAGACAGACACCCGTCAGCCAATTATATGGTACAAGCCATATGTTAGTCATGGAACCAGTCTCGTGTAAGGTTATGCGTAAGGTTGCTCTGGGCCGCTTCATTCGACATTGTCGCGATATTAGCAAGTACATGTGGGAGGGTATAAATTATAAAATCAATGCCCACACAATCCACGCGTGTTCTACTCATACTGGTACATCTATGGATAGATCGCTCTCATACCACTAAATGGGTTCCTTGACAGAAAAAAACAACTCCTACTAGGAGAACGCACCAAACCAAGGTCTATCTATGGAGAAGTACAGTAACGAGAGGGATATAATATTCATACCTTCGAAGACTGGACGCAGGATTACCTTCTCACACAAACATTTCTAATGAACCCGAGCATAGCAGACCTCAAGTTCTAGAAGGCAACAAGCGTCCAGCACTACTAACGCTAGTGCCTCGTCGAGTTTTACACACGTCCGGTGTAAGTAACATCTCCCGGGCCTAGGTCTATCAAGGTTGTGGAAGAAGAAGAACTAGACCAGTTAGCTGCATGACGTGTGCTGGGTGGAGAAATCTATGCCTCGTGGAGCATGTTCCAAACTCGGGAACACGCACAACAGGGAGAGATGGAGGGAGAGAATGTTAAAGGCCAATTGTGGGATAAGAATTGAGGAGGAATGCACCCCTATATATAGGAAATATCTAGGCAATCCCACCCTCCAAGTGTCGGGGTGGGACTAAAATTTGGAGGAGAGGTGGGAGGGGGCTGTTCGTCGGCCAAGGGTAGGTCCCATCCACGTGCCAAGCCCACCAAGGGTGGCCGATGGTATGGGAGCCCCCACCTTGGTTCCTCGGCCCTCCGGGCCCTAGCCGCCTCCCCTCTTGGGCCTCCTCCCTTATAGGGAGGGCCCATGTAGGGGGGTTTTCCTTTTTGTTTTTATTTAAATAATTATATTTAATATCAATTCACCAATTAAATATTAAATATACTTTATTTAGTTCCTCCTTATTCAAAACACCTTATGAATAATCTTCGAACACTTCGGTGTCTTTTTGGAACGCTTCTGGTTTTCTCTCTTCCTGTTTCTCTATCGGTAGTGGATCAACCCGCAGTATATTTACCCTTAAGCGTGTGATACGTCCATTTTGCATCACTATTCTATATCATAATTTATTGTTATTCATTGATATATTTCATATTAAGAGATGATACTTATGTACTTTCATTTGTTTTTGCATGGTTGATGACTTTTGGAGCATGGACTGCTGTTGTCAGGATTCTGATGGAAAAGGTGCTATTTGGAGGCAAAATTCACGAAGATAAGAAAATCCGGGAAATGTATGGAAAATCCTATTTTTCCAGAAGACGAAGGAAGCCAGAAGGAGGAGTGGAGATGGGCCACAGGGGCCCACACCACCCCATAGCGCGGGCCAGCCTAGGCCACCCCACCAGGTGGTGTGGCCGCCCTGGTCCACCTCCAGGTCTCCCCTCTGGCGTATATAATCCTCCTGAAACCCTAATACTCAGGGAGCGACCATAGAAAGATTCTGCCGCCTCTGCGGGGCGAAAAACGCCGAGAGAGAAAGATCTCTCAGGCAGACAGATTTTTGCTGGGGGAATTCCTTCCCGGAGAGGGGAGATCGTCGCCATCAACACCACCATCAAGCTGGACTTCATCGGGATCATCATCATCATCACCACCATCATCACCACCAGCACCATCATCACCATCTCCATATTGCTGTAACAATTGGTTGAATCTTGCATAGTTCTTAGGGCAAACTTTCCTGGTGTTGATTACTCTTTGTAGTTGATGCTATTGAGTGGAACCGTTGAATTATTGTTTATGTTTAGATTGTTATACATCATTATTCCATCTCTGATCATGATCCATATGATGTCTTGTGAGTAGTTCGTTTTGTTCTTGAGGACATGGGAGAAGTCATGTTGTTAGTAGTGGAATTGTGTTGAGAAAGATTCAATAGTTTGATATTTAAGTTGTGGTGTACTTCTTCTAGTGGTGTCATGTGAACATCGACTACATGACACTTCACCTATATGGGCCTAGGGGAATGCGTTGTGTATTTGGCTACTAATCGTAGGGGTTGCCGGAGTGACAGAAACCTGAACCCCCATTAGGAAACCATTGCATAAGGGACGTAAGGGTCTTAGAGTTTAAAGCTGTGGTTAGGTTTCTACCTTATTTACTTTCTTGTACTAACGGATGTTTGCAAGGGGTATAATCACAAGTATGTATTAGTCCTAGGAAGGTCGGTACATTAGCATAGGTTCACCCACACAACACTTAGCAAGCTAAATAAGATTAATCAAGTATATGAAGCGAAAGCACTTGACAGAATTCCCATTTGTCCTCGAGAACGTTTGGTCATCTTAAGTAATACAACCGGCTTGCCTTTTGCTGCATAAAGGATTGGGCCACTTGTTGCACTTATTCTTATTGTCTTTTATTTACTCGTACTTTATTTACTTGCATTATCAAAAACCCCTAAAAATCCGTTTGCTAAGTATTTGCAGAGAATTCCTGATCCATACCACTAGCCAGCACTTTCTGCTCCTTGTTGGGTTCGACACTCTTACTTATCAAAAATACCGCGATACACCCCCTATACTTGTGGGTCATCAAGACTATTTTCTGGCGCTGTTGCCGGGGAGTGAAGTGCTATTGGAGAGTGGAACTGGTAAAGGAAACTTCTACTGTGAGTATTGTTTACTTCTGTTAGTTGCTTTACTTTTGTTATGGATAATTCACTGAGTTTCTTATTTCGTAATGCTACGGCCACTGCTAAGGTAGTAGATGAACCACCACCTGCTGAGAATGATACTTTCAAAATACCTACGGGAATTATTGATCGTGTTATGGATAACTATTATGTTGGCGATGGAACTGTTCATCCCGGTGATCATTTGCTCTTTATACACGAATTATGCAGGTTGTTCAAGTATGCAGGTTTTACTACAGATCAAGTTAAGAAGAAGTTATTCTCATTATCATTGAAAGCAAGAGCCGAGGAATGGTATAAGCTGCTAAAGAATGGTCAAGCTCTTGAATGGGAGGAAATAGTACCTCTCTTTTATTCAAAGTTTTATCCTCCTAGTTAGATTCATAAAGATCGGAATCAAATATACAACTTTTGGCCTCTTGATGGAGAGAGTACAGCTCAAGCTTGGGGGAGATTGAAGTTACTAATGCTCAAATGTCCCATTCATGAGCTCCCCAACAATATTATTATCAATAACTTTTATGCAAGCCTTTCTCTTCATGATAAGGATTTATTGGATGCCTCTTGTGCTGGATCATTCACTCGTATGGAAGAAGAAGCTAAATGGGATCTTCTGGACCGTATTCAAGACAATGCTGAAGCATGGGAGAAGGACAAAGGAATAAAGTCAGGTATAAATTATGATTATGAATGCATTGAATCTTTTATGGGAACTGATGACTTTCAAAATATAAAAAATGCTTATGGTCTAGACTCTCAAGCTATTGCAACTGATTTTACAGGTTTTGCTTCCTACATTGAAGTGCCTAAAAAGAAGTGGAATAAGTATCATGAACCTTATAAAGATATTGCTAAGAGTGTTCCTGCAATAAATACTGAAGTTTATACTGCTAATCATGTTTTATCCGAACCTTACATTGAGAAAACACCTTTCCCAGTTAAGATAAAGGAACATTCTATGATAGCTAGTATGGTTAGTGAAAGTATAAATAAATATGTTGAACACGATAAAAAAATGGATGATGAACCTATAATAGCAAATGTGAAAGACTTTGTCACTAAATATGTAACATCCCAATTTCAGCAACCCTGATTAGTTGTCCAGAATGCAAAAATCAGAGGGAACAAAAACTTTTTCTTGTTTAGTGATGAAGTGTTTGCCTGTTGTTTGACAATGTTTATGAATGTGTATTAGGAGATATACTCCTTACCTCACCATCAGTTGACAAAAGCTTTTTAACAAAACTGCCCTGGCTCATTTTGCATATTCCCAAATGTTTTGGCATTTCAAAACATGAGCCAAGATGCTGATGTAACCAAAGCTATTTTAGTAGCTTCTAGTGACAAAACTATGGAGAGATATATAATATAATCTCCTTATGTTTTCAAGACAGAACTTTCAACTACTCTTACCTGTAGGATCTCCAAAACCTTTTAGTAAGCTTTTGAATTCTATTCTTGGTAGAAATACCAAGGACCTTACCTTGTTCAACTCCAACCTATTCAAAACACCCATCCTTACCTCAAGCTAAGCTTGCTAGTAACCCTAGTAGTAGTTGATTTGTTTATAAGATGAGTTGCCTTGCTCAGCTGTTTGACTTGATTGCTTAGAAGTAGTATGAGCTACTCTAGGAGATCATCCTCTAGGATCAAGATACTTGAAGATCACCAAAACCTAATAAATAATACAAGATGGATCTGATCTCTAGCTACTAGGTGATCATCTAAAACCCTTAACTAGATCAGCTCTGAGGTGAACTAATTCTAGAAGCTTCCAAGTCAATGAAGACCAAATATCAAGCAAGGATACTCTCCACTCAATCTAAACTTCAACATCATCCACTTGATCATGCTTGGGTACCTTGCAACCCATCAAAAACATCCCCCCTCATACCCTAGTCAAACCCTAAATCTGTCAAATTTGGCTAAGTCTGGAAAACTATTTCCAACATCACCTTTTTGAATGCCTCCCTTTCTCAACCCTTGTGCACTTTTGGTAATGCACTTGAACCATCTTGTTAACCATCCTTAGGAATACCAAGGCCCACTCTTTCCCTTGGTTATATCACACTCCAACCCACTTGTTCTTGATGGTTTTACAGGCAAGATAATAACTCTTCCTACAAATCTAGTCAACATGCCTACTTTGATAGAAGCTCACACCACCATCCAACCTTCTATGGACCAACTCTTTGTATGGTTGTGTACTACTCATATAGGTCTATCATTATCTACTTCACTTGTTTCCAAGTGGATATTTCTGCTTCTTAAACCCACAAGGTTTTGGTGGCATGAAAACAATCTTACCCAAGATCCTTAAATCTCTAGTTTTCACCAAAATCAACTTGAATTCCCAAACACCAAGGTTGCAAATGCTTGTTACACATTGTCTACATCATCTACCTTGATCATCAAGATTTATCAAATATTACCCATAATTATTATGGCTCCAAATCTAATTAATCTCTCTAATAGTCAAAATCTCCAAAGCTCCCTTTCTAAAGGCAAGTTTGGTTTTTGCCCAAACACCTCCCTAACTTTAAGCACAACTGAGATCTATTTATCATACCTACTTTCCCATCTCAAAAATAAATATTTTTGAGATCCCTTACTATTTCTTTTTGCCCTTTTTCTTAAATGGCAGAAACAAGAAATAATTGTCTACAAATACTTTTCCTTCCCAATAAATTCCAAGAAAATTCCTCCAGCTGTGCCTTGGTACCTAGGACCACCTCACACAAAAAACCAACCCTGTCCAATGTAAAAATATCAAAAGAGCTTCTAGAAACCATTTCTGCTCTATTTGATTAATTGATCAAAAAGGCACTAGAAATCATCTGAAAAATCGCAAATAAATCTTGGAGAGGTATCCTGACCTAAACCATCTACTAGTACCATTCACTCCTCTTGCCAAGATCAATTCAAATATCCTCTTCATAGTCATCAACTTTGCCAATTTTGGGTTATGATCAAAACCTTGCACTAATACTCCATCAAACCTCATCAATCTTCACCAACAAGCCTCCATAGCACCCAACATTCATCTCTGGTCGTGATCACTATAGCTAATCACTGTAGCATCTTTTCCTTTAGTGCTTGGACACTAGCACTTAACCCCATGTGGGTGTCTTGGCTTGCAAAACCTCTTTACTCCTCTTGCAGTAGCTACCCCTCCCCCTCTGCTCTACAGCTCGACCAGAATACCACCCCCCACGCCCACAGCAACACCAGCACTGGCTTCCCTCCTCCCTCCCATGCCCAATGGGACAAGTCCACTGTGAGCCTCCCCTTTGGTTTATAAGGGCCAGAGACCACCCACTCTCCCCCTTGGCCTCATTTGCGTCCTTCTCCCCCCCCTTACCACCCCAGCCACCCCACTCCATCTCCACTGCGATGTCCTGCTCGAGAGAGAGCAAGAGAGAAGCCTCAGCCTCCTCCCCAAATCGAGCTAAGGTCTCTCCCCTCGCCTCCTCCCCTGATGCATGTCCCTCTGTGGTGATCCCCTCCTCCTCTATATAACCCTACCCTCTGTTTTGCCCAGGACCCGCCCTACCGTCGCCTCGGCCAAACTCCGGCGAGCTCCCTCTTGGGCACCACTACGCGAGCAAGATTCCGGCGTTGAACCAGGCCTTGCCGCCCCTCCCCGGAGTCGTCGTCGTCGATCGCTTTGCCTTGCACCCTCCCCGGCTCTCCTCCGCCCGTCGGTGAGCTCCCCTGCATCTCCCTGCCCCTCTACGAGGGTTTGCTCCGCCGCCGGCACCATGAGGAAGGGGATGAGCGTGGGTCGTCGATTCGATTCTAATCGAACGGCCAGCAACGCCCCATACCGGTTCGTCCTTGCCTAGTCGCCGACAGGCGAGCCCCGCTCGGAGGGATTCGAAATCCTCTCCCGCGTGCCGCCCCTCCTAACTGGGCCGCCCTCGCACCGTGCGGCCCACTGCGGCTCAGATCTGGCCCGACCACCCTGGCCTATTTCCTTTTTATTAATTCCTTTCCAGATCTATTTATTAGGCTGCTTGGTTAAATTCAAGATAAAAATGGAAATCACCTGACTCTGGCCAGATCTAAATTTATATATGTTCCTGGGTGTTTCCTCTAACATGCAGAACCAAAACACTAGCCTAATATTAATTCCAATCTGTGTGGAAATTAAAATGCTAGCACCTATACTTTTCACTAATTAAAATCCTCACTGAGCTACCCAACTCCAATTGGAGTAAAACCAACTGTCTCTGAAAGGTATTAGAAGTACCTATCCCTAGACCTTGGTCTCATTCCAAGGTGAGCAACAACTTATCTGTAGTAAAAATAACAAGAACAATCCTATTCTGACTTTAGAAAATTCCGTAGGTCAAATTATAACTTGTTTTGAACTCATTCCAAACCTTTGTGATGTGGTACACTAAATACTACCAAAACCCAGGAGCTCACCATTTATTGGGCTTCTGATGAATTTTAATGAATTAAACATTTCTGTCCCTAGTGTTTTCACTAGATAAAACACTACAGTAACTCTGGAACTCCAAAAAGAGTGATTCTAGTTGGTACTGAGGGGTATTTACAATACCTATCCAATGCCCACTCATATCAAAATCCTCTTTAGATTAAATTTGGTGAAAAAGACAAAATGTCTACAGAACTGCCTTTGGTAATTTTCTGAGGGCATTCTGGTAATTATTTTGGAGTGATTCCAACTCTCAAAGAACAAGTACATCAAGCCTTACCATACCATCCAAGGAAATAATTTTTGGAGCGCCAGAACTTTTCTGGTGAATTATTCCCTAAAACTAGAAGTTATTTCACTAGAAAAATCATATCTAAATAAAGAAAAGTGATAAATAGTGAAACCACTTTGGTTGGTTTCATTTTATCAAATCCTATCTGTTGGCACCATTTTTACCCAATGGTATCTTACAGAGTATGTCCTTGGTCCAAAACCCCTCTTAGGTAATTCCTAGACTATAAATCCTAAGGGATTTTCTTCCATATCTCCAAGACAAGGCCAATCTTATTAATCCAATCTTCCTAAGACCTACTGATTTGTAAATTTGTATTGTTCATTGCTTGATGTATGTATTGATGTATGTATTCCTTGTTTTGATTGTGGTCTTGCTTGTTTGTATGTATACTCGATGACGACGATAGTTGCGCTTGTATTGACGCTGAGAAGAAGAGGTCTTATTATTATTGGTATTGGAATTCTTGGTTATGTAAAGAAGAAGTCCAGGGATATTTATGCCATATTGCTGATCATCAGGCAAGCCACCTTCTTGCTCATAATCCTTTTCCTAATGTTTTACTTATGCGTATTTTATCTACTGTTTATGAAACTGCATTGTTTTATTATATGTTAATGTATATATGGTAGTGGTTTGGCTCCTCCGAACTATTACACCTCAGTACTATTAAGTAAAACCCCCTTGGAGACACCTACTTGTCCCTTGTAGAATAGATGGTGTAATACACCATACCCCTTTGAAGACCCCATTTAAGCCGAAGCAAAGCTAGAGGATGGGAAGACCCTGGAAAAAGTTTTACCAAATGTTTATGATAAAACCTTGGTGAGGTGGGACCTCCCAAGAGATGTTGAAAGGGAAGAAGATTTTGTTTTACAAAATGCTGAAGGAAATATGGAGGAAAAAGGTTTACAAAAACGCACCCGGTTCTTTGCAGTTTTGCTAGAACAATTAACCCTGTGCAACCACATTACTCTGATATGGGACAAGGCTGTATTTGATGTTTTCTTACTCTGGTATAAGTTGCCTCACAACAACTATAGGGGATCAGGGATCCCTGGAGGGTGGGCCTTCTCCGATAAAGGTCCATGTGGGACATCGACCTGGAGAAGGAACGAAGGGTCTGCTAGCCTCCACGTGTTACTATGAGCCCCTCATTGAAAGCGCACTCTCGAGCAGTGGAAAAAGCGCTCCGGTTGGTCCTCGGTACCCGACGTCCCGGTTTTGAGGGGATTAACACTCATAGGGTAGGCACTTATATTGGAGTGGGAATCCGGAGAGTCTTGATCGGTTACTCGACCCACGATCGGTGAAGATCAGGGTAGTGTACCCGGATGGTGTGGGTAAAGTGTACAACCTCTGCAGAGTGTTGATGAACCACAAGTATAGGGCGTGTATCGCAGTATTTTCGAGGGAAGTGAAACCCAATTTATTGATTCGACACAAGGGGAGCCAAAGAATATTTATAAGCCTTAACAACTGAGTTGTCAATTCAGCTGCACCTGGAAACAATCTTGCTCACAACAGTTTATCAGTAGCAACAGTTTTGTAGTAGGAATAGTAAAGTAACAGCAGTAGTAAAGCAAAGACAGTAGTAACAAAAGCAGTAAATAGTGGGATTCGAGTGCGGTAGGCATAGGGATGGATGGACGGGCATTGCATGGACAAGACAATTCAAATAGCAATCAGAACATAGGGCAATTGTAGATAAATAAGATAAAGCATCCAAGTACTAGACAATCCTAGGCATGTGTTCCATATATAGTCATACGTGCTTGCAATGAGAACTTGCACAACATCTTTTGTCCTGCCAGCCCGTTTGCAGCAGGGCCTCAAGGGAACTACTGGCAATTAAGGTGCTCCTTTTAATAGAGCACCGGAGCAAAGAATTAACACTCCGTGAACACATGTGATCCTCACATCAAAGCCTTTTCCTTCTGGTTATCCCGATTTCTGTCACTTCGGGGCCATTGGTTCCGGACAACAACGTGTGTATACAACTTGTAGATAAGACCAAAAACAATACTATATGTTCAGATCTGAAATCATGGGACTCGGGCCCTAGTGACAAGCATTAAGCACAACAAGTTGCAACAAAGTCATAAAGCACTAATAAAAGATACTAGGCACCATGCCCTAACAATCTGATGCCATTACATGAACGATCTCATCCAATCCCTACCATCCCCATAGCCTACAGCGGGGAATTACTCACTCATAGATGGGGGAAACATGGATGGTCGATGGAGAAGCGATGGTGATGATCATGGCGATGATCTCTTCCTATTCCCCGTCCCGACAGGGTGCCAGAACGGAGTTTCTGGTGCTGTTTTGTGGAATCTGGTGGTGGCAGCGGAGCGGAACTCCTTCTAGAAAAACGTCAAACCCCCTGAAGTTTTTAGGTCAGAAGGCTCTTTATAGGCAAAGAGAGAGGCCGAGGGGGTGCCTGGGGGGCCCACACCACCCCCTGGCGCGGCCTGGCCTGGCCCGCGCCACCAGGTGGTGTGGCCACCCCCTGGCTCTTCTCCGTCTTGTATTCTGGCTCCTGGAGTCTTCGGGTGAAATAGGGTTTTTGGCATATTTTCCGGGATTTTTCCTGATAGTTGATTTTCTGCATAAAAAGTAGACACCAAGGCAATTCTGCTGAAAACATCATCAGTCCGCATTAGTTGCATCCAAATCACACAAGTTTAGAGGAGAAACAATAGCAAAAGTGTTCGGGAAAGTAGATACGTTTTGGACGTATCAAGTGTAAATCTATTCGAATAGGCGTGTCCGTGGTCATGGACGGTTGGGAAGGTTGCTGTAGAGCGGTGCTGGTTGTGTTTTCAAAAAGGATTTCGGAAAAGCAAAGGCTTTGAAAATATTTTATCCATGGGATGGTCGAAAAGGAGAAAGGTTTTGACCATGGGATGGTCAGAAAGGAATGAAAGGAATTTGGTCGTGGGACGACCTGAAGACAGGAACAAATGGGTGACCTAGTCCTAGGGTTTTCCAAAAATTTTCAAAAAGGTTTCCAAAATGTTTACAAAGTTTTCAACAAAGATGTGTAGATGCTATATCTACAAGAGAAACTATTTGAGAAAAGAACCTCTCTTGAAGACCTCCTACTACCACAGCCATAATGCATACCCTCTCCTTATTATTGTTAACTTAAGGTGGTTTGCGAGTACATTCAAAGTACTCATTGGCATTGTCCCTGGCTATTAACTTGGTCAGATATCAAGAAGAGGTGAAGTGGGCGACTATGCGAGCTAGGATGTTTTTCCTAGTCAGTTGCCTGTACGTTGAGGCATGATTGGGCTCTACGCGAGATGATGTTCCGCTGCTGAAGATGGTATAGCCATAATGGCATTTATGTAAGTCTTGTATTTCAGCATATCTCAGATGTTGTAATGATACTTGCCGGTTATGTGCCACGACTAACTGATCATGAGATCATGGTTGTATGCATAACAGGGATTCTCGGAGGATTAATCCGGGGGCCCCATAAAATATGTAGAAGAGGGACACACTATCCTTTGTAAGGATACCACTAATATTGTTTCACAAAGTAGTGTTATAAGAACTAGTATCCCTGTGTTTTATGTTAGGATAAGTGATCATGGCTACAATGGTGCTTGTGATAGCTATATCATTAAATTTATGCATGATACTGAAAGTTATTATGAGAGAGGGAAAAGTGTTCTTATGCATCTCAATAATATCAAGTTTCCTCGTTTTATGCTAAAAGTTTTTATGTTGCACTTCTTTTGCCTTCCTATGCTAGTAGCCTCTGGTTTCAACAACTTGTTTTTTTACAAAATTCCCTTGCATAGGAGGTGGGTTAGACTTAAACGTGTGTATTTTTGCTTCTTGATGTTCTCTTTCACTTCAATTCATATTTTTATGTGAGCATCTTTGAAATTATCATGCCCATCTTAATGGCTATAAAGAAAGAGCTTTTTGGGAGACAATCCAATTTATTTTTGCTTTCAGTTTGTTTTTGTTTCTTTGAGTCTTGGAAGTTATTACTTCGGTAATAACCTCTCCTTATCCTTTTTGTTTGGTTTTTGTGTCAAGATCAACCTCTAATGAGAGAGAAGTAATATTTGGGGAAGTTGCTTTCCCGAAGCAGATTTTTGTGCTTCACCGTAAAAATTCGTGAGAGATCTCTGTATGTCGAATTGAGCTGTAATTTTTTGTTTTTCTGACCCAGGTTGTTATTTAACTTTTGTTAGTTTTGCACTTTTTGATTTGAGAAACAGAAGAGTTTCGAAAAAAATGATCTTTACCTGCTGGTCTGTTTTGAAAGATTTTGCCACTTTTGCATTTGCTTCTTTAATCGATTTCCTTTTTGAATTCTTTTTGGGTTTTCGGAAGGAGTTGCTACAGTAGCTTATGTTTTGATGGTTTTCAGTTGAAATTGGACTCAAAAGGTTTTATCACTTCACTTATACTAATGTTGCTAATGAGAACTGTGTGAAGTTTTGTGTGAAAGAAATTTCCAGGTTAGTGGAGATAATGGTGTAACGAGAAAGTGAAATGTTTCATGACTCAAGCAATAAGTGTATGAAGATGAAGATATTGATGTTATTCAAGTGGTGACTCTGGAAGAATCTACTAGATACCAAATTTAGGGACCTGCAGAGTCTGTTTTCAAATAGATAACAGTTCGGGTAAGAAAAGTTCCACGAAAGATCTGTCAAATTATAATTTTGCAGTTTTTTATCCAACAAGGAAAGCTACAAAGCGAAAGAGGGACGGAAATGGAGCCAGGGTGGCTCACAACACCCTATGGAGTGGGCCCACCCCTGGCCGCGCCACCAGGTGGTGTGGCCACCTCGGCCTCCGTCTCCGACCCGTTTTCTCACAGTACCTTCCTTTTGGTGTGAAACTTTGTAATATATAATCCCCCGGATCCCCCGAGATTCGTATATCGTGTTCTCGTTGTGTTTTTGTTTCGATCTGTTTCTACCAGGATCTATTCTTGAAAGTTTAGAAGCACAATGGCGTCCGCCGAGGATAAGGGAAAGGAGCCTATGGAGGAAGATCTCCAAGACCCCGGGCAGGAGAAGAAGATCAAGAGTGAAGGTGAAGAGGAGACAAAGCAAGGCCAACATCCTCACACCGGCACTACCATTGCAAGCATTGGAGTGGTGGAAAACCCTGCCAAGACTATGTCAATGGGAGGGAAGCCTCCTGATTACTGTTTAGATCCATGGTCACTTCCTCCACGCACCAATAATCCTTTCCATACCCTTATCCATGAGCATCAATACCAGAATATGCCCAAGGAGAAATTACCCTCCAATTAGGATTTGCCTTGTTCTAGCCATGCAGGAAAAGAAGACTTCAAGGAGGAAGAGTGGGGAAAGAATCGCAAGAGCTAGAATTCGCAACCCAACATGATCATGAGCCGCATTGAGCAAAACTCACAGCTTATTCGTAATCTCACCTTTGAGATTGAGGACTTGGGGAAACTAATCAAAAACCTCATCGAGAGAATACCACCACTACCGAAGGAGTAATTCATCATCAGGTTTGGCATCCCCTTGGTTTGTTCCAAGCTTGGGGGAGTGCCGCGGTATCACATCACTATCTTCTATCTTTTTACCTTTTTAGTAGAGTCATATCATGAATAGAGAAGTTATAATGTAGGATGGTTTGAATTTAGGAAGTGTCCCCTCTCTCGTTAGATATGTATCCCTTGGTGTGAGTTGCCGTTATGGAATATTAATGAGAAGTTCTATCATTTACTCTTTTGCATATCTTATATTAGCTTTCAATTCATGGTTATATGATTGATCTTGTTGTTAGTATTGGTATCACTTTGGGATCATTGAGTTAATTTAGTTGGTTTTGGCAAACCTGGCTTGGTTAGTAGCAACACTATTTTTGAGAGTTGAATGAAAAAGATAAAAGTACTCAAAAGAAAAAATAATTTCATCATCTTTCTTTCTTGATTTGCTCATAAGTTTAGTATTCTCTAGTTAAGATCTTGTGTGCTTCCAAGGAAGATTGCATGTTTGTTTTTGTCACTTGTATGCTTGTTTGTTTCCTTCAATTCTTATACTTGCTACCCAGCCTTGCTAGCCAAAAACCTGTACTGAGAGGGAATTCTTCTCGTGCATCCACTCCTTAAACGAAAACCTATGCCATTTGTGTCCACCATACCGACCTATTAGCACTATTGCTATTCCAAGTAAATTCTTGTTTTTATCTACCTTCCAGATTAAACTTGTTATGTGAAAATTAGTGATTAAAGCTCTCACGAACTTGATGGCACACTTTACTTTCTTGCATTTAATAAACTTGAACCATTGTGCCCATCTATGTTGCGTATATGCTTGCGCTTTGTAAGTTGAGAATTAGCAGAACCATGCTGTCATGGGGAACGCTTTCAACATTGCACTGGTACTTTGTACCTAGTTGATATCATGTTCTTTTGTCTATGGATGTCGTCGGTGTGAAATGAAAGGGGAGCTTGTAAGTCCATGGAGTTATGCATCTATGTTAGAGAAACGCCTAGGCCGCCGGTCTAATCCATGCTGTCATGGTGGAAACCTGCAGCGTAACCATAATGAGCATCTATGAAGCATTCTTCTTATAAAAAAAGAGATTTGAGATTGAGAAAAAGAGAAAAAGAAAAAAGAGATGAGAAAATAGGAAAGAGAGAAAAAAGCACCATATTCCATGGTAAATAAGAAGATTGCTGAGATGCTTGTTTTCTGCTTGCCTTGTCATTTTGATATGGGGATTCTTCCGTATCATCGGGCAAGGGGTACCCCGTTGGCGGTTCTCTATGATACACATGTGCTTACTATGACAAGAACTTACCGGTGACTAAACTTGAGTAGCATGAGGATCGGCCCTTGTATTCAAGGGACTTTAGATTCTCAATTTACAACTTATCAAGCATATCCTCGTATTTGATCACTTTAACCTTAACCACCTAAGATGCCTATTATAGGGGCAATGAGAGCTAAAAGCTAATAAGTATCATAATTTTTGGGAGCTCTTTATGAAACTTGAAATCCCTGCTTCCCTCTACGAAGGGCATTTCTTTTACTTTTTAGTTGAGTCAGTAAAACTATTCCTTTCTATTTCAGCAAGTATTTTTGAGTTTTTGTGTTTCATTTATTCATATGGTGATTTATTCAATCATGTTACTTATGTTCCTTGTTTTGCACATTGCTTTTATCTGGGTGTTTACTACTTGGAAAGCTATCATTGAAAACTTGTTATTTGTGAACTCCAGCAAATTGTCAACTATTCTTCGACCAAGAGCTAACTTTGCCATTACCAATTATGATTTACTTTATGTATCTTTATTGTGTTTCCTTTACTTATTGCAAGTGAAGTTATATAATAGTGAGTTGTGTTATGTTATGATCTATGTATTGATGAATGTGATGCTTCCTGTCCGTATTCTTTTATCGACTCTTCACTCCATAAACCTGAGGTCATGTTCATTGAGCTCAGTTTTCCTTGGGGACAAGCGAAGTCTAAGCTTAGGGGGAGTTGATACGTCCATTTTGTATCACTATTCTATATCATAATTTACTGTTATTCATTGATATATTTCATATTAAGAGATGATACTTATGTAATTTCATCTATTTTTGCATGGTTGATGACTTTTGGAGCATGGACCGATACAGTCAGGATTCTGATGGAAAAGGTGCTGTTTGGAGGCAAAATTCGCGAAGATAAGAAAATTTGTGAAAATATATGGAAAATCCTATTTTTCCATAAGACGAAGGAAGCCAGAAGGAGGAGTGGAGATGGGCCACAAGGGGATCACACCACCCCCTGGCGTGGGCCAGCCTAGGCCACGCCACCAGGTGGTGTGGCCGCCCTAGTCCACCTCCAGCTCTCCCCTCTGGCGTATATAATCCTCCCGAAACCCTAATACTCGGGGAGCGACTACAGAAAGATTTTGCCGCCTCTGCGGGGCAGAAAACACCGAGAGAGAAAGATCTCTCCGGCAGACAGATTTCTGCCAGGGGAATTCCTTCCCGGAGAGGGGAGATCATCGCCATCAACACCACCATCAAGCTAGACTTCATCGGGATCATCATCATCACCACCATCATCACCACCAGCACCATCATCAGCATCTCCATATTGATGTAACAATTGGTTGAATCTTGCATAGTTCTTAGGGGAAACTTTCCCGGTGTTGATTACTGTTTGTAGTTGATGCTATTGAGTGGAACCGTTGAATTATTGTTTATGTTCAGATTGTTATACATCAATATTCCATCTCTGATCATGATCCATATGATGTCTTGTGAGTAGTTCGTTTTGTTCTTGAGGACATGGGAGAAGTCATGTTGTTAGTAGTGGAATTGTGTTGAGAAAGATTCAATAGTTTGATATTTAAGTTGTGGTGTACTTGTTCTAGTGGTGTCATGTGAACATCGACTACATGACACTTCACCTATATGGGCCTAGGGGAATGCATTGTGTATTTGGCTACTAATCGTAGGGGTTGCTGGAGTGATAGAAACCTGAACCCCGTTAGGAAACCATTGCACAAGGGACGTAAGGGTCTTAGAGTTTAAAGCTGTGGTTAGGTTTCTACCTTAATTACTTTCTTGTACTTACGAATGTTTGCAAGGGGTATAATCAAAAGTATGTATTAGTCCTAGGAAGGTCGGTACATTAGCATAGGTTCACCCACACAACACTTAGCAAGCTAGAGAAGATTAATCAACTATATGAAGAGAAAGCACTTGACAGAATTCCCATGTGTCCTCGAGAACGTTTGGTCATCTTAAGAAATACAACCATCTTGTCCTTTGCTGCATAAAGGATTGGGCCACTTGCTGCAGTTATTCTTATTGTCTTTTATTTACTTGTACTTTATTTACTTGCATTATCAAAAACCCCTAAAAATCCGTTTGCTAAGTATTTGCAGAGAATTCCTGATCCATACCACTAGCCAGCCCCTTCTGCTCCTCGTTCGGTTCGACACTCTTACTTATCGAAAATACTGCGATACACCCCCTATACTTGTGGGTCATTAGCATGACACCCTTATAGTTTGGAAATATTCAGACATGATCGAGACACCTCTCGAATCTATGATCAATAACGTTATCTGGAAACACATGATGGTCCCTTCATATTCCAAGAATTTGGTTGTCGCTTGAACCTTCAGACGTTGAGTCTTATCCTTTTGCATAGTGATACCTGGTTTTTCTAAGACCTAATCTCATGTATCCATATATAGTTCGATCTTGTTACTGACAAACACGTTTACTCATTCCTGTGATATTACATCCTTGTGACCTAGCCACATGCTTGCAAGCTCATTGATGTAATTTCACCGAGTGGGCCCAGAGTATCTATCCGTCACTCAGACATGAAAATATAGATCTCGATCCGTACGCCCCAACTATTCGTCTAGATTACCTGACACATACCTTTATAGCCATCCAGTTACGGTTATAGCGGTTGATGTGATCATAGTAGCCGCAGGAGATAGTGATTAAGAATGATCTCACGGTCGAAGGATTAAGTTACTACGCTCTGCTAGAAATCGCAACGTTGAACTTTGTGGCTGGATCATGTTGCAATTCTACGGTCGGGTGTGTCCATCACTTCATAAAGTGACCTCATTGTTAGTTGATGTTTTAGTCAAGTCTATGATCGGGAAACCTCGATCATTATCTGCCCCAACGAACTAGTACTAGAGGATACTGAGGACCTCGTTGTTTATATACCACACCTGCATTAATGTTTCCGCTTAATACAGTTATAGCATGATACAAAAATATTATGAACATTAGAGATATATCAATAAAACCACTTTATTTATTAGCCTCTAGGGCATATATCCTTTAGGTTTAATATGGGGTGGGCCCACTGGCAAAGAAGCTAGATCGATTGGATGCCTGACTGGCCTGTGTGTTGTGGACTGCATGATTCTCAAAGCACCCAGGGAAGGCCTTTGGAGGAACTACCGAATTGGTAGTTTTTGTGCGAATGGCCATGATAGTCGCTACCAAGGGTAGCGATTGAGTCGATAGGGGCAAGGGAGAGTTAGCCATCCGCGGATCGAGATTGGGAGCACACAATATTTTACCCAGGTTCAGCCCCCCATAGGGTACAAATCCTACTTCATACTAGATGTATTGATTTGGATGAGTTTACAAGGGGTGGCGAGCTCGGAGTAAGGCAGCGAGTTGTGTATATGGGGAGTATCAAAGTGAATATGCGTAGAGAGTACCCTAGGGAGGCTTATATAGTGCTACCTTGCTATGGTTTACATGGATAACACCGAATCTGTTAAGGTTTCAGTGGTTTGACCTAATCCGACTAGGCCTAACTATGCTTCTAGGCCTTATGTTTCCAATCTTTGTGCTCTTAAGTCGTAGTTCTTCCAGTCGCCGTACTAGCGAGCCCACTCACTGTGGGCCTAGGCCAGTCGAATTCACCTTCTAGGTATATCCCGATAAGTAGTCCTCGGGTGTGTTAGGACTTTAGTGGAGGCTTCAAATTCACACGCGGAGTAGGCGAGTCCGAGTGGAAGCCCAATCGAATCGGTGATGAACTCCCCCAATGAAGGAAGAAATCACAGGCTTTGCTTAGGTATTTTAGTTGCACCAAGCAAGTTGAGTTACTCGCAAATCGTCGTTTGTTGGAAAATGGTGAGTGGTTTGGAAAATTTGGTAGAAGTTGGACCATCAAGCTCGGTAGAACTAGTCGTTGGGTAAATCTCAATGGTAACTTCCGAGATTACTACGCAGTAACAGGTAATTTATGGGTTCTCTATTAGAGCCACCATTCAAGGGGGGGGGGTGAGGGCATGATGTATGGATTCCATTTCTGCATTCCCTCACTCATCCCTCTTCTCCAAGCCGCCAGTCGATCTAGAACTCCGCTCAAAGATTGGTATAAGTGACTAGAGGGGGGTGAATAGGCGCTACTCAATTTTTATCTTCTTTTCAAATTAAGGCTTAACACAAAGTAAGTTCTCTAGATGTGCAACTAGGTGAGAGAACTTATATGACAAGCAAGCATGGAAGCAAGCAACAATAAGTAAAGAGTAAAGGATAGAAATAACCGAGAGTAGACATGGAGATGTTTTCCCGAAGTTCCTTCCTTTTGAGGGGAAGTACAACTCCGTTGGAGGGGTGGGTGGTACTAATACCACCAGCGCCATAAAAGGCCTCACCCTATTCTCCTAAGCACCCGCCTCGCGACAAGCACCCGTTCCACTATGCGGCGACTTTGAAGGTGGCGACAGGAACCTTTACAAACTTGTCGAGTCGACCTCCACCACACTTGGAGTCTCCCAACATGATACTAAAGCTTTACAACCATTTCGCGAGCTCCGAGACCGACCTCTTCTGTCTAGGGTTCAAAGAACCCAATAGTAACAAGATCCACAAAGGAAAACAAGGGGGAATCAACTTTGCTTTGGTGAAACCCTAGGATCTAGACCTCCTCCACCAAATCCCAAAGAATCAAGTAGATTGGAGCACTAGGGGAGGAGATCTAGGGAAATTACAGCTCAAGAACAATGGAGGAGAGAGATAAAAGAGGCAAACTTCTCGTTGGAGAAGAAGGGCCCCTTTATACCCCGAGAATGGAATCTGCCTGTTGCTGACTGCCCGACCGGTACTACCGGAACTAGGAGTAGTAGTACCGTAAATGACCGGAACTATCGGTTAGGTACCGGACAAGGTACTGGACAAGGCCACGAGGAGGCAACGAAGCCTCTGTCTCCTACGGTATCACGCAGCTGCCTCAACCGGTAGTACTGGTGAGCTGTAGTACCAAAAGTATCAGTGGTGCTACCGGACATGTCGGTAGTGCCGGATGGAGGTACCGGACCAGGAAGAAGAGGAGCCTAAGCCCGCCAAACGGTTCAGGCCTGTCCAGTACCGCCATGCTGTACTACTGGTGAAGAGCGGTAGTACCGGATGAAAAATCCGGTACTACCAGACCTCACAGACAGTGCGGGTGCAGCAACAAAAGCAAAAACACTTCCGGTCTCAACCATTGAGGGAAAGCTAGATGGGCTTCAAAACTGAGTTGATTCTATCCAAACTTTCCGATACAGACCCCCCTCTTGATAGTACGGTTTTTCCTACAACTCAAACTAATAGAATTAGGAAAAACTGATTTGGCCCTTTTGAGGGAAACGGAATGCCTTGCAAACAAAGTTGTCCTGAAACACACTTAGCAAACGGTTAGTCCGACATGTGTGTTATCATCAAATATCAAAACCACTTAGGGAAGGAAATGCCCTTTCAATCTCCCCTTTTTGGTGTTTGATGAAAACACACACAATTGCATACCAAATATTATAATAGTGCACAAGGTTTGAAAAATAGAGACGGGCTCCCCCTAGATATGTGCACCAACAAGCATATGCTAGGATCAACACTCCCCCTCAATTTTGCAAACCAACCAAGGGCAAGAAAAGGAAGACTATTACTTGAATTTCATATGTTTGCAAAATATTATGTGATGAGAATTAAGTGAGCAATACAATAGAGAGCATCACCACAAGATGGATCCACATGACCACATAGTCTTCACTTACATAGAGCACAATAAGTTCACAAATAGGTAGCACATAGAGTTCACAAATACTATATGGCGAAAAAAATCACAAGCAACCAAAGATCAAATGAAGAACGAGCTTGTGACTTTCCCATGCAAATCCCTACATAGCCTACATTGCAACTTCTCCCCCTTTGGCATCAAGACGCCAAAAAGGGACAAGAGCAAGCCTAACGACCCAACAATCACTCCTCATCATCATGACCAACATGGAAGCCCGTGGCATGAAAGGAGGAAGAGGCATAATCGTCATCCCAATTGCTATGCTTGGAGATCCATTACTCTTTAGGGGTGATGTTGTTCTCTGAGCCTTCGGAGACTGTCAAGCCTTGAGCTTCCATCAACTCTTTCTGATGAGCGCACGATTTCTTGGCATAGACATGAGCTTCCTACATGCGCTTTTGGTTGTCGGTTTGGAGGCAAAATATCTTCTTGAGCTTGGTCACAAGTCTCTTGGCCCATGAGGGCGGAGCATCGGCGCGGCGAGACACAACAAAGGCATGCCATCCATGACCACCCACTTCTTCATCGAAGCCTTCTTCAACCATGTTGCCTTACTCATCAATCTCTTGGCCAGCCGCATTGCGAGGCTTGGCATGCTTCTTGATCAATAAAGCCTTGGACTTGTGAGGCACAAGCTGACGGTTGTGAAGGTCGTTGGCAATGAAAGTGCACTTGCGGATGATAAGGGCCATAACATAGGGAGCAAATGGGGACACTCTTCTAGTGTAGGAGGTAATGACCATCTCATTCCACTTGAAGTCCATCACATCAAGTGGTGTACCAGACTCACGGTTGACATAGGTGTTGTACATGAGATCAACCATATAGCCACGCATTTCATCCTTGTTCCCTGCCCGAGGTGCAATAGTCTCACGGAAGATGTGGTTCAAAATATCATAGGTGGGGAGAAGATCCTTGATCTTGCCAGCAACACCACGACCACGAATATATAGGTGAGAAATAACTTCCTTCTTCATGGGTCTATCATCAGCATGACAGCGAAAACCACAAGGATTGGCCAAGCCACAGTCCTCCAACCCAAGAATTTCCCCAAATTCTACCAAAGTTGCTTCCTTGATAATGCCACGTGTCATCCATGTCATCGTCCTCGTCTGAGATGTGGCAAAGTGCATGGTGGCAAAGAATTGGGCCACAAGCTAAGGGTCAAATTCTTTCTTGAACTCCATGATAGGAAGCAAACCAATATTGGTACAAATCTCCTTGGCCTCCCCAAAGTACTCACTATGCTTGTTGATGTGAGCCATATCAATCGACTTCTGATCCACAAACAACTGGTCATTGTGCAGAATAACCTCCTTGAACACCCTCTCTCGAAAGTCGGTGTAGAATAAACTACCTTCACGGCCACGACCATGAGCATGAAGATAAGGGTTCTCTTTTCGCAAGGTAGCGAAATCGTCCTCAGAAATATTAGACAACAGCTTTGGCCCAGCTAGCCCTGATGTCCATGCACTCACACTCTTGGTGCGCCCAGTGGGAGGGAGGAGGGGAAGGATCACTACCATGACCGGATGTCCACTTGGTAGATCCTCCATGACCATCACGAGTCTTGAGCTTCATACGGTTTCTTGGCTGTGGCATAACTTCCTCTTCAAAATCAAAATCAAAATCTTCCTCGATATCATGACTAGCATTGGACTGTTTCCGTGCACCCGAGCCACCTGCACCTATGAAATCAATAGGGAGAAAAGCATGGGGATGAGGGCACAAGATCCCGAAATAAGAGACACAAGGAATCCTAGTTTTGGGGAGGGGGGATTTGGGTTCCGTGAGGTCCAGTAGTACCGGACATGCGACCGGTAGTACCGCACGCAAGAGGTAGTACCGGAAAAATCTGGTACTACCAGATGTGCGGGACAAAGCACAAATCTGGTCGGGAAGGACCTCAAATGGAGCACAAATCCATGCAAAACGAGGATTCCCAGGTACAAGAAGTGTGTATTGGCAAGGTATGTAGATAAAACAACCGTCCAAAGGCGGATTTGACCAAGAATAAAACCTAGATATAGATTCAAGACAAAACATGGAGAGGAGAGGAAAGACGGTTGTACCGGTGTCCATGGTGGAGGAGAAACGATGGGGAGGGCGCACAGAGGCCGGATCTGGACGGAATCTAGCGGAGATGGGTGGAGGCATGCTCCCAGCAGCGAGGGAGACTCCAGGCATCGGCGGCGTTAAGTGAGGGAGATGGGGGAAAGTGAGGCACTAAAGGGTGCCTCCCACCAAACCCCTCACTTAACCCAAAACCGCCGACCGGTAGTACCGGGTTTGGGACCGGTAGTACCAGCCACCGGTAGTACCGCAAGACTAACCGGTACAGTCGGACCTGGGGCAGTTTCTAGGATTGTGCCTGGGAACTGGTTCGGTCCGGTAGTACCGCTCGATTTTGCGGTATATCTAGACCAGAGGTAGTTTCCAGGATTGCTCCTGGGAACTGGCCCGGTCTGGTAGTACCGCCAAAAATCCGATAGTATCGGTGAGCCCTGAAGAGAACTCGAAAGGAAAAACAGGTGAGGAGGGTGGGATCTTGTGCTAATAGAGGAGTGCTAAAGGATTTGTGAGAAAAGGTTTAGGATAAGATGTCCACACTGATTGTGGGAACAATGCACTTGAACAAGTTAAGAAGTGACAATAACCACCAAATCAGAGTGCAAGTTCCCAAACATCAAACAAAACCAAAAGATGACAGACATGAGGAAAGTGCAACCTCTCGTGGGTGAGAGGGTTTGTGGCCGAGGCCACCATGTTTGAGTATACTTGGCTTGGCACCATGAAGATATATCTTGGGACCATTACCAAAACTCGTCATTGAAGCTCACGTATCACAAAATGATTTTAAGAGAATGAATTTCTTACTTTGGGCATAATGGGGGAGGGATAACCCAATCAATTAATTAGGACCGCACTCCCCCTATATCCATGCCTACATCTAGATCAAGTAACACATGAATGCATGGGTATGGGTGCATGATCTCAAGCCACATTTCTCGAATATATGATATTTAGCTCATTCCTTAACTCTCAGAATATCTTCCCATCAAGGGGCTTGGTGAACAAATCCGCTAGAATCTTCTCGGTGCTCACATATGAGAGGTCAATATCTCCATTGTTCACATGCTCCCAGGTGAAGTGATGGCAAATATCAATATGCTTTGTTCTTGTGTGTTGCACCGGGTTGTAGGCGATCTTGATTGCACTTTCATTATCACAAAGAAGAGGCACTTTGTCACAATTGACACTATAATCCTTTAAAGTTTGCCTCATCCACAATAATTGAGCACAACAACTAGCGGCCGCAATATACTTGGCTTCGCGGAGGACAAGGAGACACAATTTTGTTTCTTTGATGACTAACACACCAAGGACCTACCAAGAAATTGGCTAGTCCTAGAGGTTGATTTCCTTCCAACTTTGTCTCCTGCCCAATCCGAATCCATGAAACCATGAAGAACAAAGCTTGAGCCCTTGGGATACCATAAGCCAAAGTTTGGGGTATCAACTAAATATCAAAAGATTTGCTTGACTGCCACAAGGTGGCTTTCTTTTAGGGCGACTTGAAACCATGCACAAATACTGACACTTAACATGATATCCGGTCTAGATGCACAAAGATAAACCAAAGAACCAGTTATAGATCGATATACCTTTTGATCCACATCTTTACCCTTAGTATCGAGAGTGAGATCACACTTGAGAGGCATGTGAGTCTTGGCTCCATTTAAATCCATCAACTTGAACCTCTTGAGCATATCTTGAATGTATTTGGCTTGAATAATGAAGATACCTCCAATCAATTGCTTCACTTCAAATCCAAGAAAGAATTGCAATTCACCCATCATAGACATTTCAAACTCATCGGCCATTAGCTTAACATAGACATCATTGAAGCTTTATTAGGAGAACCAAATATAATATCATCGGTATAAATTTGGCAAATGAACAAGTTTCCTCCAACTCTCTTAGTAAAAAGAGTGGGGTCAATTAGCCCAACTTCGAAGCCAGGGTCCACCAATAGCTTTATAAGGTACTCATACCACGCACGTGGGGCTTGCTTAAGCCCATAGAGTCCCTTATCAAGCTTGTAGACATGGTTCGGAAATTTGGGATCCTCAAAACCCGGAGGTTGCTTGACATACACCAACTCATTAAGGGGACCATTAAGAAATGCACTTTTAACATACATTTGTTGCAACTTGAAGTTATGATGAGATGCATATGCAAGCAAGATACAAATGGATTCAATACGGGCAACAGGGCCGAAAGTTTCACCGTAGTTAATACCCTCGACTTGGGAGAAGCCTTGAGCCACCAATCTTGCCTTGTTGCGAATGACCATCCCATTTGCATCTTGCTTGTTCTTTAAGATCCACTTTGTCCCAATGACATTATGGCACTCCTTGGGTCTTTCCATCAATGACCACACTTTGTTGCGCTCAAAGTTGTGAAGTTCTGCATGAATGGCATCAAGCCAAACCGGGTCTTTAAGCGCTCGATACACCTTTTGGGGCTCTACACAAGAAATGAAACTACTGTGGACAACAAAGTTAGCCACTTGGTTACGGGTAGAAATGCCCCTTTCAAGATCACCGACAAAATTTTCAAGAGTAATTCCTTCTATGAGCTTGGTGATCCTTCTTGCTTCACGACGAGCATGAGCTTCCTCAATGGATTCTTGAGAAGCTACTTGGTCATCACCACTATTTTAATCCTCGTCTTGACCTTGAAATTGAGCTTGCTCCCACCTTGATCTTGCTCTACATTTTGTATTTGTCCATCCTCATGAGCTTGACCTTGGTCATTATGGGGTGAAGAACACCCATCATTTACTTGAGCTTGACCTTGATCATGAGCTATCTCTTCAACGATGGCATCTTGATGGCTATGGAGTTGATGTAGATCTAGTGTAGGTGAGGGCTCCACTTGAGTAGAGCATTGTTCTTCTCCTTCCACCACAAGGGGTTCCTCAACGGGGCGGAAAAATCCCACACCCATTCTTCTTATGGATTGAGGAGGAATTTCATCACCTACATCACCAAGATCAATTTGCCCCACTTGGGAGCCATTATGCTCATCAAACTTCACATTAGAGGATACTATAACTTGCCTGGTGGACTTGTTATAGATCCTATAGGCGTGAGAGTCCGATGCATAGACAATAAAGATACCTTCAATATTACGAGGCTCGAATTTAGATAACTGGTTACCTTTCTTGAGAATATAGCATTTGCACCCAAACACCCGAAGGTAGTGAATACTTGGCTTCTTGTCGGTGAGGATCTCATATGAAGTCATATCCAAATGCTTGCGAAGATAAACCCGGTTAGAAATATGACAAGCGGTTGAGATAGCTTCGGCCCAAAATTTATATGGAGACTTGAACTCCGCAATCATGGTTCTTGACATATCCATAAGAGTCCGGTTCTTCCTTTCCGCCACACCATTTTGTTGGGGGGTATAAGGAGCGGAATATTGATGCTTCATCCCCTCATCATCAATAAACTCATCAAGGGTGTAGTTCTTGAACTCGGTCCCATCGTCACTTCTAACGGCCAAGATCTTCTTGTTATGTTAGCGTTTCACTTCATTGGAAAAGTTGATGACAATTTTTTGAGTCTCACTCTTCTTCTTGAAAAAATATACCCATGTGTATCTTGAGTATTCATCAACAATAACCAAGCAATACCTCTTCCCCCCAAGGCTATCAAAGGATGGAGGACCAAAGAGATCCATGTGAAGGAGATCCAAGATCCCATCGGAATAGATGGTTGTAGTTGGGGTGGGTGCCGTCTCATGGATCTTCCCTTCAATGCATGCCCTACACACATGATCTTTGACAAAACACACATTATCTTTTAAACCAAGGATGTGGCCTCCTGTGTGGAGACTTTGTAAAGACCTCATGTTGACGTGGGCAAGGCGGCGATGCCAAAGCCATCCCGCATCACCTTTAGCCATTAGGCAAGTCGTGGTAGGTGTGGGTTTCTTATCGAAATCTACCACATACAAATTGTTCTCGGCATACCCAACAAAGGCTATAGAGAGAGTCTTGCTCCACATGAGAACCACAATTTTCATGGTAAAGTAGACATTAAAGCCCATAAGTCTGAGTTGAACTGAAAGTAAATTGTATGAAAGGGTTTTGACAAGCATAATGTCCACAATGGATATATTTGGTGTGAACACTACCTTACCCAAATCCAATACCTTAGATGTTGATCCATCTCCATAAGTGAAACACATATTGGAAGTATTAGGTCTTGTATAATCAAGCATTTCTTTGCTTCCGGTCATATGACTTGTGGCACCACTATTAACCACCCATTTTCTTCCACCGGAAGCATAACCCTACAAGAAATCAATGCTTGTTTTAGGTACCAATTGTTGAACGGGTCCTCTTTTGTTAGTCACAAGAATCTTAGGAACCCAAATTTCCCAATGGTAACCATCACCATAAGAGGTAACTACATATTTAGCATAGACATGACCATCATAAGATTTCATAAGAACCTATGAAGGATTATGTTTTCCCGCAAAATCATTATGAGAGGGTTCATCACCACTCTTACAGACACTTGGCTCCTTCTCTTTTGCCATCTCCCCTCCTTCACAAAGGTAATCATTTTGGAAGGGGAGTGGGCATGATCTTCTTCTTCTTGCTCTTGTTCTTCTTCTTTTGACTTGGATGCAAATCCAAGTCCTTATTTAGCCACATTGTCCCTTTGATTGCTTAGAAGGCCATTTAGGATTTTCTCACCTTGTATGCAAGATACAAGGCCTTTCTCAATTGTAGCTTTCAACTTCTTGTTCTCATCGAGAAAGATATCCATGCTCACAACAAGGGTTAGTAGAACATGAAGCAATACTAGATGACAAGGTTGAAGCATCTTTCGTAACTTGAGTTTGAAGTTGTTCATGCGACTTTGAAAGAGTAGATAATTTGCTCAACAAGGCCTCATGTTCCTTTTTGAGTTTCTCAAATCCTTCATTTAGTCTATCATGACCAACCCCAAACTCAAGCTTTTCCTTTTTAAGCACATTAGTTAATGCAAGAGCATGGTCACATTCTTTAACAAGTTTAGACATATTCAAGTTAAAAGATTCTTCATGAGCAATATATGTCTCTTCAAGAGTAACTCGTTTACTTTTCTCTTCCTCAATAACATCGGTCAAAGCGGCAATCTCCATGTTGGCCTCCCGAGCATGCCCAAACATCTTCGAGATGGAATCATCTCTCTCATTAATGATATACTGTGCTTTACCTAGTTGATTCATAAGAGCTTCAACATGTACCTTGGCTTCACCTACCAAATTATCCAAGCAACTAGTGGATTCCACTATTTCCTTCCTAATCTTGAGACTCATTTCATCATCACATGAGGATGCATCAATAGAAGGAAGACTAGTCAGTGGAAGAGTTACCATGGAGCCTTTAGCCATGAGGCACGTGGGGTTGGTGACGAGCTTGTCCTCATTGGGAGAGTCAAAGAGGGATGTCTATGAGGAGGTTGAGGTAGTAGTAGCCATTAGACATATATACTTGGTGACACGCTTGTTCTCACTGAGAGAGTTGAAGAGATATGTTGGTGAAGATGTTGTGGAAGTCGTAACAGAAGTGGTGGCAATTGTGGCAATGGCAGCCACATCCACAATCTCTCCATCATCTTCATCATCACTGTCATTCTCATTATTCTCTTCATATTCTTCACGGTCCACCAAGACATATTTTTGTGGCTCCTTCTTGTTGGGGTAGTTCTGGTTTCCGAAGTTCTTGTTTTGGACTTTCTTGACGAAGTTCTTGTTTGGAGTGGGCTTGAACTTGGATTTCAAGATGAGCCTTCCTCCATGGTCTTCTCTCTTCTCATATGGGCACTCGACGATGAAGTGGTTGGTTTCCCCACAATTGTAACATGATCTCAACTTGGGTCTTGCGCTAGTTGGGGTAGTCCTTGATGGATTACCCTTCCCTTGGTTCTTCCAAAACCTTCTTGATACTAATGCCAATTGCTCATGGAGCGCACACTTGATGTCTTCGTCATCTCCTTCTATCATCCCCAATGAATCAACTTCTTCTTCATAGACATGAGTCTTGGCCTTCAAAGAAATAGTTGGAGAATCCATTCTTTGAGCACGAGAAAGAGCATCATTGGTGGTATTTCATGATTCCAAGAGCCACAAACTCATTTAGCACTTCATTGGAGGTCATGGCATAGAAGTCTGCCCGTGAGCGAATATTGTTGGCCATTTCTTTGTGGAAGGGAAAGATGGCTTGCATGAACTTGCGCTTGATCCACTTATCATCCACATCCCTACTACCATGGTCAATCATCCTAATCGAAAGGTCCGTGACCCTTCGATAGAGGTCTTCGGGAGTCTCATCTTCCTTTCCAACAAAGGCATCAGCTTCATAGTGCATTTATTCAAACTTGGAGATTTGAATGCTTCCATTGCCAAGATAGACTCGTTGAAGAGAATTCCGGTGTCATACGAGCGTATGTGAGTCATTTGCTCATGAGTCAACGCATCTTGGAGAATGGCCATGGTGGTGGCATTGAGTTGATTATTGATTTCCTTGGTGGGTGTCATGTTGTAGGGGTCACGAGGATAGAAGCCAAACTCCGTAACCTTCCAAATAAATACACTAGAACTTTTCAAGTGAGAGCGCATTAGATATTGCCAATTGGCAAAATCGATTCATCAAGCTTGGGGGGAGGGCCAAGATGGTTTATGTGAGGTGTGGGGAGGGGCGTGACATTATAGCTAGGTGATGGTGGAACACTTCCCATAGGCTTAACTTTATCCTTGTTGCTACCTTCACCGGTGGAGGAATCTTTGAGGGGATCTTCCATCAGTTTGGGACCACTTGATTGATTATCAATGACATCGGCAACAACAATCTCCTTCTTACCAAGGTATAGCTCAAACATGGCTTTCATCTCTTGAAGGACTGAATCAATCGATTCGTCAAGCTCTCTCTTAGTGATGGGTGTTACTTCGGGAGTGGTATCACTCCCCTTAGAGGCAGTCATACTTCTCTTAGGCGGTTAAGCCAAAGAAGAGCACCTCACTCTGATACCAATTGAAAGATCCGTATAAGCGACTAGAGGGGGGGTGAATAGGCGCTACTCAATTTTTAGCTTCTTTTCAAATTAAGGCTTAACACAAAGTAAGTTCTCTAGATGTGCTACTAGGTGAGAGAACTTACACTAGTAGGGAAAACCTTACCACCGGCCCACCAAAGTAGCTTATCCCCTACGAATTTGTGTTCGCCGGTGACCACCTTGCCGGCGGTAATGGCTTACCGCCAGCAAGTAGGCCTATTCGCCGGCGGTATTTTAAGTTACCCCCGACGCAAGCCAAAGACGCCAGCGGTATGTCAACTTACCCCCGGCGCACAAGACCTATTCGCCAGCACTATCTATGTATAGGATTAAAAAAAAGCAACTGCACACACGACCTCAATCCATTTATTTTTTCAAATAGGCACCGGCAGTAAAAAATAGCTGTAGTGTAGGCATACAAGTTTAAATAGCACAATAACAAAAGACAGTATCACTAACAATAGTAGCCCTAACAGTAGTGGCCCCAGGCCAGTAATGACTAAATACTCAACTAAGATGCATGATCTCGACCACATCGAGCAGCCAGGAACAATGATCCCTCGCCATCAACTCCTCCATCTTCATGGTGCCTCCATCATCTCATCACCCATGTCGATGTCGCTGTCATCATCGCCGCCGGATCGGTTGTCGTCGCAGCCCAGTGTCGATGCCGTCGTCACTGTAACCCCATGTCGATGTCATCGCCACCATAGCCATGTGCCGATGACGTCGCTGCCACAACCCTATTCTGCTCGCAAGAAAGAAACTAAAATAAATAAGTATCTGGTGTACATGTACATAACAAGGCATGAAAGTTCTGGTGTATATCAGTATGCATGCATATTGATATGTATATATGGTCATGTCAATGAGAAGGATGAATGCACGGAAGGATGAATGCACGGATGCATCCCTTGTTGTTGCCAACAATCAGCCCACTGCCAGCAATATGCTCAAATATGAGAAGACAAGGCAATATCAGGATTGGACACTGGAACAAGTCCATGTCACGAGGTCCATAGCTCAACAGTTAAGATTAAGTAAACGATATGTATCATGAAATGTCCAACTTTATAAATGATGTAAATGTGTTTACCAATCAATAAAACCCAAACACTGCTTTCCATGCATCCAAGGTGAACACTGCGCATGTGCAAACATGGCAGATGCATACTTCACCAGCCAGGTCACCGAAATCTCAGGGATTAGCTTCACAATGTCCCTAAAGTAATTTCTGCAACACCTCAATTTATAAGCAGCTTTACCAAGTACACAAACCCCAAATACAACAGGAAGTGTTATACTGATGTAGCACTATCACCATGAATATATAAGTGCAAGTACTTTAATTATACTCTATGGATCGCTACTAAATTTAGAAAGCAAGGGCCCATGCAACACTAATCAAAATATCTTTGATCTGCAGCACAAATCAAGCACAAACCATGAGGACTACTCAACTTAATTAGACATGTTGAACAAGATGATGCACCAGTACAGTTGCTTGGAGTACTTTGCTTGTGGCACATCAAAACATTCCACCGAATCAAAGATGATATAACCAGGTCTGTTTTGTGTCACATAATTATCTATATCAGCAGCGACTAATACACAAGAGTTGAGCATTTTTTACTAGATAGCATAGCCTGGAGATCTAACAAGCAGATTGAGAATCCTAAGAGCTAGAAATAACTGAGATGTCCTGGAGATCTAACAAGCTTTCGCATGATCATACATAAATCTACAACACTGACAGAATAACAAGCGAGTAAATAGGCCATCGTTCCAGCGCGGAAGTAGTTAATTTCTACTAACTAAGGCTAAGAGGAACAGCCAGACCTGAATTTTAAGCCAAGAGGTTCTCATCTTGTGAGATCCTTCTTCCTGCCCGTCATATTAGCCTCTCTGCAGACATTTCAGATAAAGAGAAAGAGCACGCGATGCGCCAAGGGCTTCGGTGCGCTGCAGCCTGATGCAACCTGTATTCGGAGTTTGACATATCGGAGACGAAGAACCAGAGTACAAAGTGACCAAAGGGTGGCCCTCGGCCAAGCCATGGCTCCCAGCCGCATGGATCAAGGCTGCATAAGGCGGCGGCGGCGGAGATTGACCCTGACGGACCGGAGGCGCGGATCCCAACACGAGGCACACGGTGGCCCTCGGCCAAGCCACGAGGGGTCTAGCCGTGCCGCGTAGGAGGTTGGGGAGGAGTAGCACGAGCTGGGCGGCGGTGGCCTGGTTCGTCGTGGACGCTGGCTGGCATGGAGGTGCTAGGGTTTGCGCGGCGGATCTAGGGGAATCGGCCTGGGAGAAGGAGGATGGGGTTGTGGTGACCAGTGAGACGGAGGCGCGAGAAGGGACGAAGGTAGCTGAGGCGGCTAAGAGCATGTGGCGGTTTGGGAGATGGAAAGAGGACGGATTCGCCATCGATCTGGTCCTGCGCGAGCAGCGGCGCGGGGATGCGTGAAGGTTGGTGGGGTGGGTGCGCGTGAGGGTGCGGGGGTGCTGTGTGGGCGAGGATGTGGGGAGGGGGACGGGATACCCCCAGCGTTAGAGAATATGCATTTATATTTGCCCGGGGTACTAAAATACCCTTGATGAATCACACGTGGGTTCGCCGGCGGTATCATGTGTCCCTCTCGGGTTGTCTTGTCTGATATTATCTCCGGCGAATTTGGGACTGGGTTCGCCAGCGGTAATTGGATTAGCACCAGCAGTTAATATTCTATTCGCCAGCAGTAGCACGAGGCAGGCCTGGAAGGTCCTACCGCCGGCGACTCTTGCCCGTATTCGCCGGCGGTAAGCAATCCGGCTATAAGGTTTTCTCTACTAGTGTTATATGATAAGCAAGCAAGCAACAATAAGTAAAGATTAAATGATAGAAATAACCAAGAGTAGACATATAGATGTTTTCCCGAAGTTCCTTCCTTTTGAGGGGAAGTAAGTCTCCGTTGGAGGGGTGGGTGGCACTAAGACCACCAGCACCACAGAAGGCCTCACCCTATTCTCCCAAACACCTACCTCATGGCAAGCATCCGTTCCACTATGCGGTGACCTTGTAGGTGGTGACCGAAACCTTTACAAACTTGTCGAGTAGACCTCCACCACACTTGGAGTCTCCCAACACGATCCCGAAGCTTTACAACCAATGCCCGAGCTCCAAGACCGACCTCTTCCATCTAGGGTTCAAAGAACCCAAGAGTAACAAGATCCACAAAGGAAAACAAGGGGGAATCAACTCTGCTTTGGTGAAACCCTAGGATCTAGACCTCCTCCACCAAATCCCAAAGAATCAAGTAGATTGGAGCACTAGGGGAGGAGTGTAGGGGTTCCACGTATGAAAACAATAAATTTTACTCTACGCCCCTGAACCCCTGAAGCTGCCAGGACCTATCTATTAGTAATACAGTATCGGGAGGGGCTTTTCGCGAACTTACCCTTGAAGACCGAAAAGCGTTGTCAACGCTCAGGAGAGTGTGGTTGATGTAGATGAGCCAAAGCCAACCTCAAGGTCATGATGAAGTCCTTGCGCTTCTTCTGGCTCCAACGACTTCAGTGCCTCAAGTGCGACACCTCGCGGGTAGTTACACACGTCCGGTGTGTGACGATGACTCCCGCTTCCCCGATCCAGCAGGAGTTGCGGAAGTAGAGCTCCCGGATCCGAATCCCACAACGCGACGGCGCTCCGCGGTGAAGATGTCTCTCGCTCGTGCAGCCTAGACTTGGGACCACAGTCATGAGAGAGAGAGAGGAGGAGATAGAAAATATCAATTGGAGGTCCTCCCAAAAGTGGGGAGACCTTTGTTGATTATTGGTGTATTTATCTTGGCCAAATACCCCACTATATATAGGGGGAGGAGGGGGTACATCCTCCCTCAAAGTCCCGGGGTGGGACTAAAGGAGAGGAGGGGGGAGGGGTGGCACCGCCAGCCACCCCCATGGGCCCCGCGTGGGGGGCTGGCCCACTAGGGCACCGACCACCCCCTTGGCCCCTTCTCCCTCTCTCCTTTCCCAAATGGGCCCTCTCCCTTCGGAATTGGCCCATTAAGCCTTTGACCATTAAAATTGTTTTTTCTCTTTATTAAATAATTATGAATAAATGATTAAAACAATATTTAACATTCATTCACATATTATTCATCCTCCATGGCTATGAAACACCTTCCACCTCCACTCCGGACATCCTCCAGACTTATCGAAACCCTTCCGGTTTTCTCCCTACTCTTCTTCGGTCATTCCACCAATCCCATAAACACTCTCTAAGCATCATCAAGCCCTTAAGCGTGATACCCCACGGTTTGGGAACACTCCAGACATGATCGGGACACTCCCGCACCAATGTTAGACAGGGGGACCTGGATGGCCATGTGACCCTTGTGTGTTCCACGAAGATCTTTCGTCGTTTGAACCGGGACAGTCGTGTCTTATTCCCTTTGTTATTCGATACTTGCATTGCCCGAGATCTGATCAATGACATCACCATGTCGTGTTCAATCTCGTTACTGAACAATGCTACTTGACTCGTTCTGACAAGTGATATCCCCATGATCAAATCACACACTGCGCAGCTATTGGATATAACTTCTCCAAGTGGGCCCTTGAGTATCTTGCCGTCACATGGACGGACAAATTCCGCTCTTGACATATATTGCCTCTACAGTTTCCTCCGAGTACCTGAACACACCTTTATAACCACCGTTTTATCAGATGACGTTTGATGCTATCTAAGCACTCTCGGGAGATAGTGATTGATATAGCCTCAAGGTCTAAGGAATAGTCTACGAGGATCCATTTCTAATCATCGCAACTTGAACTTCGTGACATGATTGGGTCACGATGTTTAGTTTGGGTATTGGTTCATCATCACATTCTTAGAATGAGATGACCTCATTTCCAACTGGCATAAATGCCACATGATCAAAAACATGATCATTTGTTGACCAATGAACCAGTGACTAGAGTTTCACTGGGAACCCCTGGTTGTTTGTATATCACATGTGTATTGATGTTTCCACTCAATACAGTTATAGAATGATATAAAACTTAATCATAAACTATATGAAATATGATAATAATCCTTACTACTATTTGTCTCTAGGGCATATTTCCAACAGTCTCCCACTTGCACTAGAGTACAAATACACTAGCTGCATTTGTTCTCAATCATTGGCACCATATATCCGGTACCCTGAACATGCTTGCTCATGGAAGAGGTTGAGTCTTGGGTCTGTACTTTACATTCCCAAATCCTTTGCAACTTATTAATATCACCTTAATTGACATTAATACTCTATCATCACATGATAGCATCTGTGTGTATGCATCGTTGCTATGGCAACAGAACGAGGCATGATTCCAGGAGCCTACAGTGACGTTAGATCAACCTCGAGGGCTTTCTCATGGGCACTGTGCCCTAGGACACATCATTCTACGTTAAAAGTGAACTAGCCCCGCCATATCATTATGCAACACTTTAGATGGTACCCTTATCTATTATTATAAATGTATTCATCGAAACACCAGCGTACTTTGTGCAACTTTCGATGTTTTTGTTCACCTCGCTTCCTACTTGACTTTAATTGGTATCTACAGGAGTTTCCAACATATTCCCTTATAACATAACTCTTTATGCTTTAAGATATGTTTATCCTTTATGGATTTGGAAAATATATCCATAGTTCTCTACTAGACACTACGGACAAACTTAGCTTAACGTTCTGTGATTCAAACTCAATCACTTTTAAATGTACTTTATTGGGATCACATATTATGCTAAGTTATCATCATGGTTTACTAAGACAAAACCTATGTCTCAACATAGTGGATGACGATCATCCTTTTCTTTCTTTTAACCATTGATGTTCAACTTAATACTATTCCTAATTTGAGTTATTAAGGACTAGTTCCTTAATTAACTTCTATTCCGAAACCCCTTTCAGAATCCCTTAAGGAATACTACATAATATCATAATACACCTATTATCAACTTCTACATCTTATAAATCATTATTTAAAAGTATTTGTGTCTTCATTCTTAACACACTTAAGAATTACTCCTATAATCTCCCACTCAAAATATGTTCTCACATATTTGAATTGAGACTTGTATTGCTCCCACTCAAAAATATGTCAATCACATATTGTTTCCGGAAGACTTTCATAGCTCCCACTCAATTTTATGCAAATTGCATATCCACTCACTATTTTGAACAATTTCAAAATCCTTTGATCAAATATCAAACTTGGAGATTTACTATGAGATACTAGAACTTCACTATTTTTAAATCCACTAGATATTAAGCACACATGAATCAAATTCATTTGAATTTATCCAATACTTGACAAATTGTTCTTTTGTCATTTACCCTTATTTTCCTCTATGGCTTTGTAGTCATTTGGGAAAATTCCAAGTAACCCTTTTTACTTGTGAGATTTAGCAATTAATTGCCTTCTAATCTCAAGGGATGTTTGCTTCTAGGATTTCTCATAATTTAGTTTACCATTATTTCCTTTGTAGTTTGTAGGTATGTCACATTCCAAGAATCATGACAAATAATTCACAAATGTCTCGATACAAGATATGAATTACATTTTGAATCCTACTTCATATAGTGAAAACACTAGTGGGGAAAACACAATGATCAATATCATTGATTCTTTCCTTCTGCAAAGAGAATCGTTCAGGAACGTTGTCCGTTGCGCTTCTCAACACTCTGATGTAGGGTTTTGAATCCTCATCATGTTTTACACTATCTTCCATTTGCCCCATAATTGAGAGACATCACTAGAAGTGTGCTTTCTCAAGAATGCACCAAAATCCAAGCAATACAAGTTTTGCTTTCCTTTTGGTTTAGCTATGGATTTTGTATTCAAAGTTTCCAATGAATACTCTACAAGGACTTATTCGCTATTGTTTTGGTTATATCGAATAACCCCAAAAATTTCACGAATTCTAATGGTTTACCAATTCTAATTGAGTGTTAACTATTTCTAACTAATTGTCTGTACATCTACACTACAACGATTTATTTGGTGCCTTCTATTTAACCCCTTTGATATCTAATATCATATTGTGATGCTTTGTATTTTGACGTTTCAAAACACTTTGCATTCCACAATTTCTTTTATGCCTTTCTTATAAAGTTGAACTACATTACTATTGATCAAATCATAGTAATTAGATTCTCTTTTATATTTATACCCTTTTATTGATGAAACACTTTGATCAAATCAAATAGTTTCATATTCATGTTTCCTTTGGTAAACTACTTTACACATTTAAACAATCATATAATGATAATTACCATTTTCGCTAAAACACAATACATCGAATATGTATTCTATTTAACAATTCATTAAACATTTTGTATTCAAGTAATACACGGTGTTCAAGTTATTTTGCCGAACTTAGGCATGATTTATATGTGATAAGAAATCGAATGACTTTCACATATTATCACATAATTTTGAATTTAAACAATGGTTTCATTCATTAATGAACATATCATTAAGTTGGATATTTTAAACAAGGCATTTTAATTTGTTATCAATTAGTTTCAAACAACAAGGATAATTCACAAGTAATCAAACAAGATATGAACACGCATAGAAATCATTCATAAAAGTAGAACAACTGTTTGTTACAAACTGATATGAATAACTGTCTCACGAAGTGTGAGACAAACTAAAGAAGTTCACAATCTCTTGATTACAATAATCATCCTAAAGACAAACTAAATGATAAATGTCGAGGGAGAGTGTCGTCGGCCATTATCATCATGCTCGCCATCAACACGCAACGTCACCTCCTCTCCAGCAAGCACCTCTCATGTAGAAGGACCTGTTTTCAGTAAAACAGAACAAGTATCAGATATACTTAACACTGCAATGTGTTTGCAAGATTATAACATTTATAAAACTGTATATCAAATATATACCTTTGTCATCGATGACCTCTCCGGTGATTGGTTCAACCTTTACGTTCCTGAAACGTAATATGAACTCATGGAAATCCAATGCTTCCGTATCACCACTCATGATGCTACTCCGAACATGTCCTTCGTAGCTGGGAGGTAACGACCGAAGCAGTACGTCTATCCAAAATGGATCAGCCATCCAGTAATCCACGAAGTGAACCAGTCTCATGTGTGCATCAAGTATGCGCTCCAAGGGACCCTTCAGACATGTATGTTCCTCCATCTGTATGGAAAGGAACTCTCCAAGCAACTCGTGCTTCCACATGCGCACATGGCCTATGAACTCTACTCTCAGCTGATCCACCATCGAATATGGATCAAGATCACCCATGAGCGGATGTAGTTCATCCACAATCCCGTAATGCATTATTATCTGAATGTAGGTGGACATCTCTTGGTGATAGTAGCGGTCTGCCAGCTCTTGTGGGGTCTCATAGCAGTCCGACTCAGTCAAATCCATCGTGCGGTGTATGTGGTCTACCACATGATTCCTAGTAAGGAGATCATTCAGGCGCACAAGCCAACTAGGGAAGGTGGATCCATCAAGTCTAAGTTTCTCACCCTTTACCCAATCCTCAATGACAAAGTAAGATTCACGGTGAGCCATCTACATTTATAATTGCAAAAGGAATTTAGACTAAGTTTATAATTAAATGATTTAATAATAACTCCACTCAGAAACACCTATCCCCGAAAGGGTTCCTAGTAATAACACGACCCCTATCAGCCACATCTCCCCCGATCATCACGGCCATCAATGTGGGTTCAAGGGTGGACGCTAAATGTCGGTCACATCATTGATGCGACTCGTGCTCGATCTTTCGACCATCCGCGTTCCGAGGCCATGTCTGTACATGCTAGGCTCGCCAACTCAACCTTAGTGTTTTCGCTGTGCAACATGGCTTACACCCACTGTATGTGAACGTAGATATGTCTGACACCCGATCATCACGGCCTGCCTCATACCAAAGAACTTTCTTGGTGGTGCACACTAAGGGGGAACACAATCGTTGGTAATTTTAACAGGGATCATCTTATTAGGCTACCGTAGAGTATCTAATACTAGCACACAATAAGATATACAAAAAATAACATTGAATGTAAATGCTATGTGATATGGGCCTTCACGTCGTGATCTCCATCCGCCGTCACCGGGTTCCGGCGCCAGGGTTTCGGCACCGTAGACACCAGGGTACCGATGTCATTTTGGCGTGGTAGTTCGTCACCCTCCGTGACTATCTACTACTATGTAACAAAAGGTAATTACTTTAACTTTGCCACAACCGTATCACAAAGCAACACCCTCCTGCAAAACAAAATTAGATGCCTCTACTTTATCTTTGCATGTTTTATGTGGCTGAATGGACTTTTGCACAAGAACCGTTCTTACCTACGAACTTTCAGCACAACGCTGATCAAGTAGTTGTCTCTACTACACCCCTTTCGGGGCCCTCCGTTGCAAATGGTATACCAACTAATGCGAGAGAGACAGACACCCCTAAGCCACTTTATACGGTACAAGCCGTATGTCAAGCGTGGACCAGTCTCGCGAATGAACGCGTAAAGTCGGTTGGGGGCCGCTTCATCAAGCATTACTATGGTATACTCAAGTACACGTGGGAGGGTAACAACTAAAAGATCAACACCCACACGCTACATCTTGTGTGTTCTACCCGTACTAGCATTACTACGCATAGATCTAGCTCTGATGCCACTGTAGGGGTTCCGCGTATGAAAACAATAAATTTTACTCTACGCCCCTAAACCCCTGAAGCTGCCAGGACCTATCTATTAGTAATATAGTAACGGGAGGGGCTTTTCCCGAACTTACCGCTGAAGACCGAAAAGCATTGTCAACGCTCAGGAGAGCGTGGTTGATGTAGATGAGCCGAAGCCGACCTCAAGGTCGTGATGAAGTCCTTGCGCTTCTTCTGGCTCCAACGACTTGAGTGCCTCAAGTGCGACACCTCGCGGGGAGTTACACACGTCCGGTGCCTGACGATGACTCCCGCTTCCCCAAGCCAGCAGCAGTTGCGGAAGTAGAGCTCCCGGATCCGAATCCCGCAGCACGACGGCGCTCCACGGTGAAGATGTCTCTCGCTCGCGCAGTCCAGACTTGGGACCACGGTCACGAGAGAGAGAGGGGGAGAGAGAAAATATCAATTGGAGGTCCTCCCAAAAGTGGGGAGACCTTTATTGATTATTGGTGTATTTATCTTGGCCAAATACCCCACTATATATAGGGGGAGGAGGGGGTACATCCTCCCTCAAAGTCCCGGGGTGGGACTAAAGGAGAGGAGGGGGGAGGGGTGGCACCGCCGGCCACCCCCATGGGCCCCCCCGCGCGCGGGGGGGGGGGGGGGGGGGGGGGGGGGGGAGAGGGGCTGGCCCACTAGGGCGCCGGCCACCGCCTGGGCCCCTTCTCCCTCTCTCCTTTCCCTAATGGGCCCTCTCCCTCCGGAATTGGCCCATTAAGCCTTTTACCATTAAAATTGATTTTTCTCTTTATTAAATAATTATGAATAAATGATTAAATCAACATTTAACATTCATTCACATATTATTCATCCTTCATGGCTATGGAACACCTTCCCCCTCCACTCCGGACATCCTCCGGACTTACCGAAACCCTTCCGGTTTTCTCCATACCCTTCTTTGGTGATTCCACCGATCCCATAAACACTCTCTAAGCATCATCAAGCACTTAAGAATGATACCCCACCGTTTGGGAACACTCTAGACATGGTCGGGACACTCCCGCACCAATGATCGACAGAGGGACATGGATGGCCATGTGACTTGTGCGTTCCATGAAGATCTTTCGTCGTTCGAACCGGGATAGTCGTGTCTTATTCCCTTTGTCATTCGATACTTGCATTTCCCGAGATCTGATCAATGTCATCACCATGTCTTGTTCAATATCGTTACTGAACAATGCTACTTGAATCGTTCCAACAAGTGATATTCCCATGATCAAATCACACGCTGTGCAGCTAATGGATATAACTTCTCCGAGTGGGCCCTTGAGTATCTTCCCGTCACATGGACGGACAAATTCCGCTCTTGACATATATTGCCTCTACGGTTTCCTCCGAGTACCTGAACACACCTTTACAACCACCGTTTTACCAGATGGCGTTTGATGCTATCTAAGCACTCTCGGGACACAGTGATTGATATAGCCTCATGGTCTAACAAATAGTCTACGAGGATCCATTTCTAATCATCGTAACTTGAACTTCGTGACATGATCGGGTCACGATGTTTAGGTTGGGTATTGGTTCATCATATCATTCTCAGAATGAGATGACCTCATTTCCAACTTGCATAAATGCCACATGATCAGGAAACATGATCATCTGTTGACCAATGAACAAGTGACTAGAGTTTCACTGGGAACCCCTAGTTGTTTGTATATCACACGTGTATTGATGTTTCCACTCAATACAGTTATAGCATGATATAAAACTTAATAATAAACTATATGAAATATGATAATAGTCCTTACTACTATTTGTCTCTAGGGCATATTTCCAACAAGGAGATCTAGGGAAATTATAGCTCAAGAAGAATTGAGGAGAGAGATAAAAGAGGCAAACTTCTCGTTGGAGAAGAAGGGCCCTTTTATACCCCGAGAAGGGAATCTGCCCATTGCTGACTGGCCCGACCGATACTACCGGAACTAGGAGCGGCATTACCGGAAATGACCGGCACTACCGTTTAGGTACCAGACAAGGTACTGAAAGAGGCCATGAGGAGGTGACGAAGCCTCTGTCTCCTACGGTATCACGCAGCTGCCTCAATCGGTAGTACCAGAAGTAGCAGCGGTGCTACTAGACAGCGCGGTAGTGCTAGATGGAGGTACCGGACCAGCTAGAACAAGAGCCTAAGCTCGCGAAAAGGTTCAGGCATGTCCGATACCGCCATGCGGTACTGCCGGTGAAGAGCGGTAGTACCGGATGAAAAATCCGGTACTACCGGACCTCATAGACAGTGCAAGTGCAGCAACAAAAGAAAAAACACTTCCGATATCAACCATTGAGGGAAAGCTGGGTGGGCTTAAAAACTGAGTTGATTCAACCCAAACTTTCCGATGCGGACCCCCTCTTGATAGTACGGGTTTTCCTACGAATCAAACTAATAGAACTAGGAAAAACTGATTATTGCTATTGGCCCTTTTGAGGGAAATGAAATGCCTTGCAAACAAAGTTGTCCTGAAACACACTTAGCAAACTGTTAGTCCGACACATGTGTTATCATCAAACATCAAAACCACTTAGGGAAGGAAATTCCCTTTCATCTGCTTCAAACGAGTTCATTCCAATGGCTGCAAAGGATCTCTAGGGAAAATCCAAATGCATTGAGAAGAATTTTCTCTCGTTCGAGCATGTTGGGATCCTCGTGAAGGGGAATTGGCGGGTTCCCCCAGTGGACGAGTTCGAACCCAAGTCGCACCCAAGAGAGTTCATCACATTTCCGAGCCACCTTGAACGGGGACTCGGGTTCCCAACGTCGATCTTCTTCCGGTGCTTTTGCGCCTACTACAACATCAAGACCTCCAATTTGGGGCCACACATCGTCGAGCAACTCACAATCTTCATCGCTTTTTGCGAGTGCTATCTCGACTACCGCCCTACTTGCCTTTATGGCTAGAATTGTTCCATGGTCGGGTCAGCTGTGAGAAGAGAGATGGATGTCATCGGATTGAAGACATGTACACCAAGAGGGGGTCCTTGAGGCCTGTGGTGAAAGAGGGTATGAGGCGACGGTATTCCGGGATGGTGAGCACACAAGCTTTACCCAGGTTTGAATCCACCAACTTTGGACGGATCCTACTCCTGCTAGCAATCCAGTAGTATGGCAGGGCCGGAAGTACAGATTACAAGAGAAGTTCGCCTGTGCGAGTTGAGGTTGTAGATTGTAGGGTTACCCTAAAGGTTGGTACCTAGGATGGCTTATATAGATATCCGGCCTAGGGTAACAGGAGAGACCTATCCGGCCACGATATAGAGTACATCTTGGAATACAAGTAACTAAATAGGCCTAAGTCAGTAAGTCTTCTAGGCCTTCCTGTAACCGGATAAGTCCGTTATAGAGTACATCTTGGACTACAAGTAACTAAATAGGCCTAAGTCGGTAAGTCTTCTAGGCCTTCCCATAACCAGATGGACCTCCGTCTTCTCTCCCTGACTGGGCCACCTATGGAGCAAAGACCTAACCCAAAGTGGGCCACCCTGGTCAGCGAGTCATGGTGGGTATACCTGGAAAGTATATCCCTAGCAGTAGCCCCCAGAAGCCTCCAAGATCCAAAGTCAGATTTCATTGTCTAGCTTGATCTTTCTTCATCTACAGAGTCTTGAAGGGTTCCTGAAACTCCAAAAGAAAAGTAGGATGCGAGTCTCAAATTGAGTCGGACCTATGAGTATGTCATATGGCTTTCCCAGCTTGAAATTCAAACTAAGCTGGAACTTGGTCTATGACATAACCTGACATCAGTCAAGGTCAAGTATTGTCACTGACAGACATTCCTGTCAGGGTGACTGTTGGTGGGTCCGCTTATTGCAGAACCGAGGCACCGTTTAATGCACGCATGGAGATCGAGGGGGCATAATCTTCTCGAGGTAGTTGCTCGGTTCTTTCCGTGACACGTGGCATGTTTCACTATCTGTTCACACGAATCTTGATGCAGGTTAGGCTTATAAGGGGTCTAGATCTCCTCATTCTCTCTCTCACCAGCGCCTCTGCCACCTTCTTCCTCCAAACAACATTGCACCCTTTGCTCCATTTTCCTTCCCCCAAATCCCATAGTGCCGCCTATCCAAGGTCACCGCCTTCGTCCAAATGGCTGACGCATCTTCATATGGTATGGCGGCAACGATGGCGGCAACGACTGTGGCGGCAGAGAAGGAAAATTTCCATAGAGTCTGGATCTCCTGTGTCCTTGATGACGAGAAATTGCGTGGCATCGAGAAGGAAGGCCTCCTCTGTGTAGGCGACTGGCGGAGCAGCTTCGAGGTCGTCCCTACCCCTCGTGCCGACAATAGGGTTCACTTCGGCACCTACTTGGACCGAGGTTTGAGTTTCCCCCTCATAGGTGTTCTCTGAGGTTGTAGATCATTATGGAGTTCAACTCCACATCTTCCCCCCAAACACACTTATAGAGCTTAGCACTTATGCTTCCTTGTGTGAGGGTTATCTCGGTATAAAACCGAGTCTTTTTTTGTTCCGGTACTACTTTCGTACCCGTAGAAATTCCATCACCACCGATAATCCCTACATTACCGGAATACTGAGCGTGACTCTGAGGAGAGACCAAGTCTACCTCGAGGTTATAGCCAGTGAGTTAGTGAAGAAGTGGCCGACCATGTTCTTTTACCATAAGGCCAAGTAGGCTCCTTGCAAGCAAGAAGCATTGTCGGCTTTTGTCGATGGTGTCGCCATGCCCCAAGAGTCTTGGGATGCAGATGCTCCGACTCTTACTGAAGATTTGATTCACGCCAAGAGGCGGATTGAATATTTGATGAAGCATAAGGGACTAAAGGGATCCAACCTAGTCCAGTTCTGGCTGGCGCGTCGGATTCAACCCCTCCAATACCATGGTGACCGGATCATGCACATGGTCACCAAGAGTAAGAAAGATAGCTTGAGGATTAGCCTGCTTCCAATCCCGAACATGGATTTTGAGACCCAGATCAAATGGTTGATCAAGGAGTGGGTTGAGAAGAAGATTCCAGATATCTCTCTGGATATGTGTACTGCTGACAAGCCTTTGACACCAGTAAGTTTTCTGGCTGATTCTCTCATACTCAATGGTTTGCTCATCTATACTTTGTTATTTATTTGTAATACTGGGATATTCTTTCTTTCATCTTGCTAACCTCCCCGAGTCAGAGCTTGCTCCTCTCGAGGGATATCCACCTAAGGATTCGGTTCCTCAGGAGGATGAAGATCTTGAACTACTGCCGGAGGCACTTACCCAGAAGCGCAAAACCCCGACTGTCGCTGTGGGCACCCAGAAGGTGCCCGTTGTAAAGAGGTAAACTTCCTTACAAGGTTCCGTATATTAACTCATATTCTTTCTGAATTGTAACGATCTTACTCTGTTACCATCGAGGGCTAAAACAATTGCTAAGGGTAAGGCAAAAGGAAATCCGGGGAAGACTTTGCGCCAGCAGAAGTTGACTCTGGTTTCACCTGCTGCACCGCCTATGACTCCTACCCGAAAGCCATCATCAACACTAGAGGGTACTTCCTCTCCGCATGTTGAAGATGTTTCAGCTCATTCTTCAGAGACAGCAAACCTTGGTTCACAGACCGACATCATCATGAGTGACTCGGTACTTGATAAGGGTGAACCCGCAAAATGTAATGATCCCTGAGCTGAGATCTTCACGGAGAACCTTCTACAGAATCCGGGTATTGCCAAACTTGGCCTTACCCGGAAGAGCACATAAGAGAACCAGAAGCTGGCTCTCCATTGCCTGGAGACCCGGAATATCACAGTGGAGGAGGAGGCGCAAGAAGCCGAGGACATCGAACTCATCGAGCTTCTTGACCAAGTTCGTCTTCACGACGAGAAGTTGAACGCCAGTGTGGCCCTGCCACCACCAGTGATTCCTCTGACTCTCGCCGAGAAGGTTTCTTCTATGATGAACATGAGCCTCAACAAATTGACTCATGAACATTATGTAAGTCATAGTCCGACTCTTTTTATTGTATTTCATATCATATCCTCTAGCTCCTAAGAATGAATTTGCATAGGAATCTGGATTTATGCTTTTATAGGATGCCAAAGAATGAACTAGTATAGCCCCCCAAGGCTCGTGTTGATATTTAACTTAGTTAAAATATTAGCCTGAGTCTTAGTAGACTTATGACTCTGGTTACCATTCTGACTTACAGAAAGTTAATGCTTATAACCTAGATTTGTTTAAGAATATTTTCAATAAGCGGAGAGAGATCAGATCTCTCCAACTTGAAAATGCACAACTTAAAGTTGCAAAGGATGAAGCTGAAGGTAAGCATTTAAGGCCTCACTTTCATAGTCTATTTTTTGAGTTGTAGATGAATTTTTGTTCAACTTCATTTCTTGCTGCTCCAGAACTTATGAAACAGTCCTGCAAAATGATTAAACAAGACGAAGATTATAAATTCTTGGAGGTGGAGAATGCTGACTTGCGTGTTGAGCTAGAAAAACTCAAAGTAGATCACGAGACCAGCATCGCCGGTGTTCTTGAATCCATCAATCACGCTACTCATGCGCGCGACCACACCATAGCCAAACAGGACAAAATAATCTTGGACTTGCAAAATGCCTTGGACATGGTGAAAGATACCTCTGAAGCTCTTCAGAATGAACTTCGAAGTTTTCGAGAAGAGAAGACCAAAGTAAATGATGTTATCTTTGGTAATTTTGTTGTCTCTGAATTGTTGTTTTTTTGACTTTGCATACTCGGATATATCGTTGACCTTGTTCTCTTATCTTGAGGTCCTCTCAATATTCTTGATGCCTCTTCATCTGAGTCTCGTACCAGCCAGCTTGTCGCTGTTGGGGACCTGATCCACGACTTCTGCCAGTCTTTGGAGGAAATTGGTGAATCCGTCTAGCTCTCTGGCTTGAACTCAATGTCAACCTTTGAGCTACAAGACAAGGCAAAGTATATGCCCAAGCTTGTTAAGGATTGGAACATGTTGTATGCACGCACAGCGGCACAGAATGCCCTAACAATGGTAATGAGCCACCATGGAAGCATGGAAATATTGCAAGTTACCAAGGGTTATTCGACTGTCGATGAAGACGGCAAGCCACAAAACATCAAAGATATCTGTGATGCTTGTGCCGGATACACCTCTCGTGTGGCCGATCTGACCAGCTATGATGAGCTGTTCTTCATGCCCATTGAAGTGCCACCTCCCCCAGGGAAGAAGTTACTGAAGTTTCCGAAGACGACACGCAGACCGAGTCTGACATACTTGTCTCAGAACGATACCGTGGTGATACAGGTGATGTTTCCAGTGATCCGGCAAATGCTTCGTCTGCACCTGCATCACAGAATATACCAGAAAAGCAACGTGCTATTCTAAAGAACAATCTTATTGTAATAAGTATAATATTTTTTGCTGGTGCTAAGATTGTAAGAACTTATGATACTATTTTAGCACTTTTGCCTTTTTTATTTGCTGTGCTCGAATAATACTTAAGCACTTATTTTGTCTACACTTATCATTTATCTGGCTTTCCACCTCGTCCCTTTCATGAGCCGGCAAACCTTTAGCACATAAACTTTGCCGAGTAACGGAGCTCAATTGCTAAACCAGTTTTAACCTGGAATGAAAGCCGGCTTCCACTACCAACAATTCACTACTCAAAAAATACCCGCATCCAGCAATCAGACAAAAACCCAAGTATAAACTAGAAAATTTAGAATTATACCGAAGGAAGAATTTTTAGAATCGGAAATCTAACCAGAACAAACATGATCATAAAGTACTTTCAAGTATTCTAGGATTTTCGACTATGACATGATCATCTGGAAATAAGATGGTACATAAAACATCTCAGAAAAACATTGAGGAGAATGAATACTTTATTTCACTTTGAACATGTACATGGATAAAATTACAAAGAACGAAATTTAAGAATAAAAGGGATGTAGCTGAGAAATATTCCATGGACGGTCAATTTCATCTGGATTTGTACTGCCTCCAGCTCTCTTTCTCTTCTCAGTAGGAGGTCTTTCTTTTTCTGGCCTCATATTAGTTAGGTAGTAAGAACCATTATGCAATACTCGACTAACCATAAAGGACCCTTCCCGTATAGGGGCAAGTCTGTGCTCTATTTGTGTCACTAGTCGAAGAACTAGATCACCCTTCCTAAAAGACCGGTTTCTGATTCTCTGACTATGATACTTGCGTAACTTCTGCTAATAGCCTGTAGATCTCTGCTCAGCAAGAACGCGAACTTTCTTGACCATGTCGAGGCAATCTTGTCTAGCGACTTTGGCATCCTCTTCGACATACAAAGTGATACGGGGAGAAGTATGAATAAGATCACTTGGAAGAACAACTTCTGCACCGTGGAACAAGAAATAATATCTGTATATCCGATTTACCAGTTAGGAGTGGTTCGTAAACTCCATATCACAGACGGAAATTCGTCCGCCGAATCCCCTGTAGCATGATGTAGTGGTGCTTCGAGTCTCAATCGTAGGCCTTGAAGAATTAAACCATTTTCTCTTTCTATTTGTCCATTGGCTTGTGGGTGTGCGGTTGATGCAATACCAAGTCGGATCCCTTATTCATTGCAAAATTCGACTAGTTCTCCCATGTAAAAGTTACTCCCGTTGTCTATAATAATACTATGTGGATACCTAAATCGGATGATCACATCATCGACGAATTTTCTAGTTGTTGCTCCATCACAACCTGTGACATGTTTTGCCTCAATCCATTTTGTGAATTTATCCACCATCACAAGAAGTTGAGGGTATCCACTTTGAGCCCGTTTAAACGAGCCTACCATATCAAGCCCCTAGACCGCAAAAGGCCATGTAATCAGAATTGTTCACAGCTGATTAGCCGGAACATGACCTTGTTTGGCATATTTTTGGCAACCTTTGCACGTCTTGACCAGCTGTTCGGCATCTGCCCTAGCTGTAAGCCAGAAAAAAACCATGTCTGAAGGCCTTTGACACTAAATATTTGGCTGCAGCGTGATGTCCGCATTCGCCTTTGTGGATATCCCTTAGGATTTCCATGTCTTCTTCCAGAGAAACACAACGCTGAAAGACCCCAGGCACACTCCGCTTACAGAGCTCATCTCCCACCACTGTGTAGGATTTTTCTCGTCGGACGATCTGCCGGCCAGAACTTTGTCTTCGGGTAATTTTCTTTCTACCAAGAAATCAAGGTAGGGTTATGTCTAGTTGGGAATTATAGCCAAAACTGCTATAAGGGATGAGTTGGATTTGGTCGGATAATCTCATCAACTCCTATGATAGAGGAAACTCTTAAGTTCTCCAAAAAAAAGCACCATCCAGGACCTGTTTCCGGCAGAGCCTATTCTTGATAAAGCATCTGCTTCCTTGTTTTTTGTTCAGGGAATGTGTTGGAATTCAAACCCTTCGAACAATTTAGATAGTTCATCCACGATGGCTCTATATGCTTCCATGTGCTTGTTCGCATTGCAGATATCGGATACTTGCTAGGCAACTAAATCCGAGTCTCCATAACACATGAGTCAGGGAATGCCGATATCTTTTGCGATTCGAATTCCATGCAGTAGGTTTTCATATTCGGCAATGTTGTTTGTTGCTATGAAGTGAATCTGCAATACATAGTACAGTTTATCACCTTGGGGTGACTTGAGAATCACGCCAGCCCCCGAGCTCCCGAGCACTTTAGATCCGTTAAAGTGTAAGGTCCAAACTTCTGTCTCTGGGAGACCTGTGTTTTCTACCATCTCTATCCAATCAGCAACAAAGTCAACTCGGATCTAGGATTTGATTGATATGCGAGGTTTATACTCAATATCAAAAGCTACTAGCTCTATTCCCCACTTAGCGACACATCATGTGGCATCATTGTTGTTAATTATGTCTCTCATGGGAGCTGTGCTCACCACGATAATCTTATGCTCTTGAAAATAGGGTCGTAGCTTTCTGGATGTGAAGAACACACCGTAGGCTAACTTTAGCTAATGAGGATACCTTTGTTTTGATTCAGTCAAGACCTCGCTAAGATAATAAGTCGGACGCTGCACCAGGTGTTCCTGTTTTTCTTCTGGCCGTTCCGCCACCATGATGACACCGAGGACTCTGTTTGTCGCAGCTAAGTAGAGCAATATTGGTTCCTGTGGTTTTGGTGTTGCAAGAATAGGGGCGTACGAGAGTACAACTTTTAGATCCTGAAGTACAGCTTTAGCTTCATCAGTCCAGATGAAATTCTTAGTCTTTTTCAAGAGCTTGTATAAAGGTGCGACTCTTTCACCAGGCCGGCTTAGAAACCGACTGATCACGGCAATGCAACTAGTTAGCTGTTGTATGTCCTTCAGGCGAGTTGTCCTGGCAATGTTGAGTATAGCCTTTATTTTGTCATGGTTCACCTCTATGCCTCTTTGAGACACAATGAAACCTAACAATTTTCCGGCTGGTATTCCAAAAAAAACACTTCTTTGGGTTAAGCATTATGTTGTATTTTCATAGATTGCTGAAGGTTTCCTCTAAGTCGGAAATTATTGTTTCCTTCTTTTTGGACATCACATCTATGTCATCCACGTATGCATGTACATTGCATCTGATTTGATCATGGAGGCAATGCTGCATAGTGCGCTGGTACGTAGCTCATGCGTTTTTGAGCCCAAAGGGCATTGTTACGCAGCAGAAGGTTTTGAAAGGGGTGATGAATGGAGTCTTTATTTTGTCTGACTCCTTCATCCGAATTTGATGATATCCAGAATATGCGTCGAGAAAACATATGAGTTCCGAGCCTGTTGTCAAGTCGATAACTTGATCGATTCTAGGCAGAGCGAACGGATCTTTGGGACAAGCCTTGTTCAAGAAAGTATAATCAACACACATCCTTAAATTAGTGGTGTCCTTTTTAGGGACCATTACAGGATTGGCCAACCATCAGTATGGATGACCTCTTCTATGAATATGGCTAACTCGAGTCGGGCTAGTTCCTTAGCTATTGCTTTGCGCTTTTCATCGCTGAAACGTCGTCAGGACTGTTTGACAGGTTTAGTGTTTGGGTATACATTTAGGTTGTGCTCGGCAAGTTCCCTAGGTACTCCAGTCATGTCAGATGGTTGCCATGCGAAGATATCTTTATTGGCTTTGAGGAACCCGACGAGCGCGCTTTCCTATGTGTGGCCTAAGGCTATGCCTATCTGGGTCACCTTGGAGGGGTCATCATCCTTCAACGATGTCGTCTTCATATCTTCCGATGCCTTGAACTCTGGAGTCGGCTTTGTCACCTCCTTCTTCATTGTGGGCATCTCAGATGGGTCTCTTCTTGATCTCTTAGTACTCCTCGCCATGTAGTACGGCTTTAGCAAAGGCGGCATTTCCGTCCTCACATTCTAGTGCCTTCTTTGGGTCTCCTCGGATCATGATGACGCCATTAGAACCTGAAATTTTCATCATGTTGTAAATATTACAAGGGCGAGCCATAAAATCCCAGTAACCCGAACCCCTAAAGATAGCATGGTATGCGCTCTTGAACAGGACCACTTTGAAGGAAAATGCTACCGTTCGATAATTTTCTGGAGTTCCGAAGGTAACATCCAAAGTGATCTCTCCTAGAGAATTTGCTTGTCTTACATGGACAACTCCATGAAAATTCACGGAGCTGTGATTCAGTTGTGTTTCCGATATCCTCATCCGGCACAGCGTTTCGACGTAGATGGTGTTGATGTTGCCGCCACCGTCCATGAAGGTCTTGGAGAACCCATAGCCGTCAATAAGTGGATTGATGACCAGAGCGCACTTTCCTCGCCTATGTGGCTTAGGCGGATGATCGCTTCGTTCAAAGGTGATTGTGACTTTCGACCAGTCCAGATATTGAGGAACAGCTGGAACAGTTGTGTTGAGCTCATGCATCACTGCTTTTCTGAATTTAGCTGGTTGGGATCCAAGGAAGCACACATATGTTTCTTTCTTGGTTGGGAAGGTCTTCTTTCCATCCGACTTGGGATTTTAAGCTTCCGCCTCCTCCATGTCAGAATCTTCCTTGGACTCCTTGTCTTTGTCGGAATTTTTCTTTCCTTTTCATCGCTTGGCCCTATAGCCAGCGAATTCGTCTTTCTTGATGTCGTCATTGAAATGACACTCAACATTTGTGTGGGACGATCCCCCGTTGCCATCCGGGTGATGCACACACGGAATATTGGCAATGTCGGCCCAATATAAGGTTTTGCCAGGTTGCTGGTCTCCTCTACCTTTGACTCTGGAAGTTCCATGACCTCGTCCCCGGCCGCCTCCGCGGCCTCCTCGTCCTCCAGACCTGAAAGTTGCATTGACCATTGAGGTTTCCGGATTGGGTTTTTCCTCTGAGGTGTTCTTGCGTTTCAGGGCCTGCTGATTCGGCTGCTTAGCGACTATGGTACAACCAGTACATTTAGCAATCCCTCTGAATCATCGTTGGCGTCAGCATACTTGCTTGCTATCTCTATCATCTCCCCCAAATCAGTCACTTTGTTGCACTTCAATCGATGATGTAGGAAACCAATTGGAAGTCCCATGATGAATGTTTTGATCATGGTTTGGTCGTTTACTCCCTCGCATGAGTTCTTCGTGTCGATCCATCATCCGAGGTAGTCCCAGCAAGTTTCTCCGGGTTTCTGGGTGCACCACTGCAGGTCTCCGACCATGCAGGGCCTCCTGTATGTTCCCTCGAAGTTCCGAAATAAAGAACTTTGCATGTCATACCAGTTGTGGATGGTGTTTTCCGGAAGTCGTTGCCGTCATTGTGACGTGGCTCAGCCGGACGACTTGTATGTCTAGGAGGGGGCATCCTTTGACAATCTTGCTCCCGACGTTGAGCTTCTTCATCTCTCCTAAGATTGTTCGACTGTCACCGGGGAGGTTGGATCATTGTTGCAACGACGTCTCGCTCAGTGGCCAGAGCAACGTTGCTCCAGCTTCGTGCGGGTCTGTGCCGGTGTTCCGATGATCCAGTTCTTGAATAGTTGTCTTCCGGAGGGTCAGGACGGTAGTGTTGTTCTGGCTCCTATCGTGGTCTTACATCTTGTTGTCACCCCATGTCTGTGTGGCATTGGTCGGATCTGGAGACCAACTTTCCGCTGCCGGACGTGGCTACCTTTTGTTGTTCTAGGCCCTTGGTGAGTAGATTCACACTTAGTCGAATCTAGTATGGACTTGGATTGTTTGCCAATAGATCTCGGGCCACAATAGCATTTTCTATAGGCATGCCATACACCCGTTTACCCTTTCTGTCGATCCGAGGTTTACCTATGGCTATATCTCCTTCAAAAAGGGTTTTGTGAATGTCTAGATTTTTCTAAGCCAACTTAGGGCCATTCCAGGTCTTCTGATGGTGCCGGGTGCTAGGCTGCCCCGTAGCTGCAATGCGTTGCTTCTCCTTGAGGATATTTGCAGTGTCCTCAAGGAGTACTTGTAACACCCTCGGATCGGCCCGATGCAAGTTTTAGCGATTCCCGCCAAACCCGCATAGAAACAATTCAAAGGTGCCCACTAGGCACTTTCGTGTGGGTGGAAAATGAAGTAATACCATTACACATTAGTCCATGATGGAACCTATAGAACAGATATGTACAACACGACTCCATGAGTTAACAATACAGATATACAGTACAAAGATCCAAATCACCTTGAAAACGATACAACATCCGAGTACGGATAAGATGCAAATAGGGCTAAGAGCCCTAAAGAATAACCAATGGCGTCCCTAACCCTGCCTAGGCCAAGCCGGAATGGTAACCCTGCTAACGACGTCGAACTTATACTTGTTAAACAAAAGGGGTGCCGACAAAGGGCAAAGTAAAAAGGGAGCGGTCAGTACTGAGGCCAGTACACGGCGAGTCTAGAATTTAGCGGTTGTCGCCTACATAGGTATGGTGGGCTCAGCGGCAGCAAAACATGCACTAAACAACCTATAGAGAGTCGATACAACTGTCGGCTATCAGACAGAGGTAAGAAATACCTATGCGAGACCAACCTAATACTAACAACAATCATACCCATCCTAGCATTTCCCCCTCGAGACCAAACGAGGAAGTCAAACCAAGGAACTCACATAGTTGGTAGTTTTAATCATTCCATTATAGTTGCAGCACTTACTAGTCAGATATAGATAGCATGAGTCATCCTAATATCATAAGCAGTGGGTAGTTTTAGTTAATCATTTCATTGTAGTTGCAATACTAGTCAGATACAATTAGCATGAGACATCCCAAATCCAGTAGTTGTTGGCACTTTTTTACTCATTCCATTGTAGTGGAGCTGATTACTAGTCATGCCAAAGTTAAATTTATAGCACTACTTTAGTTATAGTTGTCTATGATCGAGATACTATGCTCCAAGTCATCCATACCCGCAGACACGGATTTCATAAAGATTTAAAGTGCAGGGGTGTACAAATAGCAACACACGCACGATCAACCTTGGAAAAACCAAATAATACCCAATGAGGCATCACGATAAAGCAATCACATGATTCATAAAATATTTCAGGGGGCCACCCCACTAAGCTACCCGCAACAAAGTTGGCCGGCTTCGAGACGGACACAGTGTTTGTGTCGATGGCGGTAAATGACTAGGAACCCGAAAGTATGACTAGGCTTGTCGATGCCGCGAAAACATTCCACGTACCAAAATAGGACAGGCGCTCCACGTGCAACCGTAATTAAAGCAGTAAAGCATGGCATAAGTACAAGATAGTAATAAATCCCCAAAATAGTTTGTGGCCCCAAGAATTAAGAAATGAATCAAGCTCTGGCTAAGGGGATTCATGGTCCCACATGCGAATAGTGCGATAGTCAAGGAACATGTATCAAGTACTTGGGGCCTACGGGACACAAGTGAGCGGTTAAAACCAAATATTAGCTATTGCCCACCGGTGCCTCTTGATGGCTCAAAATATATTCGAGCTTGTTGGGGAACCCCAAGAGGAAGGTATGATGAGCACATCAACAAATTTTCCCTCAGTTATGAAACCAAGGTTATCGAACCAGTAGGAGAAAGGAAACACCTTTAAGGTGTTGTTTCCAACTTGGAATCCTGCACAACACAACCACATAACTTTGCCCCCAACTTATAGTGAGGTTGTCAATCTCACCGGTTTTGCTAAAAAGAAAGGATTAAACATATTGTGTGGAAGATAGTAATTCCTTTGCAGAAAGTAAACAGAAAATAGTAAATAGATTGTAGTTTCATGGTAAAAGAATTGGCCGGGGTCCATAGTTCACTAGTGGTGATTCTCCTTAAGATAGATGACATGTTGGGTGAACAAATTACAACGGGGCAATTGACAAACATCGACAAAGCATACATGCATATACTAATCATCTTGACTCCTATGAGATTTGATTGGCATTACAACATTATACATAGACCGTAATCCAACTGCATCTATGACTAATAAACCACCTTCAGGTTATCATCCGAACCCCCTCTAGTATTAAGTTGCAAGCAACAGATAATTGCATTAAGCAAAGTTTGTAAAGTAAACAATATGATTGTTCTATGAACAAAGGATTGCTGTTTTCTCCCTAGTAGCAACAACACATCTAGTACCTTAGAGATTTCTGTCACTTCCCCAGATTACTAGAGGCATGAACCCACTATCGAGCATAAATACTCCCTCTTAGAGTTGCTAGCATCTACTTAGCCAAGATAGCTACTAACTGTTGGGTCCGCAGCATAGAAAACAAAAAAAATCCTACGATGAGAACTATACGCCAAGATCTATCTACTAGATACAGAGCAACGGGTGGACATACATCCATGGAGAACTTACCCTCGAAGACAACGAGTTTTGTTAACGAGTAGGAACTCGTGGTTGATGTAGTCGTATGCTTGCCGATCTCAAGATCGTGTGGAAGTCCGAGCGCCGCAAATCAGCAGCGCATCCGTCCTCGCACACACGTTCAAGCCACCGGACAACCTCCACCTCCTCGCTCCAGCGAATCAGCGGAAGCAGCAACTCCTTCCAGACGCAAGGCCACCGGGAACATGTATCTCGCTAATCCGAGACCATGGGGGAATATCTAGAGGGGGAGAGAGATCCTTCATGAGGAGGTGTGAGGATGAAGGAGGGAATGGGTGGCCTTTTATAGGAGGAGGGGGGGTGCCCCCTCTCTCCATGGCTGGCGCATGGGGGTGACCCCTCACCTCCCCCATTCATGTGGTGGTAACCCCTCCACATTAAAATGCCTCTTCACATTCCCTTTTAAAGTCTCCACTTTAAATGCATTAAATTTCTCCAAATTTAATGCTCTCTCATTTAATAAAACTCTTTTATTTATTTTATTCAGAATTTTTTTAATTACTTTAATTAACAAAAATTCACATAAAACCCTTGCAACATTTCAATATTACATGCAGAACCACTTTCTGCAATTTCACCCGAAACAATTCCGGTTTCTATCGAAACAATTCCGGTTTCTATCGAAACAATTCCTGTTTCTATCGAAACATTTCCTGCGCTTTGCAAACCTTTTGTCTGGAACATATGTGCTCCTAAATGGTGTCCGACAACCCTTAAGTGTGTCACCCTATGGTTCGCGAATAATGCAGACATGATTGAGACTCCTCTCAGATCAATAATCAGAAGCGGGACCTGGAGATCCATACTGACTCCTGCATATTCAACGATGACTTCTGTGATCGTGATAACCTTTAACGTCAGCAATTTAATCCCTTTATCTCATGATATAATACATGTCCGAGATTCGATCATCGGTATCCAAATACCTAGTTTTATCTCGTTACCGACATGCACTCTTTTCTCGTTCCCATGATATAACATTCTAATGATCACATCACTTGCTTGCAAGCTATCTTAATGTGATATCACCGAGAGGGCCCAGAGTATATCTATCCGTCATCTGGATTGACAAATTCCACTCTTGATCCATGAGCCTCAACATAACACCTTCGTAGTACTGAACCCATCTTTATAATGTGATTTCACCCTGTTACGGTGTGATGTTTGATGTTATCAAGATACTCTTCCGGTGTTAGCAATTAATATGATCTCATGGTCTAAGGACTAAGACTACTTTGTATGATGTTATAGAAATATAAACATAATGACTTGATCATAATGCTATACTTCAGATGAATGTTCATCACATCATTTCACAAATGCTGTGACCTTGTTATTAACAACATCCAATGTCCATGATCAGGAAACTTTGATCATCTTGTTAATCAACAAGCCAGTCTATAAGAGAGGCATAACTAGGAACCCCTTTTATTTATTAAACACACATGTATTGATGTTTACTATCAATACAATTATAGCATGCAAAATAAACATCTATCATATACAAGAAATATATAATAACAACTTTATTATTGCCTCTGAGGGCATATTTCCTTCAGTCTTCCACTTGCACTAGAGACAATAATCTAGTTTACCCAGTGATAAATCTAACACCCATGGAGTTCTGGTGTTGATCATGTTTTTCCCTAGGGAGTACTTTAGTCAACGGATCTGCTACATTTAGGTCCGTGTGCACTTTACAAATCTTTATATCTCCATCCTTGACATGCTCACAGATGGAGTGAAACCGGCGCTTAATATGTTTGGAATTCTTGTGAGACCTTGGTTCCTTTGCGTTGGCTATGGCTCCATTGTTGTCACAATAGATCACCATCGGGTCCAACGCACTGGGAACCACACCCAGTTCTGTAATGAACTCTTTCATCCAAACTGCCTCCTGCGCTGCTTCTGAAGCAGCAACATATTCCGCCTCCGTTGTTGATCCAGCCACCACAGGTTGTTTGGAACTCCTCCAACTAACTGCTGCTCCGTTTAAGAGAAATTCGTATCTGGATTGAGACTTAGAGTCATCCGGTTCGGTGTCAAATCTAGCATCGACATAACACTTAGCGACTAGCTCTTCTTCACCTCCTTATATAAGAAACATATCCTTAGTTCTTCTCAAGTACTTGAGGATGTTCTTTACCGCTATCCAGTGTTCCGAACCTGGATCAGATTGGTACCTACTAGTCAAACTAATAGCATGTGCCACATCCGGTCTTGTACATAGCATGGCATACATAATAGAGCCTATGGCCGAGGCATAGGGGATCTTATCCATCATCTCTCTTTCTTCCGCCGTAGCCGGACTTTGAGTCTTACTCAATGTCTTGCCTTGCAACATAGGTAAGAACCCCTTCTTACTTTCGTCCATATTAAACTTCTTTAATATCTTATCAAGGTATGTACTCTGTGATAGCCCAATTAGGCGTCTTGATCTATCTCTATAGATTTTAATGCCTAATATATATGAAGCTTCACCAAGGTCCTTCATCGAAAATTTGCTGTTTAGATAACTTTTAACACTGTTTAAAAGATCTATATGATTTCCAATCAATAAAATGTCATCCACATATAATATCAGAAATGCCACATTGCTCCCACTCACTTTCTTGTAAATACAAGCCTCTCCATAAGTTTGGACAAATCCAAACTCTTTGATCACCTCATCAAAGCGGAGATTCCAACTCCGTGATGCTTGCTTTAGTCCATAGATGGATCGCTGAAGTTTGCACACCTTATTAGCATCCTTAGGATCGACAAAACCCTTTGGTTGTATCATATACAACTCTTCTTCAATATTACCATTGAGGAACGCAGTTTTGACATCCATCTGCCATATTTCATAATCAAAATATGCAACAATTGCTAACATAATCCTAACCGACTTAAGCATCGCTACGGGAGAGAATGTCTCATCATAGTCAACTCCATGAATTTGTCGAAACCCCTTTGCGACAAGTTGAGCCTTATAGATGGTTACATTACCATCAGCATCGGTTTTTCTTTTGAAAATCCATTTATTCTCAACGGCCTTTCGATCGTGAGGTAAGTCCACCAAGGTCCAAACCTGGTTTTCGTACATGGATTCCATCTCGGATTTCATGGCTTCTAGCCATTTGTTGGAATCAGGGATCATCATCGCTTCTTCATACGTCGCAGGGTCATCTATTTCATCAATCATGAAATTCATAACAGGATTGCCGTACAGTTCAGGAGCTGCATGTGTCCTACTTGACCTGCGAGGTTCGGTAGTGTCCTCTTTCGGAGTTTCATGATCAATATCATTAGCTCTCTCTTCATTAGGTGAAGTCAACTCCGAAACAACTTCCGGTGTTGCGCTACTCGCCATTTCATGAAGAGAAGGTTCAATAACCTCTTCAAGTTCTACCTTCCGACTACTCACACCTTTTGTGAGAAACTCCTTCTCAAGAAAGGATCCATTCTTTGCAACAAAGACCTTGCCTTCAGATCTGTGATAGAAGGTATACCCAATCGTTTCCTTAGGGTATCCTATGAAGACGCATTTTTCCGCTTTGGGTTCGAGTTTATCCAGTTGAAGTTTCTTCACATAAACATCACATCCCCAAACTTTAAGAAATGACAACTTAGGTTTGTTTCCAAACCATAATTCATACGGTGTCTTTTCAACGGATTTAGATGGTGCCCTATTTAAAGTGAATGTAGCGGTTTCCAGTGCATAACCCCAAAATGACAGTGGCAAGTCAGTCAGAGACATCATAGATCGAACCATATCTAATAAAGTACGATTACGACGTTCTGACACACCATTACGTTGTGGTGTTCCGGCAGGCGTGAGTTGTGAAACTATTCCACACTCTTTCATGTGTGTGCTAAACTCGTAACTAAGATACTCTCCTCCACGGTCAGACCATAGAAATTTGATCTTTCTATTACGATGATTTTCCACTTCATTCTGAAATTCCTTGAACTTTTCAAAAGTTTCAGACTTGTGTTTCATCAAATAGATATACCCGTATCTACTCAAATCATCCGTGAAAGTAACAAAATAACGATATCCACCTCGCGCCGACACACTCATTGGTCCACACACATCAGTATGTATGATCTCTAATAAATCTGTCGCCCGTTCTATTGAACCGGAAAGCGGTGTTCTAGTCATCTTGCCCATAAGGCATGGCTCACATGTATCAAATGATTCAAAATCAAGTGATTCCAAAAGTCCATCAGAATGGAGTTTCTTCATGCGTTTAACGCCAATATGACCTAGACGGCAGTGCCACATATATGCAGATATATCATTATCAAGTTTAATCCTTTTAGCATCAACATTATGAATATGCGTAATACTACTATCGAGATCCAATAGAAATAAACCATTCAACACAGGTGCATGACCATAAAAGATATTATTAATATAAATCGAACAACCATTGTTTTCAGATTTAAACGAATAACCACTTTGCATGAAACATGATCCGGACACAATGTTCATGCTCAGTGCAGGCACCAAATAACAATTATTCAGGTTTATAACTAATCCTGACGGCATATGGAGAGGCAGCGTTCCGACGGCGGTCACATCAACTCTTGATCCATTGCCGACCCGCATCGTGACCTCATCCCTTGCTAGTTGTCGCTTGTTCCGCAGCCCCTGAACCGAGTTACATATATTAGCAACCGATCCCGTATCAAATACCCAGGTGCTACTGCGAGTACTAGTCAAGTACACATCAATAACATGTATATCACATATACCTTTGTTTGCCTTGCCGGCCTTTTTTGTCCGCCAAATACTTGGGGCAGTTGCGCTTCCAATGGCCAGTCCCCTTGCAATAGTAGCACTCGGTGTCAGACTTAGGGCCAGCTCGGGGTTTCTTTTCAGGTGCGGCAACATATTTGCCGCCCTTCTTTCCCTTCTGCTTGCCTTTCTTGTCCTTCTTGAAACCGGTGGTCTTATTGATCATCAACACTTGATGTTCTTTCCTAATCTCCACTTCTGCAGTCTTAAGCATTGACAGAAGCTCGGGAAGAGACTTCTCCATGCCCTGCATATTATAGTTCATCACGAAGCTCTTGTAGCTAGGTGGCAGAGATTGGAGAACACGATGTATGCCTAAGTCAATGGGAATCGTTATTCCCAAGGACACAAGCTTATCGGCGTACCCAGACATTTTGAGTACGTGCTCACTGACGGAGCTGTTCTCTTCCATCATGCAGCTAAAGAACTTTTCAGAAGCATTATAACTCTCTACGGCAGCATGGGTATCGAAAATCATTTTCAATTCTCCCATGGTATCAAAGGCATTGCCATTTTCGAAACGTTTTCGAAGTTCTGGTTCTAGCCCATACAGTATGCCGCAATGAACTAAGTTGTGGTCCTCCTGGCAAGTTATATAGATGTTCTTTTCCTCGTCAGGGGCATCAGGAGCTGGTGGGGGGCCTAGCGGCGCCTCTAGCACATATTGCTTTTGTGCAGCAGTGAGGAGAATCCTCAAATTCATAGCCCAGTTGGTGAAGTTGCTACCATTCGCAGCAAGCTTCTCTTTCTCCATGAACACATTGAAATTAAAAGCAGGTGGTGCCATCTACAACAGAATTTGTAAAATATATTTAGACTAAGTTTATGATAGATTGAGTTCAACTAATCCAAATTACTAATGAACTCCCACTCAAAAACGACATCCCTCGTGTCCTTTTGGTGATTACATGAACCAAATCCACTACACCAAGTCCGATCATCACGTGAGTCGGTGTAGCTTCAAAGGCGAGTATCTATATAGGCATCATATCAACTATATGACTCATGCTTAACCTTTCGGTCCGTGTTCCGAGGCCATGTCTGTACATGCTAGGCTCGTCAAGTAAGAACCTTAGTATTCGCGTGTGTAAAACTGTCTTACACCCGTTGTATGAAAGTGTAGAGTCGAGAACACCCAATCATCACGTGATGCCTCAAAACATGATCCACAAAACAGTGCATACTTAAGGAAGAACACATTTTATCTTGATATCTAAATGAGGGATCATGTTATAATGCTACCAAAAGCGCCAAACTAGCAATATAAGATGCTAACATCTAATGTGTGAAGTGAGGTGATATGGTCCATGCATTTGATCTCTATCATTTGCATCCAGGTATGATGTCTATCATTCCTTTGTGTGTAAGGCCAAGGTCTATGGAACTTACACGTTAAGTGAGTTGTAAGAGTATCTATCATACATCTACTTACAACAATACCATATAAAGACACTAGCCCAACTACGATCTAAACTAGACGCCTCTAATTTATCAATTGCAAGTTTTACGTGGCTTAGGGCTTTCAGAGATAGAACCGGTCTTACCTACGAACATGAACCACAACGAGGATAACCAAGTTATTAGAAACTCGTTGTAAATCAGATATTGACTATAGTAGGAGAGACAGACACCCGCCAGACACTTATGCAAAACAAGTTGCATGTTAGTCGTGGAACCGGTCTCATGTACGATGACATGTAAGGTTGGTCCGGGCCGCTTCATCCCACTATGCCACCAATATCCAAAGTACATAGAAGATGCAATAACATGATCATCATCGCCCACATATAAACATATGTGTACTACCCGTGCAAAGCACCTATGCATAGATCAGGCTCTGATACCACTGTTGGGTCCGCAACATAGAAAACAAAAAATTTCCTACGATGAGAACTATACGCCAAGATCTATCTACTAGATATAGAGCAACGGGTGGACATACATCCATGGAGAACTTACCCTCGAAGACAACGAGTTTTGTTAACGAGTAGGAACTCGTGGTTGCTGTAGTCGTATGCTTGCCGATCTCAAGATCGTGTGGAAGTCCGAGCGCCGCAAATCAACAGCGCATCCATCCTCGCACACACGTTCAAGCCACCAGACAACCTCCACCTCCTCGCTCTAGCGAATCAGCGGAAGCAGCAACTCCTTCCAGACGCAAGGCCACCGGGAACTTGTATCTCGCTAATCCGAGACCATGGGGGAATATCTAGAGGGGGAGAGAGATCCTTCACGAGGAGGTGTGAGGATGAAGGAGGGAATGGGTGGCCTTTTATAGGAGGAGGGGGGTGCCCCCTCTCTCCATGGACAGCGCATGGGGGGGTGACCCCTCACCTCCCCCATTCATGTGGTGGTAACCCCTCCACATTAAAATGCCTCTTCACATTCCCTTTTAAAGTCTCCACTTTAAATGCATTAAATTTCTCCAAATTTAATGCTCTCTCATTTAATAAAACTCTTTTATTTATTTTATTCAGAATTTTGTTAATTACTTTAATTAACAAACATTCACATAAAACCCCTTGCAACATTTCAATATTACATGCAGAACCACTTTCTGCAATTTCACCCGAAACAATTCCGGTTTCTATCGAAACAATTCCGGTTTCTATCGAAACAATTCCTGTTTCTATCGAAACATTTCCTGCGCTTTGCAAACCTTTTGTTTGGAACATATGTGCTCCTAAATGGTGTCCGGCAACCCTTAAGTGTGTGACCCTATGGTTCGCGAATAATGCAGACATGATTGAGACTCCTCTCAGATCAATAATCAGAAGCGGGACCTGGAGATCCATATACTGACTCCTGCATATTCAACGATGACTTCTGTGATCGTGAGAACCTTTAACGTCATCAATTTAATCCCTTTGTCTCATGATATAATACATGTCCGAGATTCGATCATCGGTATCCAAATACCTAGTTTGATCTCGTTACCGACATGCACTCTTTTCTCGTTTCCGTGATATAACATTCTAGTGATCACATCACTTGCTTGCAAGCTATCTTAATGTGATATCACCGAGAGGGCCCAGAGTATATCTATCCGTCATCTGGATTGGCAAATTCCACTCTTGATCCATGAGCCTCAACATAACACCTTCGTACCGAACCCATCTTTATAGTCACCCTGTTACGGTGTGACGTTTGATGTTATCAAGATACTCTTATGGTGTTAGCAATTAACATGATCTCATGGTCTAAGGACTAAGACTACTTTGTATGATGTTATAGCAATATAAACATAATGACTTGATCATAATGCTATACTTCGGATGAATGTTCATCACATCATTTCACAAATGCTGTGACCTTGTTATTAACAACATCCAATGTCCATGATCAGGAAACTTTGATCATCTTGTTAATCAACAAGCTAGTCTATAAGAGAGGCATAACTAGGAACCTTTTTTGTTTATTAAACACACATGTATTGATGTTTCCTATCAATACAATTATAGCATGCAAAATAAACATCTATCATATACAAGAAATATATAATAACAACTTTATTATTGCCTCTCAGGGCATATTTCCTTCACTAACAACGGAAAGCATGCAAGATCACAAATGACAAAGACATGATAGAATCAATAATCAATCTGAAATAACATCTCAATATCCATAGGATCCCCGCAAACACAACATGTAGGATTACAAATACATGATCTTGATCATGAACGGAGCTCACAAGATCTAAACATGGTAGCACAAAGGAGAAGAACCAACCATCTAGCTACTACATGGACCCGTAGTCTAGGGATGAACTACTCACGCATCACACCGGAGGCAGTCATGGTGATGAAGAAGGCCTCCAGGGTGATCTCTCCCCTCCGGCAGGGTGTCGGGAAGAGCTTCAGATCCCTCCCAATCTAGGGATGGAGATGGTGGCGGCTACAGACTCTTTCGTGGAATTTTGATCAGGTACTTAGGGTTTCTGTATCGGAGGCTTCTTATAGGCGAACGGGGAGGCCGAGGGGGTGCCCGAGGTCGCTGCACCACCCAAGGCGCGGGCCAGGCCAGGCCGTGCTGCCAGGGGTGTGGGCCCCTTGAGGCCCTTCTCTGTCTCGTCTTGCGGCTCCGTGTTCCCCTCGGTGAAATATTGACTTTGGCTTTTGTCCCGTCCAATTTCGAGAATATTCATTTTCTGGCTTTTCTGGAACTAAAAATAGCAGAAAACAGGAAACTAGCACTGTGGCATCTTGTTAATAGGCGAGTTCCAGAAAATGTGTAAAAATGCTCCAAACTGTGGACAAAACATAAGAAAGGAGATATAAAACAAGCATGGAACATAAAAAATTATAGATATGTTTGCAACGTATCAACATCCCCAAGCTTAACTCCTGCTCGTCCTCTAGTAGGTAAGTGATAAAAAGAAAGAATAATTTTTGAGGTGACATGCACCATAACAATCTTGATCAAGGCATTTATAAAACATTGATAGCTGGGATCATAGTACTTTAACATAGCATGAAAGATATAGTTCTAACAATAAGACATAGCAACTATGATGTAACATGAAAAGGTACAAACAAAAGATTCATGAATAACAATGCTTTGATAGACGTTTGTTTGTTTCACATATAGAAAACATAATAAGAATGGTATTCAGCTTGTCCCTCATAGTGTAGCAAAACATAAATGCATAGGACACCTTCAAAGTTCATAAGGGTAACTAGATACAAATAGTTGAAGAACAAGCAATATCAAAGTTATGAATCAATCAACAAATCTTAGGACAATGATCATTAAACTAAGAATGGCCACTATGTTCTCTCAATGGGTGCATAAAGATAGAAGATGGAGACTCAACATAAAAGTAAAAGAAATGCCTTCATAGAAGGAAGCAGGGATTCAAGTCTCATAAAGAGCTTCCAAAAATTATGGTACTAAATAGCTTTCAGCTCTCATTGCCCCTATCATAAGCATCTTGAAGTGATTAAGGTTAAAGTGAAAAACTATGGAGCATATGCTTGACAAAGTATAAGTTGGCAATCTCATGTCCCTTGAATACAAGGGACACTCCTCATGCTACTCAAGTTTAGTTACCGGTAAGTTCTTGTCACAGTAAGTACATGTGTATTGTAGCACCCCGCTAAAACCACTACTAAAAAATCGCTTGTTGTTTTGTTTTTGTGCATCATCATAACTGCATGCTTATGTCATCATGCCACATTGCATTTGAGCATCATCATCATTATGCATATATTTGCCTAAAATTATTTTCTAAAAGCCTAGTTTGTTTTTTAATTACTCCCCTTCCCTATTACAAATTAAAACCTCGGTCTCTTTTGGATATTTTTTGTTTTGCTAAAAATAATTTATAAAAGGTCTTTTAAGTAAAACAAAACAAATATATAAATAAAACTATTTTTCTAGGAGAGGCAGCCCGCCAGACCCAAAAGCCCGGCTGACCACCTACTACCCCAAACCCTAAACTAGACCAAACCCTAATCTCCAACCCTAACCTACCTAGCGCCCACACCCGCCACCGCCAACCCTACCTCACGTGGCACACCACCTAGACCCCTTCCACACTCCACCCCGCACCCCACCGCTAGCATACATCGCACGAGCTACCGACCAGATCGACACGCTCCCAGTCGCCGCCCTCGCTCGCGAAAACCACCCCACCTGCACGTCGCCTCAATCCCCGGCCTCAGCACTCCCTTGATGCGTTCCTGACCCGCCTCCTTCCTCGTTTCCCACACCACCCCACAGTCAACACCTGGCCCCATCCCTCGCGAGCACACGTGACCCGCCCCCGCACTTTCGTTTCCTCACCAACCCGAGCAGAGCCGCCGCTGCGCCGCCAGGCTCCACCCTCGCCTCCCCATGATCTCCTCGCCATCCCCTCCCAGACCTTGCGAACCCCATCCGCTTGTGCCCTGTGTGCCAACGCTCTCTTCTCTGTGGGTCGCCGCTGCCAGGCCGCCGCCAGCGAGCCCCGCCATCGCTCGGCCTCTCTGTGTCGCCCGGCCTCCGCCACGAGTGCCGTCGGTGATGGGGGAATACCAGTCGGGGTATACCCATGAAGAGGAGTCGCTAGCTGGAGCGTGCCGACTGAAGCCAAGCCAGAGAAGATCGACTCACCGAAAACGGCGACTGGCGCAAACGACTCGCCGACTGGAGGCCCAAGAAGGCGACTCCAACAGAAAGCCCATTAGCACTTGTAAACCCTAACTGGCTGCATATATAAAGCCACCAGGGGCACCCCCACGGGGCACGTTCTCTCCCACGTCTCATTAGATCTGGTCTCTCCCACCGCCTCTGGCGACTCCATGTAAACCAATCTATGATTATACTGGATTGACAGCAGGACATAGCGATCCTCCATCGAGGGGACGTGAACCTGGGTACATCGTGTGCCAATCTCGCTCCCGGATTCTCCTACGTTGCCTTGCCTCCTCTACGTAAGCTACCCTGTAGCATCTGCCATGGCCAATTCCACGACAGTTGGCACCCACCGTGGGCAAGCGGTGCTCGGAGTTGATGTCCGGGCGGGATCCTCAAATTCTTCATCGACATACATGCGTGATCAGGAAAAAGTGGTTGTCTTTGCATGTGCGAACATGCATGTTCGGTTTCGCAGGACAGGCGGCCGGCAGATTCAATCATGATCTTTTCTTAAACTATGGAAATATTTTATTCAATATGATCTTCTAATGCCTCCGTGTTTTTCCTTATGCATGTCTTGCGGCTGCGAGATTCAATCTGGTGCAGTACCGTGCGTGACTGCTGGACCAAGGCAGAGTTATCCCAAAGGATTAGAGGACAAAGGATTAGAGGAAGAAGTCAGCTCCCAAATCGATACACACGCAAACGTGCTCCCATGTGTAACTGGTTTTTCCAATCTAATCGCACAAACTTCTCTTTTGATCTTACACATTGATTACTTTATCGATTAATTATTTTGGGCATAATCCTTTACATGTATGATATTTTGCTTATACACATCGTTGGGAGAAACGAGTCATGGAGGAAATCAAATTGCTAATACATGGTTCGACTCGCCACGCCTGATGCCGAATTGCCTGTCGCTGGCTCGCCCGGCGGTGTGGCGCGTGTGAATTTGACAAGGTCGCGGACTCGCATACCTCCGACTCGCAAGGCTTTCATGGATTTCTTTATTTGTATCTAAATCCCTTTCGCTGATTATGCTATCAATGTATTATTTTATTAAGACTGGACTAATCTTTCGTACGTGGTTTCTCATGTACATAACGTGTGAGAATTAATCCATGGCGAGGAGGCGATCTGGGGACTATCTTTGCGTTAATTTCGATCGCCCACTGCCACGGCCGTGTCGACTCGATCCTCTCATCTCCAAAAGGCTGGTTCACGACCATTATCGCCCAGTCACCCACCACGAACACGCCGTTGCGGACTCACCGTGCTCAAGGATTGCCCACTGCGAACTCGCCATCGCCGACCAGCCAGGCTCACGGACTCGCCATGCTCCGGAACTCGCCTAAATGCGGACACGCCTAAACGCGGACTCGCTAGGCTCGGGGACTCGCCTGCCGCGGACTTGCTGTCGTAGACTTATCATGCTAACGGCTAAGTTTCTTTACACTCATACATTTATCTTTTTGTTCAATCTACAAACCATACTTGGGTTCGGTTTCAGTTTTGTCTGCCGTTTATTCGCGTCCGTCGAAGTAGTGAGGCTGGGTACCAAAAGGCCTACCTTGTCTCCGGGTTCAATAGTCTGGCATCGTGTCCCTGTTACCCGGCAAGCGTTTGATGCTGGAGGTCTTCCTACTCATGAAAAGACACGCATAAACCTTTCATACTGCTAGTTGATCCATTTAACAACACGCCTTTTATTTCAACATCTACTAATCATACTCTTTACAAATATTCAATATATTTCATAAATACACCTTACTGCAGTTGTGCCTTTTTCTCCTTCTCAGCAAAATGGTCTTGTGTCTTTCTCGCCACTCGCCCCGCTCGGGGACTCGGCGCGCTCCCGACATCGCCACTCACCGGTCGCCCGACCTCGCCACTCACCGCACTCGGGGACTTGGCGCGCTACGAACATCGGCACTCATCGGTCGCCCAACCTCTCTACTCGCCGCGCTCCCGACAGCGCCACTCGCCGGTCGCCCGACCTCGCCACTCGCTGCACTCGGGGACTTGGCGCGCTACGGACATCGGCACTCGTCAGTCGCCCGACCTCTCGGCTCGCCGCGCTCCCGACAGCGCCACTCGCCGGTCGTCCGACCTTGCCACTCGCTGCACTCGGGGACTTGGCGCGCTACAGATAGCGCCAGTCGCCGGTCGCCCGACCTCGCCACTCGCCGTGCTCGGGGACTCGGCGCGCTCCCGACAGCGCCACTCGCCGGTCGCCCGACCTCGCCACTCGCCGCACTCGGGGACTTGGCGTGCTACGGACAGCGACACTCGTCGGTCGCCCGACCTCGCCACTCGCTGCACTTGGGGACTTGCGCGCTACAGACAGCGCCAGTCGCCGGTCGCCCGACCTCCCTATTCGCCGCGCTCGGGGACTTGGTGCGCTCCAGACAGTGGCACTCGCCGGTCGCCCGACCTCGCCACTCGCCATACTCGGGGACTCGGCATGCTCCACGGTCGGGGACTTGTCGCAATTGGCGGCTTCACCGACTCCCTGCGCCTTTCGCCAACTGGCCCTCACCGACTGGCTCTCGCCGACTGGTTCTCACCGACTAGCTCACCCCGACCGCCTCCCGCATAATGGTTCTTTCCTCTGTTCAGGAGCTCATCGCCGATTCGCCACAATCCATCGCCAAGACTCTCCGCGCCCTGCCTCAAGCCTGCGTTGAATCCACGACGCGCTCGGGGACTACTGATGGGGGAATACCAATCGGGGTATACCCATGAAGAGGAGTCGCTAGCTGGAGCGAGCCGACTGAAGCCAAGCCAGAGCGGATCGACTCGCTGAATACGGTGACTGGCGCAAACGACTCGCCGACCGGAGGCCCAAGAAGGCGACTCCAACAGAAAGCCCATTAGCACTTGTAAACCCTAACTGACTGCATATATAAAGCCACCAGGGGCACCCCCACGGGGCACGTTCTCTCCCACGTCTCATTAGATCTAGTTTCTCCCACCGCCTCCGGCGACTCCATGTAAACCAATCTATGATCATACTGGATTGACAGCAGGACGTAGCGATCCTCCATCGAGGGGACGTGAACCTGGGTACATCGTGTGCCAATCTCGCTCCTGGATTCTCCTACGTCGCCTTGCCTCATCTACGTAAGCTACCCTGTAGCATCTGTCGTGGCCAATTCCCATGGTAGGCGCCACTGTCGTGGAAATGGCCACGGCAGTCGCTGTCACTGGCAACGATTGAGTGTTTCGTGAGGAAGAGTTGGCAGCCATCTACGGTGCGAGATGGGGGCATATACACATGGGTTTACCTAGGTTCGCCCCCTGAAGGGTAAAGACCTACTCCTGCTAGATTAGATTATGGGAGAGAGAGTTACAGGGGTGGCGAGCTCGGCGGCTAGGCAGCGAGTCGCTTGAGGGGGTGTATGATGGAACGTGAGTCTCTAGGATACCCTAGGGAGGTTTATATATGAGGCACCTTGCTAGGGTTTACAGGTTATTACCGAACAGGATAAGGAACCGGAGGCCTTGACCTAGTTCGACTGGGCTTCTGTTACGCTCCTGGGCCTCCGGTCGCCAGTCGTTGAGCCTTTCCTTCCTTCGTAGTCCAGTCGCCGTCTTTTGGACGCACTCGCAGGCCTTTCAGCGTGATCAGAACGTCCTGCTGGGCATACCCCCTTCGGCATATCCCCATCAGTTGGGTCCGTCGGCTTCGGCACCAAGGACGGGCGCCCTGCCCTCTCCTCTGTCGTGGAGCTCTACGAGCCCTACCATCCTGCGCGCCTCGCCCAACTCCGCCTCTCCCCGCTATCGTTCAAGCTCGAGCCGCCATCGTCGACCCCTCTCTGACCGCGTCGCCGCCGAGGCCGCCCCGCCAGCAACATCATCACCTACCCCGACACCGAGCTCACCCCATCGCACCTTCTCGCTGCCCCTCTCGGCCGCCTCCCGTCATCCCTGTAGCCGCGTGCCCCCCGTCCTCGAGCTCGTCACCGGCCGTATCGCCCCTCTCCTGTGTCCTGCACCTCGTGGCCGTGTCCGCCAAGCCCACCTGCTCGAGTCCCAGCTGCCACCTCAAGATCTACTATGCGGTGTCTCGTTCGAGCTTGCCCTCTAGGTGTTCAACTCGATGCTTCTACGAGTCCTTCGGGTTAAGACGCCGTGGAGTTGATGCCGCTGATTCTACACATGTGTAGTCCCTAGATATGTTACAACGTGGTGCTAGTGGTGCTATTGTTTGTGAAGACCCCATGTTGACATGGATGTTCGAGGCCCTCCCAAGCGTCAAGATCTACTACACAGAGAAAATGACCAAAACCTCGATCTACGGATTCAATGACCGAAGAGCGCCACATGGAACCGATCAGATCGCCTACACAGATGCCAAGGCCACGAACCCCGACCCCGGAACTAAAGGGCGGACCGCAAGACCGTTCCCGGAGTCCAAAGGCCGATCCCGCCGAGGCCGATCCCATCGATCCCGTCGAACCCCCGAACCAAGATTGCCAAGTCCCATATGTGTGACCCTCTTTTCCGACCCTATTTTTATAATATGACATATATAATTGTTGCATATGAATCATTCTTACTTACATGCATATTGTGGGTGTTTGGGGCTATTTCGAGGAATCACCTTATGACCCACAAGTATAGGGGGTGTATCACAGTATTTTCGAGGGAAGTGAAACCCAATTTATTGATTCGACACAAGGGGAGCCAAAGAATATTTATAAGCCTTAACAACTGAGTTGTCAATTCAGCTGCACCTGGAAACAATCTTGCTCACAGCATTTATCAGTAGCAACAGTTTTGTAGTAGGAATAGTAAAGTAGCAGCAGCAGTAAAGTAAAGACAGTAGTAACAATAGCAGTAAACAATAGGATTCGAGTGCGGTAGGCATAGGGATGGATGGACGGGCGTTGCATGGACAAGACAATTCACATAGCAATCAGAACATAGGGCAATTGCAGATAAATAAGATAAAGCATCCAAGTACTAGATAATCCTAGGCATGTGTTCCATATATAGTCATACGTGCTTGCAATGAGAACTTGCACAACATCTTTTGTCCTGCCAGCGCGTTTGCAGCGGGGCCTCAAGGGAACTACTGGCAATTAAGGTACTCCTTTTAATAGAGCACCGGTGCAAAGCATTAACACTCCTTGAACACATGTGATCCTCACATCAAAGCCATTCCCTCCGGTTATCCTGATTTCTGTCACTTCGAGGCCATTGGTTCCGGACAACAACGTGTGTATACAACTTGCAGGTAAGACAAAAAAAATACTATCATAATGAATCAATAACATGTTCAGATCTGAAATCATGGCACTCAGGCCCTAGTGACAAGCATTAAGCATAACAAGTTGCAACAAAGTCATAAAGCACTAATAAAAGATACTAGGCACCATGCCCTAACAATCCGATGCCATTGAAGGGAATATGCCTGAGAGGCAATAATAAAGTGGTTATTATCTTATTCCATGTTTATGATAAATGTTTATTTTACATGCTATAATTGTATTGATCGGAAACGTCAATACATGTGTGTTTAATAAACAAAAAGGGTTCCTAGTTATGCCTCTCTTATAGACTAGCTCGTTGATTAACAAGATGATCAAGGTTTCCTGATCATGGACATTGGATGTTGTTAATAACGAGGTCACAACATTGGTGGAATGATGTGATGAACATTCATCCGAAGTATAGCATTACGATCAAAGTCATTATGTTTATATTGCTATAACATCATACGAAGTAATCTTTATCCTTAGACCATGAGATCATGTTAATTGCTAACACCGGAAGAGTATCTTGATAACATCAAATGTCACACCGTAACAGGGTGACTATAAAGATGGGTTCAGTGCTACCAAGGTGTTATGTTTAGGCTCATGGATCAAGAGTGGAATTTGTCAATCCCGATGACGGATAGATATACTCTGGGCCCTCTCGGTGATATCACATTGAAATAGCTTGCAAGCAAGTGATGTGATCACTAGAATGTTATATCACGGGAACTAGAAAAGAGTGCATGTCGGAAACGAGATCAAACTAGGTATGGAGATACCGATGATCGAATCTCGGACATGTAATATATTGCGAGACAAATGAATTTAGTTACTAGCGTTAAAATTTCTCACGATCACGGAAGTCATCATTGAATGTGTAGGAGTCAGTATGGATCTCCAGGTCCCGCTGCTGATTATTGATCGGAGAGGGGTCTCGATCATGTCTGCATTATTCGCGAACCGTAGGGTGACACACTTAAGGGATACCAACACCATTTGGAGCAAATATGTTTCAGATAAAGATTTAAGAAAGCGCTGGAATTATTTCAATAGACACCGAAACTGTTTCAGGTGAAATTGCTGAAATTGGTTCTGCATGTAATATTGAAATGTTGCAGGGGAGTTTTATGTGAATGTTTGTTAATTAAAGTAATTAACAAAATTCTGAATAAAAATAATAAAAGAGTTTTATTAAATGAGAGAGCATTAAATTTGGAGAAATTTAATGCATTTCAAGTGGAGACTTTAAAAGGGAATGTGAAGAGGCATTTTAATGTGGAGGGTTTACCACCACATGAATGGAGGAGGTGAAGAGGCACCTGGTCCATCCGCCGGCCATGAAGGAGGGGCACCCCCTCCTCCTATAAAAGGCCACCCTCTCCTCACTTCTCACTCACACCTACTTGTGAAGGATCTCTCTCCCCCTCTAGTATTATTCCCCATGGTCTCGGATTAGCGAGATACATGTTCCCGGTGGCTTTATCTGGAAAGGAGTTGCTGCTTCCGCTGCTTTGCTGGAGCGAGGGACGGAGGTTGTCGGGGTACCGGACGTGTGTGCGATCACGGATGCACCATTGCTTTGCGGTGCTGGACTTGGTGGTGCTGGAGCTGGATCTGAAGGACGTGCTGGAGCCAGACCTGCTCGGACTTCCTCACGATCTTGAGATCGGCAAGTGTACGACTACATCAACCACGAGTTCCTACTCGTTAACAAAACTCGTTGTCTTCGAGGGTAAGTTCTCGTTGGATGTATGTCTACCCGTTGCTTTGTACCTAGTAGATAGATCTTGGCGTGTAGTTCACACCGTACGAATTTTTTTTTGTTTTCTATGCTGCAGACCCAACAGTGGTATCAGAGCCTGATCTATGTGTAGGTGCTTTGCATGGGTAGTACACATATGTGTATATGTGGGCGATGGTGATCATGTTATTGCATCTTCTATGTATTTTGGATATTGGTGGCATAGTGGGATGAAGCGGTCCGGACCAACCTTACATGTCATCGTACATGAGACCGGTTCCACGACTGACATGCAACTTGTTTTGCATAAGTGGCTGGCGGGTGTTTGTCTCTCCTACTATAGTCAATATCTAATTTACAACGAGTTGCTAATAACTTGGTTATCATCGTTGTGGTTCATGTTCATAGGTAAGAACGGTTCTACCTCCGAAAGCCCTAAGCCACGTAAAACTTGCAATTGATAAATTAGAGGTGTCTAGTTTAGATCGTTGCTGGGCTAGTGTCTTGATATGGTATTGTTGTAAGTAGATGTATGATAGATACTCTTACAACACACTCAACATGTAAGTTCCATAGACCTTGGCCTTACACACAAAGGAATGATAGAGATCATACCACGATGCAAGTGATAGAGATCAAATGAATGGACCATATCATCTCACTTTACACATTAGATGTTAGCATCTTATACTGCTAGTTTGGCGCTTTTGGTAGCATTATAAGGTGATCCCTCATTTAGATATCAAGATAAAAATGTGTTCTTCCTTAAGTATGCACCGTTCTATGGATCGTGTACTCGAATCTACGCTTTCATAGGAACGGGTGTAAGACAGTTTTACACACGCGAATACTAAGGTTCTTACTTGGCGAGCCTAGCATGTACAGACATGGCCTCGGAACACGGACCGAAAGGTTAAGCATGAGTCATATAGTTGATATGATGCCCATATAGATGCTCGCCTTTGAAGCTACATCAACTCACGTGATGATCAGGCTTGGTGTAGTGGATTTGGTTCGTGTAATCACCAAAAAGACACGAGGGATGTCGTTTTACAGTGGGAGTTCATTTATAATTTGGATTAGTCAAACCAAATTTTTCATAAATTAAATCAAAGTGAATTTGCATAGTTTGTTGTAGTCATTGGCATTCGTTTTCTACCTTATGCTTAGTTTTTATTTGAGATAATAGAACTATAGAATTCTGGATATTTACTTTACGAACTGGTATCGTATTGTTTTGAATGTCAATTTAAAGTTTATAAGTCCTATTGCAAACTTTCAGCAAACTCTATTTACTCCATGAAGTTTAATAAGTAGTATTAAATCAAGAGTAAGAATTCCAATGTTAGTATCTAAAGTATCATGTTTGCCTCCATGATTATTGATATTCAAAAGTTGTTTTAATATCAAGATTATATTGGAGCTGAAAATTGTTTCAGAAACCATCATGTGTGAAAGATATTGTGATATCTGAAACAATGTTTTTGGTTGCATTATGATAGAGTATAATTTAGCAAAATACATGTTCTCATATTGTATGAGAATTTGTGAAGGATGGAGATGCTAGGCATCCGAATCTACCAAAAAGGTTTTGGGAACTGATATTATACTCGTGATTCTTCCTTATAAGCTATAGTAGCTTGATCATGAAAGTTGTCATGATAAGGATGAATAGAAGATGTAAGTAAAATGTTTACTACACTAATAGATTACTAAAGAATGAATTTTTGAAAGAACACCAAACATTTGATGATGGTGATCCACTTCAAAGTGCAAGTCCAAAGGTATTAGTATTTGACTATATACGCTTTGTACCATGTGTCATGTTGATGACACCACAATTGATGTTGATAGATTCTTTTAAAAGGAATTTCTGAAAGAGAATCTATAAAATATTTGGCAAAAAAGAAAAAGTTGGAAATGTCCAACTTGGGTATATAGAAGATATACATGTTATGATTGTATTCCTTGTTTGTTAAACAATGTGGTTCTTAGGTATTGGATACCAAATTGGTTGGTATGAAGTGTCATATAGGACAACGCAATTCATGAACTGAATGGCCTAAGTAACTAGCAAGAGAATAAGTGATGATGATCATCGAAAACAAATAAAGTGTTATTGTGTTTTTCGTTGTCGTCAAACCTAGACTTCAAGATTTGTTTTAATAATTGTTATTTTGTTTCGGTATTACGAGAACAATGGTTGTTCAAATAATTACCGTATTCCATAAAGGATGGATGAACTTTTACAAGTCTAGTGGGAGAAATCACATCCATAAACACTATTGCTAAAATTTCACAAGACAAATGATTGAAAGATCACTTATGAAGTGACATCGCTGTTTAAATTATATTGGAAAGAAAACATGAAGAAACTACATGTTGATGGAATTTTAGAGTCTTTGATTTTGATCAATTGACGCATGTGATTCTTTCCTTGAGATAATTGAAACTCCGTTCATAGGCCAAAGAGGAACAGATGACTAGCTTATTGGAAATTGTGCATGCTAATGTGCATAGTCCATTATGTGGTAGCCATATGCAATGGATCTTTTTGCTTCATATGCTTTCTCCGAAAATTTGAGTGAATATATCTGTATATTTACTTAATAAGGAAGAAGTATGAAACATGTGAACGTTGTTCAAAGACTTTCAAGATGAAGTGAAAAATCATTGTAACAAGAAAATAAAGAGTTTATGATTCGATCATAAAGGAAGATATTTGAGTTACATGTTTAGCAAAACACCTAAGATTTTAGGAATTGTTCCATGAATTTGGATTTCCCGATAAACCACAGGAGTATGGTATGTTCGAGAGATGAAATCAAACCTTGTTTGACATGGTAAGATCAAAGGTGTCATTTATAAAACTGCCATTATGTTTTAAGGATTGAAGCTTTAGAGACTACCGCTTTTACACTGAAAAGAGCACCATCGTGATCCATTGAAATGACACCATATGAATTATGGTTTGGGATAAAACCCGAATTGTCTTTTCTTAAATTTTGGTATGCTATGCATAAGTAAAATGTTTACAACCAAAGTCGGATAGGCACGTCTTTGTAGGTTATCCCAAAGAATTTGTTGGGAATTTCTCCATAACACCGAGGACAAAAGAGTTTGTTACTTGGAACGTCAAGTTTCTTGAGAAGGATTTTTTTGTGAAAAGTTAAGTGGGAGGACAATAGAACTTTGATAAGGTTGTTAAACCTTAGCTATATGTGCTAAGTAGCGCAGCGCCGAAAAGTGTCCCGGTGGCGGCCACAATGCTCATGGCTCTCGCGATTATAAAAGGTGTGATCTCGGAGATTAGAGTTCCTATAGAACCGTGTGGGTCAGTAAGAATCAAATAGTAAGATTTGATAAGCAAGTCGTTATTGTTTTGACAATGATGAACCGACTACATGCAAAGAAGCGATGATGGGCCCTAAGTCCATAAAATGACTAGAAGTCATAGAATCCGTGATAGTATCCATACACGAGAAATCAAGTTTCTGAACTTGGAAGACCCTCCGGAAAGGCGTGAAGCCTATCGGTCGTGTTTGGATCTATAAAGAAATAAGACATGGATGTTTAACATCTATGAAATAGTCAACATGTCAGAAAGAAGTTTACGACAATGTTCAAGGAGTTGACTATGACAAGATTTGATCTTTCATAGAGATATATATAGTCTTGACGGATTAATGTAGCAACCACTACATATAATTTGGTATATGGTAGTTGAATAAACAAAACAAGGTTCTTCTAATAGAACGGTAACCTAGGACGTGTACATGACATGGTACGAAGGGTTTTGTTAATTCAAAGGGTGCTAAAAGGGCATATAAACTTCAATAGTTGAAGTAAGCATAGCGGAGTTGGAATCTTCACCATGATGAAACTGTTAAAAGAGTTTAAATTCATCGGAGATGATGAAGATGCTTGCATTTGCAAGAAATTAAGTGGGAGCGCTGAGACATATTTCTAATACATTATGTAGAGGACATATTGTTGATTGGAAATGATGTATCTTGTATTGACACAAGTTAAGAATTTCATTAAAATAAGATTTTGATGAAAGACTTGGGCAAACCCGGAATATTTGGCATCAATATCTATATGGATAGATTACGGCGCAAATATGGTTGTGCCAGACATACATATATGAGATATTGAAATGGTTCAATATGGAAGCAACAAGAAAGGTTCTTGCTGCATGGAAAGGATTGTATTAAAATTGAAGGGTTTCAACACTTGGTGAGTAAAATCACATGAAGATTTTGATCGATTATACCATGATATGTATATATCCAGAATGTCCTATGCTCTAAATGTCATGAGCACATACCAGAATGATTCATGAGATGATCATTGGACGATAGTAAAGATATTCTTATGAGATTTGGAAGAACTAAGAATATATAATGTATAAGTGACAAATAGTTAAAGGTAGTTCATTGTAAAGTGTTACATTGATACTAGTTTTGTCACAAGATACAAATTATATTTATCTCAATTTAGACTATGGGTGGCACAATGTAATGGAAAGGATGTTCCATGATGGATTTGGATGGGTTCCAAAGTTGAGACATTGTGACAGATACTACAACAAAAGGCTAAGTATATGACTGCTATAGTAGCAGCATAGGAGGGCATTTGTGTTAAGTAGTTTGTTATCAAACTAGGTGTGGTTCAAAGTGGGCTAATACTATGAAGATATATTGTGTGACAATAATATCAACATATTTTAACCGGAACGAACTAAAGGTCTCGCCAAAGGACCAAATTTATACAATGCCATCTCATTTGAGAATGAGTGATGCGTAGAGACGCAAAGACATGCAAATACACATGGACCTGAAACTGTCAGATCCGGAGATTATGTTAACCACTAGCAATCGTGTATATGCAACACCAGAAAGCCATAGGTAATCAATACGCAAAGTTTTTCAAACTAGATTATTGACTCTAGTGCAAGTGGGAGACTGAAGGGAATATGCCCGAGAGGCAATAATAAAGTGGTTATTATCTTATTCCATGTTTATGATAAATGTTTATTTTACATGCTACAATTGTATTGATCGGAAACGTCAATACATGTGTGTTTAATAAATAAAAAGGGTTCCTAGTTATGCCTCTCTTATAGACTAGCTCGTTGATTAACAAGATGATCAAGGTTTCCTGATCATGGACATTGGATGTTGTTAATAATAAGGTCACAACATTGGTGGAATGATGTGATGAACATTCATCCGAAGTATAGCATTACGATCAAAGTCATTATGTTTATATTGCTATAACATCATACGAAGTAAACTTTATCCTTAGACCATGAGATCACGTTAATTGCTAACACCGGAAGAGTATCTTGATAACATCAAACGTCACACCGTAACAGGGTGACTATAAAGATGGGTTCAGTGCTACGAAGGTGTTATGTTGAGGCTCATGGATCAAAAGTGGAATTTGTCAATCCCGATGACGGATAGATATACTTTGGGCGCTCTCGGTGATATCACATTGAAATAGCTTGCAAGCAAGTGATGTGATCACTATAATGTTATATCACGGGAACGAGAAAAGAGTGCATGTCGAAAATGAGATCAAACTAGGTATGGAGATACCGATGATCGAATCTCGGACATGTAATATATCGCGAGACAAAGGGATTTAGTTACTAGCATTAAAGGTTCTCACCATCACAGAAGTCATCGTTGAATGTGTAGGAGTCAGTATGGATCTCTAGGTCCTGCTGCTGATTATTGATCGGAGAGGGGTCTCGATCATGTCTGCATTATTCGCGAACCGTAGGGTGACACACTTAAGGGATACCGACACCATTTGGAGCAAATATGTTTCAGATAAAGATTTAAGAAAGCGCTGGAATTATTTATATAGACACCAAAACTGTTTCGGGTGAAATTGCTGACTTTGCTTCTGCATGTAATATTGACATGTTGCAGGGGATTTTATGTGAATGTTTGTTAATTAAAGTAATTAACAAAATTCTGAATATAAATAATAAAAGAGTTTTATTAAATGAGAGAGCATTAAATTTGGAGAAATTTACTGCATTTAAAGTGGATACTTTAAAAGGGAATGTGAAGAGGCATTTTAATGTGGAGGGGTTACCACCCCATGAATGGAGGAGGTGAAGAGGCACCTCCTCCATGTGCCGGCCATGAAGGAGGGGCACCCCCCTCCTCCTATAAAAGGCCACCCTCTCCTCACTTCTCACTCACACCTCCTTGTGAAGGATCTCTCTCCCGCACTAATATTATTCCCCATGGTCTCAGATTAGCGAGATACATGTTCCCGGTGGCTTTATCTGGAAAGGAGTTGCTGCTTCCGCTGCTTTGCTAGAGCGAGGGACGGAGGTTGTCGGGGTACCGGACGTGTGTGCGATCATAGATGCACCACTGCTTTGCGATGCTGGACTTGGTGGTGCTGGAGCTGTATCTGAAGGACGTGCTGGAGCCGGACCTGCTCGGACCTCCTCACAATCTTGAGATCGGCAAGTGTACGACTACATCAACCACGAGTTCTTACTCGTTAACAAAACTCGTTGTCTTCGAGGGTAAGTTCTCGTTGGATGTATGTCCACCCTTTGCTTTCTACCTAGTAGATAGATCTTGGCGTGTAGTTCACACCGTAGGAATTTGTTTGTTTTCTATGCTGCGGACCCAACAGCCATTACATGAACGATCTCATCCAATCCCTACTATCCCCATAGCCTACAGCAGGGGATTAGTCACTCATAGATGGGGGCAACATGGATGGTCGATGGAGAAGCGATGGTGATGATGATGGCGATGATCTCCTCCAATTCCCCGTCCCGGCAGGGTGCCAGAACAGAGTTTCTGGTGCTATTTTGTGGAATCTGGTGGTGGCGGCGGAGCGGAACTCCTTCTGGAAAAACATCAAACCCCTTGAGTTTTTAGGTCAAAAGGCAACTTATAGGCGAAGAGGGAGACCGAGGGGGTGTCTGGGGCGGCCAGACCACCCCCTGGCGCGACCTGGGCTAGCCCGCGCGGCCAGGTGGTGTGGCCTGGGCCCAACCCCCCTCCGTCTCGTATTCTGGCTCCGGAAGTCTTCTGGTGAAATAGGATTATTGGCATATTTTCCGGGATTTTTCCTGATAGTTATTTTTCTGCACAAAAAGTAGACACCAAGGCAATTCTGCTGAAAAAAGCGCTAGTCTGCGTTAGTTGCATCCAAATCACACAAGTTTAGAGGAGAAACAATAGCAAAAGTGTTAGGGAAAGTAGATACGTTTTGGACATATCAACTCCCCCCAAGCTTAGCTTATTGCTTGTCCTCAAGCAATTCAGTTGGAAACCGAGTGCGATAAAAGAACTTTCACGAACACATTTGCTTCATATGATGTATATATTCTCAGCATGTGATCAACTACTTAGACAATTCATAATAAAGAGTATGCAACTAAGTTTACTTAGTAGGCATTGCAAGCTATGAAGAGATTCCAATTCAAAAATAATAAGTAGCATGAAGTATAAACATAAGGAACATTACAGTGCTCATAACAAGGTATGATAGAGTGGTATCTCGCTTGCCTTTGATTGTGAATGCCAAGGCACCTCTGGAGTTCAGGTGAAGACTAGAAGTAAAGATGTCAAAGATGCAAGCATCAAAGTCATAACACAAATAATCAAGTTTTGAGACAAGCACATTACACTAAGAATGACAACCATGCTCTCAAGAAGGTGCTCAAAGAATATGTGGAGACTCAACAAGGAAATGAAAAAGGTTTTGAATAATTTGAAAGGCTTCCAAATGCTGAAAGTATGGTACTCATTAGCTTTGAGCTCTCATTGCCCATATCATAAGCATCTTTAATATGGTTAAGGTGAAAGTGGGGTCCAATCTGAGTTATATGTTTGACAGACTATAAACTAGAAATCCCATGTCCCTTGAGTACGAGGGCCGCTCCTCATGCTACTCAACTTTAGTTACCGGTAAGTTCTTGTCATCGTAAATACGTGCGTATCATAGAGAACCGCCAACGGGGTACCCCTTGCCCGATGACACGGAAGAATCCCCATATCAAAATGACAAGGCAAGTAAACAATGAGTATCCAAGCAATCTTCTTATTTACCATGGGAAAATGGTGATTTTTTCTCTCTTTCCTCTTTTCATATACCTCTTTTTTTTTCCTTTTTTTCAATAGCTATCTCTTTTTTTAAGAAGAATGCTTCATAGATAACATTATGGTTACGCTCCAGGTTTCCACCATGACGACATGGATTAGACCAGCGGCCTAGGCGTTTCTCTAACACACATACATAACTCCATGGACTTACAAGCTCCCCTTTTATTTCACACCGACGACATCCACAAACAAAAGAGCATGGTATCAACTGGGTATATATTTACAAGTGTTGAAAGCGTTCCCCGTGACAGCATGGTTTTGCTAATCCCCAGCCTATAATTTGCTAGCATATAACTTTCATGGATAGTCACAATGGTTCAGGTTTATTAAGTGCAGGAAATAAAGTGTGCCATCAAGTTTGTGAGAGCTTTACTAACTAACTTTCTCATAACAAGCAAACATTTTATTCGGAAGAAAACAAGGCATATTGAATATGCACGGAAGTAGCAAATGATGCTAATAGGTAGGTATGGTGGACACTTTGGCAATATTTGGTTTTAGGGAGTTGGAAACATGAGTAAAACATACTCAGTGAAAGTGAAGGCTAGCAATAGTAAGGGAACGACAAACGAGAGAGCAATAGCTGTCATAATCATGCTTGCAACAAAACAGGACTAATCATGGCATGAAAGTGATTTAAGACCCTCAAAGCAAAATAATTCATCGAGGCTTAACTGATTATTTCAGCCATATGCATGCGTGATCATGTGCCAAGTCAATTCAAATGAAACATTCAAAGGAGGATACCACGGTGTCATACCAAGTTATGAATAGAGTAATGCAAGCAAACATTCATAAGACATGCTACAAACTATTAGCAAGCTGGAACTAATCATATGAAAGCAAGAACTACTAAGCATCCATAAATAACATACATCCTACACGAACAGACTAAGCACACCCACAATGATGAGTATATTTACAAAAATGAAAACAAATAGAGTTCGTTACCAGCCTCTTACCACACCTCAAGTTGTCCTTAATCCTCATTATTTCTCTTCACTTGTGTGGCTTGAATAATAATAATATGAAACCAAATCCCACTGAGGATTGCTGAACTCTGCAACAAACTCTCAAAGCCAAAGAAGAACAAAATATATTTTTGGTGTTTTCGATTTTTAAAGCAAGAACCAAAAAGGAAAAACAAGCAAAGCAAAATCTTTTTGGGTTTTTCGAATAGTTCAAACAAAGCAAAAAGGGAAAAGCAAACCAAGGCAAAAAGAAGAAGAAACAAACCAAAGAGAAACAATATAAATATTTTTGGTCTTTTTGTGTTTTTAGAAAGCAAAAGTAAAGAAAGAACGAAAACTAAAAAGAGAACGAAACATGAATATACAAAGTAACGACGCAAAATGATATGGAGATGAGTGCGGTGTCGGCGTACCTCCCCCCAAGCTTAGGCTTTTGGCCTAAGTGGGTATCAATCCATGTACGAATAAGGGTTCCAAGCAGGTGGGTCATGATAAGAATGATCGTAGTTGGGCCCGTGGGAAGAAGAAGAAGCTCCCCAATCATAAGCAGGCTGCTGATATGAAGACTCCCCCTCATTTGAGGGCTGGACCGAATCATCCGTGACCTCCCTTCTAGTATCCTGCTCCTGTTGGGAGAGCTCTCCCAGGTACGTGTCAAGCTCCTCCTTAGTGAGGGACCATCCTACCCTGTTATCAAGATTAAAGAAAACAGGTGCAGGCAAAACAACAACACGCTCAGACTTGCTCTTTCTCCAACCAGCTTTGAGAAAGGTTATTTCATAAGACAACTCACTCACACTAGCCCACGAGGACACAAATTTATGCTGTATCATGGAATTAAGATCAAGCCTTTCTATGGAAAGCTATAGGTCTAGATGATGAGGCACTAAACCATGCAATGCTAGTAAATGAGAAGTAATGAGGCCCCCAGAAATTCCACCTTTCTCGCAGTTGGCGGCAAGACAGAAAGCTATCAAAGCACCCAAGTTGTAAGACCTATCTCGTTTAAGAGCAGCAGAGATAAATGCTAGGTCATATGAAGATAACTTATTGGCAATTTTCCTAGCAAGAACACACTTAGCAATAAAGTACGCAAAGTAGCGAATGGAGGGGAGATGAATGTTACGGTTTTTTCCACTCTCCTTCGAGAAGCTGCTCCCTTGGAAAATTTCTGCGTATAAATCCATGAGTGGTGCAGGTCGCAATTTAGTCCTTCTACATGATCCCCATTGAGGTACCTTAATAGCTGCACAAAAGTCATCGAGAGAAAGGTTGACAACAATATTGTAAATTTTGTAGTGGACCATGGGGTTAGGCAAAGAGTTACTAAATTGAAAGTCCGGCACCACAGAAATGGTTAGCTTCACAAATTGAGAAGGTTCATCTTCCAAAAAGTGTTCCAACCCTGCATTAGAAACCAAAGTGTGGAAATCCTGGAGAATTCCTGCAGCTCTCATGAATTCAGAGCATGGGTAAATGGAAGGAAAAACTTCCTCCTCCCAGTGAACCTTCATAACCTTAGGCACCCATAGTTCATGTTGGTTTAGTTGATGCTCATTCATCTTCTATTCTGAAATTTAAACACCTATTAAACAAAAGATTGCAAAGTGAATATAATGAAGGGCACTACTCATAGGGACTTGTAAGAGGCCTAAAAATGCATCAAAACTATATCTCTAAGCATCAAGCAAGCTTACAACTCATAACCTATCACCTACAGCAGCAAAATACTCAAGATATAATCCACTAAACACAAATCTACTTGGACAAGGGGAGGAGTCACATACCAGGGACAAGTGCTCCAAATTTCAGCAACAAAGATGGGCTGAGCAAGGAGATCGAAAAAAACGAGAGCAAGCACAACAAGATCGTGATTGTGAGCAATGAACTGAAGCTTACTCGGGAGAGAGAAGAAAGTGGCAGGTGAGAGAGTTAGTGGAGGGCCAGGGGTGACCCACACCATGGCATGGCGCCACCCAGGGCAGGTCGCGCCACCAGGTGGTGAGCCTGCCTGGTGGGTCCCCCTGGTACCTTCTAGGCACTCCTCTGCCCCTTTTTCACGTAAAAATTTAATATGAATTTTCTGGAATTTTTCGAAACACTTTATGTTTGGGCAATTTTCAGGCATAGAAGAATGATTTTCTGACTGACCGATTTTTTTTGGAAAATGATGCAATGACAAAACAAGGCTAGAACTACAGAAGTTCTAAGACACTCTAACATGCAAGCAACTAACAACAAAGAAAACTAAATGAAAGCAAAACTAAAATGGATAGAATAAAAGTAATAATCACGGTGAAAACATTTGTTTTGTTCAATGAAATCCTTTGTTAACAAGGTTGATCAGGTCTTGTTACCAAAACAATTTTATATGAGACAAAACTTTGTATTCCACCAATGATTATGTTACCTCAACCTTGATAGCAATGGTCCCAATCAAAATAGTTTCAAATTTTTCTCTGGTATGGGACAATATATTTCTCCAACTTGAATGCCCTCAACATGTTCAATTGAATTCAAACCATAAGTCCTTTCAATCTTCTTGGGGAAATAGACAGTATGTTCCTTGTCATTAACATTAAAGGTCGCCTTTCCTTGATTACAATTAATAACAGCTCCTGTAGTATTAAGAAAAGGTCTCCCAAGAATAATAGACATATTATCATCTTCAGGCATTTCAAGCACAACAAAATCAGTTAATATCAAGCAATTATGAGCCACTTGAACAGGTACATCCTCACATATACCAACAGGAATAGTGGTAGATTTATCAGCCATCTGCAAAGATATATCAATTGGTATTAATTTTTCTAGTTAAAGCCTCTTATAGAGAGAGAAAGGCATACCACTAACTCCAGCTCCCAAATCACATGAAGAAGTTCTAACATAACTATTCTTAATAGAGCAAGGGCTAGTTGGAATCCCTGGGTCTCGAAGTTTCTTAGGAACCTTACCATTAAAGAAATAATTCGCAAGCAAAGTAGAAATTTCTTCATTAGGGATCTCCCTTTTATTCGAGACAATATCCTTCATATACTTTGAGTAAGGAGGCAATTTATTAGCATCAGTCAAAGGAATTTGCAGGAATAAAGGTTTCATCCACTCACAAAACTTATTATAGTGTTCATCTTCCTTTGACTTGTGTTTCTTATCAGGGAAAGTCATAGGTTTTTGGACCCTAGGTTCTCTTTCACTACCATGTTTCTTAGCAACAAAATCTTCTTTAGTGTATTTAGTATTCTTAGTGTGCTTTTCAGGTTCTTCTTGAACTTTTTCTTCATTTGGAGCTTCCTTTTCTTCATTACCACTTTCAGTTTCAGCATCAGAGACAGATATACTATTAGGATCTATAACAGGTTCAGAGGGTTCTCCAATAGTTTTATGTTACTTTTTCCTTTTCTTACGAGTAGAGCCACTATTTTCAGCTTGTTGAGAATCCTGCTCAATTCTTTTGGGATGCCCCTCAGGATATAGAGGATCTTGGGTAGCAGCACCACTTCTAGTTCTAATTTCATAAGCATGTTTTTCTTTAGCAGCATTCAATAGCAAGTCTTTTTGCACTTTAATGAGTTGATCTATTTGAGTTTGAACCATTTGAAAGTGTTTAACAATCATTTTAACATCATTAGAGGTTCTTTCCACAATATCTTTTAACTCAACAATAGCTCTAGTGTTTTCCATTAGATGATTTTGCACCCTTTTATTAAAATTATCTTGCTTAACAATAAAGATATCGAATTCTTCTAAGCATTGATCAGGAGGTTTAGAGTAAGGGATATCACCTTCATCAAAGTGTTGGAGAGAGTGTACCTCAATAGTGGATGAGTAGGGGATAGGCTTACATAATTCTTCAAAAGGAGGTAAATTCTTGACATCTACAGCTTTAATTCCCTTCTCCTTAAGACATTTCTTAGCTTCCTTCATCACTTCATCATTTAATTCAATAACTCCCCTCTTCTTTGATGTTGGTATAGGCACTGGTATAGTAGGTTCAAGTATAATTACTTCAGGTATAGCTGGTTCAGGAGGATTCTAATCCTCATATTTCTTGCTTATTTTAGCCATTAATTCCTCAGCTTCCTTGGGAGTCCTATTCCTGAAAACACAATCAGCACAACTATCTAGGTATGTCCTAGATTCTTCAGTTAGTCCATTATAAAATATATCAAGAAGCTCATTCTTAGGTAATGGACTTCTAGCCTGTGCATGAATCAAAGCACAAAACCTTGCCCATGATTCAGGCAATATCTCTTTTTCTCTCTATTTAAAATCAAAAAGTTCCTGCAAAATAGCATGTCTAGCACTAGGAGGAAAATATTTTTGCAGGAAAGTACTAATCAAGCAATCAGGGCTATCAATAGATCTAGGAGGTAAATTACTAAACCAAGTTTTAGCTTCTCCTTTCAGTGAAAAAGGGAAAATCTTAGCAACAAAGTAAGTACGCATCTTAATGTCATCAGAAAACAAGCCACTCATGGTAGAGAGTTCATTCAAATGTGCTACCGCACTTTCATTCTTAGTCCCACAAAAAGGTTCTTTCTCAACAATGGCTATGTAAGATAGATCAAGAGAGAAATCATAATCTTTATCTTTAATGTTTATGGGAGAAGCAGCAAACTTAGCAATAGGAGACAATTTGGGTCTAATAGTACGCCTCTCAAGGAGACTCTTAGTAGCACTCCTATCATGGATGTTTTTACATTCTTTAATAAAGTCAACGGTCATCTCAACATAACCATCTGCAATATCATAATTTTCACTAGACTCAGGTGAAATAACAGGTGTATTAGTAGTGTCTTCATTAGGAGTTTCAGTATTTCTAGCTATAGTTCTAGCAATCGTAGCATCTAGGAAAGGACCTAATGAACCACTCTTATCAAGCATAGTAGAAGCAGCATCATAAGCATTAGAAGTTTCAGATTCAGTAGTAGTAGCAGTGTGTGTAGCATGTATATGTGGTGGTGTAACGAGCTTACTCATAACAAATGGTGAATCAAGAGCAACAAAGGTGTTCAAAACCGTACCTCTTGTTGTAGTGGATGGTAAAATAGGAGCCTTGCCATCACGATACTTACCCATGATGGATGGATAGCAGCGAACAATAGAGAATCCAAGTGAACTTGATAAATAAAGCTATGCTCCCCAGCAACGGCGCCAGAAAATAGTCTTGATGACCCACAAGTATATGGGGTTGATGGCTCAGTGTCGGCGCCAGAAAAATGCTGGTGCGGTGTTGATGTAGAGCTCGTTGGGAACCCCAAGAGGAAGGTATGATGAGCACAGCAGCAAGTTTCCCTCAGTTATGAAACCAAGGTTTAATCGAACCAGTAGGAGCAAGGAAACACCCCAAAGGTATTGCTAGCTGAGCCTTGGCAGGGCGCACTACCGGTGCTAGTAGCAACATGGAGACCTGCACAACACGACCACAGAACTTTGTCCCCAACTTGCGATGAGGTTGTCAATCTCACCGTGTTTTTCTGAAAACAAAGGATTAAACGTATCGAATGGAAAGAAGTAATAGTTTGCAGAAAGTAAACACAAAGCAGTAAACAGTTTATAGATTATATGTAAAGAAAGAGGATCGGGATCCATAGTTCACTAGAGCCGGCTCTCCTTAAGATAGATAACATACTGGGTGAACAAATTACAGCGGGGAAATTGACAAACATCGAGAAAGCAATACATGCATATACTAATCATCTTGACTCCTTTGAGACTTGATTGGTCATTACAACATTATACATAGACTGCCATCCAACTGCATCTATGACTAATGATCCACCTTCAGGTTATCATCCGAACCCCCTCCAGTATTAAGTTGCAAGCAACAGATTATCGCTTTACGAACTGCGTGTAAAGTAAACAATACGATTGTTCTATGAACAAAGGATTGTTGTTTTCTCCCTAGTAGCAACAACACATCTAGTACCTTAGAGATTTCTATCACTGCCCCAGATTACCAGAGGCATGAACCCACTATCGAGCATAAATACTAACTCTTGGAGTTGCTAGCATCTACTTGGCCAAGATAGCTACTAACAACGGAAAGCATGCAAGATCACAAATAACAAAGACATGATAGAATCAATAATCAATCTGAAATAGCATCTCAATATCCATCAGATCCCCACAAACACAACATGCAGAATTACAAATAGATGATCTTGATCATGAACGGAGCTCACAAGATCTAAACATGAAAGCACAAAGGAGGAGAACCAGCCATCTTGCTACTACATGGATCCGTAGTCCAAGGATGAACTACTCACGCATCACACCGGAGGCTTGCATGGTGATGAAGAAGGCCTCCAGCCCCTCTCTGGCAGGGTGCCGGAAAGAGCTTCAGATCCCTCCCGATCTAGGGACAGAGACGATGGCGGCTACAGACTCTTTCGTGGATTTTTGATCGGGTACTTAGGGTTTCTATCCCGTGGGCATCTTATAGGCAGAAGGAGAGGCCGAGGGGGTGCCTGGGCAGGCCACACCACCGCCTGGCGCGGGCCAAGCCTGACCGCGCGGCCAGGTGGTGTGGTCGCCCTCTGGTCCTTCTCCGTCTCGTATTCTAGCATCTGATGATTTCCGGAAAAATAGGCACTTTGGCTTTTGTCCTGTCCAATTCTGAGAATATTCATTTTCTGACTTTCCTGGAACCAAAAACAGCAGAAAACATGCAACAAGCAGTTGGCACTGTGGCTCTTGTTAATAGGTTAGTCCAAGAAATCATATGAAAAGTACTCCAAAGTGTGGACAAAACACAAGAAAGTGGATAAAACCAAGCATGGAACATCAAAATTTATAGATACATTTGCAATGTATCAACATCCCCAAGCTTAACTCCTGCTTGTACTCGAGTAGGTAAGTGATAAAAAGAAAGAATAATTTTTACGGTGACATGCACCATCAAAGACTTTATCAAAGTATTTGTAAAACATTCAAAGCTGGGATCATAGTACTTCAATCATAACATGAAAGACAAAGTTCTAGCAATAAGGCAAAGAAACTATGATGCAAAATGCAAAGGCACAAACAAAAGATTCATGAATAACAATGCTTTGCAAGACGTTTGTTTGTTTCACATAAAGAAAACATAGCATAATAGTATTCAGCTTGTCCCTCATAGAGTAGCACATATAAATGCATAGTACACCTTCATAGTTCATAAGAGTGACTAGATACAAATAGTTTAAAACAAGCAATATCAAGTTATGGATCAATCAACTAGTCTTGGGACAATGCACATAGAACTAAGAATGGCCACTATGCTCTCAAAGTAGGTGCATAAAGGTAGAAGGTGGAGACTCAATATAATGGTGGAAGAAAGGCCTTTATAAAAGGAAGTAGGGATTCAAGTCTCATAAAGAGCTTCCAAAAATTATGGTACTTATAGCTTTCAGCTCTCATTGCCCCTATCATAAGCATATTGAAGTGATTAAGGTTAAAGTGACACAACTAAGAGGATATGCTTGACAAGTTATAAACTGAAATCTCATGCCCCTTACTTACGAAGACCGATCCTCATGCAACTCAACTTTAGTCAAAAGTAAGCTCTTGTCATTGTAAGTACATGTGTATCATATAGAACCGCCAACCGGGTACCCCTTGCACATGATACAGGAGCTATCCCATAATCAAAATGACAAGGCAAGCAGACAATGAGCATCTCAGCGATCTTTTTATTTTCTATTTGCATAGGTTTTTATTGAGGATGCTTCATAGAGTGCTCATTAAGGTGATGCTGCAAGTTTCCACCATGATTAGGCATGGATTAGTCTAGCGGCCCAGGCGTTTCTCTAACACACATACAAACTCCATGATCTTACAAGTTCCACTTTTATTTCACACCGCCGGGATCCGTAAGCAAAAGAACATGATATCAATGGGGTACAAAGTACAAGTGCAATGTTGAAAACGTTCCCCATGATACATGGTTCTGCTAATTTCAACTTATAAAGCGCAAGCATATACGCAACAAAGAAGGACCCAATGGTTCAAGTTTATTAGATGCAAAAAAGTAAAGTGTGCCACCAAGTTCGTGAGAACTTTAATCACTAGTTTTCTCATACAAGTTTAATTTGGAAGGTAAACAAAAGCATGCATATACTTGGAATATCATAAGCTAGTAGGTAGGTATGGTGGACTCTTTGGAATAACTTGGTTTAGGGAGCTGGATGCATGAGTGGAACTCATACTTGGTTGTGGAGGCTAGCAAAAGACTGGGAGCGACAAACTAAGAGAGCAATAATGGCCATAATCATGTAGAGTGACAAAACATCATTGATCAAAGCATAAAGTGATACTACAAGTTGAAAACTAAAGGATCATAAAGGCTATGGTGACTTGAGATAGTCATAACATGGTGTGAGCATGAGCCAAGTCAACCCAAATAAAGCATCAAAGGAGAATACCACTATACTATGCTTTAATATGCTAAAACAACGCATGATTCATCCAAGGCACATTAAGCAATCTCAATTATTTATAACAAGTCATGCTACAGCAAAGAATACTAAACATAAAGCCAAAACAATATCAAGCATGGCATGACAAAGCATAGGCCATAGTCAAAAACGAGCTCTTTTTACCACATATGCATGAACTTTCCTACTCTTTTCCAAACCAAACCAAACTATTAACAAAAAAATGTATGAAAGAGGGGGTCCAACCAATTTATTCAAAAAACTAAGCAAACAAAGCAAACGAAAAACCAAAATGAAAACGAAAAAGAAGACGCTCCAAGAACAACACAACTGTGCATGAAATAATAAAAATGAAGCGTTTGGAAGAAACCTGGGACTTTTATTGATGAAGAAGGGGAATGCCTTGGGCATCCCCAAGCTTTGATGCTTGTACTTCTTGGATATTTCTTGGGGTGACACGCGTGGAATCCCCAAGCTTGAGCTTTAGTCCATTGTTCATCTCATTACTCATTCCTTCCATATACCTGAAATTTTTCCTTCATACAAAACTTCACACAATCTTTATTAGCAACATTAGTGCACTCAAGATAAAAGGTCTTAAGGTTCAGTTCTAACACCAAATAAACTTCCATTAGAACACTAGCTACTGTAGCACTTCCCTCAAAAAGCTCAATTCTCCAAAAGAACTCAAAAAGGAACCAACAAGAAGCAAATGCAGAAAATGGCAGAAATCTGTCAAAACAGACCAGCAGGTAAAGACGAATTTTTTCGAAGACCTTATGTTGCTCAAATCAAAAAGTGTTGAACTAACATAAGTTATATAACAACTTGGGGCAGAAGAAAAAAAATTCACGCCTCAAAAAGACGTTCAGAGATTTTACACGAATTTTTACGGTGAAGCACACAAATCAGTTTTGGGACAGCAACTTTCCCAATCATTACTTCTCTCTCATTAGAGGTTACCCTTGGCACAAAAAGCAAATAAAAAGGATAAGGAGCGGTTATTACCGAAGTAATAACTTCCAAGACTCAACTAAAACTTTTGGGTTCTCTCCCAATAAGTACTTTTCTTTAACGCCTTTAAGGTAGGCATAAGAAGCAAGAAAGAGAATCAAGTGTTCTCAAATGAAGAGGCATTAAAACCAAATTTCTTGCCCTTACCTCTCTTAATTTTATTCTTAACCTTGGGGAAATATTATTATTTGGTGGATAAGAAAGGTGCATGGTCCCCTTTCCCACATCTATTATTGCTCCAAGGAGTTCTAATAGGGACCTTCCAAGTGTAATTTGTCCTTTTCCTGCACATTCAATAACAAGATAATCAGTAGAAATCATTTTCCCAAGGATCTTTGTAAACACTCCTTCAGCTATTCCAATAGGTAATATGGTAGCATTATTAGCAAGAGATATTTATTTTCCTCCTTCAGTAAGCCCCCAAGTATTCAAAGATTCATAAATATATTTGGGCATAAGACAAAATTCAGACATGATATCACAGCGAGCTTGAAAAGTTTCAGTGTTTATCTCAATCTTTACTATAGGGAGCCACTTTGATGGTTCATAATTTATTGGAACATAATTATGATACTCCCTAAGCGTATTATAGCAATCTTTTAAGCTAGTAGTGCTAGTCTCAAGAGTGTTCAATCTAGCAAATATTCTTGCGAAAGAAATATCACTTTGGCTAGGCAAGTTGTAAGTGAGGACCAATTTCTTTATAGCATTAATAGCATCATCCTCATTACATTGGCGGAAATCTCCCCCCACAACAACATCTAAAGCATATCTATAGCAAAGAGCAATTTCAAGGTAAAAACTGCTAAGGAACAAACTTTGAGTCATTTTAGGCTCAGTTTTTTCATGTAGATCAGAGATTCTAGACCAAGCTTCCTTGAAACTTTCCTCAATTCCTTGTTTAAAAGTGAAAATCATTTCCTCGGGTGACATAGTGATTGGAGCAAGGCTAGACATAGTGGCAACTTAAGAAAGGAACTAATTTTTTTGTGTTTTTCAAATAAGAATGCAAACTAGTAAAACTATTTTTTTGTGTTTTTGATAAAGAAACAAGCAAAAAAAGCAAAAAGAAACTAAGCAAAACAAAAATAACAAAGTAAAGAGATTGGTTATGAGGGACTCCCCTTGTGAAGATGTCCTTGACTCCCCGGCAACGGCGCCAGAAAAATGCTTGATGGCTCAGTGTCGGCGCCAAAAAAATGTTGGTGTGGTGTTGATGTAGAGCTCGTTGGGAACCCCAAGAGGAAGGTATGATGAGCACAGCAGCAAGTTTCCCTCAGTTATGAAACCAAGGTTTAATCGAACCAGTAGGAGCAAGGAAACACTCCAAAGGTGTTGATAGCTGAGCCTTGGCAGGGCGCACTACCGGTGCTAGTAGCAACGTGGAGACCTGCACAACACGACCACAGAACTTTGTACCCAACTTGCGATGAGGTTGTCAATCTCACCGTGTTTTGCTAAAAACAAAGGATTAAACGTATCGAATGGAAAGAAGTAATAGTTTGCAGAAAGTAAACACAAAGCAGTAAATAGTTTATAGATTGTATGTAAAGAAAGAGGATCGGGATCCATAGTTCACTAGAGGTGGCTCTCCTTAAGATAGATAACATGCTAGGTGAACAAATTACAGCGGGGCAATTGACAAACATCGAGAAAGCAATACATGCATATACTAATCATCTTGACTCCTTTGAGACTTGATTGGGCATTACAACATTATACATAGACCGCCATCCAATTGCATCTATGACTAATAATCCACCTTCAGGTTATCATCTGAACCCCGTCCAGTATTAAGTTGCAAGCAATAGATTATTGCTTTACAAACTGCGTGTAAAGTAAACAATACGATTGTTCTATGAACAAAAGATTGTTGTTTTCTCCCTAGTAGCAACAACACATCTAGTACCTTAGAGATTTCTGTCACTTCCCTAGATTAACAGAGGCATGAACCCACTATCGAGCATAAATACTAACTCTTGGAGTTGCTAGCATCTACTTGGCCAAGATAGCTACTAACAACAGAAATCATGCAAGATCACAAATAACAAAGACATGATAGAATCAATAATCAATCTGAAATAGCATCTCAATATCCATCGGATCCCCGCAAACACAACATGCAGAATTACAAATAGATGATCTTGATCATGAACGGAGCTCACAAGATCTAAACATGAAAGCACAAAGGAGGAGAACCGGCCATCTAGCTACTACATGGATCCGTAGTCCAAGGATGAACTACTCACGCATCACACCGGAGGCTTGCATGGTGATGAAGAAGGCCTCTAGGGTGAATTCCCCTCTCTGGCAGGGTGCCGGAAAGAGCTTCGGATCCCTCCCGATCTAGGGACAGAGACAACGACGGCTATAGACTCTTTCATGGATTTTTGATCAGGTACTTAGGGTTTCCGTCCCGAGGGCATCTTATAGGCGGAAGGAGAGGCTGAGGGTGTGCCTGGGCAGGCCACAACACCCCCTGGGGTGGGTCAAGCCTGGCCACGCGGCCAGGTGGTGTGGCCGCCCTCTGGCCCTTCTCAGTCTCGTATTCTGGCATCTGATGACTTAACATTATTATAAAAAATTCAAAAGAATCCATAGGAACATAACATTCAGCCTCCTTTGGTAAGCATGAGGCACAATCAAATAATGTTAGGGGTAAAGGGTTACTCTCATTAGAAGGTAGGAATGGGTAGATCCATTCTTCCTCCTCTTGATCATCACTCTCCTCTTCCTTTTCATCCAATGAGCTTCCAGTTTCAGCAATTTCTTCTTCCATAGGCTCCTGCAAGACATTAGTCTCTTCCGTTGGTGGAGAGTATCTATTAAGATATTTAAGAATATAGCCATTTTCTTCCTTGTAATCATCAAAGAAAAATTCAAGTATATCATAAACCTCATATTTATAAGATGCATCATCAGTATTTTCAAGCAAATAAGCAAGTTCGAATGCACCCTTTCAAGCAATAAATTCTTCAATTTGTTCCACATCATAAAAGTCATAATTTCCCTTAACATAAGAAGATATGGTAACATCATCATTATACTCACATTGAAAAGGGAGGTGTTTATACCTCTTACAGCAACAAGATTTATCGAAGCAATAAGTAAAATTATAAGTAGAGCACATGTTTCTACAATGGTATACAATTTATCAATTTGTTCCCATAAGTGTTTCCCTTTTTGTGACAAGCGGTGTTCCTTATAATAATATTTTTGTTCTTCCGTGAACCCACCTTGCCAATAAGATTCAGTTTCAAAGAAATCAACCATTGATAGCAAGCATGACAAAGCAAGACAATAACAGACCAACAAAAATAACAACCATAGTAGGAACTATATTTTTTTGTATTTTTGATAAAGAGAACAAACAAACAAAGCAGACATAAACTAAGAAAAAAACAAAGTAAAGATATTGGTTTTGAGGGACTCTCCTTGTGAAGATGTCCTTGACTCCCCAGCAACGGCACCAAAAAAAGAGCTCGATGGCTCAAAATATATTCGAGCTTGTTGGGGAACCTCAAGAGGAAGGTATGATGAGCACAACAACAACTTTTCTCTCAGTTATCAAACCAGTAGTAGCAAGGAAACACCTCCAAGGTGTTGTTTCCAACTTGGAATCCTGCACAACTGATACATTGCAAATGTATCTATATTTTTTGATGTTCCATGCTCGGTTTTATCTACTTTCTTGTGTTTTGTCCACACTTTCGAGTACTTTTCATATGATTTCTTGGACTAACCTATTAACAAGAGCCACAGTGCCAGTTGCCTGTTTTTTGCTATTTTTGGTTCCAGAAAGTCAAAAAATGAATATTCTCGGAATTGGACGGGACAAAAGCCAATATGCCTATTTTCCCCGGAGACTCACGTAGCCAGAATACGAGACGGAGAGGGGCCACAGGGTGGCCACACCACCCATGGGCGCGGGTCCCCCTTGGCCGCGCCAGGGCATGGTGTGGGCCCCCTGGCCGGCCACCGACCTAGCCTCTTTTGCTTATATATCTCCCCCGAGGCAAAAACCCTAGATCGTAAATCAGAAATCCATGAAAAATTCTGCAGCGCCATGATACGTCCATTTTGCATCACTATTCTATGTCTTAATTCACTATTATTCATTGATATATTTCGTATTGAGAGGTGATACTTATGTTATTTCATCTTTTTTTGCATGGTTGATGACTTTTGGAGCATGGACCGCTGTAGTCAGGATTCTGATGGAAAAGGTGTTGTTTGGAGGAAAAATTCACGAAGATCAGAAAATCCGGGAAAATATACGGAAATCCCTATTTTTGCAGAAGACCAGGATGCCAGAAGATGGAGTGGAGGTGGGCCATAGGGGGCCCACACCACCCCATGGCGCGGGCAAGCCTAGGCCGCGCCAGGGAGTGGTGTGGCCGCCCTAGCCCACTCCAGCCTCTCCCCTCTGGCGTATATCAACCTCCTGAAACCCTAAGACTCGAGGAGCGACCACAGAAAGTTTCCACCGCCTGTGCGGGGCGAAAAACACTGAGAGAGAAAGATCTCTCTGGCAGACAGATTTCTACCGGGGGAATTCCTTCCCGGAGAGGGGAGATCGTCGCCATCAACACCACCATCAAGCTGGACTTCATCGGGATCATCATCATCATCATCACCACCATCATCACCATCAGCACCCTCATCACCATCTCCATATTGCTGTAAAAATTGGTTGAATCTTGCTATAGTTCATAGGGGAAACTTTCCCGGTGTTGATTACTCTTTATAGTTGATGCTATTGAGTGAACCATTGAATTATTGTTTATGTTCAGATTGTTATTCATCATTATTTCATCTCTGATCATGATCCATATGATGTCTTGTGAGTAGTTCGTTTTCTTCTTGAGGACATGGGAGAAGCCTTGTTGTTAGTAGTGGAGTTGTGTTGAGAAAGATTCATTAGATTGTTATTTAAGTTGTGGTGTACTTCTTCTAGTGGTGTCATGTGAACGTCGACTACATGACACTTCACCTATATGGGCCTAGGGGAATGCATTGTGTATTTGGCTACTAATCGTAGGGGTTGCCGGAGTGACAGAAACCTGAGCCCCCGTTAGGAAACCATTGCACAAGGGACGTAAGGGTCTTAGAGTTTAAAGTTGTGGTTAGGTTTCTACCTTAATTACTTTATTGTCCTTACGGATGTTTGCAAGGGGGTTTAATCACAAGTATGTATTAAGTCTTGGATGGGGCGGTACATTAGTACAGGTTCACCCACACAGTACTTAGCAATCTAGAGAAGATTAATCGACTATATGAAGCGAAAGCACTTGACAGTCTTCCCATGTGTCCTCGAGAACATTTGGTCATCTATAGAAATACAACCGGCTTGTCCTTTGCTACATGAAGGATTGGGCCACTTGCTGCATTCATTCTTACTGTCTTTTATTTACTCGTACTTTGTTTACTTGCTTTATCGAAAACCCCCAAAAATCTGTTTGCTAAGTATTTGCAGAGAATTCCTGATCCATACCACTAGCCAACACCTTCTGCTCCTCGTTGGGTTCGACACTCTTACTTATCGAAAATACTGCGATACACCCCCTATACTTGTGGGTCATCACGCCACCGCCATCGAAGGGGAGATTCGAGGGACAGAAAGTCTTTGTTCCGGCACCCTGCCGGGACGGGGAATTGCCCCCGGAGCCATCTCCATCGATCTCCACCACCATCTCCATCACCGTTGCTGATTCTCATGATGATGAGGGAGTAGTTCTCTCTCGAGGCTAAGGGTTCTACCGGTAGCTATGTGTTCATCTCTCTCTCTATGCGTGATCATATTGTGATCATGAGCTTTGTAACCAAGTAGATCTACCTTGCTACTCAAGTGCTTTAATAGATCTCTGCTCTCCCCATGTGTGTGAAAGTGATAGCGTGCACACCATGGTGGCACTTAGGCTAGATATTACAAATACTTGTTATGAGTTATATTTGGAGTTGGATGTCTTTATGAAATTGTGGTGTTTGTTGGAACCATGTAGTGCTCAAGGTGACAATGTGGGGTTATCTAGATGGGAAAGGCTTGCTTTGAGGTGTGCTGTTATAGCCCTACCATGGATTAGAGTGTCCAACCGGAGAGTAGTTCAGAGTAGTATCATAAAGAGAAGATATTTATATGAGAGTGTTCACTAGTGAAAGTATGATCCCTAGGCCTTGTTTTTAAGCATTTAAACACCATTTGCAATTAGATCTGTTACATGTTTGCTTGCTTCCATCTTTATTTCAGTTTCCCTTTAGTCTTTTCCCATGTCAACCACACGCCAGCAAGCTATTTTCTAGCACTGTTACCACTTATAATTATCTATACCACTTGTATTTCACTATCTCTTTGCCGAACTAATGCACCTATACACCTGACAAGTGTATTGGGTGTGTTGGGGACACAAGATACTTCTTGTATCTTGATTTCATGGTTGCTTGAGAGGGAATACCTTTGACCACTTCCTCCCTGAGTTCGATAAACCTTGGGTGATCCACTTAAGGGAAAACTTGTTGTTGTTCTACAAACCTCTGCACTTGGAAAACATCTCTTTTGATCCTATGCCTGTTAATGATAGTTTTACAAATGAGCAATTAGCCGCAGTAGGGGTGAACTTGCGAGAAAGCCATTGGTATGCTGATTATGCTAACTTTATTGTCTCCAAGTATTTGCCTCCAACTTTTACAGCTCAGCAAATAAGAAAGTTCTTTTATGATTTGAGGCATTATTTTTGGGACGACCCACACTTATACAAAGAAGGGGTTTATGGTATTATGCGAAGATGTGTTCCAGAGTATGAACAAAAAGAGATATTGCGTAAATGTCATGGGAGCGCCTATGCAGGACATCATGCGGGAGATAGAACTGCATAAAAGGTATTACAAACAGGTTTCTACTGGCCTACCCTTTTTAAGGATGCAAGAAAATTTGTTTTATCTTGTGATGAATGTCAACGTGTTGGTAATATTTCTAGACGCAATGAAATGCCTATAAACTACTCTCTAGTTATTGAACCTTTTGATTGTTGGGGATTCGACTTTATGGGTCCTTTCCCTCCTTCGAAGGGTAACACTCATATTCTTGTTGCCGTTGATTATGTTACTAAGCGGGTAGAAGCTATTCCTACGAAAAGTGCTGACGGGGAAACCTCTCTAAAAATTCTTAAGGATGTTATCTTTCCTAGGTTTGGAGTGCCTAGGTATCTCATGACTGATGGGGGTTCTCATTTCATTCATGGCGGTTTTAGGAAGACCCTCGCTAAGTATGATGTTAATCATAGAATTGCTTCAGCTTACCACCCCCAAACTAGCGGGCAAGTAGAGTTATCGAATAGAGAAATTAAATCTATCTTGCAAAAGACTGTTAACAGGTCTAGGAAAAACTGGGCTAAGAAGTTGAATGATGCTTTATGGGCTTATAGAACTACTTATAAGAATCCTATGGGAATGTCTCCTTATAAAATGGTTTATGGGAAAGCTTGCCACTTACCTTTAGAATAAGAACACAAAGCTTACTGGGCAGTGAAAGAACTAAATAGAGATTGTAAGCTAGCTGGTGAGAAAAGGCTTTTTGACTTAAGTTCTTTAGATGAATGGAGAAGTGAAGCCTATGAGAATGCTAGGCTCTTTAAAGAAAAAGTTAAAAGATGGCATGACAAGCGAATACTTAAGAGAGAATTCCATGTTGGTGAGAAAGTTCTATTGTATAGGTCTTGTCTCGGATTTTTTGCGGGTAAGCTACTATCAAAATGGGAAGGACCTTTCATCATTGAAGAAGTATACCGTTCAGGAGCAATAAAAATTTCTTCTCTAAAAGATAATACTACAGAAGTAGTGAATGGACAGCGACTCAAACACTATATTGCTGGAGATTCTTACAATGAATATGTTGATGCCTTTCAAGTTATAACTCCAGAGAAATTCATTGAGGACCAAATTCAGAGACCTGCAGAGTCTGTTTCCAACTAGGTAACAATTCTGGTAAGAAAAGTTCCGCGAAAACACAATCCAACTATATTTTTGTAGTTTTCAGTCAATAAGGAAAGCTACGAAGCGAAAAAGGGATGGAACCGGAGCCAGGGTGGCCCACACCACCCCATGGCGCGGGCCCACCCCTGGCCGCGCCACCAGGTGGTGAGGCCACCCAGGACTCCGTCTCCGACCCGTTTTCTCCCAGTACCTTCCTTTTGATATGAAACTTCGTAATATATAACCCCCCGGATCTTCCGAGGTTCGTATATCGTGTTTCCGTCGTGTTTTTGTTTCGATCTGTTTCTGCCAGGTAGAATCCCAGATTTGGAGCCACAATGTCTTCCTCTGGATCATCCAAAGGAGATTCTTTAGAGGATATCATCAACCCATACATGAGAGAATTGAAGATTCATCCCAAGGAGTTGTTGCTCGAAGGTGGGGAGGTCCGGATTAAGGAGGTTTATGGCCCTAAAGGTGAAGGAAGTCTGGAGGACTGGATGGAAGCACTGGAGCAAGAAGTCTTTAGGTACAGGAAGATGGCGGAGCGTGAAGTGGACATCATCCATAAGATTTGTTCCGAACTCATCGCTGAGCACCAAAAGGAGACTGCTGAACTCAAAGACGAAGTCTTCTCACTCCGCCAAACAACCAACGAACTGCAAGTACAGTTCTATGACGTTCAAAATCAAAACTGTGAGTATGAGGCTAGAGATAAACGCATAAGTGCTGCTGCAAGTTTCAGGATGTTAGAAACCACGATGTCTTTTGCTGATGGGAAGCCTTTACCCTGGAAGACGGACGAAGAGGAGAGTATACCACCACCACCAAAGGAGTGATTCGTCATCAGGTTTGGCATCCCCTTGGTTTGTTCCAAGCTTGGGGGAGTGTCGCGGTATCATATCACTATCTTCCATTCTTTTACCTTATTAGTAGAGTCATATCATGAATAGAGGATTTATTATGTAGTATGGTTTGCATTATGGAAGTGTCCCCTCTCTCGTTAGATTTGTATCCCTTGGTGTGAGTTTTCGTTATGGAATACTAATGAGAAGTTCTATCATGCACTCTTTTGCATAGCTTATGTTAGTTTTCAATTCGTGGTTATATGATTGATCTTATTGTTAGTATTGGTAGCACTCTGGGATCATTGAGTTAATTTAGTTGGTTTTGGCAAACCTAGCTCGGTCAGTAGCAACACCCTTTTTGAGAGTTGAAAAGAAAAAGATAGAAGTACTCGATAGAAAAATAATTTCATCATCTTTCTTTCTTGATTTGCTCATAAGTTTAGTATTCTCTAGTTAAGATCTTTTGTGCTTCCAAGGAAGATTGCATGTTTGTCTTTTGTATGTTTGTTTGTTTCCTTCAACTCTTATACTTGCTACACAGCCTTGCTAGCCAAAAACCTGTACTGAGAGGGAATTCTTCTCGTGCATCCATCTCCCTCAAACCAAAAACTTTGCCATTTGTGTCCACCATACCTACCTAGTAGCATTATTGCTATTCCAAGTAAATTCTTGTTTTGTCTACCTCCCAAATTAAACTTGTTATGCGAAAATTAGGGATTAAAGCTCTCACTAACTTGATGGCACACTTTACCTTCCTGCATTTAATAAACTTGAACCATTGGGTCCTTCTTTGTTGCGTATATGCTTGCGCTTTATGAGTTGAAGTTAGCAGAACCATGTATCATGGGGACCGCTTTCAACACTTCATTGGTACTTGTACCTAGTTGATATCATGTTCTTTTGCTTATGGATCCCGGCGGTGTGAAATACAAGTGGAACTTGTAAGATCATGGAGTTTATATGTGTATTAGAGAAACGCCTGGGCCGCTAGCCTAAGCCATGCCTAATCATGGTGGAAACTTGCAGCATAACTATAGTGAGCATTCTATGAAGCATCCTCAATAAAAACCTATGCAAATAGCAAATAAAAAGATCGCTGAGATGCTCACTGTCTGCTTGCCTTGTCATTTTGATTATGGGATAGCTCCTGTGTCATGTGCAAGGGGTACCCCGTTGGTGGTTCTCAATGATACGCACGTATTTACAATGACAAGAGCTTGCTCGTGACTGAAGTTGAGTAGCATGAGGATCGGTACTCATAAGTAATGGGCATGAGATGTCAACTTATAACTTGTCAAGCATATCCTCTTAGTTGTGTCACTTTAACCTTAACAACCTAAAGATGCCTATGATAGGGGCAATGAGAGCTGAAAGCTAGTAAGTATCATAATTTTTGGGATCTCTTTATGAGACTTGCAATCCCTGCTTCTCTCTGCGAAAGGACTTTCTTTTACTTTGTAGTTGAGTCAGTAAACCTATTCCCTTCTATCTCAGCAAGTATTTTGAGTTGATGTGTTTCATTCATTCATATGATGATTTATTTTGTCATGTTTCTTATGTTCCTTGTTTTGCACATTGCTCTTATCTTGATGTTTACTACTTTGAAAGCTATCATTCAAAAACCAGCTATTTGTGAACTCCAGCAAATTATCAACTATTCTTCGACCAAGAGCTAAGTTTGCCATTACCAATTATGATTCACTTTATGTATCTTTATTGTGTTTCCTTTACTCATTGCAAGTTGAGTTGTATAATAGTGAGTTGTCTTCTATTATGATCTATGTATTTGATGAATGTGATGCTTCTTGTCTGTATTCTTTTATCGACTCTTCACTCCATAAACCTGAGGTCATGTTTATTGAGCTCAGTTTCACTTGGGGACAAGCAAAGTCTAAGCTTGGGGGGAGTTGATACGTCCATTTTGCATCACTATTCTATGTCTTAATTCACTATTATTCTTTGATATATTTCGTATTGAGAGGTGATACTTATGTTATTTCATCTGTTTTTCCATGGTTGATGACTTTTGGAGCATGGACCGCTGCAGTTAGGATTCTGATGGAAAAGGTGCTGTTTGGAGGCAAAATTCGCGAAGATCAGAAAATCCGGGAAAATATACGGAAAATCCTATTTTTGCAGAAGACTCAGGATGCCAAAAGATGGAGTGGAGGTGGGCCACAGGGGGCCCACACCACCCCATGGCGCGGGCAAGCCTAGGCCGCGCCAGGGAGTGGTGTGGCCGCCCTGGCCCATTCCAGCCTCTCCCCTCTGGCGTATATCAACCTCCCGAAACCCTAAGACTCAAGGAGCGACCACAGAAAGATTCCGCCGCCTCTGCGGGGCAGAAAACACCGAGAGAGAAAGATCTCTCTGGCAGACAGATTTCTGCCGGGGGAATTCCTTCCTTGAGAGGGGAGATCGTCGCCATCAACACCACCATCAAGCTGGACTTCATCGGGATCATCATCATCATCATCACCACCATCATCACCATCAGCACCCTCATCACCATCTCCATATTGATGTAACAATTGGTTGAATCTTGCTATAGTTCATAGGGGAAACTTTCCCGGTGTTGATTACTCTTTGTAGTTGATGCTATTGAGTGAACCATTGAATTATTGTTTATGTCCAGATTGTTATTCATCATTATTTCATCTCTGATCATGATCCATATGATGTCTTGTGAGTAGTTCGTTTTGTTCTTGAGGACATGGGAGAAGTCTTGTTGTTAGTAGTGGAGTTGTGTTGAGAAAGATTCAATAGATTGTTATTTAAGTTGTGGTGTACTTCTTCTAGTGGTGTCATGTGAACGTCGACTACATGACACTTCACCTATATGGGCCTAGGGGAATGCATTGTGTATTTGGCTACTAATCGTAGGGGTTGCCGGAGTGACAGAAACCTGAGCCCCCGTTAGGAAACCATTGCACAAGGGACGTAAGGGTCTTAGAGTTTAAAGTTGTGGTTAGGTTTCTACCTTAATTAGTTTCTTGTACTTACGGATGTTTGCAAGGGGGTTTAATCACAATTATGTATTAATTCTTGGATGGGGCGGTACATTAGCACAGGTTCACCCACACAACACTTAGCAAGCTAGAGAAGATTAATCGACTATATGAAGCGAAAGCTCTTGACAGTCTTCCCATGTATCCTCGAGAACGTTTGGTCATCTATAGAAATACAACCGGCTTGTCCTTTGCTGCATAAAGGATTGGGCCACTTGCTGCATTCATTCTTACTGTCTTTTATTTACTCGTACTTTGTTTACTTGCTTTATTGAAAACCCCTAAAAATCTGTTTGCTAAGTATTTGCAGAGAATTCCTGATCCATACCACTAGCCGGCACCTTCTGCTCCTCGTTGGGTTCGACACTCTTACTTATCGAAAATACTGCGATACACCCCCTATACTTATGGGTCATCACGCCGCCGCCATCGAAGGGGAGATTCGGGGGACAGAAAGTCTCTGTTCTGGCACCCTGCCGGGACGGGGAATTGCCCCCGGAGCCATCTCCATCGATCTCCACCACCATCTCCATCACCGTTGCTGATTCCCATGATGTTGAGGGAGTAGTTCTCTCTCGAGGCTAAGGGTTCTACCGGTAGCTATGTGTTCATCTCTCTCTCTATGCATGATCATATTGTGATCATGAGCTTTGTAACCAAGTAGATCTACCTTGCTACTCGAGTGCTTTAATAGATCTCTGCTCTCCCCATGTATGTGAAAGTGATAGCGTGCACACCATGGTGGCACTTAGGCTAGATATTACAAATACTTGTTATGAGTTATATTTGGAGTTGAATGTCTTTATGAAATTGTGGTGTTTGTTGGAACTATCTAGTGCTCAAGGTGATAGTGTGGGGTTATCTAGATGGGAAAGGCTTACTTTGAGGTGTGTTGTTATAGCCCTACCATGGATTAGAGTGTCCAACCGGAGAGTAGTTCAGAGTAGTATCATAAAGAGAAGATATTTATATGAGAGTGTTCACTAGTGAAAGTATGATCCCTAGGCCTTGTTTTTAAGCATTGAAACACCGTTTGCAATTAGATCTGTTACATGTTTGCTTGCTTCCATGTTTATTTCAGTTTCCCTTTAGTCTTTTCCCATGTCAACCACACGCCAGCAAGCTATTTTCTAGCACTGTTACCACTTATAATTATCTATACCACTTGTATTTCACTATTTCTTTGCCGAACTAGTGCACCTATACACCTACAAGTGTATTGGGTGTGTTGGGGACCCAAGAGACTTCTTGTATCTTGATTGCATGGTTGCTTGAGAGGGAATACCTTTGACCATTTCCTCCCTGAGTTCGATAAACCTTGGGTGATCCACTTAAGGGGAAACTTGCTGCTGTTCTACAAACCTCTGCACTTGGAGGCCCAACAATTGTCTACAAGAATAGAAGTGCGTAGACATCAAGCTATTTTCTGGCGCCATTGCCGGGAGGTAAGGTAAAAGGTACTCACATCCTCTGGTGTGAGTGCTCGAAGTTATTCCCTTTAGATTCTGCAATTTTGTCTTTTTGTTTCTTATTATCACTAGTTAGGCTTAATGGAAAACAACAACAAAAATTAGAGAGCTTTATAGTATTTATCTTGAGTTAGGACATGAAGTGTTTGAAGAGAAAATTAAAAAACCTATGGAACTTTATTTGCATGCTAATAGCAATGTTGTTAGTATGAATTCTTTGGACACCACTATTGCTAATGCTTTGGAAAAGTCTAAGTTTGGGGAAGCTAGTTTTTATGAAAATGATCTTTTTAGTCCCCCAAGCACGGAGGAGAAAATTTATTTTGATGATACTATACCTCCAATATATGATGATTACAATAATGAATATGATATTTTCTGTCCACCTACTATTGAGGAGGAAATTAATTATGATTACAATATGCCTCCTATATTTGATGATTATGGTGATGAGAATAATAATGATAGCTATTTTGTTGAATTTTCTCCCACTACAATTAATAAGAATAACTATGCTTATGTGGAGAGTAATAATGATTATATGCATGTGGCTCATGATAAGAATGTTTCATGTGATAGTTATATTGTTAATTTTATTCATGATGCTACTGAAAGTTATTATGAGAGAGGGAAACATGGTTTTATGTATCTCAACAATATTAAGTTTCCCCTCTTTATGTGGAAAGTCTTGAAGTTGCACTTGTTTTGCTTTCCTATGCTTATTGCTTCGTGCTTTCATGACTTGTTTTTTTACAAGATTCCTATGCATAGGAAGTGGGTTAGACTTAAATGTGCTTTGAATTTGCTTCTTGATGCTCTCTTTTACTTCAATTCATATTTCCTATGTAAGCATCTTCTCAAACTATCATGCCTAACTTAAAGGAGTTAAAGAAAAGTACTTATTGGGAGATAACCCAAAAGTTTTAGATGAGCCTTGGAAGTTATTACTTCTGTAATAACCGGTCCTTGTCCTTTCTATTTGCTTTTTGTGCCAAGAGTAACCTCTAATGAGAGAAAAGTAATGATTGGGAAAGTTGCTGTCCTGAAACAGATTTCCGTGCTCACCGTAAGAATTCGTGTAAAATCTCTGTACGTCATTTTGAGGCGTGAATTTTTGTGGTTCTGCCCCAGGCTGTTATCTAACTTTCGTTATTTCAACACTTTTGATTTGACCAACAGAAGGTCTTCGAAACAATTCGTCTTTACCTGCTGGTCTGTTTTGATAGATTTCTGCCATTATTTGCATTTGCTTCTTGTTGGTTCCTTTTTTAGTTCTTTTGGGGAATTGAGTATTTTTAGGGAAGTGCTATAGTAGCTTGTGTTTTAATGGAAGTTTTATTGGTGTTGAAACTGAATCCAAAGACTTATTATCTTGAGTGCACTAATGTTGCTAATAAAGATTGTGTGAAGTTTTGTATGAAGGAAAAAATTTAGGTGTATGGAAGGAATGAGTAATGAGATGAAGAATGGACTAAAGCTCAAGCTTGGGGATGCCACCCCGTGTCACCCCAAGAAATATCCAAGAAGTACAAGCGTCAAAGCTTGGGTATGCCCAAGGCATCCCCTTCTTCATCAATAAAAATCCTAGGTTTCTTCCAAACACTTCATTTTTATTGTTTCATGCACAGTTGTGTTGTTCTTGGTGCGTCTTCTTTTTCGTTTTCGTTTTGGTTTTCGTTTTCTTAGTTTGCTTTAATAAATTAGTTGGACCCCCTCTTTCTACATTGGTTTTCAAATAGGTTGGTTTGGATTGGAAAAGAGTAGGAAAGTTCATGCTTAAGTGGTAAAGAGAGCTTATTTTTGACTATGGCCTATGCTTTGTCATGCCATGCTTGATACTGTTTTGGCTTTATGCTTAGTATTCTTTGCTGTAGCATGACTTATTATAAACAATTGAGATTGCTTAATGTGCCTTGGTGATGGGTTCGTAGCATGGAAAACAAAAAAAATTCTACCGCCAGAACGAACAAAACCCAGATCTAATCTAAATAAAAGCCAAGATCCAATCTATTAGACATGTGCAACGAGATATATCTGTACTAACCCTTGTAGATCCGAAAGCGTTACGAGATTCGGATCTCGTGGTTGATGTAGTCGATCACTTGCCGATCTCAAGATCGAGTAGACGATCCTTCCGGCGCCGTGTTCCGGCAGCGCTTCCGCAGTCGGTCACACGTGCAGAGTCAAAGCATACCTTCCTCTCATCGTTCCAGCGAGCAGCGGAGGTAGTAGATCTTCTCCACGGAATCCCAGCAGCACGACGGCGTGGTGGTGGTGGTGGAGTAGAGAATTCTGCAGGGCTTCGCCTAAGCCTGAGCAGAAGAAAGGAGGAGGAGAGAGACGGCTAGGGCAAGAGTGGAGAGAGGGCCAGGGGGTGGCGCCTCCACCCCTCTATTTAAAGGAGGGAGGCGCCATGGGGAGGTGGAGTCCTTGTAGGACTCCCCTCTCCCTTGGCCGGCGGATCAAGGAGGTGGGAGGAGAGTCCTACTCCCCCACGAATCCTTGTCTTACCCCACAAGGATTCCTTGATCCTTTCTTGGATTTCAAGTAAACTCCAAGAAATCTTCCAGAACCTTCCGGAACATTCCGAAACCTTCTAGAATCCCCATACAAATACTCTGGAACATTTCCTAACTTAGAAAATGATCCCCAATATATGAATCTTATTCTCCCGACAATTCTGGATCTCCTCGTGATGTCCTGGATCCAATCCGAGACTCCGAACAACATTCGGTCTCCAACGCACATTCCATATCTACTTAAAACATCTTCGAACCTTAAGTGTGTCACCCTACGGTTCATGAATATGCAGACATGATGGAGACACCTCTCCGATCAATAACCATCAGCGGGATATGGAGATCCATAATGGCTCCCACATACTCAACGATGACTTCGTGATCGATAGAACCATTAACATACGAAACCAATTCCCTTTGTCACGCGATACTCTACTTATCCGAGGTTTGATCGTCGGTATCTCCATACCTAGTTGTACCTCGTTACTGATAAGTACTCTTTACTCGTTCCATGTTATGTCATCCCTTGTGACCCAGTCACATGCTTGCAAGCTAATTAGATGACATTCCACCGAGAGGGCCTAGAGCATATCTATCCGTCATATGGATGGACAAATCCCAATCTTGGTCCATGCGCTTCAACACATACTTTCAGAATACCCAACGACACCGCTATGACCACCCAGTTACGAAGCGGTGTTTGATGTCATCAAAGTACCCATCCGGTGATGGTGATTAACATAACCTCATGGTCGAAGGATTAGGTTACTATGTATTTTAAGGCTTATAGCAAACGAACTTAATGACTTGATCTTATGCTATGCTTACTACGGGTGTGTGTCCATCACATCATTCTCCTAATGATATGATCTTGTTATTAACGACATCCAATGTCCATGATCAGGAAACCATGATCATCCATTAATCAACAAGCTAGTTTAACAAGAGGCTTACTAGGGACTCTTTTATGTTTACAAAACACACAAGTATTAATGTTTCCGGTTAATACAATTAGAGCATGGGATGTAAACATTTATCATAAGCATAAAGATATAATAATAACCACTTTATTATTGCCTCTTGGGCATATCTCCAACAGTCTCCCACTTGCACTAGAGTCAATAATCTAGTTAAAAAACATGTGCATTCAACACCTATGGCTTTCTGGTGTTGTATAGACACTATTGCTAGTGGTAAACATAATCTTCGGATCTGACACTTCCAGGTCCGTGTGTATTTGCATGTCCTTGCGTCTCTACGCATTACTCATACTCCAATGAGATGGCATTGTATAAATTTGGTCCTTTGGTGAGACCTTTAGTTCCTTGGGATTAAATCATGTTGATACAATTATCATACAATGTATCTTCATAGTATTATCCCGCTATGAACCACACCTAGTTTGATAACAAACTACTTGACCCAAATGCCCTCATTTGCTGCTACAATAGTAGTCATATACTTAGCCTTTTGTTGTAGTATCTGTCACAATGTTTTAACTTTGGTACTCAACCAAATCTGTTATGGAACTTCCTTTCCATTACATTGTGCCACCCATAGTTTAAATTGAGATAAACTTAATTTGTGACAAAACTAGTATCAATGTAACAATTTACAATGAACTATTTGTCACCACTATATAAATAATATATTCTTAGTTCTTCCAAAGATCATAGGAATATCCCTACTACTGTCTAATGATCATCTTATGAGTCATTCTGGTATATGCTCATAACATTTAGAGCATAGGACATATCTGGATGTGTACATCTCAAAGAATGATTGATCAAAATATTCTTGTGATTTCACCAAGTGTCAAAACACTTGAATCTCGTGTCAACACACTTGAATCTTGATTCAGTCCTTTCCGTGCGTCAAGAAACTTTCTTGTTGTTTCCATATTGAACTCATTCAACATCTTATCTATGTACATTTGGCAAAACCATATTAGCGCCTCAATCTATTCATATAGACATTGAAGCCTAATTCTTGGGTTATGCCTAAGTCTTTCATCGAAATGAAATTCTTAACCTGTGTCAATAAAAGATACATCATTTCTAATCAACAACATGTCTTTCACATAATGTATTAGAAATATGTCTTAGCGCTCCCACTTAATTTCTTGCAAAATGCAAACATCTTCATCGTCTCTGATGAAATTAAACCTTTTAACGGTTTCATCACGGTGAAGGTTCCAACTCCGCGATGCTCACTTCAACCATTGAAGTTTTGCATACTCTTTTAGCATCCTTTTAATTTAACAAAACCCTTTGGATCGTGTCATGTACACGTCCTAGGTAACCATTCTATTAGAAGAACTTGTTTTGTTTGTTCAACTACCATATATCAAAATATATGTAGTGGTTGCTACATTAATCCGTCTAGACTAAATATCGCTATGAAAGATCAAATCTTATCATAGTCAATTCCTTGAACATTGTCGTAAACTCTTTCCGACATGTCGACTATTTCATAGATTTGAAACATCCATGTCTATTTCTTTATAGATCCAAACACGACCGATAGGCTTCACGCCTTTTCGGAGGGTCTTCTAAGTTCAGAAACTTGATTTCTCGTGTATGGATACTATCACGGATCCCATGACTTCTAGTCATTTTATGGAGTCAGGGCCCATCATCGCTTCTTTGCATGTAGTCGGTTCATCATTGTCAAAACAATAACGACTTGCTTATCAAATCTTACTATTTGATTCTTACCGACCCACATGGTTCTATAGGAACTCTAATCTCCGAGATCACACCTTTTGTAATCACGAGAGCCATGAGCATTGTGGCCGCTACCGGGACACTTTCCGGTGCTGCGCTACTTAGCACATATAGCTAAGGTTCAACAATCTTATCAAAGTTCTATTGTCCTCCCACTTAACTTTTCACGAAAAATTCCTTCTCAAGAAACTTGACGTTCCAAGCGACAAACTCTTTTTTCCTCGGCGTTATGGAGAAATTCCCAACAAATTCTTTGGAATAACCTACGAAGACGTGCTTATCCGACTTCGGTTGTAAACATTTTACTTATGCATAGCATACCAAAATTTAAGAAAAGACAATTCGGGTTTTATCCCAAACCATAACTCATATGGTGTCATTTCAACGGATCACGATGGAGCTCTTTTCAGTGTAAAAGCGGTAGTCACTAAAGCTTTAATCTTTAAAATATAATGGCAGTTTTATAAATGACACCTTTGATCTTACCATGTAAAACAAGGTTTCATTACATATCTCGAACACTCCATACTCCTATGGTGTTTTGGGAAATGCAAATCCATGGAACGATTCCTCAAATCTTAGGTGTTTTGCTAAACTTGTAACTCAAACATATTTCTTTATGATCCAATCATAAACTCTTTTATTTTCTTGTTACAATGATTTTCCAATTCATCTTGAAAGTCTTTGAACATTTTTCAAATGTTTCATACTTCTTCCTTATTGAGTAAGTACATACATATACTCACTCAAATCTTCGGAGAAAGCATATGAAGTTGAAATCCATCGCCCACGACTACACATAATGGACTATATACATCAATATGTACAAATTCCAATCAGTTAGTCGTCTGTTCCTCTTTTGGCCTACGAACGGAGTTTTAATTATCTCCAGGAAAGTATCACAAGCGTCATTTGATCCAAATCAAAGACTCCAAAAATCCATCAACATGGAGTTTCTTCATATATGCTTTCAATATAATTTAAACGGCGATGTCAGTTCGCAAGTGATCTTTCAATCATTTGTCTTGCGACATTTTAGCATTAGTTTTATGGTCGTTATTTCTCCTACCAGACTTGTATATTATCCATCTATTATGGAATACGGTAATTATTTGAACAACCTTTTGTCGTCATAATACCTGATCAAAATAACAATTATTGAAACAAATCTTGAAGGCAAGCTTTGATGTTAACGAGCAACACAACAACCCTTTGTTTGTTTTCGATGAACATCATCACATTTTCTCTTGCTAGTTACTTAGGCCATTGCAGTTCATGAATTGTGTTGTCCTGTATGACACTTCATACCAACCAATTCGGTATCCAATACCTAAGAACCACATTGTTTAACAAGCAAGGAATACAACCATAACATGTATATCTTCTATATGCCTAAGTTGGACATCTCCAACCTTTTATTTTCTTCCAAATATTTTATAGATTCTCTTTCAGCAATTCCTTTTCTTTTAAAAGAATCTATCAACATCAATAGTAGTGTCATCAACATGACACATGGTACAAAGCGTATATAGTCAACTACTAATACCTTTGGACTTGCACTTTGAGGTGGATCACCATCATCAAATGTTTGGTGTTCTTTCAAAAATCCATTCTTTAGTAATCTTTTAGTGTAGTAAACATTTTACTTACATCTTCTATTCATCCTTATCATGACAACTTTCATGATCAAGCTGCTATAACTTATAAAGGTGAATTGCGAGTATAATGTTTCTTTTTCAAAACCTTTTGGAGGATTAGGACGACTAGCGTCTCCAACCTTCACAAATTCTCATCAAATATGAGGACGTATACTCTATCATGTTGTAACCAACACATTGTTTTAGATATCGCAATACCTTTCACATATGATGGTTTCTGAAACATTGCTTTCAGCTCTTAGATAAACTTGATATTAAAAACAATCTTTTGAGTATCAAGAATCATGGAGGCAAACATGATATATTAGATACTAACACTGGAATTGTTACTCTTGATTTAATACTATTTATTAAACTTCATGGAGTAAATAGAGTTTGCTGAAAGTTTGCAATAGGACTTATAAACTTTAAATTGACATTCAAAACAATACGATACCAGTTCGTAAAGTAAATATCCAGAATTTCTATAGTTCCACTATCTCAACTATAACTAAGCGTAAGGTGGTGAACGGATGCCAGTGACTACAACAAACTACGCAAATTCACTTTGATTGTGTTTATGATAAATTGAGTTCGACTAATCCAAATGACAAATGAACTCCCACTCAAAACAATATCCCTCGAGTTGTTTTAGTGATTACACGAACCAAATCCACTACACCAAGTCCGATCATCACGTGAGATGATGTAGCTTTAAAGGCGAACAATCAACATGTTCATCATATCATCCATATGACTCATGCTTTACCTTTCGGTATTCCGTGTTCTGAGACCATGTCTGTACATGCTAGGCTCGTTAAGGTTAACCTTAGTTTCCGCATGTGCAAATCTGGCTTGCACCCGTTGTATGCACACGTAGAGTCTATCACACCTGATCATCACGAGATGCTTCGAAACGACGAGTCTTAGCAACGGTGCCAACTAAGGACGAACACTTTATTACTTGATATTTAGTGAGAGGGATCATCTTATAATGCTACCGTCGCGATCTAAGCAATACAAGATGCATAAAGGATTAACATCACAGGCAATTCATAATAAGTGTGATATGATATGGCCCTTTCTTCTTGCGCCTTTGATCTCCATCATCACCAGCATTGCGTCAAGGTCAGTGGCGCCGCTTCATGGTTGTCCATCATCACTAGTAACTATTACAGCTACTTGGAATAAAGCTATTACAAGATGAATAGACACGCAGGTCTTAACAGAATTAAAAGACAACCATTAGGCTCCTGCCGGTTGCCATATTACAACAAGGATCATTGCATACATCAAATATAATCATAATCACATGATGGCCATATCACATCACAAAACCCCTGCAAAAACAAGTTAGACGCCTCTAATTTTCTTTGCATGTTTTACGTGGTTCGGGGCTTTCGCATAAGACCGATCTTACCTACGAACAAGAACCACAACGTTGATACAAGTGTTGTCAGATGCTCATTGTAAATTGAATCTTAACTATGGTGGAAGAGACGGACACCCGCAAAGCCACTTGTGCAAAGCAAGTTGCACGTCAAGCGTGGAGCAAGTCTCATGTACGATGACATGTAATGTTAGCGCGAGCCGCTTCATCCCACCATGCCGCAAGATGCAAAGTACACAAAGCAAAAGACGACACGAGCACCAACGCCCACAAAACCATTGTGTTCTACTCGTGCAACAGATCTACGCATAGACACGGCTCTGATACCACTGATGGGTTCGTAGCATGGAAAACAAAAAAAATTCTACCGCAAGAACGAACAAAACCCAGATCTAATCTAGATAAAAGCCAAGATCCAATCTATTAGACATGTGCAACGAGATAGATCTGTACTAACCCTTGTAGATCCCAAAGCGTTACGAGATTCGGATATCGTGGTTGATGTAGTCGATCACTTGCCGATCTCAAGATCGAGTAGACGATCCTTCCGGCGCCGCGTTCCGGCAGCGCTTCCGCAGTCGGTCACACGTGTGGAGTCGAAGCAGACCTTCCTCTCCTCGTTCCAGCGAGCAGCGGAGGTAGTAGATCTTCTCCACGGAATCCCAGCAGCACGATGACGTGGTGGTGGTGGTGGAGTAGAGAATTCTGCAGGGCTTCGCCTAAGCCTGAGCAGAAGAAAGGAGGAGGAGAGAGGCGGCTAGGGCAAGAGTGGAGAGGGGGCCAGGGGGTGGCGCCTCCACCCCTCTATTTAAAGGAGGGAGGCGCCATGGGGAGGTGGAGTCCTTGTAGGACTCCCCTCTCCCTTGGCCGGCGGATCAAGGAGGTGGGAGGAGAGTCCTACTCCCCCACGAATCCTTGTCTTACCCCACAAGGATTCCTTGATCCTTTCTTGGATTTCAAGTAAACTCCAAGAAATCTTCCAGAACCTTCCGGAACATTCCGAAACCTTCTAGAATCCCCATACAAATACTCTGGAACATTTCCTAACTTAGAAAATGATCCCCAATATATGAATCTTATTCTCCCGACAATTCTGGATCTCCTCGTGATGTCCCGGATCCAATCCGAGACTCCGAACAACATTCGGTCTCCAACGCACATTCCATATCTACTTAAAACAACTTCGAACCTTAAGTGTGTCACCCTACGGTTCATGAATATGCAGACATGATGGAGACACCTCTCCGATCAATAACCATCAGCGGGATATGGAGATCCATAACGGCTCCCACATACTCAACGATGACTTCGTGATCGATAGAACCATTAACATACGAAACCAATTCCCTTTGTCACGCGATACTCTACTTATCCGAGGTTTGATCGTCGGTATCTCCATACCTAGTTCTACCTCGTTACTGATAAGTACTCTTTACTCGTTCCATGTTATGTCATCCCTTGTGACCCAGTCACATGCTTGCAAGCTAATTAGATGACATTCCACCGAGAGGGCCTAGAGCATATCTATCCGTCATATGGATGGACAAATCCCAATCTTGGTCCATGCGCTTCAACACATACTTTCAGAATACCCAACAACACCGCTATGACCACCCAGTTACGAAGCGGTGTTTGATGTCATCAAAGTACCCATCCGGTGATGGTGATTAACATAACCTCATGGTCGAAGGATTAGGTTACTATGTATTTTAAGGCTTATAGCAAACGAACTTAATGACTTGATCTTATGCTATGCTTACTACGGGTGTGTGTCCATCACATCATTCTCCTAATGATATGATCTTGTTATTAACGACATCCAATGTCCATGATCAGGAAACCATGATCATCCATTAATCAACAAGCTAGTTTAACAAGAGGCTTACTAGGGACTCTTTTATGTTTACAAAACACACAAGTATTAATGTTTCCGGTTAATACAATTATAGCATGGGATGTAAACATTTATCATAAGCATAAAGATATAATAATAACCACTTTATTATTGCCTCTTGGGCATATCTCAAACACTTGGATGAATCATGCGTTGTTTTAGCATATTAAAGCATAGTATAGTTGTATTCTCCTTTGATGCTATATTTGGGTTGACTTGGCGCATGCTCACACCATGTTATGACTATCCAAAGTCACCATAGCCTTTATGATCCTTTAGTTTTCAACTTGTAGTATCACTTTATGCTTTGATCAATGATGTTTTGTCGCTCTGCATGATTATGGCCATTATTGCTCTCTTAGTTTGGTTCTCCTAGTCTTTTGCTTGCCTCCACAACCAAGTATGAGTTCCACTCATGCATCCAACTCCTTAAACCAAGTTATTCCAAAGATTCCACCATACCTACCTACTAGCTTATGCTATTCCAAGTATATTCATGTTTTTATCTACCTTCCAAATTAAACTTGTTATGAGAAAACTAGTGATTAAAGCTCTCACAAACATTTATTGGCACACTTTACTTTTCTTGCCCTTAATAAACTTGAACCATTGTGTCATCTATGTTGTATATGCTTGCACTTATTTGTTGGGAATTAGCAGAACCATGCTATCATGGGGAACGCTTTCAACCTTGCACGGGTACTTTGTACCTAGTTGATATCATGCTCTTTTGTCTATGGATGTTGTCGGTGTGAAATGAAAGGGGAGCTTGTAAGTCCATGGAGTTATGTATATGTGTTAGAGAAACGCCTGGGCCGCTGGTCTAATCCATGCGGACATGGTGGAAACCTGCAGCGTAACCATAATGAGCTGTCTGTGAAGCATTCTTCTTATAAAAAAAGAGTCCTATATTGAGAAAAAGAGAAAAAAATGAGATTATGAAAAGAGGAAAGAGAGAAAAAAGCACCATATTCCCATGGTAAATAATAAGATTGCTGAGATACTCGTTGTCTGCTTGCCTTGTCATTTTGATATGGGGATTCTTCCATATCATTGGGCAAGGGGTACCCCGTTGGCGGTTCTCTATGATAGACATGTACTTACGATGACAAGAACTTACCGGTGACTAAACTTGAGTAGCATGAGGAGCGGCCCTAGTATTCAAGGGACATGAGATTTCTAACTTATACTTCGTCAAGCATGTACACCATAGTTTGTTCCACCATTATATTGAGTCTCCACCTTCTACCTTTATGCACCTACTTTGAGAGCATAGTGGCCATTCTTAGTTCTATGTGCATTGTCCCAAGACTAGTTGATTGATGCATAAATTGATATTGCTTGTTTTAAACTATTTGTATCTAGTCACTCTTATGAACTTTGAAGGTGTCCTATGCATTTATGTTTGCTACTCTATGAGGGACAAGATGAATGCCACTATGCTATGTTTTCTTTATGTGAAACAAACAAACGTCTTGCAAAGCATTGTTATTCATTAATCTTTTGTCTGTGCCTTTTCGTGTTACAACATAGTTTCTTTGTCTTATTGCTAGAACTTTGTCTTTCATGTTATGATTGAAGTACTATGATCCCAGCTTTGAATGTTTTACAAATACTTTGATCAAGTTTATGATGGTGCATGTCACCTCAAAAATTATTCTTTCTTTTTATCACTTACCTACTCGAGGACGAGTAGGAGTAAAGCTTGGGGATGTTGATACATTGCAAATGTATCTATAATTTTTGATGTTCCATGCTTGGTTTTATCTACTTTCTTGTGTTTTGTCCACACTTTGGAGTACTTTTCATATGATTTCTTGGACTAACCTATTAACAAGAGCCATAGTGCCAGTTGCCTGTTTTCTACTGTTTGGTTCCAGAAAGTCAGAAAATGAGTATTCTCGGAATTGGACAGGACAAAAGCCAATATGCCTATTTTTCCCGGAGACTCGCGGAGCCAGAATACGAGACGGAGAGGGGCCACAGGGTGGCCACACCACCCCTGGGCGCGGGTCCCCCTTGGCCGCGCCAGGGCATGGTGTGGCCCCCCTGGCCGGGCATCGACCTTGCCTCTTTCGCTGATATATCTCCCCGAGGCAAAAACCCTATATCGTCAATCAGAAATCCACGAAAAGTTCCGTAGCACCGCCGCCACCGAAGGGGAGATTCGGGGGATAGAAAGTCTCTGTTCCGGCACCCTGCCGGGACGGGGAATTGCACCTGGAGCCATCTCCATCGATCTCCACCACCATCTCCATCACCATTGCTGATTCCCATGATGATGAGGGAGTAGTTCTCTCTCGAGGCTAAAGGTTCTACCGGTATCTATGTGTTCATCGCTCTCTCTATTTTCTAGCACCGTTACCACTTATAGTTATCTATACCACTTGTATTTCACTATCTTTTTGCCGAACTAGTGCACCTATACACCTGACAAGTGTATTGGGTGTGTTGGGGACACAAGATAGTTCTTGTATCTTGAATGCAGGGTTGCTTGAGAGGGAATACCTTTGACCACTTCCTCCCTGAGTTCAATAAACCTTGGGTGATCCACTTAAGGGGAAACTTGCTGCTGTTCTACAAACCTCTGCACTTGGATGCCCAACAGTTGTCTACAAGAATATAAGTGTGTAGACATCAACAACACAACCACATAACTTCGCCCCCAACTTACAGTGAGGCTATCAATCTCACTGGTTTTGCTGAAAACAAATGATTATACGTATTGTGTGGAAGATAGTAATTGCTTTGTAGAAAGTAAATAGGAAATAGTAAATAGATTGTATATTGATGGTAAAAGAATGGACCGGGGTCCATAGTTCACTAGTGGTGATTCTCCTTAAGATAGATGACATGTTGGGTGAACAAATTATAGCGGGGCAATTGACAAACATCGAGAAAGCATACATGCATATACTAATCATCTTGACTCCTATGAGATTTGATTGGGCATTACAACATTATACATAGACCATAATCCAACTACATCAATGACTAATAATCCACCTTCAGGTTATCATCCAAACCCCCTCCAGTATTAAGTTGCAAGCAACAGATAATTTCCTTAAGCAAAGTGTGTAAAGTAAACAATATGATTGTTCTATGAACAAAGGATTGATGTTTTCTCCCTAGTAGCTAACAACACATCTAGTACCTTAGAGATTTCTTTCACTTCCCTAGATTACTAGAGGCATGAACCCACTATTGAGCATAAATACTCCCTCTTGGAGTTGCTGGCATCTACTTGGCCAAGATAGCTACTAACAACGGAAAGAATGCAAGATCACAAATAACAAAGACATGGTAGAATCAATAATCAATCTAAAATAGCATCTCAATATCCATCGGATCCCTGCAAACACAACATGTAGGATTACAAATACATGATCTTGATCATGAACGGAGCTCACAAGATCTAAACATGGTAGCACAAAGGAGAAGAACCAACCATCTAGCTACTACATGGACCCGTAGTCCAGGGATGAACTACTCACGCATCACACTAGAGGCAGTCATGGTGATGAAGAAGGCCTCCAGGGTGATCTCTCCCCTCTGATAGGTTGTCGGGAAGAGCTTTAGATCCCTCCCGATCTAGGGATGGAGATGGCGGCAGCTATAGACTCTTTCGTGGGATTTTGATTAGGGTAGTTAGGGTTTCTATATCGGAGGCTTCTTATAGGCGAAAGGGGAGGCCGAGGGGGTGCCTGAGGCGGCTGCAACCCCCCACCCCCCACCCCCAGGCGCGGGCCAGGCCAGGCCGTGCGAGCAGGGGGTGTGGCCCCCTCGAGGCCCTTCTCCGTCTCGTCTTCTGGCTCCGTGTTCCCCTCGGTGAAATATTGACTTTGGCTTTTGTCCCGTCCAATTCCGAGAATATTCATTTTCTAGCTTTTCTAGAACCAAAAACAGCAGAAAACAGGCAACTGGCACTACGGCATCTTGTTAATAGGTTAGTTCCAAAAAATGTGTGGACAAAACATAAGAAAGTAGATATAAAACAAGCATGGAACATCAAAAACTATAGATCCGTTTGCAACGTATCACCTCTGCATTAGTTATATCTATTTCTAGCATTTTAATTATCAAGTTGTAATTAAAGCCATGATCATCTCCAAGATTAAACATGTGCCAACCTCCCAACAACGGTGGAACATCGACCACGCGAAGCAGCATCTGAGCAAGCAACTACGACTCGCAAGGCCGACTATTTATCAAATAACAGGTAATAGGAGGTGTCCAAGGAAATATAGAGGATGCAAGGAATATAAATGGTGCACGAAAGCTAAAGCATCGCAACACGGATAGCAATAGATCAACAGGAAGAAGTAAAGACTATAAATGCAAAATAGGTAGAAAGGGGGAGAATGCTCGCCTAGGGAACATAGCCGAAGATTTATATTCGAAGAACTTGTCGATACTCGCATCCACTTAACGACCTAATCCGTGAAGAAGCAAAACACTAAAGAAACACCAGATGCACTATTTAATACTATGGCAGAAGATCCGACATGATTATGATATGATGCATGGCATGGCAAAGGTGCGGTGCAATTAGACATTATTAAGCGGAACCGGGGTCCCGGCAATTAATTAGAAGTATCATGTTGTTTAGATACTCCGCAATTTAAATGTTGTCTTAAAAAGGCAAAGCATGGTGGTTTGCTACACAAATTTTAAATGGGGCCAATATAAGACTAGATTAGCCCGCATATAATCTCCATATTTAATTATGAGGTGAATCAGCATAATGCCCCCAAACCATCCAATATGTATGCAACATGAACAAATTAAATATCATGCTATAGAAAATAGGGGCTTAGGGTCACACATAGGGTTCGACGAACTTGGTTCCGAGGGTTCAGTTCGGTCTTCGGGCTCCGAGAGTGGGGCTTCAGAAATGAAGGAGAAAGTGCCAGGGTTTGATCTTTAATTCTGAGAAGAAGATCTCGACGTCCAGATATAGGTGTCTTCTTTCCTTCCCGAGTGTACATCAGCGACTTCGGCTTTTGTACCGATGCGAGCCTTCGGTACATCTTGGTGGAGCCAGAAGTAGAACTTGCCATCGAACAACCATCAAGGGCGACGAGCTTGGTTGAACCAAGGTCTAGGAGGACACGCTTGTCCGCAGAACATGTTACGTCGAGGCCATCGGGTACACGCACCAGAAAAACTGGCGAGACATGAATGGAACATCGATGAGGAGACGCAAAAGAATGTGGCTGCATTACCACTTATGCCTGCAACAACACAAAGGCGGAAATCTGAGACAAAAACAGGGTCATCAATGATCTGGAAAGCCAACCACGGCTTGGAAGACAACGTACACATGGCAGGAGCTGGTTGAACTGCTCGTGTTGTGGGGTCACGGTCATGGACAGTAGGCATCAGGGCGATGACACCAGGCCAGGGAGGCATGGCGCCGGCTTGTAGAAGGGCGGCGGGGAGGACAGCACGAGGCGATGAGGGCGGCTAGGCTTGCAGGCGACAGGTTGAAGAGGAATCCGTGCTCAGGGCAGAGGGCGTCGAAGCGGAGGCGTGGTCGGAGATAGGAGCACGGACGAGCGGGGCATTGGCCCAGGGCGGAAGACGAGCTTGGCGTGGAGAGGGGACCCATAGAGAGGGAGCAGAGGGCAGCCACGCAGTGGCCCGGGGAGGCGAGGTGGGGCAGGACACCAAAGAGGAGGGCGAGGCCAAGGACTGGCGAGGAGGGAGCCCCCGGCGGTGGAGCTTCCTACGGTGGGGCATGGCGATAGAGGACATAGGTTCACGGCCGTAGGCGGTGGCGCAGGGCGCACTTGGGGAGGACCACGAGGAGGTGGCGGAGGACGACGCGGCGATGCGCGGTCCGGTAAGGGCGCTAGATGATGGCAGAAGAGGTGACGGTCGGCGGAGCTCAGGCAATGAGGCTGGCAGAGAGGATGGTGGTGGCTGCGCCTGGGATGGGGGAGAGGAGCGTCAGGGGTAGGGGACGGGGAAAGAGGATTTGGTAGTGGGGATTGTGGGGTGGGGCATGTCGGTGGGGTGGGTCCAGGCGCGGGGTTGGGGCGCGTGCGAAGATCCTAAGGCGCGGTGGTTGTCGGCATGGGGTGGGACTCGCGAGGGAGGTGGGGCCGAGTAGAGCACGGTGGCGTGCTGCACGTTGCAACTGCTGCGTGTGTTGCGCGCGCGCTGTGTGGTGTGTTAGGTGCAGCGGCAGGGAGCGGCGGCTAGGTGGTGTTAGCTGGTCAAGGTTAGGTTAGGTTTAGATCTTTTAGGGTTTGATCTGCCGGGTGGTAGGTGGCCTAGCCTACGGGCTGTGGTGCCTCCCCGGTACAAAACATTTTTGTTTATTTTATTCTTAAAAGACTTTTGCAACTAGTTTTTAAACAAACCAAAGATCCAAAAAAGACCGGGGTTTTGATTTGAAATAAAAGGGGGTATTTAGAAAACAAAGATAGGCTTTTAGAAAGTAGTTTTAGGCGAACAAATGCATGATGACATGACGATGCTCAAATGCAATATGGCATGATGACATGAGCATGCGATCATGATGATGAACAAAAGAAAAACATAGCAATTTTCTAGTAGTGGTTTTATAGGGGCGCTACGGTACTTAACAATGTGCTTCTAGGGCTTGGGCCCTGTCCTCCAACTCCATAGGTGTAAGTTCTACAACTATTGAGATAGGTGTGGTAATTGCCTCTCCGAGGAGTTTACGAGCACCAGGAGTGACCACATGTCCATCCAACGGAGTGCCTTTTGGCTCATAAGGGATCAAAGCTCCATCTGAGTCTTCTTCATATTCTTCAGCTATTACCTTGTCAGGTGGAAGGTCCTTAGCCGGAGTCTTCTTCTTCTTTGCCTTCTTGGCTATGACGGTAGCAAAGAAGACTTTGGGTCCGATTCTTGGAGTCAAGCTTTTATCAGTACTCTCGGACATCTGGATATCGGGATTATCTCCAAGATCCATATCGTCCTGCGGTTCGGGAGAGTTTTCTCTAGATCCTTCATCCATGCTATTATGAGGGCTTTGATCCAAAACTTCTCCTTCTTACGCAACCTTGGAGTTGAACTCCTCTTCATATTTTGCGGAGAACTTTCAGAAATCTATCGATGTCATGGAGTCATCCAAAGATGCCGGTAAGTCGACGTTTGTTCTGATTGCCTCCAGCACTGATTCGTTGTCATCTCCAGCATTGGCAGAGCCAGATCCGGATCCAACGTATCCGACGAAGTGCGAAGTGTGCATCCTGAGGTAGTTGTGACTTTCTTTGTTGGCTTCCTTGAAACACTTAATGGTCTCAAGGATCTCTTCCATGCTGGCATTTCCGTGCAACATCATTCACCTCAACGTGTGCCTCGGAAGTGATTTTCTCGCTTCAGCATCGGCAAAGCCGGATCCAAAGTTGTTCTTGCTTTGATATTTCTGAGATTCAGCCTCTTTGGGGAGATCCTCTTTAGATCGGATCTTCTCCACGATCTCCGCTTCAGGTGCAGGTGGGATTGGAGTTTTCTGAGACCCAGAACTTTGTCGCTTCTGCAGACAAAGTGAATCCAGAAATTTCTTCTGCCTCTATCATCACTGCTGGGGTCGGTTGGGTGGGTTCAGCGAAATCGAGGTAAACATCGATCTAGCCTAATGACGTGATGGTGTATGTGGTCACATGTTCCCTAGCCAGAATCCAGTCTCATCGAGAAGGACAAGAGGGACGTCGCTGGTGGAGAGGTCTCAGCCGACGATGATTGTTTTGCCGATTCAGATTCCCACAGATTTCGCCTGGAACGAAGATCTGAAACTCACCAACCCCACGCAGGGCACCAACTATCATCGGATTGAATACATGTACGCCGAGAGGGGGTCCTCATGGCGTGTGGTGAAAGGGGGTGTGAGGCGACGGTATTCCGGGACGATGAGCACACAAGCTTTACCCAGGTTCGAATCCGCTAGCTTTGGATGGATCCTACTCCTGCTAGCAATCTAGTAGTACGACAGAGCCGGAAGTACATATTACAAGAGAGGTTCGCCAATGTGAGTTGAGGTTGTAGATTGTGGGGTTACCCTAAAGGCTGGTTCCTAGGACGGCTTATATAGATACCCAGCCTAGGGTTACAGGAGAGACCTATCTGGCTACGATATAGAGTCAGTTATAGAGTACATCTTGGACTACAAGTAACTAAACATGCCTAAGTCGGCAAGTCTTCTGGGCCTTCCCTAAGCTGGATGGACCTCCGTCTTCTCTCCCTGACTGGGCCTCCCATGGAGCAAAGCTCTAACCCTAAGTGGGCCACCCTAGCCAGCGAGTCACAGTGGGTATACCCGGAAAGTATAGCCCCAACAATAGCCCCGTACTAGCAGTCAGTGGCGTCATGTTCTAGATCAAGGGGAAAACCAAGTTCTTTAAGCTGATGCTGCTAAAGAAGGCAGCTAGCAAGTAGAAAAAATCATGGTTCTATGTGAAGGAGTCAACCCCAGCTAGCAAGGTGGCGATACCAATGTACATTGTCACATGGAGCAATCCGTGGCGATTATCAGCGAAGAAGGTTCCCAAAGGCTAGGTCGTGGTTGTCACAGAAATGTGCTCCATATGATGGATATGGAGGACGAAGGATTGCTGACGATCAACCTGTACAACTATTGGATCTAGTGGTGACTCATGCCACTCGCCACCTAGGCCCACTAGATGTACCAGTGCACCGGGCCAAGCGACTCTACAAGGTCATCAATAGAGGTGTGTGCCATGGAAGATTACACCGTGGCCCTAAAGAATATTCCGGATGCGAAGTAGATCGATCTCGTAGAGGGACTTTGCCCGTATAGGCCGGGAGCGCGGCCATCCCCAACCGTAAGTAACCTTGCTCGCATTCGCCTACTCCACTCGTGTTTTCGATAAAGTTACTAACCGACACAATTTGTTTTGCTAACAAGACCTTCCATATCATGGAGCACTGGTTGCCTTCACTCGACGAAGAGGTGCCAGAGGAGCTCCTGGAAGAGGGGGAAGGCAATGCCTCTGAGGATGAGGAAGAAGAGGCAAGCAAGACAGAGAAGGAGCCACTCTCCATGGCCTAGAAGACATGCAGAAAGAAGCGCCACGAGGAGGAGGAAGCCAATCACAATATTCCTGGAGGGGAGTACAACAATGACCTGGAGGTTCTCAATGAGCAAAGCTCGAAGCGAGTGCTAACCCTGACCAAGGTCGTGACGAAGCCAGATCAGGCGTCGAAGCTGTGGCGGTAGGTGACACCCTATCCCTCCCCTTGGGTCCTGAATTGGACAAGCCCGCTCACATTAGTATGAGTTTGAGGAAGATTTCGATTGCCAAGAAAGTAACGAGTTTGTTTTGCTTATTTTGCTTTTTTTGTTGTTGGTTGCTCCTCAGAATTTCCAATTCACCCGGTTGCACATATTTTGCAGGTATGAAGTGAAGAAGACGAAGCGCGCCGTCGTGGCCAAGATCCCGGTCAGCCGCATTGAGGGAGGAGATGAAGACTCCAAGAAAAGGAAGGGGGAGTCAACTGAATCACTTGGCGCCGATGCCAAGAAGCAGAAGGTCGAACCTGCCTAGGCGAGTGAGGTGGTGGCAAAGGATACCGTGGATGATGCATCTGCATGGGAGAATGACAACATGTAGGAGAAGGGTGCTGTAACATCCTAGTATTAGAGCTTAGAAATAAGATGAACCCAGGTGTGTGCATTGCATCCATGCATAAGAAAATCCGGAGAATTTTCGCGCAAAACTAAAGAAGCTATAGAAGGATCGATATCTCTCTTGTACTGATTGGAACATTGGAGTAAGTGCGACAGATTTTGACATGACCACTATTGAATCATTGTGTTTTGGAAGGGTAGAATTCAAACTTGAGTTTGAATCTCAAATTTGAATTTAGAAAATTAAATTGAAATAAAAGTAGAACTAAGTATAAATAGATGTTATAGAAGAAACAAATTTGAATATTGGATAATAATATATGACATTATGATAATAAATAGGTAATAAAAATGGAATTCTTAAATATAAGATGCATACAAATATTACATTGTCCTTTATAATAAAGGAATAAGAGATTTTACTATAAAGAAATAATGTACAGGAATGAATAAAAGGATATCTTTATTACATAACACAATGTTACATTGTCTTTATAGTTAAATACATGAATAAATAAATTACAAAAGAATAAAAATAAAATTACAAAGATAGAAAAGTAGTACAAATAGTAATTAGAGAAAATCCTAAATTAAATTACAACCAAATCCTACACTAGATCTTCTTGATATTCTTTGTATGATTTTGTACCTGCAAATCAACTCAAAAGAAAACAAAACGAAAATAAAGGAATAAGGGGTTAGTGTATTAATTGAACTCTCAGATTTACATTGTAATGCACTGTTTGTCTCATCATCGAGTTTGATTTTTGAAGGGGCAAGTTACACCAAGTAAATGATCTTACCAGATACTTTGCCTCGGTCTTTTACATCACAGGCTAGGACAAAGATACTTGCCAAACTCAATAGAAGGGTCAGAAGGCACAAAATATCAGGACAGTTGATCCAATCCACAAGCACAAGTTTCAAGGATTGAAATTTGCACCACATCAGGCCCGCTTGACAGCACCACTATCACCACATGCAAGTAGTGTGCTGTCAACACCACAAGGAAGCACTAAATAGAGAGAAGCCAGCCAAGCTAACTAGCTCAATATCAGTTTCTCCACTGACCTGCACAGCCATATCATCAGTAACAATACCAGATCAGATCAACCATCCCAACAGCCTCTGGTTGCTCAATGGAGCCATCCAAGGGCTAGAACCAAAGGAAGATCAACATTAGTAGATCAATCCCACTAAGAAGGGACATACGATGATCACAAGAAGGAGAACGATATACTAAAGACAGGAGTGGTGGATGGAGTTAAATCAAGAGGACATATGGTGTAAACCACAAGATCAAAGAACATCTAATCAAGCAGAGCTACCAGGCCTTCCACAACATCACCCAATTCACCTGTCTACTCCGCAACAACAGGTTGACCATTCAACTCATGTATATCAATTGTTCTCATCAAGTTGTGGGCATAAATGTTGTAAATCCTCTAGACTGCGCTCAGAGGGAGTGCAAGTTCATTAGTGGATAAATTAAAGCCAAAACAAGTATATGTTCTTATCCAAACCAAATCAGGGCCTCTGCATGTGCATCACTGGCCAAATCTCCACATCCACCACTACTATCCAAACATGTTTGCCACCCAGCTTTAAGCAGCAAGTTAGGCTAGCTCAGCCACCTACTATGCACACCCTAGAAATTGGAGGCACCATAGTAGGGTTCTAAAGCAAGCACTAGATATAATCAAAGATCAATAGCATACCAGCAGCAGCAACAACTTAGCAACCAAAGGTTGACCACCAACAGCATTCCTTAGCATCTATTCTTATTACATATATCAGGAATAAGTTATGGAGGAGGGAATAACCTCAGATCTATATACAAATGGTATACAGGATCATCCTAGGGGATAAACTTAAAGCAACAACTATTCTATTCAAGATTCAATGCCTTGGCCTTGGCATCACAGGCCAAGCCAAGGGGTATTGTAGCTCATCTTTGAGAGGTTTACCACTATCCACTCTCTTAGAAGAGGCACCATAGTGGCAAACATGGCAGCTCTAGTCAGACCACCACAAAAACCAATTGGGATCATGTGCTAATAAAAGTAAAGAAGTTTCTCATCATTTTCCCAGCTAGTCTAGCCAGGAATCATGGCAAGCACTTAAAGGATAAATATTTAGCATATTACTTTGATAAAAGCATCTATAAATTTCAGAAGAAATGATGTTCTAGTAGCACATCACAAGCACAGACAAGCTATGCTTGCACATAATTTACACATGAAGTAGATCATCTTTTAATTACAGTATATTGAGGTTACCACTGTGTACCATCCAGCACGAGGTTTCACAATGGCATCCATCCAAACTAAGACCAGTGTTGGGGATATACTTTCTGGGTATCCTCACAGTTCCTCGCTGACCAGGGTGGCCCACTTCGGGTTAGAGCTTTGCTTCACGGGTGGCCCAGTCAGGGAGAAAAGACGGAGTCCCATCCGGCTACGGGAAGGCCCAGAAGACTTACCGACTTAGGCCCATAGTGTTACTTTTAGTTCAAGATGTACTCTGTAACCGACTCTTAGTCGCAGCCGGATAGATCTCTCCTGTAAACCCTAGGCCGGATGTCTATATAAGCCGTCCTAGGGAGAGCCTTTAGGACACCCTCAATAGTCTACAATCTCAAGTTGCACAGGCGAAACCCTTGTAACCCATATTCCGGCTCTACCGTATTACTGGATTGCTAGCAGGAGTAGGATCCGTCCAAAGCCGGCGGATTCGAACCTAGGTAAACTTGTGTGCTCACCGTCCCAGAACACCGTACATCTCACACCCCTCTCTTCCGCACGCCTCAAGGACCCCCTCATGGCGTACTTGTCATCAATCCGACGATAGTTGGTGCCCATCGTGGGGCAAGTGAGCTTCGGATCTACGTTCCGAGCGGAATCTGCAAGAATCGGAATCGGCGAGACTATCGCCTTCGGTCACATCCTCTACGCCAGCGACGTCCCACTCATCGTTCTCGATGAGACCTGGATTCCGGCTAGGGAGGCTGTGACTGCCTACACCATCATGTCTTTTGGCGAGATTGATGTTTACATCGGTTTTGCTAAACCTATCCCACCCACCCCAGCAGTGATGATAGAGGCAGAAGAATCTTCTGGGTCCCCTTTGTCCGTGGAGGCGGCAGAGTTCTAGATCTCAGAAAACCCTAATCCCACCCAGCCCGCACCAGTTGCGGAGATAGTGGAGAAATCCGAGCCTGAGGAAGATCTAGCGGTCAAAGTCAAACCTAGAGTGGATCTCCTTGGAGAAGCCGGATCCCAGATCGACCCACCCGCGGAAGTCGAGATCCAGGAGGAGCATATCAATGACACTGATTCCGGCTCTGATGACGCTAGGACAGACATGCCTTTCCTAAGGTACACACTGCGACGTATGATAATGCAAGATGCAAGCACAGATGCAATCCTTGAGACCATCAAAAGTTTCGACAAAGCTGATCACGAGAGCCGCAGGTACCTCAGGAAGCACGCGTCGTACTTCGTCGGATATGTGGGATCCGGATCCAGCTCTTCTGATGCTGGAGAAAACACCGACTCTATGCTGGAGGCAATTGGAACAAACGCCGACGTACCCGCATCCTCGGATGAATCGATGACGTCAGCAGATTTCCGAAAGTTCTCCGCAGAATATGAAGAGGAGTATAACTCCAAAGCTATAGAGGAAGGAGAAGCCATGGATGAAGGATCCGGGGGACACTCTCCCAAAACGTAGGATGACATGGAAGTCGGAGATAATCGCGAGGTCCAAATGTCCGAAAGTACCGACCAGAGCTTGACTCCGGGAAACGGACCAAAAGTCGTCTTTGCTACCAGTGCTGCCAAGAAGGCAAAGAAGAAGAACAAGAAGAACAAGACCCCGACAAAAGACCCTCTAACAAAGGAGGTGATTGCTGAGGAATATGAGGAAGACTCGGATGGAGCACTTATCCTAGACGAGCCAAAAAAAGAAGAATCGGTGGATGGACACGTGATCAGTGAAGGTGCGCGTAAACTCATCAATGCTGCATTAACCACACCTATCCCTACAGCTGCAGAACTTACTGCTGAAGAACTAGACGAAAGGGCCCAAGCCCTAGAAGCGCGTCGTCAACAACTCCTGGATGAAGCCAAAAACATTTAGGAGGAAAAGAAACGCATGGCAACTAAGGACTACATGTCTCGGTTGCATCAGAAGACATGGAAACGTCACACGCGCGATAGTCAATTTCTAGAAGTAAACAGGGTCCTGTTTGAAGGAGATCCAGGGATGCCTCGTCTCGACAGCAAAGGAGATCTGGTGTATCCGACACCAGTACAGAACACTGTCGCAGCTCGAGATATCCTGTCAAATAACCCAGGCCCGGAACAGGTTCGATTGGGCATCAAGCTACTCACCAAGGGTCTGGAGCAACAGATGGCTGTGAAATCCGGAAGTAGAAAACTCGTCTCCAAGTCCGACCAATGTCACACAAACTCAGCCTGGAATGATATAAGGCCCCCGCGTGTTCCGGAACAGCGTCACCATTCCGACCGACGGGAAGACAACTACTCCAGAACCGGATCATCAGGACAGCATCACAGAACTGTGCGTGACTGGAGCAACGTCACTCTAGCGGCCGAACAAGAGGCCATTGCTGCACTGTATCTGAGAAATCCTCCCCGACGAGAGTCGAATGATCGAAGGGGAGAAGATAAAGAGAAGCGTCAGGAGGAGGATCGTCAAAAAATGCCACCTCCTAGACATGCAAGCCGTCTGGATGAGCCTCACTGTAGTGGGAACGACGGACGAAGGTGATGGGTTCGTAGCATGGAAAACAAAAAATTTCTACCGCAAGAACGAACAAAACCCAGATCTAATCTAGATAAAAGCCAAGATCTAATCTATTAGACATGAGCAACGAGATAGATAGGAACTAACCCTCGTAGATCCGAAAGTGTTAACGAGATTAGATCTCGTGGTTGATGTAGTCGATCACTTGCCGATCTCAAGATCGTGTGGACGATCCTTCCAGCGTCGCATTCCGGCAGCGCTTCCGCCGTCGGTCAAGTTGACGATCCTTCCGGCGCCGTGTTTCGGCAGAGCTTCCGCAGTCGGTCACACGTGCGGAGTCGAAGCAGACCTTCCTCTCCCCGTTCCAGCGAGCAGCGGAGGTAGTAGATCTTCTCCACGGAATCCCAGTAGCACGACGGCGTGGTGGTGGTGGTGGAGTAGAGAATTCTGCAAGGCTTCGCCTATGCCTGTACAAAAGATGGTGGAGGAGAGAGGCGGCAGAGATTGGGTGTTATGGGAGCAGGGGAGGAGGGGGCGCCCCTGCCCCTCTATTTAAAGAAGGGAGGCGCCTAGGGAGGGGGAGTCCTTGTAGGACTCCCCTCCCTTGTAGGCCGGCGGATTGGAGGTGGGGGGAGGAGTCCTCCTCCCCCACGACTCCGTATCTTGACCCACCAGGACTCCTTGATCCCTATCTTGATTTTCAAGCAAACTCCAAGATATCTTCTAGAACCTTCCGGAACATTCCGAAACCTTCTAGAATCCTCATACAAACACTCCGGAACATTTCCTAACTTAGAAAATGATCCCCTATATATGAATCTTATTCTCCGGACCATTCCGGATCTCCTCGTGATGTCCCGAATCCAATCCGAGACTCCGAACAACATTCGGTCTCCAATGCACATTCCATATCTACTTAAAACAACTTCGAACCTTAAGTGTGTCACCCTACGGTTCCTGAATATGTAGACATGATAGAGACACATCTCCTATCAATAACCATCAGCGGGACCTGGAGATCCATAATGGCTCCCACATACTCAACGATGACTTCGCGATCGATTGAACCACTTACATACGAAACCAATTCCCTTTGTCTCACGATACTATACTTATCCGAGGTTTGATCGTCGGCATCTCCATACCTAGTTCTACCTCGTTACTGATAAGTACTCTTTACTCGTTCCGTGATATGTCATCCCTTGTGACCTAGTCACATGCTTGCAAGCTAACTAGATGACATTCCACCGAGAGGGCCCAGAGCATATCTATCTGTCATATGGATGGACAAATCCCAATCTTGGTTCATGCGCTTCAACACATACTTTCAAAATACCCAATGACACTTTTATAACCACCCAGTTACGAAGCGGCGTTTGATGTCATCAAAGTATCCATCCGGTGATGGCGATTAACATAACCTCATGGTCGAAGGATTAGGTTACTATGTATTTGAAAGCTTACAGCAATATGAACTTAATGACTTGATCTTATGCTACGCTTACTATGGGTGTGTGTCCATCACATCATTCTCCTAATGATATAACCTTGTTATTAATCACATCCTAATGTCCATGATCAGGAAACCATGATCATCAATTAATCAACAAGCTAGTTTAACAAGAGGTTTACTAGGGACTCTCTTATATGTTTACAAAACACACATGTATTAGTGTTTCCTAATAATACAATTATAGCATGGGATGTAAACATTCATCATAAACACAAAGATATAATAATAATCACTTTTATTATTGCCTCTTGGGCATATCTCCAACAGTCTCCCACTTGCACTAGAGTCAATAATCTAGATTACATGGTAATATACCGAACACCCATGGCGTTTTGGTGTTGGTCATGCTTTGCCCTAGGGAGAGGTTTAGTCAACGGATCTGCCACATTCAGATCAGTGTGTACTTTGCAAATCTTTATGTCACCATCTCGGGCATACTCGCGAATAGCGTGGAAACGCAGCTTGATGTGCTTCAGCTTGCTATGTGACCTTGGCTCCTGTGCATTAGCTATGGCACCTGTGTTGTCATAGTAGATGGCCATCGGGTCCAACGCACTGGGAACCACGCCAAGTTTAGTAATGAATTCCTTCATCCAAACGGCTTCTTGTCCAGCCTCCGAAGCAGCTTTGTATTCCGATTCAGTTGAAGACTTCGCCACAACGCTTTGCTTCGCACTCCTCCAGCTCACTACAGCACCATTCAAAATAAATACGTATCCCGACACAGACTTTGAGTCATCCGGATCGGTGTTCCAACTAGCATCGGTGTAACCGTTTACAACAAGCTGTTCATCACCTCCATAAGAAAGAACCATATCCTTAGTCCTATTTAGGTACTTTAGGATATTCTTGACCGCTGTCTAGTGCTCCATTCCAGGATCACTTTGATATCTGCTAGTCAAACTAACAGCATGTGCTATATCCGGTCTTGTACACAGCATGGCATACATGATTGAACCTATGGCCGAGGCATAGGGAATATTATTCATTTTCTCTTTATCTTCTGCCGTAGCTGGACTTTGAGTTTTACTCAAGGTCTTACCTGACAACATGGGCACGGACCCTTTCTTGATATCTTCCATTCTAAACTTCTTTAGAACTTTGTCCAAGTATGTACTTTGTGAAAGCCCTATTAGGCGTCTTGATCTATCTCTATAAAACTTGATGCCTAGAATATATGCCGCTTCGCGAAGATCCTTCATTGAAAAACTATTATTCAAATAGGTTTTGACGCTATTAATAAGTTCTATATAATTCCCAATCAACAATATGTCATCTACATACAGTACTAGGAATGCTACAGAGCTCCCACTCACTTTCTTGTAAATACAAGCTTCTCCATAAGTTTGTATAAATCCAAAGTTTTTGATTACTTTATCAAAACGTTTATTCCAACTACGGGATGCTTGCTTCAGTCCATAAATGGAGCGCTGAAGTTTGCATACCTTGTCAGCATCTTTAGGATTGAAAAAACCCTTGGGTTGTACCATATACAACTCTTCCTCAATGTCACCATTAAGGCACGCCGTTTTGACATCCATCTGCCAAATCTCATAATCGAAATGTGCAGCAATTGCTAACAAAATCCTCACAGACTTTAGCTTCGCTACTGGTGAGAAAGTCTCATCATAGTCAACTCCTTGAATTTGTCGGAACCCTTTCGCGACAAGTCGAGCTTTATAGACGGTAACATTACCATCAGCATCTGTTTTTCTCTTGAAAATCCATTTGTTCTCGACAACCTTACGGCCATCTGGTAAGTCCACCAAAGTCCACACTTGGTTTTCGTACATGGATCCCATTTCGGATTTCATGGCTTCTAGCCATTTGTCGGAATCTGGGCTCACCATAGCTTCTTCATACGTCGCAGGGTCATCAGCGTTGTCCACTAACATGACGTTCAAGGCAGAGTCATACCAATCAGGAGTGGTACGAACCCTCGTTGACCTGCGAGGTTCAGTAGTAACTTCGTTTGAAGTTTCATGATCATTATCATTAGCTTCCTCTTCAATTGGTGCAGGCGGCACCAAAACATCTTCCGGTGCTGCGCTACTCTCAAATCCAAGAGAAGGTTCAGTAACCTCATCGAGTTCTACTTTCCTTCCAGTCACCTCCTTTGAGAGAAACTCTTTCTCAAGAAAGGATCCATTCTTGGCAACGAAAACTTTGCCTTCGGATCTATGATAGAAGGTATACCCAATTGTTTCTTTAGGGTATCCTATGAAGACGCATTTCTCCGCTTTGGGTTCTAGCTTATCAGGTTGTAACTTCTTTACATATGCTTCGCAACCCCAAACTTTAAGGAACGACAACTTAGGTTTCTTACCAAACCACAATTCGTACGGTGTCGTTTCAACGGATTTAGATGGTGCCCTATTTAAAGTGAATGCGGTTGTCTCTAATGCATAGCCCCAAAATGATAACGGTAAATCTGTAAGAGACATCATAGACTGAACCATATCTAAGAGAGTTCGATTACGACGTTCGGACACACCATTACGTTGTGGTGTTCCCGGCGGTGTCAACTGTGAAAGTATTCCACATTTCTTCAAATGCATGCCAAACTCATAACTCAGATATTCACCTCCGCGATCAGAACGCAGAAACTTAATCTTCTTGTTACGATGATTTTCCACTTCACTTTGAAATTCCTTAAACTTCTCGAAAGTTTCGGACTTATGTTTCATAAAGTAGACATACCCATATCTACTCAAATCATCCGTGAAAGTGAGAACATAACGATATCCACCATGCGATGCTACACTCATTGGACCGCACACATCGGTATGTATTATTTCCAATAAGTCTGTAGCTCGCTCCATTGTACCAGAGAATGGAGTCTTAGTCATTTTTCCCATTAGACATGCTTCGCATCTTTCAAGTGATTCAAAATCAAGTGATTCAAGAAGTCCATCAGAATGGAGTTTCTTCATACGCTTCACTCTAATGTGACCAAGACGATAGTGCCAAATGTATGTAGAATTATCATTCAATTTTATTCGTTTAGCATCTATGTTGTGAACATGTGTATCACTACTATTGAGATTTAGTAAGAATAAACCATTCATCTCAGGTGCATTACCATAAAAGATATTACTCATATAAATCGAACAACCTTTATTCTCGGACTTAAAAGAGTAACCGTCTCACAATAAACAGGATCCAGATATAATGTTCATGCTTAACACAGGCACCAAATAACAATTATTTAAATTTAAAACTAATCCCGAAGGTAGATGTAGAGGGAGCGTGCCGACGGCGATCACATCAACCTTGGAGCCATTTCCAACGCGCATCGTCACCTCGTCTCTTACCAGTCTTCGTTTATTGCAGCTCCTGTTCCAAGTTACAAATATGAGCAACCGAACCAGTATCAAATACCCAGGCACTACTACGATTACTAGTAATATACACATCTATAACACATATATCAAATATACCTTTCTTCTTGATGTTGCCGTTCTTCAGATCCGCCAGGTACTTGGGGCAGTTACGCTTCCAGTGACCAGCACCCTTGCAGTAGAAGCACTCAGTTTCAGGATTAGGACCAGCCTTGGGCTTCTTAGCAGGTGCGGCAGCTTTCTTGCCGTCCTTCTTGAAGTTGCCCTTGTTCTTAGGCTTGCCCCATTTCTTGAAATTGGTGGTCTTATTGACCATCAACACTTGTTGCTCCTTCTTGATCTCCACTTCAGCAGTTTTCAGCATGGACGACAGTTCAGGCAACGTCTTGTTCATGCAGTGCATGTTGTAGTTCATCACAAAGTTCTTGTAACTTGGTGGCAGTGATTGAAGGAGACAGTGAATCCCCAATTCATTAGGAATCGATATTCCCAACTCTTGGAGCTTCTTAGCGTACCCAAACATGGTGAGCACGTGCTTGCTAACGGAGCTTCCTTCTTCCATCTTACAGTTAAAGAACTTTTCGGAGGCCTCATAGCTCTCCATGGCCGCGCGAGTCTCAAAATTAGCCTGAGCTCCTTAATGATCTCGAACGGGTCGTGGTGCTCAAAACGTTGTTGGTGCTCTGCTTCTAAACCGTACAGGATGGCACACTGAACTGTGGAGTAATGATTTTTCCGAGTGGCGAAAACATTCTTTTCATCATCGGTGGCATTATCTGCAGGTGGGTCACCTAGCGGTGCATCGAGCACATAGGTCAACTGACCAGCCCTAAGGATGATCTTCAGTCCACGGAACCAGTCCGTGAAATTGCTTCCATTGTTCTTAAGCTTTTCTTTCTCTAGGAACGCATTGAAATTGATGGAGGGGGTCGCCATAATCTACAACAATTTGCAAGTAGTTTAGACTAAGTTTATGACAAATTGAGTTCAAATTTAATTATTAAACTAACTAGGTGAACTCCCACTCAAAACAACATCCCTCACATTGTCTTAGTGATTACACGAACCAAGTCCACTACACCAAGTCCGATCTTCACGAGAGAAGATGTAGTTTCATCGGCGAACAATCTTTATGTTCATCATATCAATTATATGACTCATGCTCTACCTTTCGTTATTCCGTGTTCCGAGACCATGTCTGTACATGCTAGGCTCGTCAAGATAACCTTAGTTTCCGCATGTGCAAATCTGGCTTGCACCCATTGTATGCACACGTAGAATCTATCACATCCGATCATCACGAGATGCTTCGAAACGACGAGTCTTAGCAACGGTGCCAACTAAGGGTGAACACTTTATTACTTGAAATTTAGTGAGAGGGATCATCTTATAATGCTACCGTCACGATCTAAGCAATACAAGATGCATAAAGTATTAACATCACAGGCAATTCATAATTAGTGTGATATGATATGGCCTTTTCTTCTTGCGCCTTTGATCTCCATCTCCGAAGCACGAACATGATCTTCATCATCACCAGCATTGCGTCAAGGTCAGTGGCGCCGTTTCATGGTTGTCCATCATCACCAGCAACTATTACAACTACTTGGAATAAAGCTATTACAAGATGAATAGACACGCAGGTCTTAACAGAATTAAAGACAACCATTAGGCTCCTGCCGGTTGCCATATTACAACAAGGATCATTGCATACATCAAATACAATCACAATCACATGTAGGCCATATCACATCACAAAACCCCTTCAAAAACAAGTTAGACGCCTCTAATTTTCTTTGCATGTTTTACGTGGTTTGGGGCTTTCGCATAAGACCGATCTTACCTATGAACATGAACCACAACGTTGATACAAGTGTTGTCAAGATGCTCATTGTAAATTGAATCTTAACTATGGTGGGAGAGATAGACACCCGCAAAGCCACTTGTGCAAAGCAAGTTGCACGTCAAGCGTGGAGCAAGTCTCATGTGCGATGACATGTAATGTTAGCCCGAGCCGCTTCATCCCACCATGCCGCAAGATGCAAAGTACACGCTAAGACACCGACAACAAAAGCATCAACGCCCACAAAAACATTGTGTTCTACTCGTGCAACAGATCTACGCATAGATACGGCTCTGATACCACTGATGGGTTCGTAGCATGGAAAACAAAAAAATTCTACCGCAAGAACGAACAAAACCCAGATCTAATCTAGATAAAAGCCAAGATCTAATCTATTAGACATGAGCAACGAGATAGATAGGAACTAACCCTCATAGATCCGAAAGCGTTAACGAGATTAGATCTCGTGGTTGATGTAGTCGATCACTTGCCGATCTCAAGATCGTGTGGACGATCCTTTCGGCGTCGCGTTCTGGCAGCGCTTCCGCCGTCGGTCAAGTTGACGATCCTTCCGGCGCCGCGTTTCGGCAGCGCTTCCGCAGTCGGTCACACGTGCGGAGTCGAAGCAGACTTTCCTCTCCCCGTTCCAGCGAGCAGCGGAGGTAGTAGATCTTCTCCACGGAATCCCAGCAGCACGACGGCGTGGTGGTGGTGGTGGGGTAGAGAATTCAGCAGGGCTTCGCCTATGCCTGTGCAGAAGATGGTGGAGGAGAGAGGCGGCAGAGATTGGGTGTTATGGGAGCAGGGGAGGAGGGGCGCCCCTGCCCCTCTATTTAAAGAAGGGAGGCGCCTAGGGAGGGGGAGTCCTTGTAGGACTCCCCTCCCTTGTAGGCAGGCGGATTGGAGGTGGGGGGAGGAGTCCTCCTCCCCCACGACTCCGTATCTTGACCCACCAGGACTCCTTGATCCCTATCTTGATTTTCAAGCAAACTCCAAGATATCTTCTAGAACCTTCCGGAACATTCCGAAACCTTCTAGAATCCTCATACAAATACTCCGGAACATTTCCTAACTTACAAAATGATCCCCTATATATGAATCTTATTCTCCAGACCATTCCGGATCTCCTTGTGATGTCCCGAATCCAATCCGAGACTCCGAACAACATTCGGTCTCCAACGCACATTCCATATCTACTTAAAACAACTTCAAACCTTAAGTGTGTCACCCTACGGTTCGTGAATATGTAGACATGATAGAGACACATCTCCTATCAATAACCATCAGCGGGACCTGGAGATCCATAATGGCTCCCACATACTCAACAATGACTTCGCGATCGATTGAACCACTTACATACGAAACCAATTCCCTTTGTCTCACGATACTATACTTATCCGAGGTTTGATCGTCGGCATCTCCATCCCTAGTTCTACCTCGTTACTGATAAGTACTCTTTACTCGTTCCGTGATATGTCATCCCTTGTGACCTAGTCACATGCTTGCAAGCTAACTAGATGACATTCCACCGAGAGGGCCCAGAGCATATCTATCCGTCATATGGATGGACAAATCCCAATCTTGGTTCATGCGCTTCAACACATACTTTCAGAATACCCAATGACACTTTTATAACCACCCAGTTACGAAGCGGCGTTTGATGTCATCAAAGTATCCATCCGGTGATGGTGATTAACATAACCTCATGGTCGAAGGATTAGGTTACTATGTATTTGAAAGCTTACAGCAATATGAACTTAATGACTTGATCTTATGCTATGCTTACTATGGGTGTGTGTCCATCACATCATTCTCCTAATGATATAACCTTGTTATTAATCACATCCTAATGTCCATGATCAGGAAACCATGATCATCAATTAATCAACAAGCTAGTTTAACAAGAGGCTTACTAGGGACTCTCTTATATGTTTACAAAACACACATGTATTAGTGTTTCCTAATAATACAATTATAGCATGGGATGTAAACATTCATCATAAACACAAAGATATAATAATAATCACTTTTATTATTGCCTCTTGGGCATATCTCCAACAGAAGGAACGACGGAAACCATGTCGGGACAAGCCGGCAGGGGGCTCGTCGTAGTGAAGACCCTCCACGGAACCGGAGTAATGACGCTCCGGACGGAGGCCAGCGAACAGCCGGAAATAATCCAGCTGCCCCACCCTCCCCACCAAGTATTCATCACAACAGCTCTCAAGGGGGACAAGGAGGACGAAGTGGCGGAGGAGGTGGTGGTAGAAGCCGAAGTCCAGCTCCAGGGCACCGCAGCCACAGCCGACATTCGGGAGGATCTCCATCCCTGAATGATGCAAGGCACAGGATCAACTCCAACATAGAGGCGCGACGCTACAAAAACGATGATATCTACATGGGCCCAAAGTGCTTCGGACCACGCATTAGAGCTACAAGATTCCAGGAAGGATTTGCTATCTCAAGACATATCCAAGCCTACGATGGCATTGCTCGGCCAGATACCTGGCTACGGGATTTCTTCCAAGCTTGCTGCATCGGCAAAGGCAGAAACAGCCTGGTCGCAACCCAATATCTCCCACTTATGTTGCAGAAGACAGCAGGAGCATGGCTTAATGAACTTCCGGAGAACACCATCCACAACTGGTATGACATGAAAAGTGTGTTCTTTCGGAATTTCGAAGGCACACATCAGAGGCCCTGTATGGTCAGAGACCTACAGCGTTGCACCCAGAAGGCTGGAGAAACTTGCCGGGATTACCTCGGACGATGGATCGACACCAAGAACTCCTGTGAAGGAGTAAATGACCAAACTGCGATTGAAGCTTTCATTGCAGGTCTCCCAATTGGTCTACTGCGTCATCGCTTGAAGTGTGACAAAGTCACTGATTTGGGAGAGATGATAGAAACAGCGAGCAACTGTGCAGATGCCGACGATGATGCAGAGGGATTACTCAATACCCTAGATGTGCTACAGTCGGCAAAACAACCAAAGCAACAAGCTCAGAAGCGCAAAAATACCTCGGAAGAGAAACCTAACGCGGAAACGGCAGTGGTCACTGCTACTTTCGGGTCTGGAGGACGAGGAGGACGTGGCGGAGGCCGTGGGCGTGGCCGTGGGACTTCGAGAGTCCAAGGTAGAGGAGACCAACAACCAGGCAAAACCTACTCTTGGGCCGACATTGCCAATAACCCATGTGTGCATCACTTAGACGCTAATGGGGGCTCGTCCCACACCAACGCCGAATGTCGTTTCAATGATGACATCAAAAGAGATAACACCACGGGCTACAAAGCTAAGAGGAAGAAGGGAAAGAAGAATCCAGAAAAATATAAAGAGACCAAGGAAGATTCCGACATGGAGGAAGCTGATGCCTCAAATCCCAAGCCGGAAGGGAAGAAAAAATTTCCGACCAAGAAAGACACTTATGTCACCTTCCTCGAATCTCAACCAGCAAAGGTTAAGAAAGCAGTTCTACATGAGCTCAATGCAACAGTTCCGGTTGTCCCCCAATTTTTGGACTGGTCGGAAGTGGCAATCACATTTGACCATGCTGATCATCCGCCTAAGTTGCACAGGCGAGGAAAATACGCCTTAATCGTCAATCCACTTATTGATGGTTATGGTTTCTCCAAGACCCTCATGGACGGTGGTAGCAGTGTCAATATTCTATATGTCGAAACGCTATGTCGGATGAAGATCTCGGAGACCCAGCTGAACCATAGCTCTGTGATCTTTCACGGAGTTGTCCCAGGAAGACAAGCCAATTCCCTGGGAGAAATCACTTTGGTTGTTACCTTTGGAACTCCAAAGAATTATCGGACGGGGGCACTTTCCTTCGAAGTGGTCCCGTTCAAGAGCGCGTACCACGCTATATTCAGACGTCCGGCTTACTGGGCTTTTATGGCTCGCCCGTGTTACATTTATAATATGATGAAAATTCTAGGTCCCAACGGCGTAATCACTATCAGGGGAGACCCGAAGAAAGCACGAGAGTGCAAGGATGGAAATGCCGCCTTTGCTGAAGCCGTGCTGCATGCCCAGGAGTACCAGGAGATCAAGAAGAGCATAGATCCGTCCGAGATGCCCGCAACGAAGAAGGAGGTGACAAAGCCAAATCTACAGTTCAAGGCATCAGAAGAGACGAAGAAGACGTTGTTGAAGGATGATGACCCCTCCAAGGTGACCCAGATAGGCGTAGGCCTAGATAGCGCATAGGAAAGCGTGCTCGTCAAGTTCCTCCAACCAAATCAAGATATGTTTGCATGGCAGCCATATAACATGACCGTAGTACCTAGGGAACTTGCCGAGCACTCTTTAAATGTAAACCCGAACGGTAAACCTGTCAAACAGTCCTTACGACGTTTCGGAGATGAAAAGCGTAAGGCAATAGCTAAGGAACTAGCATGGCTCGAGTTAGCCGGATTCAAAGAAGAGGTCATCCACACTGAGTGGTCGGCCAATCCTGTGATGGTCCCTTAAAAGGACACCACTGATTTAAGGATGTGTGTTGATTATACTGCCTTGAACAAGGCTTGTCCAAAAGATCCATTCGCTCTGCCTAGGATTCATCAAGTTATCGATTCTACGGCAGGCTCGGAACTCCTCTATTTTCTCGACGCATATTTCGGTTATCATCAAATCCGGATGAAGGAATCTGACAAAGTCAAAACTTCATTCATAGCCCCTTTCGGAACCTTCAGTTTTGTTACGATGCCCTTTGGGCTGAAGAACACAGGAGCTACCTACCAGCGCACGATGCAGCGTTGCCTCCACGACCAACTCGGACGCAATGTACATGCATACATGGATGATATTGCGGTGATGTCCAAAAAGAAGGAAACACTGATTTCCGACTTGGAGGAAACATTTGCCAATCTACGAAAATACAACATCATGCTTAACCCGAAGAAATGTTTCTTTGGAATACCAGCCAGAAAATTGTTAGGTTTCATCGTGTCTCAAAGAGGCATAGAGGTGAACCGAGACAAAATCAAGGCTATACTCAATATTTCCAGGCCAACTCGTCTGAAGGACGTACAAAGACTAACTAGCTGCATCGCTGCAGTCAGTCGATTTGTAAGCCGGGTTGGTGAAAGAGCCGCACCATTATACAAACTCCTGAAAAAGACCAAGGAATTTGTTTGGACCGACGAAGCTGAACTTGCACTACAAGACCTGAAGAAAGTACTCTCATCTGCTCCTATCCTTGCTGCGTCGGAACCACAGGAACCGATGTTACTTTATCTTGCTGCGACAAACAAAGTCGTTAGTATCGTCATGGTGGTGGAAAGACCGGAGGAAAATCAGGAACACCTGGTGCAGCGTCCGACTTACTTTGTCAGTGAGGTCCTGACAGAATCAAAACAGCGGTATCACTATCAAAAGTTGGCTTACGGTGTTTTTCTAGCATCTCGTAAGTTACACCACTATTATCAGGAGCATCCAATTACCGTGGTGAGCACAGCTCCCATGAGAGATATAATCAACAACAGTGACGCCACAGGACGCGTCGCCAAATGGGGCATAGAGCTTTCAGCTTTCGATATTGAGTATAAACCCCAGACAGCAATCAAATCCCAAATCCTAGCCGACTTTGTCGCTTATTGGACAGAGACGAAGGAGAATATGACCCTCCCTGAGTGGGAATATTGGACCATATACTTTGATGGGTCTAAGGCTCGAGGGGGCTCGGGGGCTGGCGTGGTGCTCAAATCACCCCAAGGAGATAAACTTCTATACGTGTTGCAGATCCACTTCACAGCGACAAATAATATTGCCGAGTATGAAGCACTGCTGCATGGAATCCGGATTGCTAAGGATATTGGCATCCGACGTTTGATGTGCTACGGATATTCGGATCTTGTTGCTCAGCAAGTTTTGGATATTTGTAATGCAAATAAACACATGGCATCATATAAAGCTGTTGTGGATGATCTATCTAAATCGTTCGAAGGGTTTGAGGTTCAACACATCCCTCGAGCAGAAAATGAGGAAGCAGACGCACTATCTCGGATAGGCTCTGCGCGGAAAGAGGTCCTGGATGGCGCTTTTTTAGAACACCTCAAAGTTCCCTCAATAAAGGGAGTAGATGAGGAATATCCGACCAAATCCGACTCACCTCTAATAGCAGTTCTAGCTGTAATTCCCAGCTGCACTCAACCCTACCTAGATTATCTGGTAGATGGAAAATTACCCGAAGACGAGGTTCTGAGCCGGCAGATCATCCGATGAGCGAAAGCCTGTACTATAGTTAAAGGTGAGCTCTATAAGCGGAGTGTTTCTGGGGGTTTTCAGCACTGCGTATCTCCGGAAGAATGAGTGGAAATCTTAAGAGAAATCCACGAAGGCGAGTGTGGTCACCACGCTGTAGCCAAATCTTTAGTGGCAAAAGCTTTTAGACACGGATTTTTCTAGCTTACAGCTTAGGCAGATGCCGAACGATTAGTCAAGACGTGCAAAGGCTACCAAAAGTACGCCAAACAAGCTCATGTTCTGGCTGGTCAGCTGTGAACAATACCTATAACATGGCCCTTTGTGGTCTGGGGGCTTGATATGGTAGGACCATTTAAACGAGCTCCAAGTGGATTTACTCACCTCTTAGTAATGGTGGAAAAATTAACCAAATGGATTGAGGCTAAACCTGTCACTAGTTTTGATGGAGCAACAACCAAAAGATTTGTCGAGGATGTTATAATCCGGTATGGTTATCCACATAAAATTATCACAGACAACGGGAGTAACTTTTCTATGGGAGAATTAGCCGAATTCTGCAACAAGCAAAATATCCGGCTTGACATTGCGTCACTCGCACATCCACAAGCTAACGGACAAGTCGAAAGAGCAAATGGTTTAATCCTACAAGGCCTAAAACCGAGACTCGAAGCACCACTATGACCTGTTGCGGGGGCTTGGGCAGAGGAATTACCCTTTGTAATATGGAGTTTACGAACAACGCCAAACAGGTCAACCGGATACACACCTTTCTTCTTGGTCTATGGTGTAGAAGCAATTCTTCCTAGTGATTTAATTCATACTTCTCCTAGTGTGTCCGCGTATATTGAAGAGGATGCCAAGATTTCTCGAGAAAATGATCTCGACTTAGTCGAAGAAGTTCGCGTCGTTGCTGAAATGAGATCAACAGCCTATCAGTAGAAGTTACGCAAGTATCATAGCCTGAGAGTCCGAAACAGATCTTTCAATAAAGGTGATTTGGTTCTCCGGCTTGTGCAACAAAGAAAGCACAAACTTTCCCCAGTATGGGAAGGGCCCTTTTTAGTTAGTCGAGTATTGCACAATGGATCGTACTACTTAACTGACATGAGGCAAGTCAAAGAAAGACCTCCTACTAAGAAGAGAAAGAGAGCTGGAGGCAGTACAAATCCGGATGAGTTAGACAGACCATGGAATATTGCTCAGCTACGTCCCTTTTATTCTTAGTTTATCCTTCTTTGTAATCATATATATGTACATGTTCTATGAGAAATAAAAGTTTTGGTTGCCTCAAGTTTTTTTGAGAAGTTTTTACCATCTTATTTCTAAATGATCATGTCATAGTCGAAAATCCCAGAATGCTTGAAAGTACTTTATGCTCATGTTCGTTTTGGTTTAGATTTCCGATTCTAAAAATGCTACCTTCGGGTATAACTCTAAAGTTTCTAGTCTATACTTTGGTTCTTTGTCTGATTGCCGGATGCGGGTATTTTCCGAGTAGTGAATTGTTGGTACTAGAAGCCGACTTTGTTTCCGAGTTTAAACTGGTTTAGCAATTGAGCTCCGTTGCTCGGCAAAATTTCTGAGCAGAAGGTTTAGCCGGCTCACGAAAGGGACGAGGCAGAAAGCCAGATAAACGATAAGTATAGTCGAAAAAATACAAGTGCTTATGTAAACATTTTAGGCACACAAAAAATTTAAAGCCAAAAGTACTGAATAGATCAAAAGCTTAGCACTAGAAAAATTATAGTACTGCATATTTACAGGCCCATCATGTTTTTCAGAATAATACAAATGTTTTGGGCAATCTATGATGCTGGGGGAGAGGAAGGAGCTGCCGGCCCGCTGGATACATCGCCTTGATATCGTTCCGAGATGTCCACATCCGAAACGGTGTGGTCATCGTCGGAAACTTCTGCTGATTCTTCTGGAGGCAGAGGCGGAGTGTCCACGCGGGTGAAGAAAGGAGTTTCATAGCTGGTCAAATCAGCCACGTGACACCCATATCCGGCGCAGGAGTCCATAATGGCCTTGATATCTTGCTCCTGGCCGTCTTCATCAACCTTGTAGTACCCTCTGGTCACTTGCCATATTTCCATGTTTCCATGATGGCTCATGACCATGGTGAGAGCGTTCTGTGCTACGAACCGCACGTAGGACATGTTCCAATCCTGGACAAGTTGCGGCATCTCCTTTGCCTTGTCCCGCACCTAAAAATCCGACATGCTATGCATGTCCGGAATCTTGAGAGCTTCACCAATGTCCTCAAGGGATTGGCGGAAGTCATGAAGCAGGTCACCGACTTGGGTAAGCCGGTGGGTGCGGGGCTCAGCGGAGGTGGAGTCCATCAAGTTCAGAGGACCTATAGACAAAAACAGTTAAAGAAAATCCGACATTGAAAGAAGTCAAAGAAAATAGACAAATCAGACAGGTGGAACATACCGAAGATGACGTCGTCTACTTTGGTCTTCTCTTCCTGAATACTCCGGAGTTTAGCCCGGAGCGCCTCGGAAAGATCCTTCTCTCTGAACAGCTCATTATTGAGGTCCGAGATTTTCTGATCTTGAGCAGCAATCTTACGATCACGCTCGTCAGTGGCCATGGAGGAGGACTTGAGAATTTGAGCAATGCTCTTTTCATGATCCGCTTTGAGCTGATCCAGCTCTTGGTGAAGTTCCTTGTTCTCCTGCACCAAAGTTTTGAGGTTCTCGGCCTCTTCAATCATAGCACAGGACTGTTTCACCAGCGCTGTAAGTCAAAAAGAACAACAGTTCAGTAAATATTCGACTATGAAAAAACATGAAAGACAAGGTTTGAGTCTCAGAATGTTTACCTTCGGCCTCATCCTTGGCAACTTTAAGTTCAGCATTCTTAAGTCGGAGAGCTTTGATCTCTCTCCGCTTGTCGCATACATTTTTCAACAAAACCTGGTTATAGGAATATACTTTTGTGTAAGTTAGAATACCCAAAGTCAGAAGTCTACTAAAGACTCGGGCTAATATTTTTACTAATATCAGCACGGGCCTTGGGGGCTACACTAGTTCATTCTTTGGCATCCTAAGGAAGCATAAACTCGGATTATTTATCCTACTACATGCTTGGGGGCTAGAAGATATGATATGAAATAAAGGAAAAACGGGAGTTAGAATTCTGACTTACATATTGTTTGCGAGTAAGTTTATCCAAACTCACATTCACTTCAACAGCAACCTTCTCAGCGAGAGTCAGAGGAGTCACTAGAGCTGTTGGAAGCTCACCGGACATTATCCTCTCGTTGCGAAGATGCACTTGTTCAAGAAGGTCAGAGTGCTTGATGTCCTCTGCCTCTTGCGCTTCTTCTTCGGCAGATAAATTTCTTTTCTCTAGGCATTGCCTGGCCAGCCGCTAGATCTCTTCTGTAGATTTCCAGGACAAACCAAACTTGGCAAGACCTAGATTGCTGAGAAGGTTTTTGGCGAAGATCTCTGCCGAGGGATCATTACCCGAAGAGGGTTCACCCTTATCTATACCTGACTCACTCATGGTGACGTCAGTTTGTGATTCAAGGATCACAGGCTCCGTTGAAGGAGTCGGATTTTCTGTGACAGCCGGAGAAGCGATGATCACCGGCGTTGCGGAAGGTTGAGGGGCAGGAGTCGGAGGAGCCACGGCAGGATAAGCTATGGTAAGCTTTGTGTATCGCAGGGGCTTCGAAGAAGTTCCCTTCCCCTTACACTTGAAGAGCTGTTTAGCTCTGAGAATGTAATAGAATGGAAAACATTACATCTCGGAAGAAAATTCGAGTAAGGTACAAAGGCGGAAGTTGTGATAGAAAGTTACCTCTTCATGACGGGCACCTCCTTTATGCCGATAGCCACTGTCGGAGCCTTGCGCTTCTTGAGCGCAATGTCCGGCAATGGAACCAATTCCGTCTCCTGAGAAAACTCTGGAGGATATCCTTCGAGTGGAGCAAGTTCCGACTCGGGGAGGTCAGCAAGCTGAAAAGAGGAAAACATATCAGTATTGCAAAGATTGAAACACATAAAACGGTGTACTGTTAGAAGCTTACCGGCACTACGGGGTTTTCCGCTGTGTGCATGTCCAGAGAAACCTCTAGGATCCTCCTCTCGATCCGCTCCCTTATCAGCCATTTAATCTAGCTTATATAACCTTGCATGGTATAGGCTCTAGGGCTGATGCGGAGGGAAACTTTCTTCGACGACGTGATGGAGTGCATCAGCCGGTCTCCGTGGTACTGAAGGGGTTGGATCCGGCATGACACCCAACATTGGACCAAGTCGGATCCCTCCAGTCCTTTGTGTTTGATCAGATATTCGATCCGCCTCTTAGCGAGGATCAGATCATCATTGAGAGCCGGAGGAGCCTCGTCGCAAGACGGTTGGGCCGTGGCAGCTCCGTCATTGAAAGCCGGCAAAGCAGTGGCTTTGCCGGGAGCCGGAATATCCTTGTGATAAAAGAAGGTGGGTGGCCACTGTTTGACCGAGTCACTAGCTAAGATATTAGGATATGCGCGCTCGCGTCTAAGTGAAAAACTAATTGTACCGGTGATATAAGGAACACCGGTAGTGATAGAATTTCTCCGGACATGGAAGTAGTACCGGAATAAGGTAAGACTCAGCCTAATGCCGAGAAATCCCTCACACAAAGCCGCATAGGCGCTCATCTCTAGGAGAGAGTTGGGAGGAAGATGGTGGAGTTGAACACTATAATGATCTATCACCTCGGAAAAGAATTCTGAGGGAGGAAATGACAAACCTTTGTCGAGGTGGGTGCCAAAGTGGACCCGCTCGCCGGCGTGCGGGTTGGGGACGGTCTCCCCGGTGCCACTTTGCCAGTTGCCAGCACGGAGGAGCCCTTCTGTCTCCACGCCGCGGAGCTTCTCATCATCAAGAATGCAGGGTATCCAGACCCCACGAAAGCTTTCCTTTCCTGTCGCTGCCGCCAAGCCGGAAGAGGATGAAGAAGCCATTTCTCCGGTGCGCCGGTGACCTAGGATGGGCGGCGCTGGGAGTTTTGGGGGAAGCAGAGGAGCTCTGTGCGCGGGGGAGATTTGGAGGAGGAGAAACGACAAGGGAACAGGTGAAGAAAGGAGGAGGAGAATCATCACCCCTTATATCTACCTAACCGCGCCAAGATTCGTGAAATGACACTGTATAACCGCCACGCGTCGTGGAAGGAACTGGGAAGGACCCACGCGATGATTACGTCGCCTCGATCTCCGCGTACGCATTGAAATGGTGCCTCGGTTCCGCGAACTGCGGACCCACTAACGGTCGTGCTGACAGGATGTCTGTCAGATGACGTGACTTGACCATGACTGGTGTCAGGTGGCGTTAGAGACCAAGTTCCAGCTTAGTTTGAAATCAAGCTGGAAAATCCAAGTAACCTGTTGATAGGTCCGACTGATTTTTAAGACCCTGATCGTATTTTTTTTGTGAAGTTTAAGGAACCCTTCAAGATTCTGCAAGCTGAAGATCAAGCTAGACGATGATAAATCCAACTTTGGATCTTGGAGGCCTCTGGGGGCTGCTGTTGGGGATATACTTTCTGGGTATCCTCACAGTTCCTCGCTAACCAGGGTGGCCCACTTCGGGTTAGAGCTTTGCTTCACGGGTGGCCCAGTCAGGGAGAAAAGACGTAGTCCCATCCAGCTACGGGGAGGCCTAGAAGACTTACCGACTTAGGCCCATAGTGTTACTTGTAGTTCAAGATGTACTCTGTAACCGACTCTTAGTCGTAGCCGGATAGATCTCTCCTGTAAACCCTAGGCCGGATGTCTATATAAGCCATCCTAGGGAGAGCCTTTAGGGCACCCTCAATAGTCTACAATCTCAACTCGCACAGGCGAAACCCTTGTAACCCATATTCCGGCTCTGCCGTATTACTGGATTGCTAGCAGGAGTAGGATCCGTCCAAAGCCGGTGGATTCGAACCTAGGTAAACTTGTGTGCTCACCGTCCCGGAACACCATACGTCTCACACCCCTCTCTTCCGCACGCCTCGAGGACCCCCTCATGGCGTACTTGTCATCAATCCGACGACAACCAGCTTTTAAGACAAACAAGTTAAACAATCATCTTCTCTTGATACTAGGGGTTATCCTTAGCCCTTTGGTTGAGAATCATTTCAATTGTTGTTGTCATGTTGATAGAATAATCATAATAGCCCACCATATCTACTTACAAATGGTATATAAACCATTTTCATCATTTTCCTAGTAGTAACTCTAGGAATCAGAATTATACATTATTACAGTGTCAGAATTTGTTAGAAAAACAAATCATCCTCCTAGAAAATACTTCTAGGAATTGTTGGAGCATATTCCATGAAGTCATAGGAGAATATATAGAGTATAGTAACTAAACAATAGCAAAATCTGCTATACAACTAGGCATAGCCAACATCAAAGTTCACAGATCAAGGGAATATCTGCAAGCAATTTCATAGTTCAACATCAGAGCAATACTAAGCCAGTATTAAGTTCAAGTTATGTGAGACACATGAGCACTTGTACAACTATAGTGGGAATCACTAGCAACACCACAAATCTTAGCACAACCAGAATCCCACAGATGAGCACTATTGCACATTTTCTAGGCCATTGATCATCACAAACATGATCTATAATTCAAAATCTTACAAGGACCACTACTACCTAGCATTAGAGATATCACACTAAGTTTATAGCAAGCCATTGGAAACCTCGTAATAGCAGAAGAAGGGGGAGATCCTAGATAGGGATCCATGAGGAGCAGAGGGGGAAAAGAGGCCCTTACCCATGGTCCTCGCTAGAAAAATCGGAGAGGAAGTAGGGACCGGAGTCGAGGAAGCACACAACAGCACGGGGAGCACCCTAGACGGGTGTTGCGACCCGCGCCGAGCCGCGGACACGGTAGCCGTAGGTGAAAGAGTGGCGTGCACAGCGCCACCGCAAATCCATAACACTAGGGTAGCACCGTCTAGTCACCGGAACACCACACCATTGCGAGGGAGTGAAACCCTAGACCTAGAGAGGGGGCGGCACGGTCAGTAGATGGCGCAGCCGATGAATCACGCAGGGTAGGATGATGCATCTTGGTCGCCTACGCAATCTAGCACCATGGCGACAGCCATAACGGTCGGTACTCGTCGGAATCGCAGCGGCTATGGTGCCGCCATGGCAGCGCCAGAGAGAGTGAGGTGAGAGCCTCGAGAGGAGGAGGAGAGGGTCGGGTCAGGGTCGACTGACCGATTGGACCGGACTAGGTGGTTTAGCCCAACCAAGTGGGCTGGACTGACTTGTGGGCCAGATTTGAGAATTTAAAGGAAATGAGAAAAATAAATAAAAAGGGGATTAATGGAAATTACAAAATACCCTCCAAACGTTTTGAATTCTATAAAAATATAGAAAATTCCAAAAAACAATTATAATATATCAAAATGATCACAAAAATAATCTCTACTTCATAAAAATACAAATCTACCTGTTTAAGCTAAATATAATACAAATGAATATTAACACTATTAAATACTAAATGAAATCTCATAAAATAAGTAAAAGCTCTAAAAATCAACAAAAATCATTTATGTGTATAAAAATTAGTCCACTATTTTATAAAAATACTAACTCAATTTTTTACAAATAAATCTTGAAGCAATTATTCAAAGATATTTAATCCTTTGTGGAATTTTACAAAATAAGAATAATACTTAAAAATAAATAAAAATCATTTTTAAGATCTTGAGTAAATATAGTTTACTAGAAAAAAAATACTAAATACATTACTCCAAAGGTTTCAAAGGTTTTAAAGTAATAAAACCTTATCTATTCTATAAAATACCTATTTTGTAAATTCTTTAAAAACATTTCTCAAATAAGCAATAGTCATATTTATTCATAAAACCTTAAGTCCTTTGTATTTAAATACTAATTCCAAAGTCATAACTTGGATCTATAATAAAACTTAAGAATAATTTATTAACTTTATAAAACTCTTTTAAAACCATAAATCCCCAAATTAATTCAACAATTTTAAGTAAACTCTAAACAACATTCACTTATAATATAAGTGAATACTATTTATCTCTTAACCATTCTTAAACATGGCTTCAAATTCTAACAGATTCATAAGATCATCAAAAGTTACTTTCCTTAATAAGATAAATTATATTTATAATAAAAAATCACATTTAAACTCACAGTTCACTTAAATTGAAAGTGAATGATCTCACACTCTTAATCATCCTTATCATAACCCCAGAACTTGATAAGGATTTAAACACATCACACTTAAAACTACTTGTATTTTCCCTTTATAAAACATCAAGAAGTGAATCAAATATAATATAACACATATTCAAAGCATATAAGTCCCCACTACATGTGTTATGACTGTTTAAATGTAATAATGATTTCCTCTTTAATAATTATAGTTAATAAGAAACCCTAGAAGTGTAACTTCAATTTGAAATTCATTTCTTCAAAGTGTATTCCTTTAAAGTAATTAAAAATGAACTCTAAGCATATCTTTAAGTCTCTAAGTTTTAATAGAATGCTTGTAAAGAATAATCCTCTAACCAAATATAAAAACTTTGGGTGTTACATAAATGTGTGTTACTTTATTGTACCTGTTATTTATTTCACACACTCACAAACCATAATAAGAAGCACAAGTGTGAAGCTAGTATAAAAGTGCAACACATTCTAAAGAACTCATCGCAAGCTTCAAACCCTAGATCATAGAGGATTATTCTAGTGATTCGCGTTTATCAAACTGCAATACATTACTTATGCATAATTGCATCTTGCTTCTTTAAACATTCGTCCTTACTGGACCAGTGAAGATGTTTACAAAATTTGGATCTTCTATTGTCTTGAAGACTGTGATTGGATAATCTTGCAATCACAAAAGGCAAGTTCACAACTTGCTCATGTCCTTTGGTTATTTTCTACCAAATACTTATAACTCAAATGTTGTCATCACCTGCATTTCAAAAAGGATAGAAAACACTATTTCATAATAATATGATTATGGATTATTTACCAAATGGTAATAATCTATTAATACAGTTCTAGTGGTAAAGGAACATAATATCTAGGAATTAATCAACCAAAGTTGCGAGTGATTCTAGCGCCGTATATTACATGTTAACCATGAGATTTGGAATGGAATGGAGAAGTCAGTTGGATCTTCTTCCTTTGCATGGACGGATGACCTTATCATGAGGCTGTAGCTTCCTCGCAGGGACTCAACAGATGGGTGGGACTCCTAGTTCCCCGCGATAATCGTGTCTAGACTATCCATGCGGGGCTGTTGGAGGTATATCTGCCTATATGGGGGTTGCCAGGGACATGATCTGCTCACTTGAGTCTCCAAGGTGTTGCTAGGGTTATATCTGCCTATATGGCGGTTAATAGAGGTATATCTTCTTGGGGGGTCATGTCTTCATGCGGGGTCACGGAGAAGGGCACTGATTGGCTTGGATCATCTACTGGGCCCCGCATCACGGAATTGTGGATGGGAAAGATTCGCCCGATTGTGCAAGAAGGATTTGGTCTCTCATGGGTAAAGCAACGCACCTCTGCAGAGTGTAAGAGCTGTGACATGATACTCCTTGTTCTGAGAAGGAGCTCTGAATGCGACAAGAAAGGAACTCCACGAAAGTTCAGGTAAACCTGTGAAGGCTGACGGACATAGTTTTCAGAATAAAAGAAACCTTTGAAGAAATGTTTACGAAAACCTGCATTGCCTATGACATATGGTGTATGGCTGTAGATAGTGCATCAAACACTATTTTTTAGTGAACTTGCTGAGTACGCTCGTACTCAACCGTACCTTCTTAACCCTTGCTAGGTCCTAAGTTGTTGAAGATGACGTCGACATCAATTTATGCTCAAGTGACCATCATCGATAGCTCAAGCTCTCCAAGGAAGTCAACGAAGTCAACTTGTGCATCAACTAAAGTGAAGACGAAGTTCCTGATTAGATAGGAGTAGATTCTCTAGCCATAAAACCTACTTATGTAGAGAACTTCATTAGTAGCAATTGCAAGCCAGATAGTTTAGATGCTAGTCTTATTAGCAAGATAGTTTTGAGTTATTATGTTTGGTTCTTCTTTGTAAGAAGTTTCTGTCTTCCTCTTTAACCTAGAGATCTTTTGTAAAGAGTCGAGTTGTAATCTACAGTCATGTCGTGGACCTGTTATGTTTTTATTGTACCACTCTGAGGGATGTAATACTAGTGAATGGTGTTTCATTGGTATTATGTCAACGACTATTGTATACTACATCATGCAATGGTATGCTGGGTCACCGATGGTGCCTCACATGTGACTACCAACGTGACGGCCGCGACCGCAACTTATCCATGGTTTCTTGACAAGGATTCATCCGCAGCTGCGTAGTAGCAGTCGCCAGTGGTTGCATAAGTCATCGACGAGAGCATCGGGATGATGGCGCATGGAGCTAGTAGAGTTACGTATCCGCTGCCATTGGCCAGGGTGATCGAGCTTCATCGGCTGCTTGGCCAAGCTCCCCAGGTATGTCTAGTAGCGGTGCGAGACTTATATATTTCAATTCTCCTAGTCCTTGAGGATCGGGTCGCCTAATAGTGGTGATGTGAGACTAAGGAAATTTTGTTTCCCCAGTCCTCGAGGATCAGGTTGCCAAGTAGTGGCAGCGCGAGACTGAGAAATTTCTATTCCCCTAGTCCCCGAGGATCGGGTTGCCAAATAGTGGTGGCACAAGACTCGGGAAATTTTGATTGCCCCAGTCCGCGAGGATCGAGTCACCGAATAATGGCGACTCGAATCTTAGACGGGTTTTTGCTATGTATTTATGTTTCAGCAGGAGTCGTCAGCGCATCAATCAGATCTAGAGTGACTCCAGTATGAGTTGTAGGTGGCAACCCAGGTCAATCGGCAGTTGCGAGTGGTCGCTGGTGAGTACCTCGACCATATTTATCTATTTGTTCTTATTGATTTGACAAAGTAAGAACTTGCGTGTGCTTGTAGACAACGACACCTCAGTTCTTAAAAAGGCCTGAGAGGGCTATGTGCCTGTCGTGGAGCTGGGTTCCGTGAAGTCTACAGCGACCTCCTAGGAGGATAAGGCCAAGTCTATTGTGCCGGATGTGGAGATGGACCACGAGGCCTTTGAGTCTGTGATCACGGAGCAGTAGGAGAAATTCTAAGTGCTAGAAAAGTTTGTCACCGAAAACTGCGGACGAATCCTTGGTGAGTTTTGCTATTTGAGGTGTCGTATTTGCATAAGTCGAGTCCCCGAGCGGGTCGACTCACCGAGCATTTATGCTAACGACCCAGAGGTGCTGAAGCTTGGGGTGGCCACATGCATGACGACAATGTTGGCAGAGGCCACGACATCATCATTGTGCGCCCGCGCCATATTGCAGGACATCAGCCCCACCGAGGTGATCCCAACAGGATTCAGCAAGTGGTGCAATACCTGGACCAGGTGCTTTGCCTGGTTGATGCGCTCCATGTTTCGTCGCAAGGCAACTGCGGCGCTGATTCTGAGACTCGCATTTCTCCGACGACTTCTTGCTCGATGACGTGATGAGCATGATGGAAATATTCCCTAGAGGCAATAATAAATGTATTATTATTCATATTTATATTTCATAATTAAGTTAATTTTTCTATGCTATAATTGTATTGGTTCCGAATATTGTGTATTTGGAGGGAAACATGTGTCCAGTAATAACCTGGTCTTTCCTCTAAGACTAGTTCATGTATCAATGATAGTCCTGGTTTCTTGACTATGGGCAAGACGAAAAAGTGTTGTAGAGTTACCAATGGTACATGAGATCAGAGTTATTGGGAGAGCAATGATGATGGATAGACCCAACATGATATACCATGAAACATATCATCAATAATTGTTATAGGTAGTTTCTCATAAACAATGTATTTACTTTACTAAATATTGTTAGACCACGAGACACATGTGAACTTGGATACAATATGGATATGGTAGGATAATTCAAATGTTTCTCCGAATAGGAGAAATCATAAAGTCAGTCTTTGCTCTTACCGGATGGTACGCTAATAATTCACATGGTGAGCTTGCGGGAATTTCTACTCCTGGCGATGGAGAGATACACTCTAGACCACTCATGTACTATGATGTTCGTCATTGTTTGGCCGGACATGTGATCAAGTTTTTTATCACAGAAACATTGATAGTGTGGTATGAGTAAAGATTACATGCCAAGTAACAATAATAACCTAGTGTTTCATCTCGGGCAATGTAAAGTATCGATAAAGCAATACGATATGTATCAAACATTATACTACAGTTCATACGATAAAGATCTTCGTTTTATTTCCCAAGATTACTACGTGTATCATGACGCTAATAGTAATCCTTGTCGCGGAAGGAGTTCTGGACATGTCCATAAATATCCAAACATACAGGGTCACACACTTAAGATGTTATTGGTATTTAGAATGTGACTGCAATTAAGATATTTGAATGAAGGAATCTGAAAGCATGTTTTAGGAAGGTTCTAGAGGAGTCCGGAGTATCATCGAGAATGGATGGAATTGTTTCAGACATTTTATGGAAGACAACAAGAATATTTTAGGAAGGTTCCAGAGTTAGTTCGAAGGAGTTAGGAATTTTCCGAAAAGCTTCCGAATAAACATTCATATTAAAAGTAATTATCCCGGTGGGGGAACCATGGGACGGAGGGGTCGCATGGGACCCATCAGGACGTTCCGCAAGTAAGGGGGAAACCCTTGCCGAGTCCGCCAGGGCCTCCCCAAGCCGGTAGGTGGAGAAGTGGGCAGTAGGGAGGAAGGAGTCCTTCTTGGACTCGTACTCCCTCCCTAGTCGAGTTGTAGGAGATAGGAGGTTTCCTACTTGGGCTATGAGTCCTACTTCTACTCTCTCTTTGTATGAGTGGAGAAAAGGAAAGGGAAATCCTACTAGGACTTGGAGTCCTACTTCTACTCTCTCTCTCTCTCTCTCTCTCTCTCTCTCTCTCTTGGAGAGAGACTAGCTGCTCATATATATGGGGACAGGGCCAAGGGAACAACATAAAAGTTTTGGAGAGCCTTGCCCCAGCTCTGCCCTCTACCACCATCAATCCGCCACCGCCGCGCTGCCGGCCATCGCCGTTCATCATCGCATCAGTTCCTTGGAGGTTGTCTTCCACCCCTCTCACATGTAGACATCATCTTCGTCGGGAGTTTCTTCTTCTTCTCGCTGGAGCACTATTCATCGTCTACCTATGTCTAGATCTAATCTAGCCGGACAACGAAGTGCTACCAGATCTTCATCGACATGTTCCTGCTTCGTCCGTGAGCTTGATCTCACTTCGACGCGGTACCATTCTCTTTGGATGTGTGGATACCGGTGGAGGTGCGATGGGTGGAGCACTTGATTGTAGGATATGTTCATGGGATAATACATCTCCTTGCAATTTGCTAAGGCTTGTTGCGGGGATCGATGCGTGACCACCCTCGTCATCGACAAACTTCCGCTAGTTTGATCTTCGAGGGTATGATCTGTTACCTTCTCCCTCGCACTAGAATTTTTTGTTTTGCCTAGCATGTTCCCCAACTATGGTATAAGGGCGGTCTATGTGTAGGCACATGTACGGATAGAGGAATCGTCAAATTCTGGCATTATTGATCTTGTTCTTGCTACCCAATTGTCGCAATTTTGACCTTGTCAGTATTGCATGATTAGCGGCCCGAGCCAATTTATGATCTTCGGGTCAAGACTAGTTTGTGAAGTGTACTATGGGTGCATGAAACAACTTTGTCGGATGTCGGTTTTTCCGCAATAGTCAAGAAAAATATTTTGCACATTGGGCTTTTGTGGATTTGGTGAAGTCTGCATGGGGGTCACGCATATAGACAAAGTTTGGTGAAGCTATTGTACTATTTATAGTGCAATGGGGACACACCCTGGATATGTTAAAGGCAAACAATTGAATCATGATGCTTACTTACCATGTAGGTAAAGAACGGATCTCTACGTATCCATAGAGCCCCGTAATCTAGCAAAGCGTGTTAGAGGCGTATACCTTGTTTTTGCAGGGAAGTGATGTGGTATAGTTGAAGTTTGCAATGTGATATACACTACAAGAAAAGTTGGCTTTTACAACGGACGATTTTCGTGGTTGAAGGCTCGTTTTTCTTGGCTAAAAAGTCTTCTACGACAGATGCCCTTCGTGGTAAAAGCCTCGTCACAAAAGAATCTACCATGGTTTTTTCTGACAATGGTGGATCGCACCCTTCAGCCACGAAAACTTGTTCCGTTGTAGATCTGTTCACCAGCCGCATTGACTGCTGACGTCATGCAAAATGCCACGTGGAAAACACCGTTAATGCCAAGTTACACCTGTTAACGGCCACATAAACCATGGTAGAAGCCAGGCCCAACCAAGGCCTGCTAAATATTAAGTGGGCCGACCCATAAGGAGAGCCCAATAATATTATGGTCCGTTACTGTTTCGTCCGACACTATTTGAACTGGACCCAAAAGATGCGGCCAGCAGCGGCCCGCGAACTTTTAGGCCCGTTACTATTTTGGCCTACAGAAGGCCCATGTTGGTACAACATAGTGTGGCCCGTTAGCAGCCTACGCCAAGTCACTCATGTACACTTAAGGCCTGCGGTCAGCCCATCACTGTTATCGTAGCCCATTGTGGGTCGCCTACTAACGGCCCTTCTTTGAGATGGTCTGTTACTGTTCTGGACTTTTACTGTTTCGGCTGTTGATTATTCAGGCCCACAACTGACCTATTACTATTCTAGCTTGGTAAATTTGTCGGCCTGTTACTGCCCTCGTCTGGAAATTTCTCGGACCGTTACTATTCAGGCTCGTTACTGTTTTGGCATTTTACAGTTGTGGCCCTTTACTGTTGAGGCCCGCTACTGTTTTGGCCTGTTATTGTTCTACTATTTTACTATTTTTTGCTTGTTACTGTAATGGGATATTTTTGTTCTGGACTGCTACTGTTATGGCATGTTAATGTTACGACCTGTTACTGTTACGACATGTTACTGTTATGGCTTGTTACTGTTCCGGCCTGTTGCCACATGCGGGTCGGCCCATTACCATTACGGCCTTTTACAGTTTCGTCCTTTCTGAAGCCCATGCCAATATCATAAAACATGTACAATAAGCCAACATTTTTTACTATTCATCATCGGCCGAATACAAGACGGGCCACTAACAAAGCACGATATTGTTCCCTAATCGACCTGCCTGGCGTAGTTACCATAATGACTACCACCATGTGTGGACGGCGTCAACTAAATGCCTACATGGACTATGCGAGTTATCTAGATATTACATCAGCTGTAAACTTCTTAAAATTATTACATATTATCAACTCAAGGGAAAGAAAAATTGGCATTTCAGTTGACAATCAAGTTGATAGCAGAGTACTCAATTTGCTTTCCCAATCGATCACCTGCATCTTCCTTTGAGTGTGACAGCTACATTGGAGGAGACATGATCTTCCAGCCCGCTCTTTGGTGGTGATAGCAATAATTGCAGTCTGAAACTAAGTAATAACAAGTTAATACATCAAACAATACAAACTACTCATTTGACTGATATGACAGGAGCTATGAACTGAAGTTTGCAACTGGTCAATGGTTCAATTATTGACCAACACATCAAACAAATAGGACAAGCAAGCACGCATTAAACAAGTGTGCCTACCGTGAAATGAGCAATCAAAAAATATGTGTGTGTGTGGCTTAGAATTTCAGCAAATATAAACTAGCCTAATCATTTCAACAAATATATATGGAAGCAGTTGTATGCCCTAAAATGCAAGAGATGTTGGGTGACTCAGAATTTGCGCTAAGTCACAAAATGGCATGCAGTTACTGTCATAGCGAAGAATGAACCAGATAGAAATTATAACCGCATCATACGAGAACCTGTAGAGTAGGAATGCAAACCACGAATGAACTATATATTGTAGAGGATAGTTATGTCGTGTCTTAGGACTAACCAGACCCAGAACCAGATGTGAGATATAATGGCATCGCTCGTGAACCTATATAACAGGACAAACAAGCATTAGACAAGTGTGCCTAGAATGAAATGAGCAATCAAACAAAGTGTTTCTTAGAATTTCAGCAAACATAAACTATCGAGGTCATTTCAGCAAATATATATGGAAGCAGTGGCATCTCCTGGAATTCAAAGAGTTGTTGGGTGACTCAGAATTTGCGGTGACCTACACAATGGCATGTAGTTACTGTCATAGCTAAGAATCAACCAGATTGAAATTATAATGGCATCATAAGAGAACTTCTAGAGCAGGAATGCAAACCACGAGTGAACTACGTAGTAGAGGACAGTTATGATGTTTCTTAGGATGAACCAACACTACATAAGGAAGTAATGGCATCCCTTGTGAACCTGTAGAATAGGCTATGCAACCAACATGTTCATTGTTCCATTTTGAGATCTATGCATGAAACAGGAAATAGTTAGTGATGCAGATTTTGAAGAACCAGATGGCAACAACAAAATTATAATTGAATTATTACGAAGAGTTTAAACGGCTACTACAGGATAGCAGAACGATGCCAAGGAGGAAATAATAGAAGGAACTAATCTCAGGACGAACCAGATAGATTCAGCAACTATAGAGCAGGGAATCCACACAAATATTTTCCACTAACTTTAGATTTTGCAAGAATTACATAGTAGCAGGCAATTTCTAGTGTATGGAGTAGCTAAGACATGTGCATGACAAAATAACAGACATGTGGATGACTTAAAATTTGTAAAGCAGCGAATGCAAACCAACATGTCTAATGAACTTGTATGTACTAGCACGAAGAACAGGCGTGCCCAGTGACTTGTATGTACTTGCACGATTACAAAAATGCTTCACTGCGATAGGCTTGAACCTGCTATACTACTGACAAAACTAAAACAGGTTGGAGATTTGGTTAACCTTTGTGAGAGAGGCGTCTAAGCATCGTTGGTATCGTGCGGGTGACGTCCGGGTCACCGAGGGTGCTGCGGTTGCGGTGGCTGTTGGAGTCGGGGAAGCAGATCTTGGGCGATCGATGCCGGCTTGAAAGCGATGGACGAGAGCATCACTGAGGCAGATCCGGTGCAGTGAACGGTGATGGCCGTGCAACTGGTCTGGAGTGGTGGACATGGAACTCTTTGAACTTGATCACGCCAGGTGGACACTAGTGAAGCATATCCGGTATGGTTGGGTAGCTTTTGGTGGCGAGGAAGCAGAGCTTGGGCGGTCGATGACGCCATCGGCATGGTGAACGACACTGTAGCTCCTAGATCCGGTGGGTGAGCGTCGGTGAAGCGGCTCCGCGGAGGTGCACGAGACCGTAGCTCAAGCCGGTGCGCGCGGTGGTCATGGAGGGGACAGAGGAGCTTCGGATTTTTGGGAGGGCCAGCGAGAAAAACTAGGGGAATCAAGACCATAGAGGTGAGCAGAAAAAAATTACGATTGTGCCCCCGAGCTACCGACTTAGCATGACCATTTGTCGTCTAAACAATCGGTAGATTTGGAATTTTAAAATCTAAAGTTTTTGAAACAGAAGGGCACGAAATGCTTTAAGGTCGGTGTGTGGTTTTGCCGCTCGATTGAGAATTTTAATTTGGTTAGCGCCCATCTAATAATAATAATAGAAAAATGGTACTCCCTCGGTCGGTGGGATATTTTGGCTCAAAGTTTTTCGAAACAGTGTGGCAGGAAATGCTTCAAGGTAGGTGGGTGATTTTGTCGCTCGATTGAGATTTTGAATTTGCCTAGCGTCCATCTACTAATAAAAAAAGCTAGTAGACTGTATGCTATCTATCTAGGAATTCAAGGCCGAGAGTCACATCAACTGATCATCCATAAACATTTTTTTGCACAGAAACTTGGATACCTTCGATTCACATAGCATAGGTGGTAAATTTTGCCGCTTGACTCAGATTTTAAATTTGGCTAGCGTTCATGTAATAATATAAAAATGGTACTACCTCGGTGGGGGATTTCGCGTGAAAATGTTTGAAATGGAGGGGTGCGAAATGCATTGGGGTTGGTGGGTTATTTTCCCGCTCGATTACGATTTTGAATTTGGCTGTCGGCCAAGTTTTTATTACTAGAAAAAAGGTTGTGTAGATCGAACGCCATCTGGTCAGGAATTTAAGGCGAGAGTCACATCAACTAATGCCTCCGATTCAAACGGGGTAGGTGGTAGGTTTTGGCGGTCGACTATGATTTTGAATTTAGTGATTTTGAAAATGCAGATCTCCGATACAAGAATATTTGTTTAATATAAGAACAAACAAATGTCTGAGGTAGCTTTGATTCTAGCATGTGAAAATGGTGTGCAACCAAGGTATTCTAATTATTTAGGTATCGGCGTAGACCCTTCTACAGGAAGCACTAACTAAATGGTAGTACTAATTCAAATCAAATAAAAAGCCTGATGCGAAGCAAATACTCCTACTACTACATACTATCAAAATACAAACACCAGCTAAAGTATATGTAGAACATATAAAACAAGATTTCATCACGCATACACTACTATATAGAGAACACCATTTCATCATATAAAAAATGTTTTATGAGGCACACATATGCCCCCAAAACAAACAGATAGCTCTAATATTCCAGCCCTTGCCGCTATGACTGCAGTACAAACAAAGGTGCCACCATAGTTCCATCAGGTACCAAAACAAACAAACATCAGACTATAGCTCCAAATAACACAACCTGGGCAAACACATGCTTGCCCAAATAAGCCTTGATTGTTCACATGAGTGTTATTTTCATCTCCTTGATGTTGCAGTTTGAATCAGATGTGTTGCTGATAGGACTTCCTTTTCGTTTGTTTGATTTAGCACTCCGAATCATGTCGGTTGCTGAAGGAAATGAACAAAACGATCAGCAAAATCATAGGTGTAAAAAAATTCAAGGGTTACACATGAATGACTGCACTAATAACCAGGTGTCATTATGTAGGGATGTAAAGTACACCAACGTTTACGATATCTAAACTTCTTAGACTTCATGCTGCAGAGATCTAATTCGAATACTCCCTCCTTCGCCCATATAACCACCATTTCTCTATCCTCAAATGATCAAAGTAACCTTACTGCATCTTTCCCACCATATGCCCATGATTTCTCAAGGCCAAGGAGAGTATCCAACTCAACCTTTATATGAGGCACCCAAGCTTCCGATTTGCCTATTGATGATCTTACACCAGACCACATGTTTAGAATGAAGTTTCTTATAACCGCAAGGGAAACATCTCCATTATGCCCCTTAGCGATGACAAAATTGCGTCTGGAAATATCATGTGTCTCATGGGGGCACTCAATATAACACAGGTTTGTTGTCACATTGTCGAAGGCAATTATATATCTGGAGTTTATTGTTGGCCAGTAAAAAATGTCCCCTATGAGAGTTGATGGCCTGCGATCAATCTTAGCCAGCATCTCAGCAGGTTCAATCTAGTCCTCCCATTTTCCTAACTCTGATGAGTACCTTTGCACCAGTGCTTGGTTACCATTGGTTACTATCCAAACAACCCAGAAATTGCTGCAATAGTGTGAACACAACTGCCCATGATTTCTCGAACAGAGAATTGTGCCGCTGTCGTACTCATGTCTCTGCCAAATTGGTGGTTCTGGTATCACTGTTTCACTTCCACTAATTGGATCCCAGTCCTTTATCATTTTAGACCCTTGCAGATAATGAAGTAGCACCCTACCATTGCGACATCCGAGTACATATGGTTTGTAGGCTTTATGTACTTCCACCAGCCTATTCATCTTCTGGAAGATGGATTAGTCAAGATTATGATCTGTTAAGAATCGAGTGCCCTCGGAGCTATTGGTGAAAAACCCAAGTAACGACATTCCTCTATTATGTGACAGGGTTAGCCTTTTGAAATCGTTGCTTCCCATGAAGTCCATCCAACAATTTTGGGTGACTGATGCCCTTAGTATGCAAGATGGGTGCGGAGGAAGCCTGGCAAGAATTTGACCAAATACATCACTTGGCAAGTCATTGATTGTTGCATATGTAGGATGATGCAAATAGCACAAGTGCATCATCAGAATTAAGTAAACAGCACAATGCACAATGTGCAACCCTAAAAAAAGAATTGAGTAAACACCACAATGCATCATACAATTTGACAAGAAAATTTATCATCGAAATTTCCTAAACTGCATGCATCTGAAAAACTACCTAAAAAGTAGAATCTGTCAACAAAATAACCTAAACAGCACAAGGAATCAATTAGAGTACTACAAAAGCACCGCAAAATGCTTCAGCATGTCGGAACTGGGAAAAGGGAATGAAGAACTTTTTTTAGGTCACCGAGGAGGACAGAAAGGCCTCCACCTGAATTTTCTGGTTTTATCATAAAGAAGGGGAGAAAAATGGACGCAGCTTCAGTGACTTGGGGAACCCAAGTCTCACGGTGACTTGCCCTAAGATCCACCTTCCATCTTAGATCCAACGTATGATAGTAGCTCAGATTTTGAACTAAAAAGTAAAACTAATCGAAAAAATTGACAAAAAATCAGTAAAGCATCGGTGCCTAGGTTTGAATCCTGTGAAAGTTTCATCCCATTAGGATCACTAGTTTGTGAATAAATAGCTTTTTATGTTCCCAGTATTACTAGTTTAAACTAATATCCACTGCGTCCAGAAAAACCCTAGAGCAGAATACACAAAAGAGGGAGGAAGTCAGGGAGACAAAATCCAACACAGAACTTACAATGGGGTCGACGAGTTCTGAGCAGATGGAGTAGGCGCCGCCTATGAATGATGAGCCACAACAATTGACGTTGAAGAAGCACAGCCACGAGCTGACGCATTCCTAGCATCCCACGCAGCCGTTGCTTTGGCAGTGGCAGCCAACATAGAAAAATTTGTTCCAGCAGCAGCCGATGAGGATTTTGACTGCGCCTCCACCGCTTTCCTAGCATCACTCAACACTTCCCAAGACTCCAGTGCGGTACAAGCATCGGCCTCCGCATCCACTTCACATGTATCCGCTGGCGCTACTTCGGCATCCACCTCTGCTTTACAAGCATCCGTCGACGCAGCAAATGCATCTGCCAAGACCGATTCCATTTCTTGGAAATGCCACCAGCTTATTTAGCTCTCAATGCCCAAACATAAATGCATTCTATCCTTCAGAAAGCCCGCAATGGCTGGAGGTTGGGGACGTACATACCAGCAAACGACGGTGCGGTGGTGTTGAATGGTGGTGCGGCGGGGAAGGTCCGATCGAGGGAGGCGGCCAGACGGAGAATATGATGATGGGGTCGAGGGGCACACGATTGAGCTTCCTCAAACTCAAAACTAACTTTCACCCCACTATATTTTTTTGGTGAACCCCGCCTTTTTAGGGGAAACTCCCTTTGTATTAATAGTAGCAACCACACGACTGATACAAGTTTGTGCACTTACATTGCTCAGTTTCCTGCCTACAAACTTCATGTTTGGGCACTTATTCGTGTGATACAATGAATTGCTAGATAAAATATTCTAGGTGGTAGAAGCCTGCCCTTTCTCTGACATCAAGATCTAGAGTTCAAACATCGACAGAAATTCCACAATCTACAACTACAAGTTTTGGTTTACTACCAGAAACATGCTAACAAATCACTCGCAACTGGAATTAACATCATCATTCATAGATCTCAGAAGGAAAAAAATTGAAAGATAAAAAACCACCGCAAGTTTGAATAAGATGACTGTTGTTGCCAAATATAGTCACATAAAGCCAGGTCCAATATATATGTCATAATTATACATCAAATATATAGATTCATGGACACCACACACCAGCAGAGCAAAACAAAACAGTTATAGTACCTGACTTAATAAACAGTCATCCTCACAAGAGACCCAAACCCTTCAAAAATGAAAGTAGAGCGGTCAATATGGTTTACAGATTTCCTTATCTTTTGCTGGATCAGGACTGTATGGGCATGGAGAATCTAAAATTTATGTCAGGGTCTCATATGCTTCTAGAGCCAAATTGAAAAGATTGCCAGCTCGCATTCCCACCTGTTCCAAGATCCGGTCGTACACCTGGCCAATTAGCTCGTCACCATCCACATCAGGCGACTCGGGAACTAAGTTGTCAACCATGACCTTTTGAAAATCAACAACAGCATCATGAGCAACTGAAATTTATGTATTCCATCCTACAATCAAATCAACTATCCGCTTAGTGGATGTGGCCACTTCTTCCTTCATGCGCCTAATTTGTTCCTCCTGGTGTTTCACTTTCTCTTGAAGGCACGAAATCATGTGTCTATGAGCTTTGTATTTCTCTCGGAGATGGGCAATTGTCAAATCCTTGTAGTGACAAGCACCATTACGCCATGAGCAATATGAGTAAGGTGGAAACTGCAGATAACAAATCCAAAATTAAACTAGATTCTCATTTCAAAAAAAATTAAACCAAATTCTTGTTTCAAAAAAATATCCAAATCCAGCTGGACACATCATGCAAGCTCCACAGTGGTGAAACAGGCTGCACTTCAGGGTTTGCCTCCTTAGCTAGCACATGAGCAGTCTTGGCCTTAGTAAGTGGCAACAAATCAGAATGACTTTGTTTCTGCAAATCATGATGCAAAAAAATGATTAGTATATTTTAGGGGACATTTTAAGTAATAAAGCGCTCTTTATCGAAGAAAAAAAATCGGGGACAAAGCATAGGTTACTGAAATTCCAGCAAGGCAGCTGGATACATAAAAACACTTGTCACTCGATAATGCGTCCTCCATGGGTGGGACGGGCGCATGATGCTAAATGAAATGCAGCAAAACCAGTAAATTTTAGGAAAGAACACATCAACTTCGCAATGCAAAGAAGGATACATGCATTAATCTGATGCCAAGGATTGGGCGTGTTCCCCTTTAACGAAAAATATAATTTAAAGAACTCGGCAATGCAGGACACTAGCAAACAATAATCTGTTTATGAACGATATGCAACAAATTACATCTGCATTGTTCAGCAGAGGACCGTTCCGTGAAATAAAGCCAGGGGCAAGCTTCCCATCCTCATAAGACTCTTTTTTGGCAGCATATACTTACCTATTTTCAGTGGACCTTATAACTAATTGCATGGCTACATCCATGGTCATCCCAGCTTCCTAATGTGGCATATAGATCTACTATTTCAAATAGAAATCACCTAAACAACTATCCGGATGGTTGCGGACTCACCGGAGATTGCGATGATGCGATGGAAAGGTGGACGATGCTGGGTAAAGAAGGTGCGTGACAGGGGAGGTGCACAAATGTGCAAAAACATATAGTGATACTCGTATATAGATAGAGATAGCAATAACACATAAACCAAATCAATTAGTAGTAACCACAAACTCCAAACAGGTTGTAAGAAGACTGTCAACTACTCCCGTATTAATTAACCTAGTGTAATTTAACGTGGCAGTACTATGAGATGGTGAGTACTAGTAAACACAAGGGGATTACTTAATTATTAGTGGAATCTACAGCCAGCCACCAAAAAAATCATGAGCATGCTAAATATATAGATTATAGACCATACTTGGTTAAGAACCTAATGTCCAGCTCTAATTACCCAAATCTAAGATCATTTATCATATTTACGGTTGAGTGTAGTGAGTTGGAGACATCCGTTAACTCTGCATCCATCTCCTCGGCATGCATCTTATGGCGCTCCTGCTCCTCCTCTTCGAGGTCATCGTGGATCTCAAGCTATAACCATAACGACATCATCGCGCGCTGCAACGAAAGTGAGTGCCGTAGATCTACCCAGTGGACGAACGTGCACTCTCACATTCGTAGTTGCAACCCAAGAACCTGCAGCTGAAGTTCGTTCCATCGAATGCGACGTGACGACGGGGCACCAGGGTGCAGTCGCACCAGAGCCGGAGATCCGCATCGGTAACGATGCCGTACCACTCCTCATCTACCATCCATGGTGGCATCTGAACCCAGGAAACATCGTCAATCGAGACGGGCAGAATAGAGAAAAAACCCAAAAGGAGAGAACCCATAAGATGAATTCGAGAAAATAAACTGAGACCGTGAACTCTGGCGCACTTACCCTAACCTGGCTGCCTTGCGGATCAAGATCCCCTTTCGTTCGCCAGACCGGCATGACTGAATCCGCCGACATTGCTCGAAAAAAGAGTGTGCCTTCAAAGCCTAGCGCAGAGGCTTCATGGAGAAGGAAGAGGTAGGGGAGTCAGTCCTCACATTCGCTGGCTACTACTCCGTATTGGATTTAACTCGACCACTAATAACTGGAGCCCGCGCGAGAGACCCCATGGGACCCAAACATCACTCACCTAGTTTGACTTGCATTACATGGAGTACTTTTGGAAAAGAGATCAAAACTCAATAAATAAATAAACCAAAGGCCCCCTCTCTTTTTGTGAAAATCCATTCCAAAACGGAGACACTCACAAATGCATACACACACTCACCCCTATGAATGTAGGTAAGCACACCCTACACCTATGAGCACTTCAGAAATACTGGATCTTGAGACTGATCCGGCAGGGATTGAGCTTGACAAAGTCACCATAGGCACATCGCTATATATTGACGAGAACGTCGCCTCTCACTGCCCTCATAACCATCCTTCAAAGTCGAGCGCCGAGGCTTCGTGGCGAAGGAAGTGCTAGGGGGTCGGAGCTCACATTCGCTGGCTGCTATGGGATGTAATTGAACCACTAATAATGTGGCCCCCGGTAGTGAGCCCATAGACCCTAGACACCAGTGACCATTACAATTACTTTGGGAAAACCGAGCAAAACTTAATATAAACGGAAGGCCCATCTCTCTCTTTTTTGTGAACATCCACTACAAAACGCACACGCTCACAAATGCATACACACACTCAACCCTATGAACGCATGAACGCACATCCTACCCTTATGAGCACCTCTGAAAGATTATGTCTTCAGACTGTCCGGGGGGGGGGGATTGAGCTTGACGAGATCACCATAGGCACCCCGCTATCGACGGGAATGTTGCCTCCTACTGCCCTCGTAACAATCCTTCAAAGTCGAGCGTCGAGGCTTCATCGATAAGGAAGAACTAGAGGAGTCAACGCTAACATTCGTTGGTTGCAATAGGATATAACTAGACCACTAATAACAATGGGGCCCCACGGTAGTGAGCCCATAGGCCCCAGATATTAGAGCAAGCATGGCGTCAAGTCTTAAACATATGTCTAAATGGTGGAGTGGGTAGTGCTAACTGATGGACTGGGTTCCTGCACCAAAACAGGGTTATTGCAGTACTTCTAGCAGCAAATATTTAAAGAGTTTGTCCCGATGGGAGCTCGGCAAACACGAGCCCCCGACCACGTTGTCAATGCGACCATGTTCGCACCCAAACTATGGTTTGGAAATAGAGAGATGGTCAATTTGGGGTCCGGTAACGGGGGTGTAGAGGCCGACAGGGAGAGGAAATTGGCTGTGTGGCAGGCAAGCTTATTTGAGGTGGTAGCGTATGGGTGTACAGATGGTACTGGTAGCCCATTTTGTGAGCATTTTGTTATTGTACTACAAGAGTTCGAGAGTAGTATTCCAGTTTTGGTTACTTAATTATCGGTGGAACCTTTATGTGTTTATTAGTTGCAGTAGTACAATACTTGTTCCAAATGTTCCTACACAAGATGATGAATGTAGAAGATTGTAACATCTCAAAACTTAATCCAAGGTTAACCAAGATCAAATCTACCCAATTTAGGGTTAACAAAAACTTTTCCATTTAAAATCATTAAGCATTCATATGTGTGTGCATTTAAATTAGGAGTTGTTTTGAATTGCCATGTTTGAGTGATCCATTGGTTGTAAAATTATTGTAAGGTGAATTAAACATCATCTAGATCATTCCCAAACAAATCCCAAAGAAAAACAAATCAAAAAGAATAAAATAAGCAAATGGTTACTTTTGCCATTTTAATCACCTAGCCTACTTTGGCTATTCCTAGAACTCAAATCTTAATAGAAACAATTGTGGTTATTTGCACCCCTTGCTAATACAAGTAGTGATGTACCAAGGCCCACTTTGTTTGATCCCAAAAACTTTCAAACACTGAATTTAAATGACAATTGAAAATTGAATGTAGTTCATATGTATAGATCACATTTATTTAAAAACCACTCAAATGAACTCCATTTCAAAAACCCAAGCACACCTAGAAGCTTAAGCATAAGTTACATCACTCTACCAAAAATCAGCTCAAAATTCAAACATTTTGTTCTTGCTGCCATTATGTCGAACAGGTGGCAGACAGAGATCAAACTGCCTAACTATTACTGTTTCTAGTTAAGCCATTATCCCCCATTGCACCATCTCTACTCTCCTCTGTCCCCCTGAGTCCAACCAAGTCCCCAACCAGCTTCCCCCTTAGTCGCAGCACTAGTGCAGCACCGCCCATATGAGGTCATCGTCGGCCAGACACGGACAGCATGCCAGGGACCGCGCCGTGCCAAACCAGCATGCCCACTAGCTCCGCCCAACCCTACCGCCGCCCACAGTCCACCCCTCGATCAACCCCAGCCCCTGGACCACTCCCCAGCAGCGCCGCCCTTTCTCTCTGCGAGCAAGCCAGAGCGCGATTGCCGCTAGCACGCAGCAGACCACGCCTTGACCCCATACTGCGCACGCCGCTCCGTCTTGACCCCAGCAACCCACCAGACACGGTCGTGCATCGCCACGCGACCCACAGTCGCCGTGATCGCTGTCGAGCACCGCCTCTTTCCCTCAGAGCGCGAGACGCTCCCGACCACAATCCACCGCCCCTAGCGTCGCCATTAAGCCATAGAGGACCGCCAGGAGGCAAGCGACCGTCCGCCTACGCCGCCCATGCCGATAGCCCTCTGTATCATCGTCACCGATGAGCTCGTCGTTGCCCCCTCAGTCCTCTCCTCGAGTCTATATAAGGAGGCCTTCCCCAGCCTCAATCGCCACACCATTCGACTCCCCTCTCACTCCCAGTCCTTCCCCACCTCTCGCCAGAGCAGCTCGAGCAGCAGGCCGCTGAAATTTCACCGGAGGCAGCCGCAGCAGAGGAGGAGACGCTGTCGTCGATTCTGTCCACCTCAGCCCCTGCCACGACCTCGCCTGAGTCCGCCGTCGCCGTCTAGTTCGATTGCCCGCCTCACCGCACTAGCTGGAGCCCTGGTACGTCCCCAGTAGACCCCCATCGTCCGTTTAGGGTTCGGTCTTGCCGGCGACGAGTCCGTCGTCGACGACGACTGTGAGACGTTGATCCGCGTTCTAATCGTGTGGCTTAGATCGCTTGATACCGTTTCGGGTTTTAAGTATCACTGACAAGCGGGACCAACCTGTCAGCCGCCCTCTGCGCCGCTGAGCATCACTGGGCCGGCCCATTTTCTTTCCCGCGCTAGCCCACAAATTCAAATGGGTGTTTTTCTATTTAGACTTAAAACTATTTCTGTCCCTTAGTTCAAAAATCAATTCAGGAAGATTTACTAAACCAAATTGAGTGATTTCAATTTTGTTGGAAAGATTTTGAAAAGATCTATCCAAGACCGTTGGATTTAATTCATTTAGAGTTAGAGATCTCTCCTAGTAAAAATAACAAGATAGAAGCATTTGCACATTCAAACATTTTTCTAAAATCAACCATAATAGATTTTGAGTTGATTCCAACTCTCAAAAATCACATTTAACCATACCTATCTGAATATGTAATAATATTAAGGTTTACATGCAGTGACTTTGGACTAGTACAAAAATAATGCTATATAGGCATTTCTAGTCACTTTAAATCATTAAATATTAAATTTAAACTTATTAAAATATGATCCAACATTTAAATCACATTCCCATATGTTTAGAATATGTGGTGATGACATGTGTCCACATGATCCCATATTTTAATTGGAGAATATTAAATCTTAGTTAATTTCAATGAGTAGAAATTACTTTTCTCAAATAAAAAGAATGAGGCTAGTTAACAAAACCTTGTGATGCTTGTGATGATAGTAGATCATCAAATGTGTGCCTTAGCGTGCTAAGTAAGCATTGTTTGGTGATTGTGTATCTCGTATGTATTTATAGACGATAGTACCGACCAAGATTTCGAGGAGGAGGAGTTCTACCAAGAGGAGGAGGAAGAAAACTTCAACCACTACACCAACCAAGGCAAGCCATCATTAACAATGCAAGCTAACCCTTGCAAGCTAGATAACCTAAGAAAGATGCATTAGGCATACTTTGGTTATACCACTTTAATTACTACCTACCCCAAGTTTTATTTCCAAGCTTTACTTTCCTTACTTTACCAAAGTTCTTTACTTGTTTGAAGGTAGCATAAAAAGTATAAAACTTGACTCATCTAGATAACCTTAGATGTCATTATATGGCCTGAGATTGAGATTAGCATCCCACCTTAGTGAACACTCTTAACTTAGTAGTTTAGAGCTAAACCAATACTTGATTCACTTTAGATGGGAATGCTTGGTGAAAATGACTTGCGAAAACCTTGGAATGATGAGTTATTCTATTGAGATGTTTTGACATGTGTTGAGAAACACAAATGGTTTATGATGATGAAAATGTTGATGCATGAGCCTTAGCCCTTTTACAAAACTGATGGTTGGGTTCGGATCCGATACCATTCCAATTTTACCATACAACCACAATACCTGAATTGGGTAAGGCTTAGCCAGAAGTTTATATGCATTAGTATTAGTTCCCTCGTGGGAGAGGTTTGAGCTGAGGCTACCTCTCAATGTTGTCCACCTATGAAGTGCCCAAGATGACAGATGGTCATGGTTGGGAGGCCATACTTATAGGAGAGGTGCTTATACTAGGGTGTTTAAAGGAAAGGTTATGTTTGATTATCTGCATACTAAGTATGATGATTCAGGGTTATCCCTGACAGATGTATCGAATCTTGTGGTGAAAGTGTACCACCTCTGTAGAGTGTCAAACTATTCGAATAGCCGCGCCCGCGGTTATGGACAGTTGGAGTGGCCATACTGTTCCGTTGTGAGATGTTTTCAAAATGACTTATGATATCAATGATGAATTTTCACTTGACCACAACAGAGTTGTGATTATGACACTAGCTTCCCAACTTAAGTGATTCTAGAACTTTATTTTATCTTTCTTTGTTTCTGAACTCAGCTTAGGTTTCAAACTTAACTTTACAAATAAACTTAGAGTTAGGAATCCTACTAGAACTACCTTACTTGTTAGTGATAGTTTGCGAGTACTTAAAGAGTACTCATGGCTTTTGTCCCTGGCTATTCCCGTGGCCAGACTATGAAGGAGACTACCAAGATGAAGGACAACAGGACGGCTATGATAACTAGGACTATCTTCCATCGTCAGCATTGCCTGTGCCCTTGAAGATGGACCCCACCGCTACGCTTATTATTTACCCCGCTGCTTGTTGTATTAAGACTGGATCATGAGATTATTTATTTGTGTAAGACCTTATTATGGTTTGTAATAGATGATGTACTGTGATATCCAATCTGTTATGTCTCGCAAAAATGGTAATCCTGGTATTGTGATGTATGACATAACATTCATCTAGGATTAAAAATTCTGGTGTTGACAAGTTGGCATCAGAGCCATCATGACCATAGGAGACCCTAGTTAGAATGGACGTCCGAAAAAAAACTTAATTTCAAAACCAAAGTGAGTATTTATGAAAAACTATTTCCTCTCTTACCCTTGGGAATTCATTCTTTCTCAAAATTCATGTTCCTCCAGTTTATAAATTACTACATAAAATTTGACACACTTGATCACTTCACTAACTTCCTCATCCTTAATTCTTGTAGATGGAGACTCAGTTCAGCAAGTTCTACCAGTTGAGAAACAGAGGCCAACTGATCTTCGAAAGGGATCTAGATTCACTGTCTGAGCTCTTGGGACGCCCACATCCGGAGTTTCTTGGAGCTCAACTTCCTGGACCTCCAGGAGGAGATTTACAACGGCTAGTCACCGCTGATCTTCGAGGAAGTATAGAAGCACCAACGTCCGGGAGAATCCAGTTCTCCGTAAGAGAGAACAACTGGCTAGATGGATTAGCTAGGGAAATGCATGGAGCTCTCGCACGTCTGTGTGCCCTGAGTATCAACCAAATCCAAGGAACCCGCTTTGTTCATTATGCAAGGCGTGACTTCATGGGAATGCCAATGGAGATGCCAAGTCACCCGGAGTTGAAGCGTCAAGTGGAGAACCTTGACTTCCTGCTGTACGACCACCAGAAGGAATTGGACAATGCTAGGGAGTTTGCCAACCACAACCTTGCCATTGCCGCCCAGAAGGCCCAGACTTTCTCACTGCTTGTTAAGGACCGTCAGTCTCTTCGCCGCCAGCGCAAAAAGAAGGATCACATCATCGCATGTGTTCGCAAGAAGGTGGCCGACCTCGAGAAGACCATCAAGGAGCAAGAAGCTCAACTTGCAGCAAAGGAGGAAGAAGAGGAAGGTGAAGACATCCAGGGAGATATGGATTCTTACCTCAAAAATGATGATGACTTTCTGGAGGAGGATGCCGTGGACTTCCACACTGACGATGACGACTCTGACTTCATCGATGATGAGTAGATGCACAAGAGCACTGTCGTAGCATGAGATGTATCAGTCCCAATGTATCGTAGCTTGCAGAATGGTTCTTAAAACCATCTGATTTCCTTTGATGTGTGGTGTGTGTTTGTATCGTGTGCTTTGCTTGAATGAATGAAAAGAAGTTAGTTGCAAAACCTGAGTCAAACTCAAATTTTTAGCTTTGAAACCAAAACCATGAACCATAAAACTTTCCCTCTTACCCCTTTATCTATCTCAATCTTCAGATGACTCGTGGAAACCCCGGAGGGAGCAGCTCATCGTAGGACCCCATGCTGTAGATTATGCAGATGTTAGTGGCAGGCCGTGAAGCAAGCAGGGAAGAGCGCCCGCACCCCTTTATTATTTGTTGCACTCTCGAGTTCTCAGAAAATGTGAAATAAATCCTGAACATTGGCCATGTCGTATATTATGCATCTACAATATTCGGTCCCACAATAAGATCTTATGTGACTTGTGTGAATGAAAAAAAACCCTAAGAGAACAATATCTTGTGTTCATTTATTCATTTTGTGGTGGCCAGACCATGTACTAGTAATATTTTTGGGATGGAAATTTATAGATGAACTATATAAATATGATCTATGTTCATGATTTATTTCACATTTTTTGAAAACTTGGAAGTGCGACATGCAATAGCTTGTTGCCGGTGCAACTAGTTGCAAATTGTAATTTCCGCCGTGGACGTACCTAGTGGCTCCAAGCACATGATGCATGTAGATTCTCACTAGAAGGTGGAGCCGACCTAAATAGGGCCCACATTTAAGTGAATCAGAGCCACACAAAGTCATGCACGTTGCCTGACTTGAGCGAAATCTGGTGTCCGTGCATGTCTCTCATTTTGCTGCGCGGTTGCATGCTGTACACGTGTAATTCCATGTACCTTGTACTAGAACATATATGAACACATGCAACATGGCAAAATACCACCGACACACCCATACCGTGCATTATATCCGGTGTATATATTTTGAGTTCTGTGTTACGACTTATGCATGTAGGGGAACAAGATGAAAGTACATGTGTCCATGTCGCGGCTACTAGTAGTAGTAGTAGTACTACTACTACTACTAGATAATGCTGCACCTCTGATACGTAGTAAGTAGGAGTATTGTCAAATTATTAGCTACATGGCGTGCTAGTCTAACATATAGTGAAGTCTAGGCGGCGGTGTCCTCGATGCTGCTATTGACTAGACAGAGCAAGCAAGTAAAATCTCCTCCCTCGTTTTTTTCTTTGTCTCTCCATCTTCTTCCCCAGTCCCCACTCCGCCCACGATCTCCCCCGCACTCTCTCTTATCACCCATTCCTAACGCTCCCCTCCTCCTGCAAAAAACCCCAGCCGCACTTGGCATCTGGCTAAATCCATCTGGCTATGATGGCCGATTCGAAGCTCAGCGGGCGATGCAAGTGGGATCAACTCAGCATGAATGATGTCGACCTCATCGTTCAGCGTCTGGACATTTCCAGCACCTTCAGGCTAGCCGCATGCTACAAGCTGCTCTACGACCGTATCGCCAACAACAATGGTACGAAATGGACTTTCACCATTGGAATGAACCATTCCTACTGATGCCTCAGCCTGCTTATTGGTTCGACGAGCATATGACGGTACGAGGGTACATCGTCTGCATGACATGGTGTACAACGTGGTGCCCCTCGACCATATTTGGTGCACCGCCATCCTGCCCTTCATGCATGAAAAATCCTAGGTTAGCATGAACGGCGACTGGCTCGCCGCCGTGGAACAGTGCGGGGCCTGGTGCCTAGCAAACATCTACACCTATCGAGTAATCGACGTTCCCTCGATGGATACTTGTGGCATTTAGGCCGCCTCACATCCAGTATATAACATGTAATGCTACTAGCCAGCCAGGGTTCCCCCAGCTACCTGTACTCATTTCTGAACTCATGCATATTTCAAAAGTTTTTTTGGTGTATCCAGAGGTATGGAGAAAAGTTCAATAAGTCGTGGGATGGATCTCTTGAGATGTTGAAGATCGTAATCTGCAGAGTGCCCACAGAAGATGGGGGTTACACAGGCTATAAGCTCCTCGCGTTGTTCGACGGTGAAATCGCCCACCTAGAAGGCGATAGCCAAGTTTGGAGATGTCTGGAGCATTCACATCATGGAAGACGATAGTACTATGAAGCCATTGAACACGGTGGTCTCATTTTTGCGGTCGCAAGTCAAGGCTGTACCAACTGTTGGGATCCCACATTGGAAGGTAATTCTAGTTCCATGATGATACATTGTGAGTGATTCAGTGAACTTGTTCTTTAACTACCTTGTTTATGTTTTACCTTTCATATGACTGAATGAGCACACCCTTTATGTCCTAAAAAATGAATGAACCATTGCTAGTAATGAATTAGTACTAGTAATATGTCCTCCAAAAATATAGTGTATGACAATGTCCCTATACTAGTAAGTTGTTAAAATATGAAATGTATTATTAACTAGCATCTCAATTGTGAGTGCAACACAATGAAGCCCGGTTTCTTTATCTGTTTGTACTTTCACGCCCTCCTCGGATTGTAGGAATCACATAGGATTTTTGTAGGACACCAATCTTTCCTTTTTGGATTTTGCCTCGGGATTTAGAGGAATTGTGTAGGATTTGGATCCTTAGGATTTTTTATAAAATGTTGTTTGATTCAAAAGAGTATAATCCTTAGGAATTCCTTCAAAGGATTCCTTTGCACTCTATTTTGGAGGAAAATTTCCATCCACTCCAACCTCTTTGTACAATCCCATTGGTTTTCCTGTGCAATCAAACACTACTTGATCCAAAATACTGTAGTCATCTAATCCTATAGGATTCAAGTGGACATGCCTCTATATCAATAAAAATTGGCGCTTCCTCTTTTGAAACTTACAACAACTAGGAAACTAAGATAAGCAATAAATCCAAATATTCGGAATAGAAAAATAAGAAATGCAATTTCTAATGTTGTTAATTTATTGAGTAATATTATTGTCAGGATTTGCCTATTCACACTATTAGCATGAACAATGAAGAATGCTGGTGTTAGAATATGTATGCTAGTAATGCACTTTTTATCTTGAAGATGTTGCATGAAACAAGGAGCTTCCGTTTGTAATCCCATCACCTATTCTGAATGATTAGCCAGACATGTGGTTCCTTGCTCGATCGACTGATGGTGAACGTGTGATGATCATAACTACAATGTATGGAATGGGAGTTACCCATGGCGAAGAGGGTGAAATCATTCCCCATGCTCAAAATGGGAATAACCTACACCTATATCTTGCCTCTCGTCTCTACATTTTTGAAGAGGATCCTAGCACTACTGGACCTCCAGGGGTCATTGTTTGGAGGTAGGTTAATAGCCTAGGCGACAACTCTATGTTTCTCGGTCTCAATTATCCAATCATTGACAATATGATGAAGAAACACGGATGCAAGGCTCCTGATGGCACATTGTTCCCATTCATGAGAAAAAACTGTGTGTACACAACATATAGGACCTTTGCAGAATACAATTCCCTCAGATTAAATGCTGCAACCTGTAGCTAACTGAAGGTGAGCCTGTGGCAATTATCAACCTTCCCAAAGATGGTTCGAACTGTGTGCAACATGTGGCAATTTGGTTTAGGCCTAGTTTAGGTGTGGTAGGATCATTGTGCCGTCCCTAGACTGAGCTGTGGATCTTTCTGGTGTATCGTCGTGTCATCTTTTTTTGCATCGTGTTCAACAGTTGACTGTTAGTACACTGGTCTTTAGTGGCCAGCTTGAATCAGTTTATATGAGCCCTGCCATGCTTTTGTAATTAGTATTGCCTTCCACGGTATAATCCATGTAGCGGTGCTTATTTCGTAGCGTGATTTCTATAATATAGGTTTCAGTATTGTGACTGGCTTGTATATACGCGACTCGTGCAGCTTTTTTTGAACCATCGCACTTTGTGCAGCTTTGTGTTTTGATAGGAATGTTCCTTTTTTCCTCTTAGCGAACATGGAAAAGTAGGTCACTGGTTCTTATAGGGCCATGAAACAGGTCTTAACTGGGTCGTAATTGATCTTGGCTCGGTACGCCAAAGCAGGCCGAGATACCCTAGGATGATAGCCGCAAATGTTTATGCCGATTTTCTAGAACAAAAGTTAATGCGCACCCTTCCAAAAAAGAAAAATTGTTTATGTAGACCCCATATTGTCTCTAATACATGGCATACTTTTGGCGCTACCGTGAAATTATTTGTTCAATACAGTATGTCTCCTTGCTCATTCTTCTGTATGTGAAATGAACAAGTCAAGCTCTGATGTGACATGAACAAGTCATCTGTGATGTAGTGACATTGTAATGTCTATGCTAGTGTACAAACTGGTTGTATCATTGTGTTCGAAACTGTGAACTAAATGTGAGAATTCTGAGCCTTTTTGCATGATGACAATGCCACATGTTGGTGATAATTGTGGCATGTACTAATTTGATCATACGGAAGCATGCAACTTCGAGCAATCAGTATAAGCTGGTGTTTACCCGAGCTGTCTGAAGCTGGGCAAGTCAAGACCATCATGTCTGTATCGCCTACAGTTTATATGGCATGATTACAATGTTTTGAGTACATCAAATCGATTGGGAACTTAGGCCGATCCAAAGCCACCCAAACCATCTCGAAATATATCCTTTGCTAAAAAGATGATTGAGCGTTGTAAGACTTGATATGGCACGATTTTATGTCAATTAGTCAAACTCCCTCTAGTACTTTTCATGTTCGAATCCTACACTACCCAAGTTCCTCGCTATGTAAAACTCTTAATTAGGCGCAATATCGGTCACTTTTCTCCCTTTCCAACTTCATGCTTCTGGATCTAGCGTAGGTATTGTGGGGCCCCCGGATTAATCCTCCGAGAATCCCTGTTATGGATACAACCACGATCCCATGATCAGTTAGTCGTGGCACATAACAGACAAGCATCAAAGTAAACATCCAATACATAACAGATACATGTCATACCTTAGTTGCCATTATGGCTACATCGATCAACATCAGCGGAAGTTGATTAAGCATAGAGCCCGAGCCATGCCTTAACCTATAGGAAACTGACTAGGGGAACATCCTAGCTCGCTTAGCTGTCAACTTCATCCTCTTATTGATATCTGACCAAGTTAATAGCCAGGGACAATGCCAGTGAGTACTTTGAATGTACTCGCAAACCACCTTAATATAACAATAATAACAAGAGGATATGCATTATGGCTGTGGTAGTAGGAGGGCCTCAAGAGAGGTTCTTTTCTCAAATAGTTTCTCTTGTAGATATAGCATCTAGATATCTTTGTTGAAAACTTTTGTAAACCATTTTGGAAACCTCTTGAAAAGTTTTGTAAACACTAGGATTTGGGGTACCCATTTGTTCCCGTCTTCAGGTCGTCCCACGACCAAACTCCTTTCTCCTCCTTCTGACCATCCCATGGTCAAAACCTTTCTCCTTTACGACCATCCCATGGTCAAAACATTTCCAAAGGCATTTCTTTTCTGAAGTCCTTTTTGAAAACAAAACCAGCACCGATCTACAACAACCTTCCCAACTGTCCATGACCACGGACACGGCTATTCGAATAGATTTACACTCTACAGAGGTTGCACACTTTACCCACACCATCTGGGTACACTACCCTGTTCTACACCGATCGTGGGTCTAGTAACCGATCAAGACTCTCCGGATGCCCACTCCAATATAAGTGCCTACCCAATGAGTGTTGTTCCCCTCAACACCGGGACGTCGGGTACCGAGGACCAACGGAGCGCTTTTTCCACTGCACAAGTGTGCGCTTTCAATGGGGGGCTCATAGTAACGCGTGCAGGCTCGTAGACCCTTCGTTGTTATAGCTTTGCTTCGGCTAAATCGGGGTCTCCAAAGGGTATGGTGTATTACACCATCTACCACACTAGGGACAAGTAGGTGTCATCAAGGGGGTTGTACTTAATAGTACAAAAGTGTAATAGTTCAGAGGAGCCAAACCACTACCATATATACATCAACATATAGTAAAACAATGCAGTTTTAATAAACAGTAGATAAAACATGCATAAGTAAAACAGTAGGACAAGGCTTATGAGCAAGAAGGTGGCTTGCCTGCGATCAGCAATATGGCATAAATGTCCCTGGACTTCTTCTTTAGATAACCAAGAATACCAATACCAATAAGATCTCTTCTTCTCGGTGTCAATACAAGCACATCTATTGTCATCATCGAGTATACATGCAAACAAGCAAGACCGCAATCAAAACAAGGCATACAAGCAACAATACATACATCAGACAATGAACAATACAAGTTTACCAATCAGCAGGTCTTAGGAAGAACGGATTTAATAAGATTGGCCTTATCTTGGAAACAGGGAAGAAAATCCCTTAGGATTTAGAGCCGAGGAACTACCTAAGAGGGGTTTTGGAACAAGGACATATTCTATATGATACCATTGTGTAGAAATGATACCAACAGATAGGAGTTGATAGAATGAAACCAACAGAAGTGGTTTCACTATTTTAGCCCTTTTCTTTAATTTATTATGAATATTCTAGTGATAAAAACTCTAGTTTTAGGAGATAATTCACCAGCGAAGTTCTGGAGCTCCAAAAATTATTTCCTTGGATATTTCAGTAGGTTTTTATGTACTGAATAACTGAGAGTTGGAATCACTCCAAAATAATTACCAGAATGCCCTCAGGAAATTCCCAAAGGTAGTTCTGTGGTTTTTTTTGTCTTTTTCACCAAATTAAAACTACAAAAGCTTTTGAGTTGATTCCATGGGAACATGGTAGGAATTTAGAATAAATTTCTGTAGAAATTGGAATTACCCAGTTTGGATATCAAGAACTACTGGAGTAGTTTATTTAGTGAAATGAGTCTACATAGAATAGTTTAATTCATTATAATTGAACCAGAGCTCTATAAAATTTGATCTGCTGGGGTTTGATAGGGGTTGATATGGAGTTTCACTGGCAGTTGGAATTAGGTCAATACCTCTGTTGGTTTGACCTAGAAAAATTCCTAAAGGTAGATTATGGCTGTTTTTGTTATTTTTACCAGAGGCAAAATAGGAAGTAAAAAGTCATGGGGTCAAGGTCAGAAGCAAGATATCTCACATACCTTTCAGTACTGAGTGGAATCACACCAATTGGATTTACCGAACTATCAGAAATAAATAAATAGTGGAAGGGAGAGATCTTAGTAGAATAATTCCCAGAGAAATCATGAAAATGATTTTGGGCGTAAGGCTTGTTCTGCATGATGGGAAAAACATATAAGAATGAGTAGAAATTTAGATTTGGATAAAAATAGGTGTTTTCCATTTTTTATGCATTTAAACCTAGTAGGTATTTTCTGATATCTAGAGAAATATTTAAAAGAAAAGGGGGTAGAGGGATTACTGGGCCGGAGTTTGACCGGATCTGGGCCGCACTATGCAGAACTGACCCATCCGGCAGCTGCTCGCATGGTAGCGTGGTTCAAAAGGCCGCAGGGCGGGGCCCGCCTGTCGACGACCTTGGGCTGGCTAAGGGGTACGGAGGGATCTGGACTGTGCGCGCGAAAAGATCCAACGGCACAGGGCCATCTTCTTCTCCCAGCGTGGGAGATAGGGGTCGAAACCCTAGGTCACGACGGCGGGGTTCAGGGAGCACACCGAGGGGGATCAGAGGCGATGGGGAGGCGACGACGTGACGCGGTGGCTCAAGGCGATGCCGGTGATGGGCGGGAGCGGTGGTTTACGAACATAGGCGAGATCGCGTGCATCCGCGGCGTGGCCAGCTTCAAAAGCTCGCCGGAGGGCGCTTCTGGGTGGCTGCATGTCAATAGAGGGTGACGGGGACGGATTCCGGGGCCCACCGTGAATCTGTGGAGGTCCTTGCACGGCCGCAGGTGCTATGGAAAGACTAGACCACCGATGGTGCTCGAGGTAGGGCATGCAACAAAGGCGGCGCCTCTGGGGTTCCTGCAGCAGATAGATGCCAGGTTCAGATGTAGGGGGAGGAGAGGAGCTCTGCAAGGTCACATGCAAGGGGAGAGGGGCAAAGGAAAAGGAGCTTAGCTTGATTTCGTGTAGAAGGCCGAAGCTTTTCTTCTCTTCTCTCTCGAGTTGCACATAGCAGTGGAGGGGGAGGGGAGCTCTGGGAAGGTTAGGTGGGTGGTGAGGGAGCAAATGAGAGGTATAGGGAGGAGCGGGGTGGCCTCTGGCCCTTTTTATTTGGGGTAGATGTGTTAATGGTGGACTAAGCTTATTCTAGGCTAAGGTTTGGTCCAAGGCTCTCCCATTGGCCAGGATGGGCGATGGAGAGAGGTGAGGAAAGGTCCTGGTCATGCTGAGAGACAGAGAAGGCTAGAGGTGGCTGCTGTATTGAAAAAGAAAGAGTGGAGATAAGAAAATTCCATGGTCTCCTTCAAAGCCAATCACAAAGGACAAGAAGGAAGGGTGTTGCTACAATGGTGGTCGACCTGGGTGTGTCCTGGTGCTGAGGAGATGTACTGAGCAAGTTTTTATGAAAGTTGGAGAGAGTTTAGATTATGAGTTTGATTTATATCAAGTCTTGGTCATATGGTTGCTTATGAAGAACTTCTTAGATTTGTACCAGGTCCAGATGATCCAATGCTTCTGGTAGATAGGTATAGACAAGGTATAGCTCCATGAATTATTTGAGATTTATTGGATGAATTTTGGTCCACTTTATATCAAGTATTCAAATAGTGCAGAAGTGGTTTTTAGGGTTGGATTTGATATTTTTGAATTGGACAGGTGGAATTTTTGATGTGAGATGGTCCCAAATGTGAATACACACTTAGGGGAATTTTCCCAAGATTTATTGTGTCTTAAAAGTATTTAAAACAATTACTATTCCATTTATACCATTTAAGAAAATAGGCAAAAAGAAATAATAAAGTTATTAAAAAATATTTATTTTTGATATGGGAAGGTAGGTTATGATATATGGATCTCAATTGAGCCAAAATTTGGGGAAGTGCTGTGGTAAAAACCAAACTTTCCTTTAGGAAAGGAACTTTGGAGATTTTGACTATTAAAGAGATTAATTAGATTTGGAGCCATAATAATTATGGATAATATTTGATAAATCTTGATGACCAAGTTAGATGATGTAGACAAGGTGTAGAAAGCATTTTTAACCTTGGGATTGGAGAATCCAAGTTGATTTTGGTGGAATACCCTAGATTAAGTATCTAGGGTGATGTTAATTTCATACCATCAAAACATGGGTGTATCTTGGAGCTCAGAGCTCACCTTGATGGAAGGGACAGATGGATAGTTAGACCAAGTCATATATATGATCATGGAAGAAGGATTTTGGATTGGTTACATGTGAGGTGGTATGGAAGTGATGTTAAACTTTGCTGAAAAATAAGGCTGCCATACGAGATGAGTCATGATGCCTTACAAACCATGTGGGTTTAATAAGCGCAAAGATCCACTTGGATCAAGTGAAGTAGATATTGATAGACCTATATGATTATAACACAACCATGCAAAGATTTTTTCCATAGAAGGTTGGATGGTGGTGTGAGCTTCTATCAAAGTAGGCATGTTGACTAGATTTGCAGGAATATTTATTTTCTTGCCTGCAAAACCATCAAGAACAAGTGGGTTGGAGGATGATATAACCAAGGGAAAGAGTGGGTCTTGGTATCTCTTAGGATGGTCAACAAGATGGTTCAAATTCATTTTCAAAAATGCACAAGGGTTGATAACAGGAGACATTCAAAAAGGTGATGTTGAAACAGATTCCAGACTTAGCCAAATTTGGCAGAATTAGGGTTTTTGACTAGAATATGGGTGGTGATGATTTTTGTGGGATGCAAGGTACAAAGGAATCATAAATTGGCTGATGTTTAAGTGTAGAGGGAGTAGAAAGGATCCATGCTTGATATTCGTCCTCATTGACTTGGAAGCTTCTAGAAGGGATATCTCCAGAATTGATCTGGTTAAGGGTTTTAGATGATCACCTAGTATCTAGAGATCAGATCCAGCTTTGTATTCTTGCTTAGGGTGTGGTGATTTGGAACCATCTTGATCCTAGTGATGAGCTCCTAGAGTATCTCATACTATCTCCTAAGCAGACAAATCAAGCAGCAGATCAAGGCAACTCATCTTACAAACCAAGCAAACCTACTACTAGGGTTACCATCAAGCCTAGCTCGAGGTAAGGATGGGAATTTTGAAAAGGTTATGGTTTGGATAAGATAAGAGTCCTTGGTATCTCTACCAAGAGTAGAATTCAAAATCTTTAAAAAGAGGTTTTGGGAAACCTAGAGATAAGAATGGTTGAAGGTTCTGTCTATAAAACATAAGGATATTATAATAGGTTGCTCTCCATAGTTTAGGGAAACCGAAGCTACTAAAATAGTTGGTTTTCAAAGGATTCTTGGCTTAGATTTTGAAGTGCCAGAACATTTGAGAATATGGAAATTAAGCCAAGACAGTTTTAGGAAGTAGCTTTTGTCAACCGGTGTTGAGGTAAGAAGTATATCTTCTAATACACAATCATAATCATAAACATAGTCAAACAACAGGAAAACACTTTATCCCTAAACAAGAAAAAGTTTTTGTTCCCCCTAATTTTTGCATTCTGGACAACTAATCAGGGTTGCTGAAACTGGGATGTTACAAGTATAGCCAGGTCAGGTGGACCATCGACCTTCAGTACAATGTATTTTTACTACTCAGCCTATGAAAACGAATATTTCAACCACACTTCGGAAAAAAACTTCCCATATTCTTATTTCAAAAAATCCCTTAATTAGCCTTTCGTGGTGATCAGAGTATATATTTTTTAGGGTACCAACTGCATTTTTTTTGAGCATGGGGTATGAACTACATTGAATTTTCACTAAGGACCTAGCAAAAATATTGCACATTCGACCCAACACTAGCCCAAAACCTTAAAAATTTATCCTGCAGGGTTAGGAGGACTGCCGACCCCTGACATATTGAGTACACTGAATTTTCACTAAGGATGTTATTATAAAATAGTACTACATTCTACCCAACTGTGGCCCAAAACCTCGCTAATTTATCCTTTCGGATTTAGGTCGGCCATGGGCCTCCAACCCTCAACACATTGTTACTTGGTTTTTTAAGCATGAACCACACTGAAGAAGTTTCGGTAAGGAGCCCACGCTAAGAAGCCTATTGGTTCACAAGATTGGACTTTTTGTATCACCCAAAATCGTCTTAATTTAGCATTTCTGTGCCATTCTGATAAAGTATAGGACATGCTTCTCCTACCCATGTTGTATTTATACAGAGCATTTAGCATTTTTATGGCAAGTCGTCAGGGTTGCTGCCTTTTCATTTTAAGTGATTTCAATATTTCTAAATGTAATATTTTCTAGGAGTGGCATAGATGGTTCTGGTTTAGTGGAAGTGCACGTGGTTCCCATTTGTTGAAGTCTTGAGTTCGATTCCTAGGTTTTTAATATAAATATATAATATATAGTATAATCTCTATCGTTCTTTTACATTTTTTCTAGAATACACACATTTTGTTACACAGAGAAGGCTGACATCTGGGACCCAGCAACATTGCCAAGGTCAAAACAGCGGAGTCCATCATACACACGTTGCATTTGCAGAGACGCTGAGATGTTGGACCCAGCAAAGACCTTATACAGATGTTGCATCGAGCAATCAATGTTTCATTTACAGAGAGACTGATATGTGGAACCTAGTAGCGCGACCTTATACAGATGCTGCATCGAGCAATGTTGCCAATTCAAAATAGGGAGGCTTGAGCGAGAAAAAAGTTCAGCATGCACACATTTCTTGTAATGAGAGGGTAAAATGAGGGACCCAGAGCGTGAGCAAAAAACAGATTCTTCAAGCAACACTATGTAGTTCGGAACAGGGTAGCACTAGAGAAGAAAAAAATTCCATCATACCCATGATTCTTCTAATGTGAGGCTGACATAGGGGACCCACTAGCCTGAATAAACGGCTGATTCAGCAAGCAACGCTATCAAGTTCGGAACACGAAGGCACGACTGAGGACAAAAAATCCATCATACACACGTCTCTTGTAATGAGTGTATGACATGTGGGGCCCTGGAGGTTGATTAAACGGTAGATGCATCGAGTAGCGCTATCAACTTCAGAATAGGGTAGCGCGAGAGAAGGAAAAATTCCATTATACACACGTTTCTTTTAATGAGAGGATGACATATAGGTCCCAACAGCCTGATTAAACGGTAGATGCGTCGAGTAACGCTACAACTTTGGAAAAGGGTAGCGCGGGCGAAGGAAAAAATTCCATCATACACACGATTCTTCTAATGAGAAGCTGACATGTGGGACCCAGTAACCTGACTAAATGACAGACACCTCGAGCAACATTATCGAGTTCAAATCAGGGAGGTGCGACCGAAAAGTATGGTCCACTAGAGGCACTGACGTCTGGGATCCACACGCCTCAAAAGAGTCCGACGAGACAACATCGCGCAAGGAAACAAAAATCTTTCTTCTGCCACGCGCCACCCGAGCTTCCTCCATGTTTTTAGCGGTTCCATCGTGGTAGAGGGCCGCGAAACTAGAAAAAACAAGTTTTCCATCAGCCACGTTCGAGCCGAGAATTTCGTCACGGAAGACACGCCTTCTACGATGACCATCGGGCCAAGTCGTTGTGCAAGGAAACTTTTCTTGTAGTGATATGTGATGTATTATGTTGTAATCTCATTGGGCATGAGTGGATGGACCGCGATGATTGTCATATTATTATTGTTATAGGTCATAGTTGTTATTACTTTATTAGCTAAGAGTCGCAATAGTTGTAAAAGTAAGGACATGGCGATGATGATCAAGCAACGATGGAGCTTGATACTATGCCCAAGGCGTGTGCATGAGTAGATGGTGTCGGAAGACGTTCATGATTGAGATCATTGACGCGAAGTGCTATACCATATCAATGTATGAATTGCATGTGATGTTAATCCTTTGATGCACTTTATTTGTTGCATGGTAGTCGTAATAAATAGGGTGATCTCTCACTAACAATTATCAAGATAAGTGTTCTCCATTGGTTAGGCTCCGCATAACACGAACTTCGAACCGCCGTGGGTCATGTAACAAGGGCGCACCTAGAGACGTTCGTAATATGGGTGCGAAACTGTCGCACCGCTGGTATACTAAGGTGCACTTGACATACTATCTAGAACATATAGAGTATGGGACACAAGAACGAAAGATTAACAAGGGTCATATGGTGATATGATTGGTAAGAGTACCTACCGGTTTTGTTCCTCAACGTGCGATAAAAAATGGTACCGGGAAAGCAAGACGTGGATCTTGAATCACTAAGTATCAATTATGAGGGATATTGATTTTAGTGGGACCTACACTATAAATTAAATTTGTTAATTTGTGTAGTTCATTAATTATGAAACAATGACTAAATGAGTTTGCACTTGTTTGTAGATCAATGGCACACAACAATTTCCCTTTAGCTGGTGTATTAGAGAAAGAGAATCTGCATGAATCAGGAACAAACTTTGTGGACTGGTACTGGAATGTGAGAATAGTTTTGGAAGGTGCTAAAAAGACTATGTCTTGGAAGCAATTCTTGGTGATGCTCCTGCTGATAAAGCTACTTTTGAAGCGTTCAATGCCTTTCAGTCATGTAGTGATGACTGTATCGCTATCCAATGTGCCTTCCTTGCATCCATGGAACCAGATATTCAAAGGAGGTTTTAAGACTAGGGTCCATATGAAACAATTTCTGAATTGAGGGGCATGTTTGAGAAGTATGACCGAGCTGAAAGATGTGATATATCTCAAGCTCTACCAGATTGCAAGATGGTAGAAGGAGGCTCGGTTAGTCCTCATGTAATCAAGTTACATGGGTATGTTTAGAGGTTAGAAGCGATGTGCGTTCCCTTTCGTACAGAACTAGGAATCGACATAATCCTGAAATCACTCCCACCTAGTTTTGATGGGTTTGTCATGAACTTCAACATGCATGGAATGAACAAGACATTGGACGAACTATTTGTGATGTTGAAGGTGGCTGGAAAGGACACTAATCATGTGATGATGGTGAAGAAAACTAATCACTTCAAGAGGAAGAAGAAGTCTAGGGGTGAACTCGGCAATGCCCGTTGTTATGGTCTTAGGGTTTCAGGGAAGAGAGAGTGCTGGTGATTTAGTTGGCCTATCATACAAATAAGAGAGTCGAAGTCTTGCCTGATTGTTGAAGAAGATGATTATAGAGTCACTGATTCGCTAGATACAATCTAACTCATGGTGGCATATGGTTTGCTCAAAGCTATGGTACCCTCTCCGTTGGCTCCTCCTAGCCTTTATATGAGAGGCTGGGTCTCGGAGTCCAATACGGATCAGTTACAATATGTAAATACAACTCTATGATTATGTTTAGGCTTCTGCCATTTTTTGACCGGGAACTGTGGAGCAACATCCCACAACATTTTATTAAAACTCCAAATAAGAATTTACATATTTACAACATATATATACAAAATAAAAACAAAGAGGAGTTAAGATAATCTATCGATCCATTGTAACAAGGTTGTAGTACGTTTGTCCTTGACCCGATGGACATGCATGGTTATCTCATGGACAAAAGCTCCCTTCCAAGCCCTGAAGGTTGGTAAAATATGCTCAAAAAAGCCCCATTGCATTGTTTCTAGATATGTCAAGCAGCTAACAATACCACTTCTGTGAAGAACGATTTTTCAAACGACTGTCGAGCCTATACAAATTTTTGGTCAGCCCGTTTAACCAGTCAATCTGTAATATGTCCAGATTCTTGTACTAAAGTTACAGCTGAAAAAGGCGCATCTAGTCCTTGTGTATATGATTGGGACATAAAACACAGTGGTATACTTGTGTGACATTCCCATTTCTTCTATGGATCATATCATGAGTGGTCAATCGATCACCAATCAGTAGCCATGCAAATACCTTGATCCTCAAAATGCATTTTCTTGTCCAGATCACCACATAAATACTATTGCACGTGATGCCTCTAAAACAATGTTTATAAAACCTACTAGCAGTGTACTAACCATCTGTCCAAATCGTAGACCATGTATCCTTCATTTTCTCATCTAGATTAATACTAGATAGGATATCTAGAAGCTATGTAAATTCATGATAAACCTATTGAGACATAGGAAGATGGAACATGGACACTTTGTGTTCAACTTGCATGTATTCCTGAAATGAAATAGTTGTCTCTTTTGTGAAGTAAAACAATCTTGGAAATTCAGTTCGAGGGCAGTGCCCATTCCAGCGATCAGACCAAAACATAGTCGTATCTGTTGGCCCCATAGTAATATCAGTTACTAATCTATATTCATCTGATAGTTTCATGATGTCCCGCCACCAAAAGGACCCACACAACTTATTAGCATGAGGAACACCAATTGGGTAATGATTCCATACCAACTGCACCTAGGGTACCTCCTCTTTGTTAAAGAATATGTGCAAATTTTTGATAAGAAGTGCTTTATTTTGTGTTTTGTAGTCCAGAATACCTAATCCAACATTTTCCTTTGGCTTGCATATCATTTCCCATGAGGCAAGTGACTGGCTTGACTGACATTCGCCTTGTTTTTATCCATAATCATTACCTGATAATTCTATTAAGTTGCTTAATAATTCCTTCAGGTATGCTTAGGGAACATAAAAAGAAGATGGGCATAGAACTCAGACATGATCTAATAAGCTTCCATCTACCACCATAGGCAAGAAAAGTTGATCTAGCAGAAAGTCTTCTCTACTGTAGCATCTCAATTGTCTAACAATTGTAATGCTACTTTACTTGGTTTATTCTATATAATGCTACTTCCTACATATCATTAATTGCATTGCATTATATCGTGCTCATGTAACCATGCCACATTGCATTTTAGCATCATATAAAACCCCTTTCATTTCGTTCTTCCAATCATTATGCAATTGTCTATTAATTAAATTTGCCTCTTGATATACTGTAGTTGTTTCTTGATATATTGTTTGCTGCCCAAGTTGAGTTGGGGCATATATTTTCAAACTTCATCACCTTTTCTTTGGTTCCATCCAAAAATTCTACCATCCTAATTATATATGAGCCTTTGCATTCTAATTGATATTAAATCTAGCTCATATGTGCTGGGGTCGATCCACTTCTATTTCTACATGCTCCCATATATGGTCCATGTTGTTTTCACAATATTAAATATGTGGAGCCACATGGCCACCTTTGCATTCTATGTGAGTACGAATGTTTTCTCAAGCTTCCATATGGGTTCTATTTGAATTTATGTTCATGTATGAATATATATGTGGCTATGCAAACATTAGTGGGACACACACACACTAAATTGACCACTTATATCCATCCATGTATTACTCATCTATTCCATATGGGAAGCAATCTACATTCTATTTTGTTGGGCCTTAATTCAAATAATTGAAGCATATTCAAATAAATAATCATAAGGTTATATAGTTGTTTCCACAACTAGAATTGGCATTTATTGCATATGCATGACCCATGCAAAGCTCCCCCATCTCCTTATTTTTGAATTTTATTGGATTGTTTGGTGAGGAAGCTTGTATGTTTTGAATTCATATAAGTAGCACCATTCCAAATAAAACCTCATGGAAACCTTTCTTCTCTTCTTCTTTCTCTGGTTTGTTTGGTTGGTAGTTCTTTGGGAAGCTTATTTGAAATCTTGTTTTAAAAATAAATCTATAACAATAAGAGCAAGAGAGAAGAATCTATCTACGAATCTATCTAACCTAGTCCTAGCTCTACCCCACCCTCTCGGTTTGGTTGAGCCAAACCAGCCCTACCACCACACTGCACCACCACCACCATCTCACCTTGCCCTACCATCTAACCCAACTCAAGGACACCATAGTTAACTATGGCACATGCCCATGTGCCACCACATCTAGCCTAACCCCCAAGCTAACCTCCCTCTCTTCCTTGCAGTCCAAGATGGTCAGCCCCCAACCCCTGCTAACCCTGGTCGCCCTCCCCCTGTCTATGCCGAGAGAAAGAAAGGAGAGAAGAGAGAAAGTAACTAAGGTTACTTTTTGCGAAACCCTACCCGAGTGCAACCTGCCTTCCCAGTCCTTATCTACCCCAACCACCACCTCTGGTTCGATCTAGATCGGTCGGGGCTCTGTCCAAGAACCCCTCTACCCTCCCCATCTCCCTTCTAGCCTAGTCCTTCCACCATAGCCACCTTCGGTTGTGCTTGCCCCTGATGAAGAGGAGAGGAGGAGAGGAACCTGGGGTGTTGAGGAAGACCTGGAGCAACCCCAGGACGACGCCAGTACAAGGAGTCTAGGAAGGAGAAGGCTCGGAACCACCATAACATGAGGAAGCTGATGTAAAAACCCTAAATCTAGTTCGCGATCCCCTCTGCAGATCGCCGTATCCCCGAGCCTGTTCGTCTACATCACCAAACCCACGATGAGCTCACGAACCCCCTGGACAAGGTCCCTTACAAGTGTGCTTCCTTGAGTTCTAGTTCTTTTCGTCGAGCACCCTACCTGCGCTGTTATGTGTTGTTTTCCTGCGTGCGTGCCGTGTCTGTGTGTTGCCCCGCCGCTGCTCACTTGCGCTGGCATGCTCGCCTCGCTGCGCTGCATCTTGCACACCCTTGCCAGCCCCTAGAAGCCACATGGCCACACCATCATCGACACGGACGTGCTGGTCATCTCTGCCGCGCATCAGTGCTCGTCGTTGTCCCATCCCTAGACCTCTCCTAGTGCCGCAATCATAACTAGTACCAACCCCAGCATCACCGCATCGGTTCTATTCCATCGGGACGTGCACAAGGACACCAGCTCGAGCCCGGCGGCCATCTGTTTTTGTTGTTGTCTTGTTCGACATCAGTTAACAGGCATAGAAGAGAAACAACGAAGTTTAGAGAAGCGTTACCTGTTTCGCATAAAACCCGCTGTGTTGTTTTGTTTCTCAACCCATGGTCCACCCTAAGGACCACATGTCAGCCACACAAGCAGATCCGACCAAAACCTTTTATGAAAATGTACCCAGAACTTTTGCTAATTTAACCCGCACCCCTGGCTTGCCCACGTGTCAGCTCCCCGCTGGTCGCGCGCACGCTGTGGCCCCATGGACCCTGACTCCACTTGTCTGTGGTTGTGGGTAGCTTAACCCTGAGTGAGAAAAACCTGTGAGCTTTTATAATTCAAATAAAAATTTCAGAAATTGATATAATTCAAATTTAATTCATATGATTTAAATTAATTCGAATTTAGAAAAACTTATGAAATGAAATGTGAATGATTTTCAAATATAAATTCAAATATAATTTCAAATTTGACCAGAGTTAACCGCAGCTAGTCAAACATTTGACTTTTGACCTAAATTTTATTGTTTTGAATTAAATATTGTTTTAAATTCATAATTTCAAATAATATAAATGATATATGTTTTGAGATCAGAAAAATGCCAGGGATATGATTATGCTATTTAAAATATTTTCTAGGCAATTAATTTTTTCGAATTAATAAATACCATTAATATGTCTTTATCTTAATAAATTCACAACTTTAATTGCATAATTGCAAATTTGACAAATAATATGTCTAAATCGATCAGAGCGACGAGCCCATTCTGATTATGCATTCCATGATATCAATTGAAGCATGCATCATACAAATATTAAATATACAGCAAGGTTTATGGGAGCAAAACATGCCTAAATAATTAATTAAAGTGCTTTATTATTGTTCTCACACCTCACCCATTTCATTCTATGTTATACCATGCAATTGTGCATCATTCCACCATGGCATACCTTGTTTTGCTTGTTGCATATATTCATATGATTGGAGCCTTTTTTTGTTTGGTTCTTATTCCGGATAGACACCGAGCAAGGGAGTTATCAGGAGAACCAAGAGTACTACCCGGATAGCAGTTACTCCACTACTGAGCTAACATGCAAGCAATTTTACATGCTTGAATTATATATAGCACATATGCGTCCATCTTATTCTTCCATCATTGTGTCACGAATCACATTAAATTGAAATTCTAAGTACTACATAACCTTTACTTTAAAAGCTCACCAAATCTTGTACCCTCAATCCTATGAGCCATTACTACAGGAGTTATTTGAGCCATGTGAGTCATAGAATTTCATGCATAGGGTTTGTGCGAGTTTTTGGATAATGAGGTATCTAAACAACTTAACTGTGTAGTAATGAGATAACTAAAGAAAGAGACACCAGTGGGCAATAGTTGTTATTTGGTTCTTCCATGCTCACTTGTGCCCAGTAGGACCCTGAGTACTTGATTCATGTACCTTGACAATCGTACTATCCGCATGTTGGACCATGGATCCCCTTAGCCCGAGCTTGATTCATATCTTATTTCTTGGGGCCACAAACTAGTTTGGGGCTTTACTACTATCATGTACTTATTGCATGGTTTACTGCTTTATTTACTATTACGCATGGAGAACCTATACTATTTAGGAATTGTGCTAGGTATCCGCTGTATCGATGATGGCCCAAATTATATTGATCTCGTTGTGGAACCCCAAGAGGAAGGTATGATGAGCATAGCAGCAAGTTTTCCCTCAGTTATGAAACCAAGGTTTATCAAACTAGTAGGAGTAAGGAAACACCTCCAAGGTGTTGCTAGCTGGACTTTAGTAGGGCGCACTACCGGTGCCAGCAACGACATGGAGACCTGCACAACACAACGACAGAACTTTGCCCCCAACTTGCGATGAGGTTGTCAATCTCATCGGTTTTGCTGAAAAGAAAGGATTAATCGTATCGAGTGGAAGAAAGTAAAAGCTTGTAGAATGTAAACAAAAAACAGTAAATAGTTGTAGATTGATTGTAAAAGAAAGGACCGGGGTCCATAGTTCACTAGTGGTGGCTCTCCTTAAGATAGATATCATGTTGAGTGAACAAATTATAGCGGGGCAATTGACAAACATCGAGAAAGCATACATGCATATACTAATCATCTTGACTCCTTTGAGATTTGATTGGGCATTACAACATTATACATAGACCATAATCCAACTGCATCTATGACTAATAATCCTCCTTCAGGTTATCATCTGAATCCCCTCCAGCATTAAGTTGCAAGCAACGGATAATTGCATTACGCATTGCGTGTAAAGTAAACAATACGATTGTTATATGAACAAAGGATTGTTGTTTTCTCCCTAGTAGCAACAGCACATCTAGTACCTTAGAGATTTCTGTCACTTCCCCAGATTACTAGAGGCATGAACCCACTATCGAGCATAAACACTAACTCTTGGAGTTGCTAGCATCTACATGGCCAAGATAGCTACTAATAACGGAAAGCATGCAAGATCACAAATAACAAAGACATGATAGAATCAATAATCAATCTTAAATAGCATCTCAATATCCATCGGATCCCCAAAAACACAACATGTAGGATTACAAATAGATGATCTTGATCATGAAAGGAGCTCACAAGATCTAAACATGATAGCACAAAGGAGAAGAACCAGCCATCTAGCTACTACATGGACCCGTAGTCTAGGAATGAACTACTCGCGCATCACACCGAAGTCTTGCATGGTGATGAAGAAGGCCTCTAGGGTGAATTCACCTCTCCGGCAGGGTGCTGGGAAGAGCTTCAGATCCCTCCCGATCTAGGGACAGAGACGACGGCGGCTATAGACTCTTTCATGGAATTTTTGATCGGGTGCCTAGAGTTTATGTATCGGAGGCATCTTATAGGCGAAAGGGGAGGCCGAGGGGGTGCCTTGGGCGGCCAGACCACCCCCTGGCGCGGGCCAGGCTTGGCAGTGCGGCCAGGTGGTATGGCGGCCCCTTGGACCCTCTCCGTCTCGTATTCTAGCTCCGTGTCCCCCTCGGTGAAAAACTGACTTTGGCTTTCGTCCCATCCAATTCCGAGAATATTCATTTTCTGATTTTCCTAGAACCAAAAACAGCAGAAAATTGGCAGCTGGCACTGTGGCATCTTGTTAATAGGTTAGTCCAAGAAAGTATATGAAAATACTCCAAAGTTGGAACAAAACATAAGAAAGTAGATAAAAACCAAGCATGGAACATAAAAAATTATGGATACGTTAGCAATGTATCAACATCCCCAAGCTTAACTCATGCTCGTCCTCGAGTAGGTAAGTGATAAATAGAATGAATAATTTTTGAGGTGACATGCACCATCATAAACTTGATCAAAGTATTTCTAAAACATTGAAAGCTAGGATCATAGTACTTCAACATAGCATGAAAGATAAAGTTCTAGCAATAAAACATAGCAACAATGTTGCAACATGAAAAGGCACAAACAAAATATTAATGAATAACAATGCTTTGCAAGACGATTGTTTGTTTCACATAAAGAAAACATAGCCTAGTGGCATTCAGCTTGTCCCTCAAAGAGTAGCAAACATAAATGCATAAGACACCTTCAAAGTTCATAAGAGTGACTAGATACAAGTAGTTTAAGAACAAGCAATATCAAGTTATGCATCAATCAGAAAGTCTTGGGACAATGCACATAGAACTAAGAATGGCCACTATGCTCTCAAAGTAGGTGCATAAAGGTAGAAGGTGGAGACTCAACATAAAAGTAAAAGAAATGCCTTCATAGAAGGAAGTAGATATTCAAGTTTCATAAAGAGCTTCCAAAACTTATGGTACTTGTTAGCTTTCAGCTCTCATTGCCCCTATCATAAGCATCTTTAAGTGATTAAGGTTAAAGTGACACAACTAAGAGGATATGCTTGACAAGTTATAAGCCGAAATCTCATGCCCCTTACTTACGAAGACCGAACCTCATGCTACTCAACTTTAGTCACAAGTAAGCTCTTGTCATTGTAAGTACGTATGTATCATAAAGAACCGCCAACGGGGTACCCCTTGCACATGATATAGGAGCTATCCCATAATCAAAATGACAAGGCAAGCAGACAATGAGCATCTCAGCGATCTTTTTATTTGCTATTTGCATAGGTTTTTATTGAGGATGCTTCACAGAGTGCTCATTATGGTTATGCTGCAAGCTTCCACCATAACACAAACCATCCTACATAAAAACTTCTCTATTCATGATATGACTCTACTAAAAAGGTAAAAAGATAGAAGATAGTGATGTGATACCGCGAGACTCCCCCAAGCTTGGAACAAACCAAGGGGATGCCAAAACCTAATGAAGAATTACTCCTTCGGTGGTGGTGGTGTTCTCTCATCATCGTTCGACTTCCAAGGTAAAGGCTCCCCATCAACAAAAGACATCCTCGTCTCCATCATCCTGAAACTAGCAGCAACACTTATGCGTTTAAACCTAACCTCATACTCACAGTTTTGATTTTGAACGTCGTAGAGCTGTGCTTGCAGTTGGTTGGTTGTTCGGTGGAGTGAGAAAATTTTATCTTTAAGCTCAGCAGTCTCCTTTTGGTGCTCAGCAATGAGTTCAGAACAAATCTTATGGATGATATCCACTTCACGTTCCGCCATCTTCTTGTACCTAAAGACTTCTTGCTCTAGTGCTTTCATCCAGTTGTAGCACCCCATCTGTCTAACATATGTAATGCTACATGGTCTAGTAATATAATTGCTACTCCCTACATATATTGGTTGCATCACAATTATATCATGCTCATGTCATCATGCCACCTTGCATTTGAGCATCATATAAAACCCTTTTCATTTGGCTCTTCTCTCATATGCATTAGTAATTGTATTTGGCTCTTCATATATTGTATTTGGTTCTTGATAAATGCTTGATGCCCAAGTTGAGTTGGGGGCATATATTTTATTCAACTCCATCACCTTTCTTTGTCACCACCTTATAATTCCACCATCCTAATTATCCATGAGTTTTTATTTTTTCCTTTGGCATTTAAATCTAGCTCATGTGGGTTTGGATGGATCCACTTCTACTTTCCACATGCCCTCACACTAGCATCATGTTGTTTCCACATTATTAACTTGTGGAGCCACCTTTGCATGCTTTGTGAGTGGAACCCCTTTTTCTAGCTTCCATATGGACAATTATGAATGTATGCTCAAGTTGGAATATTTTTGAGACTATTAAACATCTAGTGGAATATACACACTAGCAAGTCCCAATTATATTCAAATATGATCATCTCCATCTACTCCACATGGAACCTTCTTTTAAAATTCTTTTAGCTTGGCCTTACTCCATATTTTGGAATTCATATGTATAAATGCCATGATTATTTACTTGGTTTTCACAAGATTAAAACATGGCATTTAATGCTTTTGCATGTGCCATGCAACTCACCACCATCTTTAGCTCCTTTGGTTTCTCTTTGTTTTTGAGTGGATCTTTCTTCTGTTGAGTGCCCCTCCATCTCACTCTCCACCATCCCCATGGGTCCAACAAAACCCTTTCACCCCATCATGCATGATCTTGCAGATCATATCAAACCCTAAACCCTTGCTTGATCTTGTGTTGTCCATGCTCAAACCCCAAAACCTAAACCCATCTACTCTACCCCTCTTTCCAACACATGCCACCCTCATGCTTGCTTTGAGATGAGGACACCCTAATCTACACCTCACACTTCCATAAAACCTCTCTCCCTAATCTCCCTCTCTAACCCTAACCCCACCCTATCACCTCACCATGCCAAGGCGCCAAGCCAACCAGAGCCTACCCCTGGCTCGACCCAACCCTGGCCAACTACTCCATGCCACCCTAACCCGAGCCTTGCCCCTCTAACCCTAGCTTCTACCCAAGCTCTCTCTCTCTCTCTGCCAAGCAAGCCCCACCACGAGCCTGCTGCTCCTGGGCCTCGCCCTGGTCCCACCTGGCAGCCCCTGGCCTCCCTACCCTTGCCCTAGCCACGCCCATCACGTGAGGAAGGAGAAGGAAAAACGGTGGCCGAAGCCACCTTTATCTCCACAGTGCCCCACGACATCTCCTCTCCCTCTCGTGCATATCTACTCCCTCCCCTCTTCTCCCTGCCACACCTACCCCAGGCAGCTGCGCCGCAGCTTCCTCCCTTCTCCCCCTACCACCACTTCTGCTCCAACTCTGGCCACCTTCGGCATCGGCTTCCACCACAAGATCGGCCTCTGCCTCACCGTCGTCCTGCAATCCCCGGCCCGATCCACCACCTCCGACGACCCCGCGGTGAGCGCCTGACCCTCCCAGACACCTCCGCGTGCCGATCTGTTGCCTGGTCGCACCGTACGTTGCGCCGAGCACTCCTGTGCACCGGCGAGCGCGAGCAGCTGCACGTCGTCGCACCGCGCAACCGCTTACCTAGCCGTGTCTGCGTCTCCTGTCAGCAACCCCACCCCACCGCACTGGTTCCGGCCTCTGCGCGCACGCCCAGGTCGCGGGATCGATTCCCCCCCTCCCGCACCTCGTCGGTCTGTCGAGCACCGACCCGTTGACAGACCTGAGAAGAAAAACAGTAGCGTGCGCAGTTTGCAAATACCCCCCAAACCTTTTTCCTCAACCCGCAATCCATCGAGCCCCACCAGTCAGTCCCTTCAGCCGTTTTACCGAAAAGCACCCCAGGTTCCAAAAACCTCAACCCGCCGTCCCCGTCCGAGCCACGTGGTTGTGCCTCGTTCGCCCGCCCGCATGTGGGTCCGCGCGAACGCCCGTCCCGCTTGTTAGCGACTCTGGCTGGCTGAGCCGCGGTATAAAACATTTCCGCCACGCAGCTTTGCCCAGTCAACCTAGGTCCCACATGTCTGTGACGGTGGCTAATTTTTGCTGGGTACAAAAAGTCTGGTAGTTTACTGTTTTAATTAAAACATTTTCAGAAATGATTTAAATATGATTTCAAATCTGTTTTTAATAACTTTTGAATGATAATTCCAAATAATACAAATGATATATGTTTTTGAATCAGAAAAATGTGAGGAATTCAAATATGTCATTCAAAATATTACTTGAGCACTTTAAATTCTCGAGATGTTTAAAATCACAATAAAATGCCCTTTTTCTTAGTTAATTAATAACTTTAGTTTTATAACTCCAAATGTAACAAATAATATGTCTAAATCGATCAGCGCGACGAGCCCGTTCTAACTATGCATTCCATGTTCTGAATTGAAGCATGCATCATGTCATTATTAAAAATCAGAACTGTTTATGGCAATAAAACTTGACCACATAAATAATAAAATGCTTTATTCTTGTACCCCACACCTCACCATGCCATGCTACATTATTGCCATGTAAATTGTGCATCATTCATCATGGCATGCTTGTTTGCTTGTCGCATTTTGTTCATATGCTTGTGCACTTTATTTATGTTGGCCCTTGTTTGTTTGGTTCTTCTTCGAATAGACGCCCAGCAGGAGAATTATCAGGAATCACAGGAGTTCTACCCAGATCCATCTCTCGCTTCATCCGAGCTACCAGGCAAGCACTACCACATGCTTGCATACATATATCACCTATTGCCTCTATCTTATTCTTGCATCATTGAGTCGCGATTGCATTAAATTGAATCCCAAGTACTGCATAGCCTTTACTTTTAAACCCCGCCGAAGCTTGTTGCTCCATCCCATGAGCCATAACTAAATGAGTTGTTTGAGCCATGCGAGTCGTAGCATAGCATGTGTAGGGTATGTGAGTGTCTGCTGGATAACGAGGTACCTAAACAACTTAACCTGAGTAGTAATGGGATAACTAATGAAAGAGGCACCGGTGAGCAATATCTGCTATTTGGTTTTTCATGCTCACTTGTTGCCCGTAGGACCCCGAGTACTTGATTCCTGTTCCTTGACTATTCGCGCTATCCACATCCGGGAGGCCTTATCGACCCCCCCCTGAGCCAGAGCTTGATTCATTTCTATTTCTTGGGGTCACAAAGTAGTTCGGGGTTTTGTTACTATCCTGTACTTATGGCATGCTTTACTGTTTTATTTAAGATTGTGCGTGGAGCACCTGTACTGTTTTGGATGTGGGGTGTTTTTGCGGTATCGACAAGCCCAGTCACACTTTCGGGTTCCCAGTCGTTTACAGCCATTGACGCAAACCTTGAGTCTGTCTCGGAGTCAGCTAGCTTCGTTGCGGGTAGCTTAATGGGGTGGCCCCCGGAAATATTTCTGAATCCTGTGATCGCTTTGTCGTGAATGCCTCGTTGGGTTTTGAGTTGGTTTTTCCGAGGTTGCTCGAGTGTGTGTTGCTATTTGTGCACCCCTGCAGGGTAAATCTTTCTGAAAACTATGTCCGCGGTTATGGACGACTTGGAGCACAGTTTCTCGATCATAGACAAGTATAACTAAAGTACTGCTTTTAATCTGACTAAATACCTGACTGGTAAATAGTGCAATACTCATGGAATGGTTAATAAAACTGCCAACGGATGGGTTGTTCGTCTGCTTTCTCGTTGGTAAGCGAGAAGGAGGATGGATCTGTTAATTATACTGTTATAACTGTTGTTACTAATTAATGGACATCCGTCTATCATTGGTTAGGCGGATGGTTAGCGAGTATCTATAGACTTGTTAGTTATTATCTTTTGCTGCAATTGCGTCACCCCAGGTATATGTCCCCTTTAGAGGCATAAAGACTTGCTGAGTACCCCTAGGGTCTCACATGATAAAATGTTTGATTCAGATGAACAGGTGTATTCGCAAGATGGATACTAGGTGGAGGAGACGGATGATGTTGGCAACGATCACTCGGTGTAGAGATTCCGGGAACGGGGATCCGTGAGATCTGTGGGCGGGATGTGTGTATTTATGTGGCATCTTATGCCGATTTGCTTCTTATCCGTATTCGGATCTTGTTTTCCGCTTCCGCCTGATACTCTGATGTTTGATGTATGAGGAGCTATCCTAAACTATTATCTCTATCTAGGATATTTGGATCTGGCCGTATGGCATTGCAATATTTCTATTTCTTTTAGATGGAATGGCTCTGTGAACAGTTGTATGGTGGCTTGCATACATACTCACTTGTGTATGTAGTTGATCCCTTCGCCTGCCGATTACGCCGCTCGTTCTTGTCCCGATGTTCTGGAAGTGGTTAGGACGGCCGACAGGTCTACCTATGAGTGGCCCCTGGGCTCCACCATACTATTTTAACCATTTTCGTTCATCCAGGCATGCAACTAAGAGTGTAATTCACCGAGGTAGTTACAATTGGTATCAGAGCCATCCCACCCTTCAGGGTCCCAGCCAAATGGTCATTGTCAGTCTAACAAATATTTTGGTAGCTATGTATACTAGGGAAAAACAAAACGTGAGAGTAGAACTGCTTCCATTTTTCTTCTTACCCACCCACCCACCCTTTTTCTGGTAAGGAAGTGTAACGTTTTCAATCCTCTTCTAAAATTCAAACTAGGATTCATGTGTTCGGGGTTCCGTAGTACCATAGGTTGTGTGTGTGTGTGTTTGAATTCCTTGTCTATCTGTTGCATCCAAATGTTATCACTAGCTGCCTTTTGGTTATCAACTGTTGGTACATTCCATACCGACAGTCCTTTGTAAACCGACGCGATCTATCCGATTCATTGTATACCGATGCGATCTGTCTTACTCTTTGTTATCCGACGTATCTTGTTTGGGGTGTTCGTTTCCGTAGTTACTAATCTTTAGGTTCATCTTAAAAAGAAGGTGTTGGGATATGTGTTTTACTTATTCATGTGCAGAGTAATGATTTGAGTGCGGGATGGAGTCGCGACCATACCACTACTTTTATCATTCGCTCTTGTATATTGAATCGGTAGAGTTACTAATCTTGATTCGTTAAGTGGTTTTGTGCATATAGTGGTATTTTAATGCTGAAATTTGTGGAAATTTTTTCTTTGTTAGCTTGTGTACCACACTCCTTGTTCAGTCGTGTGCGATATGCTTAATATCTTCTAGGTGCTTTGAACTTTGTTGATATTTTAATATCATCTCAGTGAATTGTATCCTTTAATCTTGGTTAATTCCATTTTGGTACTATTTTGGATTATTACCATTCTCCATTATAGTATTGACTTGTGTTTTATATCAATCACAGGATGGCACCACCACGCCGTTCTGAGGAGGACATACCACCTGAACTGGGGGCTACTTTGGCGAGTATTGCTAATGCCTTGGGAACAATGCAGTAGAACCAGCAGCGATTCGAAGAAAGTGTCAGGAGGAACGAGTTTGTTCCGCTACCTCCACCTCCCAAGCGAGGAGACATCAAGAGTTTTCTGAAGTTCAACCCACGCCAATTTGAGGTGTCTAATCAGCCACTTGATGCGGATGATTGGCTGCGTGCAATGTCAAGGTTGCTGATGACTGCGGATGTTCCTGTGCAAGAATGGGTAAAATGTGCCACTCACCTTCTGAAGGGAGATGCAGCTCTGTGGTGGGAAAATTACCTAAAGGCAGACCACTCTGGTTTTCAACCTACTTGGGAGCAATTCACTGCGGCTTTCAAAGAGCAATATCTGTCAGAAATTGTCATGGAGAGGATGAAGGAAGTGTTTCTCAACCTCAAGCAGGGCAATGACAATGTCAATACTTATATCAGAAACTTCATGAACCTTTCTCGGTATGGTGGCGATGAGATCTCTGATGACAAGAAGAAGCAAAAGAGGTTCAGGCAAGGACTCAATGCATCCATCAAATATGCAATCACTCATGCAAGGCCGGGGTCTTTTCTAGAACTCCAACATACAGCTCTGCAGGAAGAAGCAAGTAGGCAAGTGTTTGAGGAGTCCAAGAAACACAGCCGCGATGCAGCAAGCTCTTCAGCTATGACATCTCCTTCTAAGCATCGCGTGTGGGTTCCTAACACCCCACCGTCGCTCCCGGATCGACCAAGACCGTCAAGCTACGCGGCAAGGCCACCAAACTCCTTCACCGCGGCTCCTAGGGGCTACAACCACAACTACCCTAGAGCGCCTGGCGGAGTCCCTGGCTACGCTGCTCCACGTCCACCGGGTGCTTGCTACTCTTGTGGAAACACCGGGCATCAGCACTGGAATTGTCCAATGAACAATAAAGCTCTCCCTCCACCACCTCCATGACCTGCGGCAAGTTCTTCTATGGTTCGTGCACCTCCACCTCGGGCTCTCAACATCAACACCAAGCCCGGGTCTATGGTTGCTCGTGCCAACTGTGTGAACGTCGCTCAAGCTGAGCATGCACCTAGAGTTGTGATGGGTACGCTTCCCGTTAACTCAGTTCCTGCTCGAGTTGGTTTGATTCTGGCGCATCACATTCTTTTGTTTCTCACAAGTTTGCAAATGAGAATGAGTTAGCAATGGATCCTCTCCCCAAGCGTTTAATGGTCCTTTCTCCTGGAGCAACAATGGCATCTTCTAAAATCACCCATAGCAAGCAAATTGAGATTGGTGGTTCTTCATTCCTGGCTTCCTTAATTATTCTGGGTAATTCTGACATTGATGTTATCTTGGGCATGGATTGGTTAACAACAAATGCAGATGTGATTGATTGTGGTGAACATTTGGTTTCTCTGAAAATTCCTGAAGGCCATATAGTCTATTCTCCAAGTCTGACTCCTGCAATTCAGCTTTTCTCTTTGGCGGCTCTGAATGATGATGCTATGGAAGCTATTCAGAGTGTTCCGATGGTCTGTGAGTTCCCAGATGTTTTTCCTGAAGAGTTGCCAGGTATGCCTCCTGATTGAGAGGTCGAGTTTGTGATTGAACTTGAGCCTGGTACCGCTCCTATCTCCAAGCGGCCTTATAAAATGGGTCCTGCTGAGTTGGCTGAACTAAAACGTCAGCTTGATGAACAAGAGAAGTTGGGTTTCATTTAGCATAGTACTTGTTCTTGGGGTAGCCCAACCATCTTTGTGAAGAAGCGAGACAAGACTGATAGACTTTGTGTTGACTATCGGGCACTCAATGCTAAAACAATCAAGAATAAATATCCCCTTCCGCGGATTAATGATCTTTTCGATCAGCTAGCTGGAGCCGTGGTATTCTCTAAGCTTGATTTGAGAAGTGGATATCATCAAATCAAGATTCGCAAGGAAGATGTTCCCAAAACAGCTTTCACCACCCGCTATGGCCTGTATGAGTACACGGTCATGTCTTTCGGTCTCACCAATGCACCTGCCACCTTCTCGAGGCTTATGAACTCGGTTTTCACGGAGTATATTGATAAGTTCGTCGTGGTCTATCTGGATGACATTCTAGTCTATTCTAAGTCAAAGGAAGAACATGAAGAACACCTTCGGTGTGTCCTAAACAAGCTTCGTGAGAACAGCCTGTATGCAAAGTTCTCCAAGTGTGAGTTCTGGCTGCCTCAAGTCACCTATCTTGGTCACGTCATCTCTGCCAAGGGCATTGCCATCAACCCAGAAACTATTAAGACAATTGTTGACTGGCTTCCACCCATAAATATCAAAAAAGTCCGGTGTTTCCTTGGTTTGGCTAGTTACTGTCGTCGCTTCATTCAGAACTTCTCGAAGATTGCGAAGCCTCTTACCGATCTCCTCAAGAAAGGCAAGAAATACGTTTGGACTCCTACATGTCAAGCAAGCTTTGAAACACTCAAAGAGAAGCTCACTTCCACACCAGTCTTGATTCCTCCAGACACATCAAAGCCTTTCCAGATATTCTGTGACACCTCCTTGCAAGGATTGGGTGTGGTCCTTATGAAAGAAAAACAAGTTGTAGCTTATGCCTCTCGACAGTTGAAGACGCATGAGATCAACTATCCTACACATGACCTCGAACTCGCAGCAGTTGTCTTTGCTTTGAAAGTATGGAGGCACTACCTTCTTGGCAACCGTTGTGAGATCTTTTCTGATCACAAGAGTCTGAAGTATATCTTCACACAGCCGGATCTCAACCTTCGTCAGAGAAGGTGGATTGAAGCAATTAATGATTTCGATTTGACCATCAACTACACTCCTGGCAAAGCTAATGTCATGGCCGACGCTCTCAGCCGAAAAGCTTATGTCAACAACCTCATGGTGGAAGAACAACAGCCTCTCTTGTGTGAGGAATTCCGCAAGCTCAACCTTGAAATTGTGGATCAAGGGTATCTACTGAACCTTCTGGCAACACCTCTCTTGGAAGAAAAAGTTTGCTCCATTCAACTTGGTGATCCTTACACTAAAAACATCATCTCCAACATTCAGCTTCCGAAGTATGAGTCCTTCCACGTTGACAACCAAGGCGCTCTTTTCTTTGAACACCGAATGTTTGTTCCGAACTACCCGGGTTTAAGAGAGCAAGTTCTTAAGGAGGCGCATGATTCTGTTCTTTCTATCCACCTTGGCAGCACTAAGATGTACATGGACTTGAAAACACAATATTGGTGGCCTGGGTTGAAACAATGTTGTGCCAAGTATGTCTCCGAGTGTGATGTCTGCCGCAGAGTTAAAGCTGTCCATCAGAAACCTTCCGGTCTTCTATAGCCATTGAAGCCTCCGGAATGGAAATGGGAGAAAGTAGAGATGGATTTCATAACTGGTTTTCCAAGGTCGCAGAAGGGCAACAATGCAATCTTTGTTGTCATCGACAGGCTTTCTAAAGTGGCCCACTTCTTTCCCGTCAAGGAAACAATTTCTGCAATTCAGTTGGCTGAGCTCTATATCAACAGAATTGTCTCTATGTATGGGGTTCCTCTTGAGATCAGCTCAGACCGTGGAAGCATCTTCACTTCCAAGTTCTGGGGAAGTTTCCAAAATGCTTTGGGAACAAAATTGAACTTCAGCACAGCTTACCATCCTCAGTCGCAAGGACAAGTTGAAAGGATCAATCAGATTCTGGAAGATATCTCTGTGCTTGCGTTATCTCTTTCAACATGAAGTGGGCAGAATGTCTTCCTTATGCTGAATTCTCTTACAACAACAGCTTCCAGAAAAGTCTAAAGATGGCACCATTTGAGGTTCTCTATGGTCGCAAATGCAGAACTCCGATTGGTTGGTCGGGCGCAGGTGAAAGAACATTGTTTGGCCCCGACTTGTAACTCAAGCGGAGGAGAAGGTTCACATCATTCTTGAAAACCTGAAGGTTGCTCAAAGTCGCCAGAAGAGCAACTATGACAGAAAGCACACGTACATGGAGTATGTCCCTGGTGATCTCGTTTACCTTCGTGTCACTCCCATGAGAGGCACGCACCGGTTTGGTATCAAAGGAAAGCTGGCGCCTAGATACATCGGTCCTTTCAAAGTTCATGGAAGAAGAGGAGAAGTTGCTTATGCTCTTGAGCTCCCTGAAAAACTCAAGGTCCATGATGTTTTCCATATTTCTCAACTCAAGAAGTGCCTCAAGGATCCCGGCAGGACCGTGGACCATGAACTCATCAATCTTCAAGAAGATCTGTCTTATCAAGAACACCCCATAAAAATCCTAGAAGTCGCAGAAAGAAGGACTCGCAACAAGTCCATCAAGTTCTGCAAGGTGGAGTGGTCGCACCATTCCATTGATGAAGCCACTTGGGAACGCGAGGATGAGCTCCGTGCCAAGTATCCTACCCTCTTCGTGTCTTCTTCTTCCTAGAATCTCGGGGCGACATTCCTGTTTAGTGGGGGAGAGTTGTAGCACCCCATCTGTCTAACATATGTAATGCTACATGGTCTAGTAATATAACTGCTACTCCCTACATATATTGGTTGCATCACAATTATATCATGCTCATGTCATCATGCCACCTTGCATTTGAGCATCATATAAAACCCTTTTCATTTGGCTCTTCTCTCATATGCATTAGTAATTGTATTTGGCTCTTGATATATTGTATTTGGTTCTTGATAAATGCTTGATGCCCAAGTTGAGTTGGGGGCATATCTTTTATTCAACTCCATCACCTTTCTTTGTCACCACCTTATAATTCCACCATCCTAATTATCCATGAGCTTTTATTTTTTCCTTTGGCATTTAAATCTAGCTCATGTGGGTTGGGATGGATCCACTTCTACTTTCCACATGCCCTCACACTAGCATCATGTTGTTTCCACATTATTAATTTGTGGAGCCACCTTTGCATGCTTTGTGAGTGGAACCCCTTTTTCTAGCTTCCATATGGATTATTATGAATGTATGCTCATGTTGGAATATTTTTGAGACTATTAAACATCTAGTGGAATATACACACTAGCAAGTCCCAATTATATTCAAATATGATCATCTCCATCTACTCCACGTGGATCCTTCTTTTAAAATTCTTTTAGCTTGGCGTTACTCCATATTTTGGAATGCATATGTATAAATGCCATGATTATTTACTTTGTTTTCACAAGATTAAAACATGGCATTTAATGCTTTTGCATGGGCCATGCAACTCACCACCATCTTTAGCTCCTTTGGTTTCTCTTTGTTTTTGAGTGGATCTTTCTTCTGTTGAGTTCCCCTCCATCTCCCTCTCCACCATCCCCATGGGTCCAACAAAACCCTTTCACCCCATCATGCATGATCTTGCAGATCATATCAAACCCTAAACCCTTGCTTGATCTTGTGTTGTCCATGCTCAAACCCCAAAACCTAAACCCATCTACTCTACTCCTCTTTCCAACACATGTCACCCTCATGCTTGCTTTGAGATGAGGACACCCTAATCTACACCTCACCCTTCCATAAAACCTCTCTCCCTAATCTCCCTCTCTAACCCTAACCCCACCCTATCACCTCACCATGCCGAGGCGCCAACCCAGCCCTAGCCTACCCCTGGCTCGACCCAACCCTGGCCAACTACTCCATGCCACCCTAACCCAAGCCTTGCCCCTCTAACCCTAGCTCCTACCCGAGCTCTCTCTCTCTCTGCCAAGCCAGCCCCACCCCGAGCCTGCTGCTCCTGGGCCTTGCCCTGGTCCCACCTGGCAGCCCCTGGCCTCCCTACCCTTGCCCTAGCCACGCCCAACACGTGAGGGAGGAGAAGGAAAAAGGGTGGCCGAAGCCACCTTTATCTCCACCGTGCCCCACGTCATCTCCTCTCCCTCTCGTGCATATCTACTCCCTCCCCTCTTCTCCCTGCCGCACATACCCAGGCAGCTGCGCCGCAACTTCCTCCCTTCTCCTCCTACCACCACTTCTACTCCAACTCTGGCCACCTTCGGCATCGGCTTCCACCACAAGATCTAGGCGGCGGGCGTGGAGCTTTGGGTGTCGAGGAAGTCGAGGAGATCCTCTGCGTCGCCCCGTGCCCCGTGCTGCACACCGTCAAGGCCGACGAAACCCTAGCTCGCTCGGCATCTGCCTCGCCGTCGTCCTGCAATCCCCGGCCCGATCCACCACCTCCGACGACCCCGCGGTGAGCGCCTGACCCTCCCAGAAACCTCTGCGTGCCGATCCGTTGCCTCGTCGCGTCGTACGTTGCGCCGAGCACTCTATGTGCGCCGGCGAGCGTGAGCAGCTGCACGTCCTCGCGCCGCGCAACCGCTTACCTAGCCGTGTCTGCGTCTCCTGTCAGCAACCCCACCCCACCGCACTGGTTCCGGCCTCTGCGCGCACGCCCAGGTCGCGGGATCGATTCCCCCCCCCCCCGCACCATGTCGGTCTGTCGAGCACCGACCCGTTGACAGACCTGAGAAGAAAAACAGTAGCGTGCGCAGTTTGCAAATACCCCCAAACCTTTTTCCTCAACCCGCAATCCATCGAGCCCCACCAGTCAGTCCCTTCAGCCGTTTTACCGAAAAGCACCCCAGGTTCCAAAAACCTCAACCCGCCGTCCCCGTCCGAGCCACGTGGTTGTGCCTCGTTCGCCCGCCCGCATGTGGGTCCGCGCGAACGCCCGTCCCGCTTGTTAGCGACTCTGGCTGGCTGAGCCGCGGTATAAAACATTTCCGCCACGCAGCTTTGCCCAGTCAACCTAGGTCCCACATGTCTGTGACGGTGGCTAAGTTTTGCTGGGTACAAAAAGTCTGGTAGTTTTCTGTTTTAATTAAAACATTTTCAGAAATGATTTAAATATGATTTCAAATCTGTTTTTAATAACTTTTGAATGATAATTCCAAATAATACAAATGATATATGTTTTTGAATCAGAAAAATGTGAGGAATTCAAATATGTCATTCAAAATATTACTTGAGCACTTTAAATTCTCGAGATGTTTAAAATCACAATAAAATGCCCTTTTTCTTAGTTAATTAATAACTTTAGTTTTATAACTCCAAATGTAACAAATAATATGTCTAAATCGATCAGCGCGACGAGCCCGTTCTAACTACGCATTCCATGTTCTGAACTGAAGCATGCATCATGTCATTATTAAAAATCAGAACTGTTTATGGCAATAAAACTACATAAATAATAAAATGCTTTATTCTTGTACCCCACACCTCACCATGCCATGCTACATTATTGCCATGTAAATTTTGCATCATTCATCATGGCATGCTTGTTTGCTTGTCGCATTTTTTTATATGCTTGTGCACTTTATTTATGTTGGCCCTTGTTTGTTTGGTTCTTCTTCGAATAGACGCCCGACAGGAGAATTATCAGGAATCACAGGAGTTCTACCCAGATCCATCTCTCGCTTCAACTGAGATACCAGGCAAGCACTACCACATGCTTGCATACATATAGGACCTATTGCCTCTATCTTATTCTTGCATCATTGAGTCGCGATTGCATTAAATTGAATCCCAAGTACTGCATAGCCTTTACTTTTAAACCCCACCGAAGCTTGTTGCTCCATCCCATGAGCCATTACTAAAGGAGTTGTTTGAGCCATGCGAGTCGTAGCATAGCATGTGTAGGGTATGTGAGTGTCTGCTGGATAACGAGGTACCTAAACAACTTAACCTGAGTAGTAATAGGATAACTAATGAAAGAGGCACCGGTGAGCAATATCTGCTATTTGGTTTTTCATGCTCACTTGTTTCCCATAGGACCCCAAGTACTTGATTCCTGTTCCTTGACTATTCGCGCTATCCACATCCAGGAGGCCTTATGGACCCCCCTGAGCCAGAGCTTGATTAATTTCTATTTCTTGGGGCCACAAAGTAGTTTAGGGTTTTGTTACTATCCTGTACTTATGCCATGCTTTACTGTTTTATTTAAGATTGTGCGTGGAGCACCTGTACTGTTTTGGATGCGGAGTGTTTTCGCGGTATCGACAAGCCCAGTAACACTTTCGGGTTCCCAGTCGTTTACAGCCATTGACGCAAACCTTGAGTCCGTCTTGGAGTCAGCTAGCTTCGTTGCGGGTAGCTTAATGGGGTGGCCCCCGGAAATATTTCTGAATCCTGTGATCGCTTTGTCGTGAATGCCTCGTTGGGTTTTGAGTTGGTTTTTCCGAGGTTGATCGAGTGTGTGTTGCTATTTGTGCACCCCTGCAGGGTAAATCTTTCTGAAAGCCGTGTCCGCGGTTATGGACGACTTGGAGCACAGTTTCTCGATCATAGACAAGTATAACTAAAGTACCGCTTTTAATCTGACTAAATACCTGACTAGTAAATAGTGCAATACTCATGGAATGGTTAATAAAACTGCCAACGGATGGGTTGTTCGTCCGCTTTCTCGTTGGTAAGCGAGAAGGAGGATGGATCTGTTAATTATACTGTTATAACTGTTGTTACTAATTAACGGACATCCGTCTATCATTGGTTAGGCGGATAGTTAGCGAGTATCTATAGACTTGTTAGTTATTATCTTTTGCTGCAATTGCGTTACCCCAGGTATATGTCCCCTTTAGAGGCATAAAGACTTGCTGAGTACCCCTAGGGTCTCACACGATAAATTGTTTGATTCGGATGAACAAGTGTATTTGCAAGATGGATACTGGGTGGAGGAGACGGATGATGTTGGCAACGATCACTCGATGTAGAGATTCCGGGAATGGGGATCCTTGAGATCTGTGGGCGAGATGTGTGTATTTATGTGGCATCTTATGCCGATTTCCTTCTTATCCGTACTCGGATCTTGTTTTCCGCTTCCGCCTGATACTCTGATGTTTGATGTATGAGGAGCTATCCTATACTATTATCTCTATCTAGGATATTTGGATCTGGCCGTATGGCGTTGCAATATTTCTATTTCTTTTGGATGGAATGGCTCTGTGAACAGTTGTATGGTGGCTTGCATACATACTCACTTGTGTATGTAGTTGATCCCTTCGCCTGCCAATTATGCCGCTCGTTCTTGTCCTGATGTTCTGGAAGTGGTTAGGATGGCCGACAGGTCTACCTGTGAGTGGCCCATGGGCCCCACCGTACTATTTTAACCATTTTCGTCCATCCAGGCATGCAACTAAGAGCGTATTTCACCGACGTAGTTACACCAGTCCTCCAGACTTCCTTCACCTTTAGGTCCTTGAACCTCTTTTATCTGTACCTTCCCATCTTCGAGCAACAACTCCTTGGGATGAATTTTCAACTCACGCATGTACGGGTTGATGATGTCCGTGAAAGAATCCTCCTTGGATGATCCAGAGGAAGACATTGTGGTTCCAAAACTGAGACTCTACCTGTTAGAAACAGATCGAAACAAAAACACAATGATAACACGATATATGAACCTTGGGGGATCCAGGGGATTATATATTACGATTTTTTACAACAAAAGGAAGGTACTGGGAGAAAACGGGCCGAAGACGGACTCCGGGGCGGCCACACCACCTGGTGGCACGGCCAGGGGTGGGCCCACGCCACAAGGTGGTGTGGCTCCGTTTCCGTCCCTCTTTCGCTTCGTTGCTTTCCTTGTTGGATAAAAACTACAAAAATATAACTAGACAGATTTCTCGCGGAACTTTTCTTACCAGAACTATTACCTATTTGAAAACGGAACCTGCAGGTCTCTAAACTTGGTCTTTGATAAATTTTTCCGGAGTTACCACTTGAATAACATCAATATCTTCATCTTCATACACATATTTCTTGAGTCATGAAACCTTTCACTTTTTATTACACCATTTTCTCCCCTAACCTGGAAATTTCTTCCACACAAAACTTCACACAATTCTCATTAGCAACATTAGTGCATACGAGGTAATAAACCTTTTAAGATTCAACTTCAACTGAAATCCATCAAAACATAAGCTACTATAACAACTCCTTCCGAAAACCAAAAAACAATTCAAAAGGGAAATCGATTTAAGAGGCAAATGCAAGAGTGGTAAAATCTGTCAAAACAGACCAGCAGGTAAAGATCAATTTTTTCTAAAATCTTGTATTGCTTAGATAAAAAAGTGCAAAACTAATGAAAGTTAAATAACAATCTGGGTCAAAAACACAAAAAATGACAGCTCAATCCGATTTACAGAGATCTTTCACAAATGTTTACAGTGAAGCATAAAAATCTGTTCCGGGACACCAACTTTCCCAAATATTACTTCTTATTATTAGAGGTTGACCTTGACACAAAAACCAAAAAAAAGGATAAGGAGGGGTTATTACCAAAGTAATAACTTCCAAGAATCAAAATAAACGAAAGCAAACTGAAAACAAACATATATTGGGTTGTCTCCCAAAAAGTTCTTTTCTTTATAGCCATTAAGATGGGCATGATAATTTCAATGATGCTCACATAAGAATATGAATCAAAGTAAAAGAGAGCATCAAGAAGCAAAAATACACATGTTTAAGTCTAACCCACTTCCTATGCAAGGGAATTTTGTAAGAAAATAAATTGTTGAAACCAAAGGCTACTAGCATAGGAAGGCAAACCAAGTGCAACATAAAGACTTTAAGCATAAAATGAGGAAACTTAATATTATTGAGATGCATCAGAACACTTTTCCCTCTCTCATAATAACTTTCAGTATCATGCATAAATTTATTAATATAGCTATCACAAGAACCATTGAAGCAATGATCACTTACTCTAACAGAAAACACAGGGAACCTAGCTCTCATAACACTACTTTGTGAAACAATACTAGAAGTATCCTTACAAAGAATAGTGTGTCCATCTCCTACATATTTAGTGAAAAGGTCTTTCACATTTGCTACCATGGGTTCAATAGCTACCTGTTCATCAGGTTCAACAACTTTATTTGTACTTTCATTAACCATATTAGCTATCATAGAATGTTCCTTTACCTTGACTGGGAAAGGCATTTTCTCAATGTAAGGTTCGGGTAAGAAATGATTAGCAGTAAAAACTTCAATATTTCTTACAGGAACACTATTAGCAATATCTTTATAAGGTTCATGATACTTATTCCACTTCTTTTTAGGAACTTCAATATAGGAAGCAAAAGCCTTAAAATAAGTCGCAATAGCTTGAGAGTCTAGACCATAAGCATTTTTAATATTTTGAAAGTCATCAGTTTCCATAAAAGATTCAATGCATTCATAATCATAATTTATACCTAACTTTCTTCCTTTATCATTCTCCCATGCTTAAGCATTGTCTTGAATACGGTCTAGAAGATCCCATTTAGCTCCTTCTTCCATGTGTGTAAATGATCCAGCGGAAGAAGCATCCAATAGATCCTTATCATGAAGAGAAAGCCTTCCATAAAAGTTACTCATAATAATATTGTTGGGGAGCTCATGAATGGGACATTTGAGCATTAATAACTTCAATCTCCCCCAAGCTTGAGCTGTACTCTCTCCATCAAGAGGACAAAAGTTGTATATTTCATTCCAATCTTTGTGAATCTCACTAGGAGGATAATTTTGAATAAAAGAGAGGCACTATTTCATCCCATTCAAGAGATTGGCCATTCTTCAGCAGCTTATACCATTCCTCAGCTCTTCCTTTCAGTGATAATGAGAATAACTTCTTCTTGACTTGATCTGTCGTAATACCTGCACACTTGAACAACCCGCATAATTCGTGTATAAAGAGAAAATGATCACCGAGATGGACAATTCCATCCCCAAAATAATAGTTATCCATAACACGGTCAATGATTCTTGTTGGTATTTTAAAAGTATCATTCTCAGCAGGTGGTGGTTCATCTACGCCGTTAGCAGTGGTAGCAGCATTACGAAATAAGAAACTCAGCGAAGTATCCATATTGAAAATAAATTTACTAACAGAAAATAAACAATACTCACAATAGAAGTTTCCTTTACCAGTTCCACTCTCTAATAGCGCTTCACTCCCCGGCGACGGCGCCAAAAAATAGTCTTGATGACCCACAAGTATAGGGGGTGTATCGCAGTATTTTCGATAAGTAAGAGTGTCGAACCCAACGAGGAGCAGAAGGTGTTGATGAGTGTCTTGGAGTAGGAATTCTCTACAAATACTTAGGAAATGGATTTGAGGGGTTTTTGATAATGCAGATAAATAAAGTGCGAGTAAATAAAAGGCAATAATAATAAATGCAGCAAGTGGCCCAATCCTTTCTTCAGCAAAGGACATGGCGGTTGTATTACTTAAGATGACCAAACGTTCTCGAGGACACACGGGAATATCGTCAAGTGCTTTCGCTTCATATAGTTGATTAATCTTCTTTAGTTTGCTAAGTGTTGTGTGGGTGAACCTGTGCTAATGTACCGAGCTTCCTAGGACTAATACATACTTCTGATTATACCCCTTGCAAGCATCCGCATGTACAAGAAAGTAATTAAGATCGAAACCTAACCACAAATTTAAACTCTAAGACCCTAACATCCCTTGTGCAAAGGTTTCCTAACGGGGGTTCAGGTTTCTGTCACTCCGGCAACCCCTACGATTAGTAGCCAAATACACAATGCATTCCCCTAGGCCCATATAGGTGAAGTGTCATGTAGTCGACGCTCACATGACACCACTAGAAGAAATACACCACAAGTTAATTAACAAACCATTGAATCTTTCTCAACACAATTATATTACTAACAACATGACTTCTCCCATGTCCTCAAGAACTAAACGAACTACTCACAAGACATCATATGGATCAATATTTGAGTGTTTGCATGAATTCTTTGTTTTCTCACGGAGCTTCATGAGTTCTTATCAAGATCTTTAGTCTGAAAATCGATAGTTAGGTTGCATGATTTTCCTATTCATGTACGGAATAATGCTTTGGGTGCGGGATGGAGTCATGACCATACCACTACTCTTATCATTCACTTTGTTACATTGAATTGGTGGGTTAATGCAATTTCACTGGCATTTATCCATCGAGAATTTTACTTCTGTCCTTGTTTTTCCGGAGTGTTCTCTCGATGATGAGAAACAATCTCTTGTTGGTGGTCTTGTCTATTTCAAGATAAAATAAACCTTCAACGATCTAGTGTAAACAAATGCAAAATCTTCTCCGTCCTCTTCATTTTGTCGGCATTCAACATTGTCATACAAGATGGATGGAAGATATCTCTGACTTCCATTTTGTCAATTATTCTCATTTGGTAAAGCCAATTATGGTTCATCCCATCAATTGCAAAATCTATTTCATTAACCTCATGGTTAAGGAGATCAATAAACATCTCTACAATAAACTCTAGATATTCAACATTCAACTCCTTCCTCAGGATTCCACCATAAACTAGCATCACATCCTTCTCTTGAAGATATATCCGCGCACATCAACTGTGTGAACCTTTGGTTCTTACTGGTGCAAGAAGAATCTGATCCGAGAATCCTGAACCCAAGTCTTTTCCGTGGATATCAAGGAACTCTATCATTTGAAGGCAATATTGTTTCCGAACTTCATTTCTTAAATCTAAGGGAAGAAACAATGCTATTTTCATAAGTGGTTGATACTTCTCCAAGTCACTCTTTTCTTCCGGCAAAAGAAAGAATCATCTTCACTTACAGCTTCCAATCTTAATCCTAACGATGTGTATTTTCTTCCCTTCATTGATACATTGTCTTTTCAAATTTCTTTCAAGAAGTGGTTATATTCCTTTAACGTGTTCGTCAGGGCACCTGAGCTATCTTCGTGCTACCTTTCGTGTTAGCGATAATCCTCAAATCTCTTCAATCTCTTCTTTTCAAGTAGCAAAATAGAAGACTCGCAACAAGTCTATCAAGTTTTTCAAGGTGCATTGGTCGCATCATTCCGCTGAAAAACCACTTGGGAACGTGAGGATCACCTTCGTTCTGAACACCCGCATCTCCTTGTGTCTTTTTATTTTCCTAGGAATCTCGGGGTGATATTCTTGTTTTAATGAGGGAGTGTTGTAGCATCCCAATTTTATAACAATTGTAATGCTACTTGGTTGATTCTATATAATGCTACTTCCTACATATCATTAATTGCATTGCATTATATCATGCTCATGTCACCATGCCACATTGCATTTGAGCATCATATAAAACCCCTTTCATTTGTTTCTTCCCCTCATTATGAAATTGTCTATTAATTGAATTTTACTCTTGATATGTTGTAGTTGGTTCTTGATATATTGTTTGGTGCCCAAGTTGAGTTGGGGGAATATATTTTCAAACTCCACCACATTTCTTTGGTTCTATCCACCAATTCCACCATGCTAATTATATATGAGCCTTTGCATTCCAATTGATATTAAATCTAGATCATATGTGTTGGGGTGGATCCACTTCTATTTATACATGCTACCATATATGATCCATGTTATTTTCATAATATTAAATATGTGGAGCCACATGTCCACCTTTGCATGCTATGTGAGTACGAATGTTTTCTCAAGCTTCCATATGGGTTCTATTTGAATTTATGTTCATGTATGAATATATATGTGGCTATACAAACATTAGTGGTACACACACACTAAATTGACCACTTATATCCATCCATGTATTATTCATTTATTCCATATGGGAAGCAATCTACATTCTATTTTGTTGGGCCTTAATTCAAATAATTGAAGCATATTCAAATAAATGATCATAAGGTTATATAGTTGTTTCCACAACTAGAATTGGCATTTATTGCATATGCATGGCCCATGCAAAGCTACCATCTCCTTCTATTTTATTTTTTGGATTTTTGGTGTGGAAGCTTGTATGATTTGGATTCATATAAGTAGAACCATTCGAAATAAAACATCATGGAAACCATTCTTCTCTTCTGTAGCACCCCGGTAAAACCACTACTAGAAAATCGCGTGTCATTTTTATTTTGTGGATCATCATGACCGCATGCTCATGTCATCATACCACTTTGCATTTGAGCATTGTCATGTCAACTAGTATTTTGTTTGGCTAAAACTATTTTCTAAAAGCCTACCTTTGTTTTCTAAATATCCCCCGTTTTTATTTCAAATTAAAACCCCGATCTCTTCCGGATATTTTTTTTGTCTAAAGAAAATTACAAAAGTCTCTTAAAACAATAATAGAAATTTATATTATTTTTGGGAACAGCTAGCTAGGCCCAGAAGCCCAGCCGGCCACCTCCAAACCCTAACCAGCCCTAACCCTATCCTAATCCCACCACACCCTAGACCCTACCAGCCGCCGCCACCTTAACACACGCACATCGCACTCACAGGGCAGCGCACGCCACACATCCGACCAAACCAACCACCTCGGTTCGCCCATACCAGCACGTAACCCCGCGCGGTACGTGCCTAGCGCTGCACACAACCCGCACGTGACTCGAACCACCCCACCGATGCGAGCTGACCCGCCTCAGCCAGCGCTGCGCAGCGTCGCATGCTTGACCGCGCGCAGTCGCGAGACGCTCCTCGCCCGGTCCCACGCACAGACGCGCACAGGAGCACGCCCACCAACCGCGTCTCGCTCTCGCACACGTCCCACTCTTGTTTCACCATCGCCTCGCTCACCATCCCTTGTCCCCATCGTCCCCTTCCTGCTAGCGCCCAACCCCACCACTCCCTCAACGCGCCTACCAATCCCGAACTCCTCTGCCTCGATCCCCATCCCCAACCTCCCTTTGTCCTTGCAACCCCCGCGAGTGCCGCCTCCCCCAGCGCCCAACGCTGTTTTGGTTCTCCGCACCTCCTCTCGGTCGCCCCGGCCACCGCCTGCTACGGGGGCACCAAGACCTTCCCGGCCGGCGAGCCCCTGTGCCTCCCCGAGCAACTCTGCCCGCCACCATCGAGCTGGCCTTGCTGCAAGGTCCGCCACCGCTTCCAAACACCGCCCCGTCTATTCTCCCTCGCCTTGGAACAACCTCGCAACCCCGGAGCACCACCCCGCCCTCTCGCTGTCAACCCCGAGCCCCACGACCAAGCATCTCCTTGCCCGTGTTCGGCCGCACTGCGTCCTCCCACCCCTCGCTGCTGTCCTCGTCGACCTCCCCACATACAGACCTCCGTCGGTCGCATCTCGCCTCCCCGCCACTGCCTTCCTCCCGATCGTCCGTACCCCGTCGTCGCCAGGCCCGCCTCGGTCGTGCTTCATCTGTCCGTGCGAGGCCCTACGCATGCCTCCTCGACCTGGGTCTCGACCCCAACCCAGCCCCAGCTCGCCAGCACCTCGCGGTCTCGGCTCGGACGTCTGTTGCCGCCTCCTGCGTGACCGGATGGGGCTAGGTCCCCTAGGTGAGCTCCTGGCCAAGTGTTGCGGCATCCAGAGCCAATCAGTGGCCAAGATAGTTTTTGTGTGTTCGATGTCAACTCGTCTTGGTGTCATCTTTTGTGTTGATGTAATCTTGTCGCTGCTACGGTCGAACCTCGCTCAATGTAGCCAAAGTTGGGGAACATGCAGTCCATGTTTGTCCCAACAAGATCTTCTTTGGCCCATCCCCTTCACGGACGACAAGCTCGCCGACCCTGAACCGGAACATTAAGACCTCCTTCAGGGACTTCAAGACCGCGGGACCTGAAGATCGACCTTGAAGACCAAACCCCTAGGCACGTTAAGGTCTCCTTCACGAATCTGAAGCCCCGCTCCCGAAGTCTGAAGGCTGAACCCCAATCCCCCGTCGAACCCCAAGACCATCGGATCTGAACCCCCAATGTGTGATCCCTATCCAAGACCCCTATTTTTATAATATTGACATATATTTGTTGCATAATTAATTCATCTTTACTCGCATAAATGTTTATTTGTTTGGGGGTACTTTGTCGATTCACCTCATAATTAAATATGGAGCGCATATGCGAGCTATACTTGTATTATACCGCCTCCATTTAAATTTGTGTAGCGAACCAATGCCATATTTTGCCTTGTTAATACAACATTTAAATTGTGGGGTATCTAAATAACTCAAACCGTTAATTAATTATCGGGACCCCGGTTCCGCTTAATATTGCCTAATTGCATCGCATCTTTGCCATGTCCTGCATCATACATGCATCATGCCCGATCTTCTGCCGTAGTATTAAATAGTGCATCCGATGTTTCTTTTAGTGAATTGCTTCTTTGCGGATTAGGCCATTGAGTTGATGCGAGCACCGACAAGTTCTTCGCATAATGTATCTTCGACCATGTTTCCTAGGCGAGCAATCTCTCCCTTTCTACCTATCTTGCATTTATAGTCTTTACTTCCTCCTGTTGATCTATTGCTACCCGTATTGCGATGCTTTATTTTTCTTGCACCATTTATATTTCTTGCAGCCTCTATATTGCCTTGGACACATCCTATTGCCTGTTGTTGATAGATAGTCGGCCTTGCGAGTCGTAGTTGCTTACTCAGGTGCTGCTTCGTGTCGTTGTTGTTCCACCGTTGTTGGAAGGTTGGCACATGTTTATTGGCGGAGATGATCATGACTTTAATTACAACTTGATATTAAAATGCTGGGAATAGATATAACTAATGCAGAGGCATTAGTGGGCAATAGCAAATATTTGGTTTTTAACCGCTCACTTGTGTCCCGTAGGCCCCGAGTACTTGATACCTGTTCCTTGACTATCGCACTATCCGCATGTGGGACCATGAATCCCCTTAGCCAGAGCTTGATTCATTTCTTATTTCTTAGGTCCACAAACTAGTTTGGGGCTTTATTACTATCATGTACTGATGCCATGCTTTACTATTTTATTTATGATTGTGCGTGGAGCACCTGTACTGTTTAGGATGGCAGAGTGTTTTCGCGGTATCGACAATCCCAATCACACTTTCGGGTTCCCAGTCGTTTACAGCCATTGGCGCAAACCTTGGGTCTGTCTCGGAGCCGGCCAACTTTGTTGCGGGTAGCTTAATGGGGTGGCCCCCTGAAATATTTTATGAATCCTGTGATTGCTTTGTCGTGAAAGCCTCGTTGGTTTTTATTTGGTTTTTCCGAGGTTGATCGTGCGTGTGTTGCTATTTGTGCACCCCTGCAGGGTAAATCTTTCTGAAAGCCGTGTCCGTGGTTATGGATGACTTGGAGCACATTATCTCGATCATAGACAACTATGACTAAAGTAGTGTTATAAATTTGTCTTTGGAATGACTAGTAATCAGCTATACTACAACGGAGTGAGTAGATAAAAGTGCCAACAATTGCTGGGTTTGGGATGTCACATGCTAATTGTATCTGACTAGTAAGTTCTGCAACTACAACTGAATGATTAACTAAAATGGTCCACTACTTATGCTATTAGGATGACTCATGCTATCTATATCTGACTAGTAAGTGCTTCAACTATAATGGAATGAATAAAAGTGCCAACTGTGTGAGTTCCTCGGTTTGACTTCCTTGTTTGGGCTCGAGGGGGAATACGAGGATGGGTATGATTGGTGTTAGTATAAGGTTGGTTCCGAATAGGTCTTTCTTACCCCTCTCTCATAGCCGACAGATGTATCGAGTCTCTATAGGTTGTTAGTGCATGCTTCGCTGCCGCTTCAGTCCACCATACCTATGTAGGCGAGAGCGGCCGAATTCTAGCCTCGCCGTGTACTGACCTCAGTACTGACGCTCCTATTTTTTCTTCGCCCTTTGTCGGCAACCCTTTTGTTTTAGCAGGTTTGAGATGGACGTTGTTAGCAGGGTTACCCTTCCGGCTTGTCCTGGGTAGGGTTATGGACGCCATTGGTTATTCTTCAGGGCTCTTAGCTCCATTTGCATCTTATCCGTACTTGGATGTTGTATCATTTTCAAGGTGATTTGGATCTTTGTATTGTATATCTGTATTCTTGACTCATGGAGTCGTGTTGTATATATATGTTCTGTGGGTTCCATCGTGGACTATTGTGTAATGGTATTACTTCGTTTTTCCACCCGCACGCAAGTGCCTCGTGGGCATCTTTGAATCGTTTCTATGCGGGTTTGGAGAGAATCGCTAAAACTTGTATAGGGACGATTCGAGGGTGTTACATCTTCTTCTTTCCTTGGTTTGTTTGGTTGGTAGTTCTTTGGGAAGCTTTTTTGAAATCTTGTTTTAAAAATAAATCTAAAACAATAAGAGCAAGAGAGAAAAACCATCTATCTAATCTATATAACTTAGTCCTATCTCTACCCTACCCTCTCGGTTTGGTTGAGCCAAACTAGCCCTACCACCACATGGCACCACCACCACCATCTCACCTTGCCCTACCATCTAACCCAACCCGAGGCCACCATAGTTACCCATGGAACATGCCCATGTGACACCACATCTAGCATAACCCCCAAGCTAACCTCCCTCTCTTCCTTGTTGTCCAAGATGGTCAGCCACCAACCCCTACTAACCCTGGTTGCCCTCCCCCTATCTAAGCCCAGAGAGAGAGGAGAGAAGAGAGAAAGTAACTAAGGTTACTTTTTTCCAAAACCCTACCCAAGTGCAACCTGTCCTCCCTGTCCTTATCTACCCCAACCACCACCTTTGGTTCGATCTAGATCGCTCGGGGCTCTGCCCAGGAACCCCTCTGCACTCCCCCATCTCCCCTGCTAGCCTAGTCCTTCCACCATAACCACCTTTGGTTGTGCTTGCCCCGGCGTAGAGGAGGGGAGGAGAGGAACCTGGGGTGTTGAGGAAGACCTGGAGCAACGCCAGGATGATGCTAGTACAAGGAGTCGAGGAAGGAGAAGGCCTGGAACTACCAAAACACGAGGAAGCCAATGAGGAAACCCTAGATCCAATTCACGAGCACCTCTACAGATCACTGTCGCCCCGAGCTTGCTAATCTGCATCACTAGACCCGCGGTGATCTCACGAACCTCCTGGGCACACCCTTGCTAGCCCCTGGAAGCCACCTGGCCGCGCCATCATCAACACGGACGTGTCAGTCATCTCTGCCGCACGTCAGTGCTTGTCGTTGTCGCATCCCTAGACCTCTCCTAGCCCCGCAACCGTAATCAGTACCAACCCCAGCAGTACCGCATCGGTTCCATTCCACCGGGACGTGCGCGAGGTCAACAGCTCACGCCTCGTGGCTGTCTATTTTTTTTGCTATCCCGTTCGTCGCCAGTTAATAGACAGAGAAAACAAACAATGAAGTTCAGAGAAGCGCTGTCTGTTTTGCATGAAACCCCCTGTGTCATTTTGTTTCTCAACCTGCGGTCCACCCTAAGGCCCACATGTTAGCCACACGAGCAGATCCGGCCGGAACCTTTTATGAAAACGTACCCGAAACTTTTGGTAATTTAGCCCGCACCCTGGCTCCCCCACGTGTCAGCTCCTTGCTGGCCGCGCGCGTGTTGTTGCCCCGTGGACCCTGACCCCACTTATCAGTGGCTGTGGGTAGCTTAACCCTGAGTGAGAAAAACCTATGAGCTTTTATAATTCAAATAAAAATTTCAAAAATTGATATAATTCAAATTTAATTCATATCTTTTAAATTAATTTGAATTTGGAAAAACTTATTAAATGAAATGTGAATGTTTTTCAAATATGAATTCAAATTTGACTAGAGTTGACTGTAGAACCTTTGAATTTTGACCTAAATTAAATTGTTTTGAATTAAATATTGTTTTAAATTCATAATTCCAAATAATACAAATGATATATGTTTTGAGATCAAAAAAATTCTAGGAATATGAATATACTGTTTAAAATATTTTCTGGGCAATTAAAATTTTCAAATTAAAAAATACCTTTAATATGCCTTTATCTTAATAAATTCACAACTTTAATTCCATAATTTCAAATTCGACGAATAATATGTCTAAATCGATCGCGCGACGAGCCCGTTATGATTATAAATTTCATAATATCAATTGAAGTATGTATCATATAAATATTATATATATAACAAGGTTTATGGGAGCAAAACATGCCTAAATAATTAATTAAAGTGCTTCATTATTGTTCTCACACCTCACCCATGCCATGCTATGTTATATCCTGCAATTGTGCATCAATCCGCCATGCCATACCTTGTTTTTCTTGTTGCATATCTTCACATGATTGCGCGATATATTTATAATGGGCATTTTTGTGTTTGATTCTTATTCTAGATAGACGCCGAGCAAGAGAGTTATCAGGAGAACCAAGAGTACTATCCGGATACCAGTTATTCCACTGCTGACCTAACAGGCAAGCAATTCCACATGCTTGCATTATATATAGTACCTATGCCTCTATCTTATTCTTGCATCATTGTGTCACAAATCGCATTAAATTGAAATCTCAAGTACTGCATAGCCTTTACTTTTAAACCCCACCAACGCTTGTACCCTCCATCATATGAGCCATTACTATAAGAGTTGTTTGAGCCATGCGAGTCGTGTAATTGCATGTGTAGGGGTTGTGCAAGTATTTGGATAATGAGGTATCTAAACAACTTAACTTTGTAGTAATGGGATAACTAGAGAAAGATGCACTGGTGGGCAGTGGCTATTATTTGGTTCTTGCATGCTCATTTGTGTCTCGTAGAACCCAAGAACTTGATTTCTATTCCTTGACTATCGCACTATCCGCATGTGGGACCATGAATCCCCTTAGCTTGAGCTTGATTCACATCTTATTTCTTAGGGCCACAAACTAGTTTGGGGTTTTACTACTATCTTGTACTTATGCCATGCTTTACTGCTTTATTTACTATTGCGAGTGGAGCGCCCATACTGTTTAGGAATTGTGCCATGTTTCCGATATATCAACAAGCCCATTAACACTTTCGGGTTCTCAGTCGTTTATAGGCGTCGCCACACACCTTGGGTCCATCATGGAGCCGGCCAACTTCGTAACGGGTAGCTTAGTGGGGTGCCTCCCGAAATCATTTTTGAGTCTTGTGAATTATTTGTCGTGATGCCTCATTGCTTTTTATTTGGTTCTTCCTGGGGTTGCTCGTGCGTGCATTGCTATTTGTGCACCCCTCCAGGGTAAATCTTTTTGAAAGTTGTGTACGCGGTTATAGACGACTTGGAGCACAGTTTCTCGATCATAGATAACTATAACTAAATTACCAAGTTTAATTTGACTAAACATGACTAGTAAATAATGCAACACTCATGGAATGGTTAATAAAATTGCCAACAGATGGGATGTTCTTCCGCCTTCTCATTCGGTAAGCGAGAATGAGGACGAGCGATGTTTACTTATGTTGCTTATATAACTTTTTTTCTAATTAACGGGAGTCCGTCCATATCTGGTTGGGCAGATCTTGTAGCGTGTCTCTATAGAATTGTTCAGATATTATCTTTCGCTGCAATTGTGTCACTCATAGTTTGTTCCGTTTAGATGCATAAAGACTTGCTGAGTGCCCTAGTATCTCATACCATCAACATTGATTAGGTTATCAGGTACATCCATATGGAGGCTACTACGTCAATGAGGCCGATGATGGAGGCAATGAACCTCTTCCGTAGAGATTTCGGGATGGAGATCTCTAAGATATGTGGCCAGGAATGTGCTTATTTCCGTGGCATCTTATGCCAATTTGACTCTTAATCCATACTCAGATCTATGTTTTCGCTTTCGCTTGATGATTTTTTGAGCGATGTATGAGGATATAATCCTAAAATGTTATTGCTATTATCTATATAATTTGGTTCTTGCCGTAATGGTGTTGCAATCTATTTCTATTTCTTTTAGATGGAATTTTTCTGATATACTCTTGTATGTCACTGGCATATATACTCACTTGTGTACATTATACTTGTAGCCAGCTGGTCATGTTTCTCGCACTCGAAGCTATAACCATGAATACTAGGGTGAATGGTTAGTCGGTACCATGCCCTGCCATTGCGGCCTGCTTGTGGGCGGCCTTTCGGCCTCCACGGTAGTACGTCCTCCCCCGATTCAGGTTATACCTGCTTGTGATTTAGAAATGTGAGGTCTAAGAATTACATCTACCCTGTCCACTAGTGGTAAAAGATCATGAATAGTAGGCCTTGTAGTACCTAAATGCAAACCAAGATATGTGAATGTCATGGATCCTACCACATAGCGAAAATCAGAGGCCAGTGCTGCAATTTCATCATCCAAGATATTAATGGGTAACATGCAGGACTTGTGGAAGTTAATAGCTAGTCTAGTAGAAGAGCTGAAATCTTGCAGAGCATTTTTCAGCACAACTAATTGCTCAACATCTGCAGGCATGACTAACAAAGTATCATCAGCATACTGAATTATGGGAAAGTTAGGATCCCTAGTGATGATAGGCAGATAGATTAATCCTCTTCTCAATAATTCATTCACCACAGACTGTAATAAATCATCCCCTAGAACAATTAGAAGAGGATACAATGGATCCCCTTGGCGAACTCCTCTCCGACATTTAAACTGTTTACCTGGTACTCCATTGACAAGTACAGATGAAACCCTAGATTCCAACAACATTTTGACCCAACCAATCCATTCTTTATAAAAACCCTTATGCTCAAGAATTTGAAATATTACTTCATGTTCAATGGTGCCGAAGGTTTTTTCGAAATCAAGTTTCAAAATCACCATGGTTTCCTAGATGCCTTGCATTGATAAATATACTCAAAAGTCCATGCTAAGCAATCATGTATGGTCCAATTTTTTATGAAACCGTACTGATTCTTATGTATGCAATCCATAATCCTTGTTTGCAATCTACCTGCTTCAATCTTAGTAAGAAACTTCAGACAACAACTAGTAAGTGGTATTGGCCAATAGTCATTGATTTGCTCTGGTGATTGCTTCTTTGGGATGAATGTAATTTGTGAGGTGTTGATATGTTCTAGCTTTGCATCACCTTTGCATAATTCTGTAGCTAGGTTATAAAAACCTTGCTTAATAATACCCCAGCATCTCTTTAAAAAAGACCATTGAAGCCATCTAGGCCAGGTGTTTTATCAATGGGCATTAATTTGACAAGTTTGTCCATTTCATCAACAATAAAGGGTAAAGAAAGATCAGCTCGATCATCTACTCTCTTAAGTAGAGAAGGTAAATGAAACTTCATCTGTATCCCCTTAGACGATCCCATTCGGTCCCTGTAGCAAATCCATGCAATTCTAGCGATCTCATTATGCTAATTAACCATCCTACCATCAGAAGCCACTAAGGAGGATATAGTGTTTCTTCTATACTGCTCAGTTGCCATGGCATGGAAGTATTTCATATTCTCCTCTCCCATTTTTATCCAACGAATAGTGCATCTTTTCCTCTAGTACCTATACCATGCTTGCAAGAGATGCTCTTGATGTTTTTTGACTATCATTCTGAAATTTCTTTCTGGCACTGAAAGAACTCTTTCCTCCTCTAAAGTGTCAAAGAACACAATAACATAGTTGCATTTGACTATTAACTCTTAAAGTATAGAGAGACTCGTTTTCCACTTCTTGAGAGCAAATCTAAGCCCCTTTAATTTACTCACTAGCAACACTGTAGAATTAGGTGCCCAATAATTTTGCTGCCAAGCACTTGAAACATATTCTATAAACCCCGGTTGGTCTACCTAGAAATTTTCAAAACGAAAAATGTGTGCACTAGGAATCTCTGTTTCAACTATAACACTGCATGGTACATGATCTGAGGTCATTTTTGCCAAAGGGTGCACGACTGTATTCGAATAGATTAAAGTCCAATTGACTGGTGTAAAAAACCAATCGAGTTGCTCTAACAGAGGCTCCTCTTGCATATTATACCATGTAAATGACCGTCCTTTTAGAGAAAATTCAGTAAGACCCAGGTGGCTTATTATTTCATTGAATAAGAAAATATCATTTGCATCCCCTCTTGGTAAATTGTCAGTTGATCGAATAAAGTTGAAATCACCCATGAAAAGCCAATCCTCATCATCTGGCACATTCAAATTATGTAACAAATAAAGAATATTATCATGTTCTTCTCCTTGACATTGACCATAAACTGTGACTAGTGTCCACTGCTGATTGGAGTGAGTTGAGGTGAAATTTACTATAATACTAAAATGTTGCACTTCAATAAGCTGACCAGAAAAATTACCGAGTTCCATACTACCAGAATTCCCCCGGAGGCTCCAACTGATGGAGAAAAGGAAAAAATGTCAAAACGATGAGGGCAGAAGCCTTTGATGAATTTCCTATCAAAAGATCATTTTTTTGGTTTCTTGCAAACACAAGACAATACATTTACTTTCTTCCATTTTGTCTCTCAATTTTAGTTGTTTTTCTTCAGCATTTATACCCCTTATATTCCATCCCAAGATAGACGATAGACGATTAAAATTTGGATTATCCATAGAAACCCCAGTGCAGGAGAGGTTCAGAGAAGTGGCACAACCAGCTTCTGTTACAGACCAAACGAGCATAGATAAACAAACCAAAAGCACACATATAACGAATGTGAGAGAGGGCACATTCACCCTTAACAACAGAGAGCAACTTAAACATCAGGAACTGTTGCATTATTGGATGTGCTTGGCTCTACATTAAGCTTTGCCTCGGTGATGTATTCTGGCTATATAACCAGAAGGCCACCAATGTGCTACGACACCTGAATGGGGGATGGATTGATACACCTTATTATTCTTTGTCTTGGCCTTCTTGCCATTGTATTGGGTTTGTGTGTTATCCAAAGCTAGAGAATCCACTAGGATAACTTTCCTAGAGACCTTGCGAGGATGAGTCAAAAGTTCCTGAATGGGATGAGCTCTGTGCCCTTTGTTGGCTCTAACACTACGAGTCACTCGATGAAAGGACATGTCAACTATAGGGGGCACCATTTTCTTTCCTTTGGCCACACGAACAGAAGGCTTCTTTGGAGAAGATTTAAATTTCATTATCGGTGTAGGAGAGAGAACCTCTTCTGAACTTCCAGTCATCTATTCTTTAGTTAGCACCACAGACTATGTGGGGGACCTGCTGCGATGGGCAATAGGAACCCAAACCTTACGTGACACCACATTATCAGAACTAGCAGGAGTAAAAATAGTAGTGTCCTCCTCAAAAGCTTCACTCCAAGATTGCTTGCTTGATGGTTCAACATCAGAAGATTGCAAGGTGAGACCATCCGCAAGAATATGCAAGAGAATCACATGTGTTGGCGGAGGTGCAAGAGAAAAATAGCCATGTTAAAATTTTCAGCACCAGTTGCTTCAGCAACCTGTCCGACACCGAGATCCTGCTCATTGATGGTCTCATGTGGGACCTTTGGAACAACAAAAACAACAATGCTTGCAGTAACAGGAACCTCATCATCAATTTCCATCACCTCAATATCCTCATCATCATTCTCTAGGGAGGGCTCTACAGGAACCTGTAGAGCAACTGTAATTTCTTGGAGAACTGGCCCATTTGGATCATTTAGATGAAGCGGTCTTTCCTAGACATCTTGTGGAGCAAAAATAGAAGCAGACTGTGTAGTGACACCAACCTGAAACTGAACTGTGGCTGCAGAAAAACCTGACTGATCACCAACCGAGACTGAAACCTCAATTGGGTTCTGCATTGGCTGCTCATGAGGAACATGCTGATTGGGATCATTCACAAAAGGTGGCAGAGGTGGCCTATTTATACCTCTATCTATACTATTAAATTTCTTGACGTTTTGATGGTCTGGTATGTCACATTAAATCTACCCCTTATTTTCCCACTATTTATATAGATTGCCCTCCCGTAAAAGTAACGATTCACTGAAATTCCCCTCCCAAGCCTCCGCCCTGTATGGACCTGTGCGGTGGTGCCATCTTCTATTGAGAGAACCTGCCTCTAGCGCTATCCATCATGACCATAGCGGCACCCTCTCTTCCTCACTTCCGTCCGGTCAGATCCGGCTAGGCGGCCATGGTGTATATGTACATCGGTTCCTCTACTCTTCCCCTGACTCAGCTCTCGGGTGCCTCAAGTTTGATTCGACCTAGTCTATACGATTGGCCCCCGACATCGCTCCTCCATGTCCCTTAGCTTGAGTCCGTCAACGACAGTCAGCCTGACGGCCTCCGAGTTGGCGAGATGCGAGTGACGCCGTCGAATGGCCCATGGGGCTGCACACTAGAGAGCAACACAAAAGGCCGGCACCTCTTTAGCTTCCACACTGGATTGATTGAAATATCCGGCTATGGTAAAGTGCTGTGCCTACCTCATAGATGACTGTGTTAATGCCTTCTGTTATCCTGAATCTGTTGATCAATATGTACATGTCAGACAGGCCCCGACCAGACTATCAACAATCCTCGGCAAAGGATTCTTCAACCAAAGTTCTGTAAACTATACTGTTTCTGCTTCAGTGCGCACCCTCTTGGAAACCAAAAGTTTGGGAAAACAAATGGACGGTTGGGATATGCGCGGACAGTTCAACGACGGGGGGCACGATCGTCCTTCTGAAATTTTCGGAGCTGCTCTGGAAAAAAAAACGAACCGTAGAAGCCCGGGTAGAAGCCCGTATGGCCCGTTCACCGGCGTGTATTATACATGTATGCATGTGGGTGCCGAACCGTCCGCTTCCTTAAGTAGCATAGTCAGTTGGTCTGCGTTCCAACCATTTCCAGAAATTCCCCAAATCGGATAGCAAACTCTGGCTAGCCGTCTCTCTATAAACCCTCGATCACGGCGGCCGTCCATGGAGAAGGGGAAGCAGGTGGCGGCGCTCGCTGACAACACGGAGAAGGGGAAGTAGATGGGTGCGGGCGCTGAGCACGCGGAGAAGGGGAAGCAGGTCACGGATGCAGAGGGCGGCAATGGGAGCTCCTGCTTGGGTGGGCCGGCCGTCTACTTCGGTGTGCATCCAATGAAACCCAAGTTCGAGACGGAGGCGCAGATCAGGCGCAAGAAGAAGAAGAACCTGAAGAACAAGCTGCGTCAGGAGAGGAAGGAGAGGGGGGAGAAGATCTACTCACCTGCCGACGTCGAGACCTTCCGCGAGTCCGATAGCGATGACACCGATGAGGTAAGTCTAGATCTTTCTCTCCTAGTGTTCTTGTCGCCGAGGTCTGCCTCGTCCTGTTCTTGCTAGGGTTTGTGGTGCTAGTAGGGTTAGATGCGCTTAGCGATGCTAGTTTGTGCTAGGTTAGATGCGCTGTAGATTAGCTACTGATTTCCCAAGACCCCTTTGGCGACGTTTTGATGGATGTAGGATCAAGTAGGCTTCTGATTTGGCAGGCTAGGTCGTCGAGTGGTTCCTCTTACTTTGAATGTTATGATATTCATGATCTGTGTCATGTTTACATGTGCCTAGATGATGTAGCTTATGCTTGGCCTTTGTGCTTGAATTTTTGGTCTTGAACGATCTGACAAGTAAGAACCTGGCATTTTGTTTGCAATGAAAATGGAATGGGGATGTTGCCTATTGATCTACACGTATAATTGATTTATGGGTTGTACTTGCGACCACTTCGAGATTGTAAATTTAGGTATTGTGACTATGGATAGCTAGTTTGTGAATTTGCTTGTAGTAGTTAAGTAAAAGAGACATGGGAATCTATACCAGGTGCATATCATTATATTGTTGTACTATTGTGTAGAATGTATTTGGTATCATTTACTTTTCTTATTAATTTAGTTCATTACATCATCTGATCACTTTATACTGAGCTAAATATACTCTGTCTATGTACTCATAGTTAGAGTGTCTTCCTTGGTAATTTGCTAGTCTTTTGAAATGCTTGTCTCACATAGACCATATGGTTCTAGTACATTCATGATAATTGTTTTGTATTTGTATTTGTAAAATATTTGTAACATATCAAGAATTTGTGTAGTTGCAGTTTTGGAGCTGAAAGTTTATGTGTTTTGTTACAGATGCATAAATTCCTGGTTGTAGTACTGCTAGTAACAGTTGTTGTTGTCTTGCTTCATTGGTTTATTATTTTTGTTGCACTACTACTTTCAGTAGCTGTTTTCTTATGCTCCACACATAAGTTGGTAATTAATGCTGATGTGATCTAGCTTAAGATTATTACGTGTCATACAACATTCTTCTTCATAGGATTATAATATTTACTGCACTACTGCTTTCACCACATGGGATGTTCTGCTGCAAACTTAAGTTGGCATTTAATGCTGTAGTGATACAATTGAAGATTAATAAGTGTGATAGATCAATCTGCTTGTAAGGCATAATTTTTTGTTGCACTAATACTTCCATCATGTTTTGTTTTGATGCACACATTTGATTTGTACATAATGCTGCTCTGATCTAACTTCATATGTGTGACATATTAACTATTCTGTTATGATTTTGAAATGTTCAATTAAAAAGCAATTGTCCAAGTTTCCCGTTGTATAATATGTGGCACATATAGTCTTATTTCACAGAGTAATTATTGTAAACCTTATTTCATTTCATAAATTTCCACAGGAGTCAGACGATGTCAGGAGTGACGTGGAGGATAGGGACTGCAAGAGTCGTGCTGTGCTGAAGAAGCTCAAGGCTGGGGACATCCCCTATCTTCTAGGCCTAGGGCAGTACAAGTGCCCGTGCTTCTTTCGGAAGGAGATGCCAAAGGACCACCTGGGAATGCTACAGCATGCTACCTACTATGGAACTGGCAGCCAGAAGCATAAGCCCCACCTGAAGGCCAAACATGCCGCTCATGGCGTGTTCCTGCTGAAGCACCTCCCCCAGACGTAGATTGTGTCTTGTCTGTCTCTTTGCTAATATGGTTGTTATGTTTAGACTATGTTTATCTGTGATGTGTTGAACTTGATACAGTTGGTTAATTACTGTGGTTGAACTTGTGGTTGAACAATCTAATGTTCGTGCTTAACAAGGTTGTTTCATGTTTAACCTGGTTTGTTCTTGATATTTTTAATCCTGTGCATATGTACTCTGGTTGTGTATTTGCGGGAAATGGTGGCATAAAGGGAAAACAAGGAAATCTAGAGAATGTATATGTATTTTGTTTTCTTTAGCTAGTTGATAATGGGTTAAATTAAATGATTAGCTCAATTACATTGATCAAATTTTCACTTTCAGTGTGGCATCAACGGTGCATTTGTGGTAATAGTCTTATGTGAGACTCTAAGATTAGCCGGCGGTGGTAGCCCTGGTTTACAGAAATGTATGTCAGTGTAGGGATAGCGTTTTGGTTTTATAAGAGGAATACAACTATGAAGGCCGGCCCAATAAGACACCCGGGTAATGCGGCCTAGCTATTTATAAGAGAAACAGAAACCCTAAATTCCTCTCACCGCCCTCCCAAAATAATTGTGGCGCTGCCGCCGGAGCCATCTACCGTCGGAGTTGTCGCCCTGGTCTGGATCCTTAGTGTCCGCCATCTCTGTTTCAAGGTCGTCCTGCACATCGCATAATCGGAACCGTCCGCCCTACATTCCACTGGTTCCCTGCTCCGACTACGGCGTCGTCGTCAATAGGCACGTCTCCGGCACCGATGACCATGATGGCTGGGTCTTTTACAAGTGCAAAACTCATGGGGTAAGCATTTTGGTTTGATATTCATGGAGTTGATGGCGCATGTACCTATACTATGAGAAGTGTTCATACAAAATTAAATGTTTGATATTCAGTGTTCCTAATTTTATAGACTAAATGCTATTTTTGACGGTGGGAGCTTAAGTATGTGGAGTACTTGTGTGAGAACAGTATTCTTACTAGTGATGCAGCAATAGATGCTTATGGATGGGCAGAGGAGAGGAGGGAAACTCTGGAGCTAAGGAAAGAAGAAAGAGCAGCATTAAAGCCTAGGAACGAGGAACTGGTACTGATGAAGTTGGTCTCAACGGTTGATCTTCTTACAGAAGCAGTGCTTCTTCTAAAATGCGTAATAGGGTTGTTAGTTGTCCTTTGTGTGTTGCTTATTCAACAGAAATGAAAATCCATGTGCGTTGCTGATGTAATGGTATATCCTCTGTGTGTCTCTGCTGTATTCGTGTGTTGAATAATTTTTAAAGCAAGTGAACGTACCTCTGTGCTGTCTCTGTTGTATCTGTTTTCTGATGTAATAGCATGCTTGGGCATGCCTTCGACACGGTAGACGGCTAAAATCTAGGGTTTTAGGGGTGTTTCGCACAAGTTCGGACGAATGGTCAGGCCAAGTGTTCAAGGAATGTGCTCTCCTTTTGCACATTGCTCCAACATGCCCGCACAAGCACTCACATCCCTTTTTTTACAAACAACATGTTGCTTGGCCATGCACTTCCCACACTAGCCAGCTTCGGTCTAGGGTAGTAGGGTGTAATGCGTCTACCCATCGGGATAGCGGCATGACTATATATGAATGGCCTCAAACTTGGCACAATGGCTCACAATGACACACCACACTCTTATATCACTTCAATGAGCAGTGATGGCATGCCTGGGCATGCCTTCGGCACGGTAGACGGCTAAAATCTAGGGTTTTACGGGTGTTTCGCACAAGTACGGATGAATCGTCAGGCCAAGTGTTCAAGAAATGTGCTCTCCTTTTGCACATTGCTCCACCATGCCCTCACAAGAACTCACATCCCTTGTTTTACAAACAACATGTTGCTTGGCCATGCACTTCCCACACTGGCCAGCTTCGGTCTAGGGTAGTAGGGTGTAACGCGTCTACCCGTCGGGATAGCGGCATGACTATTGATGAATGGCCTCAAACTTGGCACAATGGCTCACAATGACACACCACACACTTATATCACTTCAATGAGCAGTGATGGTATGCTTGGGCATGCCTTCGGCACGGTAGATGGCTAAAATCTAGGGTTTTAGGAGTGTTTCGCACAAGTACGGACGAATTGTTAGGCCGAGTGTTCAAGGAATGTGCTCTCCTTTTTCACATTGCTCCACCATCCCTTCACAAGCACTCACATCCATTGTTTTACAAACAACATGTTGCTTGGTCATGCACTTCCCACATTGGCCAGCTTCGGTCTAGGGTAGTAGGGTGTAACGCGTCTACCCGTCGGGATAGCGGCATGACTATTGATGAATGGCCTCAAACTTGGCAAAATGGCTCACAATGACGCACCACACACTTATATCACTTCAATAAGCAGTGATGGCAAGCTTGGGCATGCCTTCGGCACGGTAGACTGCTAAAATCTACGGTTTTAGGGGTGTTTCGCACAAGTATGGATGAATCATCAGGCCAAGTGTTCAAGGAATGTGCTCTCCTTTTGCACATTGCTCGACCATGCCCTCACAAGCACTCACATCCCTTGTTTTACAAACAACATGTTGCTTTGCCATGCACTTCCCTCGCTAGCCAGCTTCGGTCTAGAGTAGAAGGGTGTAACGCGTCTACCCGTCGGGATAGCGGCATGACTATTGATGAATGGCCTCAAACTTGGCACAATGGCTCACAATGACATACCACAAACTTATATCACTTCAATGAGATGTGATGGCATGCTTGGGCATGCCTTCGGCATGGTAAACGGCTAAAATCTAGGGTTTTAGGGGCGTTTCACACAAGTACGGACGAATCGTCAGGCCAAGTGTTCAAGGAATGTGCTATCCTTTTGCACATTGCTCCACCATGCCCTCACAAGCACTCACATCCCTTGCTTTACAAACAACATGTTTCTTGGCCATTCACTTCCCACACTGGCCAGCTTCGGTCTAGGGTAGTAGGGTGTAACGCGTCTACCCATCGGGATAATGGCATGACTATAAATGAATAGCCTCAAACTTGGCATAATGGCTCACAATGACACACCACACACTTATATCACTTCAATGAGCAGTGATGACATGCTTGGGCATGCCTTTGGCACGGTAGACGGCTAAAATCTAGGGTTTTAGGGTGTTTCACACAAGTATGGACGAATCTTCAGGCCAAGTGTTCAAGGAATGTGCTCTCCTTTTGCACATTGATCCACCATGCCCTTACAAGCACTCACATCCCTTGTTTTACAAACAACATGTTGCTTGGCCATGCACTTCCCACACTGGCCAGCTTCGGTCTAGGGTAGTAGGGTGTAACGCCTCTACCCATCGGGATAGCGACATGACTATTGATGAATGACCTCAAACTTGGAACAATGGCTCACAATAGCACACCACACACTTATATCACTTCAATGAGCAGTGATGGCATGCTTGGGCATGCCTTTGGCACGGTAGACGGCTAAAATCTAGGGTTTTAGGGGTGTTTCACACAAGTACAGACGAATCATCTGGCCAAGTGTTCAAGGAATGTGCTCTCCTTTTGCACATTCCTGCACCATGCCCTCACAAATGTGTACTACAAAATGGAGGCAATTATAAGATTGTTGAAAAAATCACATGTCTACAAAATAGACCGTTTATGCCTACCTGAGAGGGCCATTACTAATAAGTCTAGGTTTTCAATTATTTTGAAAAATTCTAAAAAAATACTCTAAGATGTCCGTATTATTAGAAACACAATCGTAAATTTTTTTGTCATTTTCAAACATATGGTTATTCGATTTATATTTAAATTCAAAATTAAACATATTAGGTTGGGCCGGCCCACTAGGAGGATCCAAAGGTAAACTTAGCCATTAGGATAACTGCCTTATTAACCAGGACTATTTACCTTCCACACGTACAGATTCCCTTAGATCTAGCCGTCACCTCATCACATCACCTCGTCTCATCTGAAACTAGACGAGAGAGAGCTTCGTCAACGACGGTCGCTAGGAGGTAGTTCTGGAGATCCTCGATCGCCATGTCGCAGGTACATAAATTCGAAGCCCTGTCAACGATCTATATTTAGGTTAACTTACTGTCCACAGACAGCACGGACAGACGATAGATCTAAGAAGACGTAGATCTAATCCTCGCAATTTTTTGTTTCGTCGTGAAAAACTCGGATTTATAATTATCCGAATTGTTCAAAAATACAGATTTAAATGTGTTCGTCGTAGATCTAGTCTAGACTGATCACGCAAGTGCATTTTAGCGTCGACACAATTTTAGCTGCCGGCCGCTCCATCTCCTTTTCCACGTAGGCGAATGGCCGGTGTTATCGCATGCGGACTGTGCCCTAGGGAGCGAAAATCAATTGGGTGATGGGATGCTCGGCTACTTTTGATTTTCAATTCGTATTGTTTGTATCTCTTAGAGTGCATGTAAAAGTTTAGTATTATTCATGCCGTAATATGACATGTGACTTAATTATTCTTCTATATTTCGCCAGGTTCCATTACGTGTTACCGCTGCTGAGATCCGTGCTATAATCAAACGGAAGAAAAAGGCTGTTTTGTCAGGGGTAAGCATTTTTTGCCAATTTTATTTTGTAATCAATTGATATATTGGATGTCGCTAATGTGTGCAAAAATTACACTAAAGTCCTAGAATAAAAAGCGAGCACGATTTTGAAGGTTTCCTTGAGTTTGGCAATCGCGTGAAGATGACTGAGGAAGAATTTGATAAACTTGAGCGATTAGTCGAGGCTCACATGCCAAAAGACCCGTTTTATGTATGCACCATCAAAAAATCCAACAAAGTGAAAAATAAAGCTAAAATGGTAAACTCTTCCGTACATACGAACTTTTTCACATTTATTTGTTTGCGTAAATGTGAAATAATTTGTATAACTGGGTTGTCAAATCTATGTGCAGTAGTTTTCAAGGATCTTCTCCATGAAGCATATTGTTACAAACATTCCATTTCTAGCAGTCATAAAAGCCTATTCCAGAGATGGAAAAGTTGCACACGTTAAGTTGGTGATGAATAAGACCCAAGTGAATGGAGTACCTAAAGGAGGTGCCATGATTACAACAAACTGGATGGACATTGTCAGGCAGAATGGTATGAGAGTTAACCAGAAATTCGTGTTCTGGTTCTGTCGTGAGGATGATGGTACTACGAAGCTACTGGTTGATCAAGTGTGAAATCAACCTCAAATTCGTGTTCTAGTTCTATATTAGGCCTATGTACTCTCATGTTTGTGAAACACTTATGTAACGATTATGGCTGACTTAGGTTGGTCTATATGAAATTATTAAGTAATCATCATTTCATGTTATGTTCACAATTGTTGATGCTTCATTTGGGTTTCTCGCCATTAACCTATGTTATAGTTTTGCATCTGGTTTTATCTAAACCTTTTCTTATATTGCTGATTTTTCATTGGGGTTTCTCGCCGTGAACACGTGTCGGTGATCCTTCGGTAGGACTCGTATGCGTCTTACACATCCTTTGTGATGTACATATTAAAAGTACTTTAAAGATAGGAGCAACACTCCCATCGTATGAAGTTGATTCGATCTGTTTATTAATTAAAGTTCGTATTGTGCATATCAAATTCGGAAAAATTCTAAATATGGTAAGACATTAAAGAATACAATAAAACTCTTATAAATAATAAAAAACGCATAAAAATATAAAAAAGAAGCCACTAAAAATTAATAACCCTGTATGCCCAATTAACTACCTACAACTGGTCCAACGTTTCTGTAATAACGGAGGGCGTAGTTATCGGCACGTCGATCGTCCATCAACTCACGACTCAACCTAGGTAAGCCGCCTCTCACCGCTGCCTCCATTACGAGCCGTCCTCGCCGTCCCACATTGCCGCCTCCCTTCTCCACCCCCTCTCATCTATCTTCTAGGGATCGACGCCACTTGTCACCACTTCATCCTCGCAGGACTCCTTTTCGCCGTCTCTCATTCATGCCACCCTTCGCCGCCTCTTCTCATCTATCGTCCAGGTAATGATTCCATGTCTCATCGATTGTTTATCGCTTATAAAAGATGCTCATATAGGTTTGTGGGAATCTGCTGTAGATTTAGATGGAGAAACATTAACACATTCTCTAAATGATTCGTGCAGAATGGAAGATTTAGATGGGGAGATATTTTGTAACTACATAAGACGGTCAGATTTGGTAGCCGGCTTTACAAGCGTGCAACGTGCGAGATTTACCAGCACTTCTTTGGGGCCGATGTTGGATGTAACACGAATCACGATGCGGGAAAACTTAATCAAATTCATCATTGAGTTGTTCAATCCATTGTCTAGCGCTTTCGTCATAAAAGAAGGATCAGGAGAAATAGTATGAACTTGTGAGGATGTAGAACATATTTATGGTTTACGTAACCAAGGTTATTCTGCATTTCAAATTATAAAGGAAGATGGTCAAAATAATATGCATAACATATCCCCATGTTTTCTCAGCAAGTTAGGCGGGAATATAGTGATAAGAGATTTGATTAATGACATAAAGACTGAGAAGGCGTCCAATGACAACTTCGTCCGCAAACCAGTGCTTGCGCTAATTGGTCTGGTCATAGCCCCATCGAGTAACGTAACTGTACCTAAGACCTTCTACTGTTTAGTCGAAGACGTTGCTCGTATTTTTTAGATTAACTGGAATTACTTCACACTGAAGTTTCTCATAGATAGTTTGAAGGATAGCTTTGTAGGATCTACTATGAGAGCATGGCCCAAAGGAAATCTAGGTCTAACATAGGTATATATGTTAAGTCAAACAATGATCAGTTTTTATGTTCAACTCTCGATGTAAAACTAAATTTATTTGTCTGTACAATTTGTTTGCAGTTTATTTACTGGGAGAAGTTGGTGATCGTTGATGATCCTACTTATATTCCCCCTGTGTCCATTCGGTCACTAATGAAAAAATGGACAGAAGACGAATCAGAAAGGAGATGTTGCTATGATTATAAGAATGGTCAAGGCCTCGAAAACAACGTTAAAGTGATGGTAGTCAGTGTAATTATTCTTTTGATATGCCACCATACATAGCTCGTGTTTGTATTTGTAATTTGTATAATTTGTTCATTTTTGTAACATGTAGATCCGTAATAATATTGGGAGCAATATAAGAAAAAGAGTGTGCCAAAACCATCAATGAATGGTGAACAGTCAAGTTCAAACAAATGGGGCAGTAATATGGACTTCCTATTCGAATGTATGACGACATATTTGAAAAATCACATGGACATGAAGATAGCACTTGTACCACAGATATGTGCAGAGGTGATACGATTTATATTTTATGTGTTGTTTCATGTTGATGATAACGATACTACACTATGAATGAAAACTCAGTACTTAATATTTTTTGTTATGCAGGAGGTTATAAAAATTGTTAAATACAAATGGTGCCATGTATAAACCAACTAAAGCATCACAATCGGACAAAGGAGAAGATGGTGAAGATGTAAAATATGTTCCCAGTGAATCACAATTAGGCAAAGAATTTTTCTATAAGCATGGTAATAAAGAAGCCAAGCTTGATGACATTCTTAGAAAAACATCGGCTAATTCTGAAGCAGCCATTGCGGATGATCCATTTGGTGGTGACAGTTACGTCACACCTTTGAAGGAAAAACGTATGCCGACGACTGCTGTTGACATGTCAATAAACACACCAGACCACCTTCGGAAGATGGATGGTATAGAGGAGAATCTGTGGGATGTAAATGAAAATACCAAGTTTGCGTCATCATCGGAGGTATCGTCATGCATTCTTGGTACTCAGAAGGATACACCAAATGGTGCATAGAGCGGTGTCATGCAGAACGATACACGCAATGATATGACTTCTACCGCAGGAAAGGAAGATGCAACAAAGTATGGTAATTCTATTGATAGCGGCAAAAAGTAAATTGACAATGGTCTAGGCAAAAGGAAACGTGTACCCAAGGGTAATAGTAAGTATGGCTCCCCATTATTTGAGTGACAGAAACAACCGAAACATAAATCAAAAAATACGAAAGGTATAAAGCTTTATAGATTTCATTAATTATTTTTATGCAACAAACAAAATGGTTCATCGTGGTAACTTGTTTGTTTTCATAAATGTTATGCAGCGATGTTATTTGAATACCATGATATTGGGGAATGTTACACTATGTTACGACCTGCTGAAATAGAAGGTGCTGTGAAATATGTTTCAACTTTGGCGAAGATCCCCAAAGAAGCTGTAAAATGGACGTACCAGAACATAGATGAGGTTGTCTTGTCTTCGAAAAATCTTAACGATGTCCTTATAAAAGAATGGCTTAGTACTCCTGTAAATTATTCGCTAACCTATTATATTGTTATTTTACAACAAAGTGGTATGAACATGCAATCATTGTACAACTATTATTTGCAGATACTTAATGCCTACATTCTAGAGCTGGCTCCCCGTCTTGACTATGATTGGCACATATGTGGACCGTTGAGGTCAACCTATCTTATCAATGGGCCCATTAAAATGTACAAAACAAAAAAAAACTTGAAAAAGTTTGACGTAGAAGAAGTGCCAAGACATGGAGCTGTAGGAAGGGTTATGAATGAATATTTTTCACGTGACAAGGTAAACAGTGTTGTTTTATAAAGTTAATGTTATTGTGAACTATTTGGAATCCTACATAGTACATGCTAGTGATCTTATTTTGTAGGCATATTTCCATCTGAATATACGCGGAGAACATTATGTGATAGTTGTAATGCATAACAACAAGAAGGAGTTCCAAGTCCTTGACCCTAAGTACAATTTAACCTATTCGCATGCAGTTGTGGATGACTTGGTATTATCTACTTTTCTCATCAAAATCGTGTTTTCTTTTGGCGTTTCACTAACTCTTAATCTTTTGCAGAAAGGACAAATTGCACTAGACAAATGGTGGACAAACAAAACTACAGACAAACAATTTCCTGACATCGATACTTGGCCTATTAAAAAATATGAAATTGGAAAGCAAGATGATTCGTAAGTACTTTTGAATCATATCACTTTAGCACTACTGATGTCATAAATGACTTTTATTTCATCCTATATGGAAACAACTCATGCGGATTATGGGTATTGCAATGTCTAGAGCACTGGGACGGAGATCGTATGACTAAGAACATTTCTCAGGTCTGTACACTATTCTTTTGTATAGTCGCAAAAATCAATATGATTATAATTCAATTAATAAACTCTTCTATATGGTACTGCAGACAACAATCGAGGAATCAAGAGGACCTACCATTGCAACGATTCTTCTGTCTAGAAGAAACAAACTAGAGGCTGTGAAAATGAAAGTCAGATCAGTGACTAATAACAGTGTACCTTGAGAATTTACTAGTCCCTGTAGGTTTCCATACCTGGAAAATTCATATTGATTTGTAAAACAGTTTATTGTTTGCATTTTACGACAACAGTCCATATCCTGTTGTGTCGGGTCAACTCAAAACTAAGAAAAGGTTTGATTGTTTAACTTGTTTGTTTCGACCCAAATTAGTTGTTCACGTTGAAAAACTAGTTCATTTCTTTCAACCAAGCGCCTTTTAATATACATAACATGCTCTGCATATTTTAATATATTTAGCTTGATCTGCATATTTCGGTGAAATCAAACTAAAAGGGCGCGGACAAAGTATAAAAACAACGATATAGATATAATATAGGAGGGGGCATCCCTTACAACATAGAAAACATACATAGAGGGGCATATGTGCCCAAGCAAAAAACATGAAAATAAACACTATAGATGGTAGTGAACCCTAGCACAACAGCGGTTCACTACTTGGACTCTCTCCTCCCTCTTGATCTTGCTCCCCTCCTTGATCCCATCTCCTCGGCGCTGCCCCAGCCCTCACTCTTCCTCAAGGTTGTACGGGAGAGTGTGCATCCTGTTGACGGTGGGGAAGGTATTGTCGAAGTTCGTGAAGATGTTGAAGGTGGTGAAGAAGATTGACTCGCACCCACACCAGTAGACCTCGCCGAGGAGAAGATATGCATCATACTGGTTGGTGAAGTGCACCATGAGCCCCTACCACAAGGCCTCCGAGGGCATAGTGATCTTCGAGGCGGAACATGGCCGGAGAGCCAGGTCGGAGGTGGAGATAGCCGAAGCTAAGGAAGGCGTAGGCCAACTCCCTCGGGGACGTCAACCTTGAGTTCGCCCATACACAGAGGGACCCCTCAACAACGACCTCGGCAGGGTAGGTCCTCTCCGGCACGGTGCGAGGCAGACGGAAGGTAGCACCGTTGAACTGCATGGTGGCGGCGGGCGATGGATCTTGCTAGGCGGAGGATGGTGGACTTAGTGAAGAAGAAGGGCTTGGCAGATTGATGGGGTGGAGTGTGGGAGAGGATGTTTTGGAGATATGGCATTTTAAATGCCTCGAGCGCCGCTTGAACAAGATCCAACGACCGCTCCATTAGAACGTGTATTAATGAGGTGGGCCTTTTCCATGCATGCGCCATGCATCATCGTAGCATGTCTAGTGCACATCGCTGCAGCCTCGTAGCCTAGCTACTTGCACGTCTTTTTTTGCTGCGAATTCACACGGGCGTGTCGCTCGGTCGGTCACGCGCCAAACAATTTCACACTGGGCACAACTTTCCGTCACACGCCCGCAGAAAAGAGTCAATGCTCCTCGATACCGTGCGCCCATGCCTCCTCGATACCGTGCGCCCGTGCCTCCTCAAAACAGTGCACCTTAAACACGAGGGGAGAATGAAGCGACCACGACACGCCTATATATCTGCCCCTCGACATCTCCCTTTCTCACTTGCTCATACCAATCCATCTAACCGCTAGCCACCGAGCCCCGCCACCACTCAGGCAACCGCTAGCCGCCGCGTACCGCCACCACTCAAAGCAAGCGCTCGCCGCCCCCGCCCCCTCCCCCGCCAAGAGGCAGTTCAACGGTCCGACGTACCGCCGCCCCGCCACCGTGCGGGAGAGAGAGTGGACGCATGGCCTGGTCATGGAGAACCACCTCCGCATCTGGGCCATATCGAGGTGGAGGGGACCGCTGGAGCTAGCCCGCTTCTTCCTTGCCGCCGGCTACCGCCACCTCCCTCCCGGCACTCCACCCATGTTCTAGATCAAGCAACACTTCGACGGTGCCAATGGCAACAATAACTTCTGCATCAGCCTCTACATCACCTTCGTCAACCACTACGACGCCTACCACCTCCTTGACCAAGTGTTCTGGCGTGCATGCGAGTTCATCGCGTTCACAATGTACAATATCTTCACCGACTTCCACGACATCTTCTCCATCAACAGCGCGGCCCACTCTCTCCCGTACATCATGGCGGAGGATGATGAGGGGTATGACGCGTAAGGAGCGGCCAAGGAGGAGCCAGGGAGCGGCCAGGCCGGAGGAAGAAGAAGACAGTGTTGTGTCCGTGTCGTGTCGTGTCTGTTGTGTCCGTTGGACTTTCTTTTCTACTATGTAATGGTTGCTAATCATGTTTTATTAATATATGTGCTTATAGTTCGTGCAAAAACACACTTGTGCATACTAACAAAACGGGTACACAAGTGCATAAAACAAAAGGCTCAAAATGTGATAACAGCTGGTGCATCAAAAGGTTGGAGACAAAACAGAGCATAAAACAAAACTGTCAGTGGGTTTTTTCTTAACACTGAAAAACTGAAGAAGCAAAACAGAGCATCTTATAATAATTTGCCAGATTTCGAGTTGATTTTATTCAAGCCAAAGCCATAGACCATAACATCCATGTCAGTGGGTTCTAGGATAACAAAGCATCATGATTTTTACTCAAACACTGATTGTGTTGTCTAACGACCAATGATCAGGAGATAAACAAAACAAAGAGAAATTACAAGGACGTCGCTCTCCTTCCAATTCCATGAAAAAATCACACAGGAGCTATTTGCCCGAACAAATATCAGCAGACTATAAATGTACATCACAAATACATATTTTCACACGAACTGTCTAAAAAATAATTTCCATGTATGATACTTGAAAAATGACTACCCTTACTGCTGTAGGACATTCCTGCACGAGATGACACACAATATTAGATAATAAAGTCTAATAAAAATGTAGGAAATATATCAAGCTAATTTTCAAAACGATACTTGGGATGATATATGCATTTTGGGTTCTTCCTGTTATGTCCCTCCTATTGGCAAGCGCTGGACACCCGCTTCTTTCGCTCTTTGTATCCTAGCGATCGACCGTTTTTGGTCATGGGAGAATGTTTCTCAACTAGAACTTTCTTGTTTTGCTTAGGCGTGCCCTTGGTGGACACTTTTTTAGGATCACCAATATCAAACTGGCTTGCTTACTTGCATCTGCATTTTCATTAACTGAATTACGAGGACCATATGCTCTACATTTATCATACCCTTGTCTTCTAGTAATAATTCCATCGATGATACTCTTCAGAAGATCGTACTCCGCTGTGTCATTGCATGCAATATGCATAGCTTGTGAGGCCAACACATTTATACTGCTGTATTTTTTCCGCTCCTCTGGCCTAGGCTAACCCCGACCAAACATATCGCTCGCGCGTCTAGCAGGCAACCCAAACCTGGCTTTTTTAGTGAAACGCCGCAGAGCACAACAGTCTGGTATTGCAGTAAATTTTAAGTTATTGAGCACGCGCAGTATGTGCTTGCAAGGGATCCCTTTGCGATCATCCTTCGGCAGCTGTCAAGATTATTTTTCCATGCGACGACCAAGGTGTACGAGTCAGATCCTAGCTTTCTTTCTAAAATCTACATACCGCCAATATAGAACACAGCTGGAGTGAAGACTGTCACAGCAGCTACCTCTAGTTCTTTGAAATCAGTAACTAGCACCGGAAATGTCTGTGAAGCCGTGCAATCATCTTTGGCCTCCTTCTCACGGAGACGTGCGATGGCATTCTCGTAGTGACTAACCATGTCCACCAAGTACATTTCCCCATCAAGGTGGAGGTGAAGAGACGATTTTAAACTTTCACTCCTTTGGTTGCTTTTCATACCCAGCCAGAACCCTTCTGAAAGATACGCGGCGGCCCATAATCTCTTCTTCGTGTACAGTCTCTTAAGCCAAATTGTAGTTTTGGGTAATGTCCACTTCCTAACAAAAGCGTGCCATCGCTGCTCGAATACTTGCTCCGACGTGGTGTAATATAGAAGAGTCCTAAACTCGTTCAGTGACTTGTTAGGTAGGTGCATCTCCATATTTTTTTCAACGTGAAAGCTGCAAATACGATGGTATACACCAGTAAGTACTTCATCCATAGAGGAGATCATCACGGCATCTGCATCCGTGATTACTGCCCTTGGCTTCTGCTGGCACATTGCTTTCAAGAAAGTCCGGATCAGCTAGGCATATGTTTCTTCGGTCTCGTTTGATAGGATGGCACATCCAAATACTGTTGTTTTACGGTGATTGTTCAAGCCGACAAAGGGAACAAATGGCATTCTATACTTATTCATCTTGTATGTGCTGTCAAACACAATGACATCGCCGTAGTCCTGGTAGTCCTGACGTGATTGAGAATCGCACCAGAACAAGTGCTGCAGACGGCCTTCATGTAGCGTGTAATCATAAAAAAATTCAGGGTCCCTCTTTTTTCTCTCCGCCATGATGCCCAAGGTTGTGTTAGCATCACCTTTATAAAGCAGCTTCCTCTTCTCCCTTGAGCACGTGCTGTACAAATCCTTCCATGTAAATCCCACACCGGCAAATGAATCACCAGAGTTGCTAATCATTGATCGCATGATGATATGCTTCCTAACCCCCATGTCACACTGCGATAATATCTCAGCTCTTTGGGAGTCGTTGATCTTCCTATGGGACCAAAGAAAAGGGACTTCATCCGGTCTCGCCAACACATGATTGTAAGTGGCATCAAAACTCTGAACGATCCAAAGACCAGTTTTTCTATCAAACTTCACCACCATATGTGCCTTACAGTTGCACCTAGACTCACCTTTGAGCCTATATTTGCGGCCTTCCGTTGTCAGTAACTTCTTGTCACATTTCCCTTGCTTGCAACCCACAAAGCGCCTTAGACGAACAAGTCCATCATCAAACCGCCTCACTTGGTGCTTCCTAATGCCGAACCCATGATCTTTGGCATATCTGTTGTGGAAAGAATATGCTATTGCTTCACTATGAAATGTCATTTCCATTATCTTGCAGTATAGTTCTCTCTTATCATCAGGATACCCAGTGTCATTGCTACATTTATTTGAACTCTCAGTCTGATTACATGGTGCATACTACAAATTCAAAACCTAACCATTAGAACTATAGTAGTATGCATGTCGGTTCATTGATTGCTAAAAACAACCTATAAATAATACCTCCCCGTGTCAACGAAGATATCAAAATTTGGTGAATCTTCACAATCATCATAATTACCCATCTCCAAGTCTGATTCACCCAAATAGTCATACTCCATACTAGAGTCATTTGTTACCTGAATAATTTAGCAATATTTAGTATACAATTGCATCATACAGTGCATGCCATATAAAATTGTACACCACTACACATACCTCAGTATCATCAAACATGTCCGTTTCTTCATGATTGTTAAGGCCATTATGGAAATCGTCGGCATAGACAATCTAAATAAATCAAGCCATGAGATATCATATATTATTTAATTTAACATTTAAATATCAAAGAAGAAGCTAATGTGTCCTCACATCAAACTCTTCTTTGCTCTAGCCGTCTTCGGGATGCGTATTGGTGGATATGGAATCATCACCGACATGCCCGATTTGATCATCTTTCATACTAGATCTAGAGTCCTGCATCTCCTCTATGAGTGATTGCGCCACATTGTTAGAATCACCAATGCTATGTGTATATAACAATTGCTAGAGATGAAGCATGATCATGGGGACTTACAAGATCGGAAGATAAAGCCGACGATTTGGATTAGAAACCCTAGTGACGAAGACGCCGAGCTGCTGGCGCACCTTCTACCTTCGAGGATCTGCGGCGACTGACGCGAGGATCTGCGGCGGCGGACATGGGGTAGATCTGTGACGCCGAGGGGAAGCAGATCCACGGGTACGAGCGACCGAGTTTTACCAGGCGACAGAGAAGAGAAAGCTTCAATTACGCCGAACAATGGTGCATGGATGGACGTGGGAGCTAATCGCGGTGATTAGGTCTAGGTGAACCCCACATGGGGACGTGCCGTACGGTATCGTCAGTCCCTGTATACAGATACGAGACTATACTGGGCTTGGATATGGGTTCTACCTAGGCCAAAAAGAAAACGAAGCCAACACATTGCACCGGACTAAAATGCCCCTAGCAGTTCGGACTTCATCCTAAACGACGGCGTGCACTGAAGCGCTTCTCAAATTATAATGCGTCAAAACTCAAAGAAGTTTCTTCAGTCAACAATTAAAAAGGGGGTTTCTACAAATGAGGCCGTGAACTATGTTGAGATGATGGCCGTGTTGTGTCATTCATGCCAAATCTTTGGTGGACATAGAAACAACCTTTTAAAAAGCGAGTGCTGGTTGCTGACGAGCCCAACCTAGACGGTCACACATCATGTCTTAGGTGTTGATGTTGAGTCATTAAACAATGGCGCTGATGTCTCAGATGTTGTAACATCCCAATTTTAGCAACCAAGATTAGTTGTCCCGAATGCAAAAAAATCGGTGGGAACAAAAACTTTTTCTTGTGCTTTCGTGCAGTGCTTGCTTGTTGTTGTTTGCACTTGTGCTTATGAAGTGTATCTTAGGATACTCCTTACCTCAATCTTTGTTGACAAAAGCTATTTACCAAAAACTATCTTGGCTTATTTTACATATTCTCAAATGTTCTGGCATTTCAAAATATGAGCCAAGATGCTTATGCAACCCAAAACTATTCTAGTAAGCTTCTGTTGAAAAAACTTTGGAGAGATATCTAGTACAATCTCCTTATGTTTTCAAGATAGAACACTCAACTAATCTTACCTCTAGTTTTCCCAAAACTCTTGCTCAAAGCTTTTGAATCCTACTCTTGGTAGAGATACCAAGAACTCTCATCTTATTCAAAGGCTCAACCTCTTCAAAATGCCCCACCCTTACCTCAAGCTAGGCTTGATGGTGACCCCTAGTAGTAGTTGATTAGTGTATAAGATGAGTTGCCTTGATCTGTTGACTGATGAGTTGCCTTGATATGCTGTTTGACTTTTTTTCTTAGGAAGTAGTATGAGCCACTCTAGGAGCTCATCACTAGGATCAAAATGTTTCCCCAATCATAAATCCCTAAGCAAGAAAGCAAACCTTGTTATGATCTCTAGCCACTAGGTGATCATCTAAAACCCTTAATCAGATCCACTCTAAGGATCTCCATCCTAGATGTTTCCAAGTCCTTAAGACCAACCTCAGACCTCTTCTACTCACTCTACACTTCCATATCACCCCCTTTTGTAAAGCTCTGATACCTTGCTACTCCTCAAAGAACATTCCCTCTCATACTCCAGTCAAAATCCTCAAAACTGCCAATTTGGCTAAGTCTGGAAACAGTTTCAGCATCACCTTTTTGAATGCCTCCTTTTCTCAAACCATGTGCCCTTGAACCATAGGGATAACCATCCTAAGGACTACCAAGGCCCACATTTAGCCCTGGCTAGATCCTCCTCCAACCCACTGGTCCATGATGGTTTTGCAGACAATAAAATATATTTTCCTGCAAAACTAGTCATCATACCTACTTTGGTAGAAGCTCACACCCTCACACAACCTCCTTTGGACCAACTCTCTGCATGGTTGTGTTCTACTCATTGATGTCTATCAGAACCTACTTCACTTGTCCCAAGTGGAGCTCTGTGCTTATTAAAACCACATGGTTTAAAAGACATCATGACACTTTCTGCATGGTAGCTTTAATTTCAACAAAGTTTGCCACCTTACCTAGATCACCTAAAATACAATTAATTCAAACTTCTCCTGCCATGATCATCTACATGAATTGGCCTACTCAACAATCTATCCCTTGCACCAAGGTGAGCTCTTTGCTCCAAGATGTAAACATGTTTTGGTGGTATAAAAATAACACCACCCTAGATCATCAACTCCTTGTTGTCCATCCTTTTCAAGTTGGATTTTTCATTCCACAAGGTTTAAAATGCTTGCTACACGTTGTCTAACTCACCTACCTTGATCTCCAAGATTTATCAATAATTATCCTTAACTATTATGGCCCCAAATGCTATTTCATTTCTTAAATAGTCTAAATCCCCAAAACTCCCTTCATAAAGGAAAGTTTGGTTTTTACCAAACCATATTCCCAACTTTTGGCTCATATGAATCCCACAAATCATATCCTATCTTTCCAGCCCAAAAATAAATATTTTTGAGAAGCTTTATTATTTCTTTTTGCCCATTTTCTTAAATGGCTGAATTGGAATAATAATTGTTTTAATTACTTTTATGTCTCCATAAATCTTGGGAAAATTCCCCTAAGTGCGTGTTCACATTTGGGACCCTCTCAAACCAAAATCCAACCTGGTCCAATGGAAACTTACCAAATAATCTCCTAGAAACCACTTCTGCCCTTTTTGAGTAAATTGATTTAGGAGGGTTAAAACTCCTCTGAAAAATCTCAAATAAATCCTAGAAGTCTACCTTTACCTCATCTATCTACCAGTACCAATTTCCCCTCTAGTACAATGCAAGATTTTGGACTTCCTTTACAACCATCAACTAGATCAATATTGGTCCATTAAGCAAATTTCTACTCTAAGCACTCCCATTCTCCACCAATTCTTGATCAAGCCCATCCTGTAGCATCCCAATTTTCTAACAATTGTAATGCTACTTGGTCCAGTAAGATATTGGCTACTTCATATATATAATTGTTGCATCATAATTATATCATGCTCATGTCATCATGCCACCTTGCATTTGAGCATCATATAAAACCCCTTTTCTTTTGGTTCTTCTATCACATGCATTATTAATTGTATTTGCCTCTTGATATTGTATTTGGTTATTGATATATTGTTCAAATGCCCAAGTTGAGTTGGGGCATAACTTTTATTTCAATTCCATCACCTTTCTTTTCCACCACTTTATAATTCCACCATCCTACTAGTCCATGAGCTTGTTTGTCTTTATTTTGGTTTTATCTAGCTCATGGGAAATAGGGTGGATCTAGTTCTTCAAATTCTCTTGCTTGGCCTTGTTTCCACTTCTTGGGAATGCATAAGTATAATGCCATATCATTAGTTTGTTCTCACAAAATAAATCATGGCATTCATAATTTTGCATGGGCCATGCAACCTTCTTCACCACCTTTTCTCTCATTGGTTTTTACTTTGCTTTAGTGGATATTTTTCTATGTGGTCCATCTCCATCCATTCCACCATCCCCATATTCCTATCCACATCATTTTCTTTTATTTCTATTTCTTCATGCATGATCAAATGAGGCTTATTCTTTCTCTCTCATTTTATTTCTCTTTTTCTTGTTTTCTTCTCCACCTTAGTTTATGCGAGATCAAGCTCCCCTTCCTCTTGGTTTGGTCCCTTAAACAAATCCAAAAATCTAAAACCCTAACCAAACTTAACCTAGCTATTTTTCTCTCTAACTTCTTTTAAACCTAATTTACACTAAACACTAACTCTACCTTACGCTCTTTCTCTCTCCCTCTTTCCCTAACTGCTGGTCCCACCTGGCCACCCTCTCCCTGGCCCACACCTCAGCTACCCATACCCTAACCCTAGCTAAGCCCTAACCCGAGCCCCATCTACCCTAGCCCGAGCTACCCTCTCTCTCTCCCTCTCTTCTCTCTTCCTGACACGAGGGCCCCCTCCAGCCGAGCCCTTTCTTGCCTGTCCCTCTCTCCCGGCCAAGCCCCACCTGCAGCCCCTAGGTCGAGCCCCAGCTCGACCCCGTGAGGGAGAAGCAAAAGGTGGCACCCGAGGCCACCTTTATCTACCCCCTGCCACGGCTGTCCCTCCTCCCTCTCCCTCCTTTTTCCTCCTCCCACACGCCTCCTGGCTCGCCCAGATCCGCCCGAGCCTGCCTTCCTCTCCTCCCTTTCTCCCCACCGTCGCCAGCACCTGCCGCCAGACGCCACCGTCTAACCCTGCCCCTCTTCGTTCCAGCCGGCGTGCACGTCGTGGAGGTGGCCTGGAAGACCAAGGGCAGTCCCCTACCTTGACTCGAACAAGCCGACGCGAAGGAGAAGCCCCCCAGCACCGCCAGATCCTTCGCCGCCCCCGAAACCCTAGATCGCCGGAGCGCCTGCATCCCCGACGATCCGCCGCGTCCCTCCTCGATCTGACCCCTCCGGCCAACCCGTGGCGAGCCTCTCTCCCTCCCTGACATACTCCGCCTCGCCATCGCCGTTCCTTTTGCCGAACGCTCTTAGTTCGTTGCCACTCGCTGTTGTCTGCAAGCTTTCCGCGCTGCACAGAGCCTTAGCTAGGCCCCAAACCCCCTCCTAACAGCTCCCTTAGCCTACCGCACTGGTTAGCCCCCTCAGCGTGCATGCTCGTGACCTGGGTTCGATCCCCCGCCCTGCGCTGCGCGCCGATTTCCCGTCAGACGGTGGAGACGAAGAATAGTACCAGGGTCGTGGTCATATTACATTAAGCCCCCTCTTTTTATTTTCGCCTCAACCCGCGGTACCTCGTGGCCCACTAGTCAGCCGCCCTGGCAATCTTGCCGAAAACCCCCCAGGTTCCTCGTGCCGTAACCCGCGGTCCAGCTTGCCCCACCTGTCAGCCTCTGGGACTTACCCCACTCCCGCGTGGGCCCGTAACCAACGGCCCCATCTGTCACCCTCTGTGGCTAGCCAGAGCCGCGGTAGAAAAGGTTTTTCTGCGCGCGTGGCCCCAGTCTGCTTGGTCCCACCCGTCAGTGACTATGGCTGGGACGGGCTGAGTAAGAAAAGTATTTCCTACGCCTGTTTTAATTAAACCTTTTAAAAATTTGCTTTTAAATTCAAATTCAATTCAGATTCAAATAACTTTTCAAATATAAATCCAAATAATACAAGTAATATATGTTTTGGAATCAGAAAAATGTGAGGAATTCAAATATGCAATTCAAAATATTGTTTGAACAATTTAAAATTTCGAGATGATTAAAATTACAATAAAATGCCCTTTTTCTTAATTAATTAATAACTTTAATTCTATAACTCCAAATTGGGCAAATAATATGTCTAAATCGATCAGCGCGACGAGCCCGTTCTATCTATGCAGTCCTTGTTCTGAATTGAAGCATGCATCATGTTGTGATTAAAATTCTGAACTGTTTATGACAATAAAACTTGGTTAAATAAACAATAAAATGCTTTATTTCTTGTATCCACACCTCACCTTTGCCATGCTACTTTAATGCCATGCAAATTGTGCATCATTCATCATGGCATGCTTGTTTGCTTGTCGCATTTTAATTCATATGCTTGCGCACTTTATTTATGTTGGCCCTTGTTTGTTTGGTTCTTCTTCGAATAGACGCCCAGCAGGAGAATTACCAGGAATCACAGGAGTACTACCCAGATCCATCTCTCGCTTCAACTGAGCTGCCAGGCAAGCACTACCACATGCTTGCATACATACAGTACCTATTGTCTCTATCTTATGCTTGCATCATTGAGTCGCAATTGCATTAAATTTAATCCCAAGTACTGCATAGCCTTTACTTTTAAACCCCACCGAAGCTTGTTCCTCCATCCCATGAGCCATTACTACAGGAGTTGTTTGAGCCATGCGAGTTGTAGAAAAACATGAGTAGGGTATGTGAGTGTCTGATGAATAATGAGGTACCTAAACAACTTAACTCGAGTAGTAATGGGATAACTAATGAAAGAGGCACCGGTGAGCAATATCTGCTATTTGGTTTTTCATGCTCACTTGTGTCCCGTAGGACCCCGAGTACTTGATTCCTATTCCTTGACTATTCGCACTATCCACATCCGGGAGGCCTTATGGACCCCCCTGAGCCAGAGCATGATTCATTCTTATTTCTTGGGGCCACAATTAATTTGGGGCTTTATTACTATCCTGTACTTATGCCATGTTATTGTTTTATTAAGATTGTGCGTGGAGCACCTGTACTGTTTTGGATCGTGACACGTTTTTGCTGTATCGACAAGCCCAGTCACATTTTCGGGTTCCCAGTCGTTTACCGCCGTCCACACAAACCTTGGGTCCGTCTCGGAGCCGGCCAACTTCGCTGCGGGTAGCTTAATGGGGTGGCCGCTTGAAATATTTCTGAATCCTGTGATTGCTTTGTCGTGAATGCCTCGTTGGGTGTTGATTTGTTTTTTCCGAGGTTGATTGAGTGTGTGTTGCTATTCGTGCACCCCTGCAGGGTAAATCTTTCTGAAAGCCATGTCCGCGGATATGGACGACTTGGAGCACAGTTTCTCGATCATAGACAAGTATAAATAAAGTACCGCTTGTAAATTGACTAAGTACTTGACTAGTAAATAGTGCAATACTCATGGAATGGTTAATAAAACTGCCAACGGATGATGGGGTTGTTCGTCCGCTTCCTCGTTGGAAAGCGAGGAGGAGGATGGATCTGCTAATTATACTGTTATAACTGTTGTTCTTAATTCACGGACATCCGTCTATCATTGGTTAGGCGGATGGTTAGCGAGTATCTGTAGAATTGTTAGGTATTATCTTTTGCTGCAATTGCGTCATCCCAGGTTGTGTCCCCTTTAGCAGCATAAAGACTTGCTGAGTACCCCTAGGGTCTCACACGATAAATTGTTGGATTCAGATGAACAGGTGTACCCGCAAGATGGATACTGGGTGGAAGAGACAGATGATGTTGGCAACGATCGTTCGGTGTAGAGATTCCGGGAACGGGGATCCGTGAGATCTGTGGGCGGGATGTGTTTATTTATGGGGCATCTTATGCCAATTTGCTTCTTATCCGTACTCGGATCTTGCTTTCCGCTTCCGCCTGATACTCTGATGTGTGATGTATGAGGAGCTATCCTAAATTATTATATCTATCTAGGACATTTGGATCTTGCCGTATGGCGTTGCAATATTTCTATTTCTTTTAGATGGAATGGCTTTGAGGACTGTTGTATGTGGCTTGCATACATACTCATTTTTGTATGTAGTTGATCCCTTCGCCTGCCGATTACGCCGCTCGTTCTTGTCCTGTTGTCTGAAAGTGGTTAGGACGGCCGAAAGGTCTACCGTGAGTGGCCCTGGGCCCCACCGTACTATTTTAACCACTTTCGTTCATCCAGGCATTAACCAAGAGCGTAATTCACCGAGGTAGTTACAATTGCTATCAGAGCCATCCCGCCCTTCAGGGTCTCAGCCAAAATGGTCATTGTCAGTCTAGCAAATATTTTGGTAGTTATGTATACTAGGGAAAAACAACGTGAGAGTAGGACTGCTTCCATTTTTCTTCTTACCAACCCACCCACCCTTTTCTGGTAAGGAAGTGTAACGTTTTCAATCCTCTTCTAAAATTCAAACTAGGATTCACGTGTTCTGGGTTCCGTAGTACCATAGGTTGTGTTGTGTGTGTGTGTGTGAATTCCTTGTCTATCTGTTGCATCCAAATGCTATCACTATCTGCCTTTTGGTTATCATCTGTTGGTACATTCCATACCGACAGGCCTTTGTAAACCGACGCGATCTATTCTGATTCGTTGTACACCAATGCGATCTATCTTACTCTTTGTTATCCGACGTTATCTTGTTTGGGGTGTTCGTTTCCGTAGTTACCAATCTTTAGGTTCATCTTAAGAAGAAGGTGTTGGGATATGTGTTTTACTGATTCATGTGCGGAGTAATGATTTGAGTGCGGGATGGAGTCGCGACCATACCACTACTTTTATCATTTGCTTTTGTATATTGAACTAGTAGAGTTACTAATCTTAATTCGTTAAGTGGTTTTGCGCATATTGTGGTATTTTAATGCCGAAATTTGCGGAATTTTTTTCTTTGTTAGTTGTGTACCACACTCCTTGTTCAGTCATGTGCGTTATGCTTAATATCTTCTAGTTGCCTTGAACTTTGTTGATATTTTAATATCATCTGAGTGAATTGCATTCTTTAATCTTGATTAATTCCATTTTGGTACTATTTTGGATTATTATCATTCTCCATTATAGTACTGACTTGTGTTTTATATCAACCAGAGGATGGCACCACCACGCCGTTCTGAGGAGGACATACCACCTGAACTTGGGGCTGCTTTGGCAAGTATTGCAAATGCTTTGGGCACTATGCAGCAGAACCAACAGCGCTTCGAGGAAAGCGCGAGGAGGAATGAGTTTGCTCCGCTACCTCCACCTCCCAAGCGAGGAGACATCAAGAGTTTTCTCAAGTTCAACCCACGACAATTTGAGGTGTCTGATCAGCCACTTGATGCGGATGACTGGCTTTGTGAAGTTTCAAGGTTGCTGATGACTGCAGATGTTCCCGAGCAAGAATGGGTCAAGTGTGCTACTCACCTTCTGAAGGGAGATGCAGCTCTCTGGTGGGAAAATTACCTCAAGGCAGATCTTTCTGGTTTTCAGCCTACTTGGGAGCGGTTCACTGCTGCTTTCAAAGAGCAATATCTGTTAGAAATTGTCATGGAAAGGATGAAGGAAGTGTTTCTCAACTTCAAGCAGGGCACTGACAATGTCAACACCTACATCAGAAACTTCATGAACCTTTCTCGTTATGGTGGCGATGAGATCTCTGATGACAAGAAGAAGCAAAAGAGGTTTCGGCAAGGCCTCAATGCTTCCATCAATTATGCAATCACTCATGCAAGGCCGGCGTCTTTTCTGGAACTTCAACACACAGCTCTGTAGGAAGAAGCAAGTAGGCAAGTGTTTGAGGAGTCATAGAAACATAGCCGTGATACAACAAGCTCTTCTGCTATGACAGCTCCTTCTAAGCGTCGTGTCTGGGTTCCTAACACCCCACCGTCGCTCCCTGCTCCACCAAGACCATCAAGTTATGCACCAAGGCCACCAAACTCCTTCACTGCGGCTCCCAGGGGCTACAACCACAACTACCCTGGAGCGCCTGGCGGAGTCCCTGGCTACGTTGCTCCACGTCCACCTGGTGCTTGCTATACTTGTGGAAACACTGGGCATTAGCACTGGAATTGTCCAATGAACAACAAAGCTCTTCCACCACCACCTCCAAGACCTGCGGCAAGTGCTCCTATGATTCGTGCACCTCCACCTCGGGCTCTCAACATCAACACTAAGCCGGGGTCTACGGTTGCTCGTGCCAACTATGTCAACGCCGCTCAAGCTGAGCATGCCTCTGGAGTTATCATGGGTATGTTTCCTGTTAACTCAGTTCCTGCACGAGTTTTGTTTGATTCTGGTGCTTCGCATTCTTTTGTTTCTCACAAGTTTGCTCATGAGCAAGATCTGGCTATGGTTCCTTTATTACACCGTCTTGTGGTACAATCTCCTGGGTCAAACATGAGGGCTTCTCATATCAGCCATGGTAATCAAATTGAGATTGGTGGCTCTTTGTTTCCGGCTTCCTTAATTATTCTAGGCAATTTTGATATTGATGTTATCTTGGGCATGGATTGGTTGACAGCAAATGCAGCTGTGATTGATTGTGCTGAACGTTCGGTTTCTCTGAAAATTCCTGAAGGCCATATAGTCTATTCTCCAAGTCTGACTCCTGCAATTCAGCTTTATTCTTTGGTGGCTCTGAATGATGATGCTATGGAAGGTATTCAGAGTGTTCCTGTATTTTGTGAGTTTCCAGATGTCTTTCCTGAAGAGTTGCCAGGTATGCCTCTGGATCGTGAGGTTGAGTTTGTCATTGAACTTGAACCTGGTACCGCTCTTATCTCCAAGCGTCCTTATAAAATGGGTCCTGCTGAGTTGGCTGAACTCAAACGTCAGTTGGATGAACAAGAGAAGTTGGGTTTCATTCAGCACAATACTTCTTCTTGGGGTAGTCCAACCATCTTTGTGAAGAAGCGAGACAAGACTGATAGACTTTGTGTTGACTATCGGGCACTCAATGCTAAAACAATCAAGAACAAATATCCCCTTCCGCGGATTAACGATCTCTTCGATCAGCTAGCTGGAGCTGTGGTATTCTCTAAGCTTGATTTGAGAAGTGGTTATCATCAAATCAAGATCCGCAAGGAAGATGTCCCTAAAACAGCTTTCACCACCCGCTATGGCCTGTATGAGTACACGGTCATGTCTTTCGGTCTCACCAATGCACCTGCCACCTTCTCAAGGCTTATGAACTCGGTTTTCATGGAGTATCTTGATAAGTTCGTTGTGGTCTATCTGGATGACATTCTAGTCTATTCTAAGTCAAAATAAGAACATGAAGAACACCTTCGGTGTGTCCTAAACAAGCTTCGTGAGAACCGCCTGTATGCAAAGTTCTCCAAGTGTGAGTTTTGGCTGCCTCAAGTTACCTACCTTGGTCACGTCATCTCTGCCAAGGGCATTGCCGTCAACCCAGAAACTATTAAGACAATTATGGACTGGCTTCCACCCATTAATGTCAAAGAAGTCCGGAGTTTCCTTGGTTTGGCCAGTTACTACCGTCGCTTCGTTCAAAATTTCTCAAAGATTGCGAAGCCTCTTACCGATCTCCTCAAGAAAGGCAAGAAATATCTTTGGAATCCTGCATGTCAAGCAAGCTTTGAAACACTCAAAGAGAAGCTCACTTCCACACCAGTCTTAGTTCCTCCAGATACATCAAAGCCTTTCCAAATATTCTGTGATGCCTCATTGCAAGGATTGGGTGCGGTCCTTATGCAAGAAAAACAAGTTGTTGCTTATGCCTCTCGATAGTTGAAGACGCATGAGATCAACTATCCTACACATGACCTCGAACTCTTAGCAGTTGTCTTTTCTTTGAAAGTATGGAGGCATTACTTGCTTGGCAACCGTTGTGAGATCTTTTCTGATCACAAGAGTCTGAAGTATATCTTCACACAGCCTGATCTCAACCTTCATCAGAGGAGGTGGATTGAAACAATTAATGATTTCGATTTGACCATCAACTACACCCCGGGCAAAGCCAATGTCATGGCCGATGCTCTCAGCCGAAAAGCTTATGTCAACAATCTCATGGTGGAAGAACAACAGCCTCTCTTGTGCGAGGAATTCCGCAAGCTCAACCTTGAAATTGTGGATCAAGGTTATCTTCTGAACCTTCTAGCAACACCTCTCTTGGAAGAAAAGGTTCGTTCCATTCATCTTGGGGATCCTTACACTAAAAAGATCATCTCCAACATTAAACTTCCGAAGTATGAGTCTTTCCACGTAGACGACCAAGGCACTCTTTTCTTTGAACACCGGATGTTTGTTCCGAACTACCTGGGTTTAAGAGAACAAGTTCTCAAGGAGGCGCATGATTCTGTTCTTTCTATCCACCCTGGCAGCACTAAGATGTACATGGACTTGAAAACACAATATTGGTGGCTTGGTTTGAAACGATATTGTGCCAAGTATGTCTCGAAGTGTGATGTTTGTCGCAGAGTTAAAGCTGTCCATCAGAAACCTTCCGGTCTTCTACAGCCATTGAAGCCTCCGGAATGGAAATGGGAGAAAGTAGAGATGGACTTCATTACAGGTTTTCCAAGGTCACAGAAGGGCAACAATGCAATCTTTGTTGTCATTGACAGGCTTTCTAAAGTAGCTCACTTCTTTCCAGTCAAGGAAGCAATTTCTACAATTCAGTTGGCTGAGCTCTATATCAACAGAATTGTCTCTCTGTATGGAGTTCCTCTTGAGATCAGTTCAGACCGTGGAAGCATCTTCACTTCCAAGTTCTGGGGAAGTTTCCAAAATGCTTTGGGAACCAAATTAAACTTCAGCACAGCTTACCACCCTCAGTCGCAAGGACAAGTTGAAAGGATCAATCAGATTCTAGAAGATATGCTCCGTGCTTGCGTTATCTCTTTCGACATGAAGTGGGAAGAATGCCTTCCTTATGCTGAATTCTCTTACAACAACAGCTTCCAGAAAAGTCTAAAGATGGCACCATTTGAGGCTCTCTATGGTCGCAAGTGCAGAACTCCGATTGGTTGGTCGGGCGCAGGTGAAAGAATATTGTTTGGCCCCGACATTGTAACTCAAGCAGAGGAGAAAGTTCACATCATTCTTGAAAATCTGAAGATTGCTCAAAGTCGCCAGAAGAGCAATTATGACAGAAAGCACATGGACATGGAGTATGTCCCTGGTGATCTAGTTTACCTTCGTGTCACTCCCATGAGAGGCACACACCGCTTTGGTATCAAAGGAAAGCTGGCTCCTAGATATATCGGTCCTTTCAAAATTCGTGGAAGAAGAGGAGAAGTTGCTTATGCTCTTGAGCTCCCTGAACAACTCAAAGTCCATGATGTTTTCCACATCTCTCAACTCAAGAAGTGCTTCAAGGATCCCGGCAGGACCGTGGACCATGAACTCATCAATCTCCAAGAAGATTTGTCTTATCAAGAACACCCCACAAAAATTCTTGAAGTCGCAGAAAGAAGGACTCGCAACAAGTCCATCAAGTTCTGCAAGGTGCAGTGGTCGCACCATTCCATTGATGAAGCCACCTGGGAACGTGAAGATGAGCTCCATGCCAAGTACCCTACCCTCTTTGAGTCTTCTTCTTCTTCCTAGAATCTCAGGGCGAGATTCCTGTTTAGTGGGGGAGAGTTGTAGCATCCCAATTGGCTAACAATTGTAATGCTACTTGGTCCAGTAAGATATTGGCTACTTCATATATATAATTGTTGCATCATAATTATATCATGCTCATGTCATCATGCCACCTTGCATTTGAGCATCATATAAAACCCCTTTTCTTTTGGTTCTTCTATCACATGCATTATTAATTGTATTTGCCTCTTGATATTGTATTTGGTTATTGATATATTGTTCAAATGCCCAAGTTGAGTTGGGGCATATCTTTTATTTCAATTCCATCACCTTTCTTTTCCACCACTTTATAATTCCACCATCCTACTAGTCCATGAGCTTGTTTGTCTTTATTTTGGTTTTATCTAGCTCATGGGAAATAGGGTGGATCTAGTTCTTCAAATTCTCTTGCTTGGCCTTGTTTCCACTTCTTGGGAATGCATAAGTATAATGCCATATCATTAGTTTGTTCTCACAAAATAAATCATGGCATTCATAATTTTGCATGGGCCATGCAACCTTCTTCACCACCTTTTCTCTCATTGGTTTTTACTTTGCTTTAGTGGATATTTTTCTATGTGGTCCATCTCCATCCATTCCACCATCCCCATATTCCTATCCACATCATTTTCTTTTATTTCTATTTCTTCATGCATGATCAAATGAGGCTTATTCTTTCTCTCTCATTTTATTTCTCTTTTTCTTGTTTTCTTCTCCACCTTAGTTTATGCGAGATCAAGCTCCCCTTCCTCTTGGTTTGGTCCCTTAAACAAATCCAAAAATCTAAAACCCTAACCAAACTTAACCTAGATATTTTTCTCTCTAACTTCTTTTAAACCTAATTTACACTAAACCCTAACTCTACCTTACCTCTCTTTCTCTCTCCCTCTTTCCCTAGCTGCTGGTCCCACCTGGCCACCCTCTCCCTAGCCCACACCTCAGCAACCCATACCCTAACCCTAACTAAGCCCTAACCCGAGCCCCATCTACCCTAGCCCGAGCTACCCTCTCTCTCTCTCCCTCTCTTCTCTCTTCCTGACACGAGGGCCCCCTCCAGTCGAGCCCTTCCCTGCCTGTCCCTCTCTCCCGGCCAAGCCCCACCTGCAGCCCCCAGGTCGAGCCCCAGCTCGACCCCATGAGGGAGAAGCAAAAGGTGGCACCCGAGGCCACCTTTATCTACCCCCCCTTGCCACGGCTGTCCCTCCTCCCTCTCCCTCCTTTTTCCTCCTCCCACACGCCTCCTGGCTCGCCCAGATCCGCCCGAGCCTGCCTTCCTCTCCTCCCTTTCTCCCCACCGTCGCCAGCACCTGCCGCCAGACGCCGCCGTCTAACCCTGCCCATCTTCGTTCCAGCCGGCGTGCACGTCGTGGAGGTGGCCTGGAAGACCAAGGGCAGTCCCCTTCCTCGACTCGAACACGCCGACGCGAAGGAGAAGCCCCCCAACACCGCCAGATCCTTCGCCGCCCCCGAATCCCTAGATCGCCGGAGCGCCTGCATCCCCGACGATCTGCCGCGTCCCTCCTCGATCTGACCCCTCCGGCCAACCCGCGGTGAGCCTCTCTCCCTCCCTAACATACTCTGCCTCGCCGTCGCCGCCTAGCTTCGCCGTTCCTTTTGCCGAACGCTCTCAGTGCGTCTCCGCTCGCCGTTGTCTGCAAGCTTTCCGCGCCGCATAGAGCCTTAGCTAGGCCCCAAACCCCCTCCTAACAGCTCCCTTAGCCTACCGCACTGGTTAGCCCCCTCAGCGCGCATGCCCGCGACCTGGGTTCGATCCCCCGCCCTGTGCTACGCGCCGATTTCCCGTCAGACGGTGCAGACGAAGAACAGTACCAGGGCCATGGTCATATTACATTAAGCCCCCTCTTTTTATTTTCGCCTCAACCCGCGGTACCTCGTGGCCCACTAGTCAGCCGCCCTGGCAATCTTGCCGAAAACCCCCCAGGTTCCTCGTACCGTAACCCGCGGTCCAGCTTGCCCCACCTGTCAGCCTCTGGGACTAACCGCACTGCCGCGTGGGCCCGTAACCAACGGCCCCATCAGTCACCCTCTGTGGCTAGCTAGAGCCGCGGTAGAAAAGGTTTTTCTGCGCGCGTGGCCCTAGTCCGCTTGGTCCCACCCGTCAGTGACTATGGCTGGGACGGGATGAGTAAGAAAAGTATTTCCTGCGCCTGTTTTAATTAAACCTTTTAAAAATTTGTTTTTAAATTCAAATTCAATTCAGATTCAAATAACTTTTCAAATATAAATCCAAATAATACAAGTAATAAATGTTTTGGAATCAGAAAAATGTGAGGAATTCAAATATGCAATTCAAAATATTGTTTGAACACTTTAAAATTTCGAGATGATTAAAATTACAATAAAATGCCCTTTTTCTTAATTAATTAATAACTTTAATTCTATAACTCCAAATTGGGCAAATAATATGTCTAAATCGATCAGCGCGACGAGCCCGTTCTATCTATGCAGTCCTTGTTCTGAATTGAAGCATGCATCATGTTGTTATTAAAAATCTGAACTGTTTATGACAATAAAACTTGGTTAAATAAACAATAGAATGCTTTATTTCTTGTATGCACACCTCACCTTTGCCATGCTACTTTAATGCCATGCAAATTGTGCATCATTCATCATGGCATGCTTGTTTGCTTGTCGCATTTTAATTCATGTTCTTGTGCACTTTATTTATGTTGGCCCTTGTTTGTTTGGTTCTTCTTCGAATAGACGCCCAACAGGAGAATTACCAGGAATCACAGGAGTACTACCCAGATCCATCTCTCGCTTCAACTGAGCTGTCAGGCAAGCACTACCACATGCTTGCATACATACAGTACCTATTGTCTCTATCTTATTCTTGCATCATTGAGTCGCGATTGCATTAAATTGAATCCCAAGTACTGCATAGCCTTTACTTTTAAACCCCACCGAAGCTTGTTCCTCCATCCCATGAGCCATTCCTACAGGAGTTGTTTGAGCCATGCGAGTCGTAGAAAAACATGAGTAGGGTATGCGAGTGTCTGATGAATAATGAGGTACCTAAACAACTTAACCTGAGTAGTAATGGGATAACTAATGAAAGAGGCACCGGTGAGCAATATCTGCTATTTGGTTTTTCATGCTCACTTGTGTCCCGTAGGACCCCGAGTACTTGATTCCTGTTCCTTGACTATTCGCACTATCCACATACGGGAGGCCTTATGGACCCCCCTGAGCCAGAGCTTGATTCATTCTTATTTATTGGGGCCACAATTAGTTTGGGGCTTTATTACTATCCTGTACTTATGCCATGTTACTGTTTTATTAAGATTGTGCGTGGAGCACCTGTACTGTTTTAGATCATGACACGTTTTCGCTGTATCGACAAGCCCAGTCACATTTTCAGGTTCCCAGTCGTTTACTGCCGTCCACACAAACCTTGGGTCCGTCTCGGAGCCGGCCAACTTCGCTGCGGGTAGCTTAATGGGGTGGCCCCCTGAAATATTTCTGAATCCTGTGATTGCTTTGTCGTGAATGCCTCGATTGGTGTTGATTTGGTTTTTCCGAGGTTGATCGAGTGTGTGTTGCTATTGGTACACCCCTGCAGGGTAAATCTTTCTGAAAGCCGTGTCCGCGGTTATGGACGACTTGGAGCACAGTTTCTCGATCATAGACAAGTATAACTAAAGTACCGCTTGTAAATTGACTAAGTACTTGACTAGTAAATAGTGCAATACTCATGGAATGGTTAATAAAACTGCCAACGGATGATGGGGTTGTTCGTCCGCTTCCTCGTTGGTAAGTGAGGAGGAGGATGGATCTGCTAATTATACTGTTATAACTGTTGTTCTTAATTCACGGACATCCGTCTATCATTGGTTAGGCGGATGGTTAGCGAGTATCTGTAGAATTGTTAGGTATTATCTTTTGCTGCAATTGCGTCATCCCAGGTTGTGTCCCCTTTAGCAGCATAAAGACTTGCTGAGTACCCCTAGGGTCTCACACGATAAATTGTTGGATTCAGATGAACAGGTGTACCCGCAAGATGGATACTGGGTGGAAGAGACAGATGATGTTGGCAACGATCGTTCGGTGTAGAGATTCCGGGAACGGGGATTCGTGAGATCTGTGGGCGGGGTGTGTTTATTTATGGGGCATCTTATGCCAATTTTCTTCTTATCCGTACTCGGATCTTGCTTTCCGCTTCCGCCTGATACTCTGATGTGTGATGTATGAGGAGCTATCCTAAATTATTATATCTATCTAGGACATTTGGATCTTGCCGTATGGCGTTGCAATATTTCTATTTCTTTTAGATGGAATGGCTTTGAGGACTGTTGTATGTGGCTTGCATACATACTCATTTTTGTATGTAGTTGATCCCTTCGCCTGCCGATTACGCCGCTCGTTCTTGTCCTGTTGTCTGAAAGTGGTTAGGACGGCCGAAAGGTCTACCGTGAGTGGCCCTGGGCCCCACCGTACTATTTTAACCACTTTCGTTCATCCAGGCATTAACCAAGAGCGTAATTCACCGAGGTAGTTACACATCCTTAACATCAAGACAACCCACTGGTCGACCAACCCTGTAGCACCACATTAGCATTTCCCATCTTTCCCTGAAGAGAGAGAGAGAGAGAGACAACACAAATATCTTACAACATTTGTCCCACATTATTTACCACTAATGCCACCACCCCTCTCTCTGGTCTAGCACGACCAAATGTCACCACTATCCCTCCCCACCTTCCCTAGACCAATCCCTGACCAGCACACCCTCCCCACCTTGTCCAATTTGGTAATTTCGCACCACCTAGCACTCCACCTTGGTATAAAGCTAGCAGCACTCCCCCAGCCAACCCTCTGCCCTCATTTGCTCCCTCCCACCTCCATTCAACCCCCCAGCATGCCCTACCTCGCCCCTGCTCTCTGCTGTCCGAAGGAATAAGAAGAAGGAAAGCCTCGGCCTCCCCACCAAATCGAGCAAGGCTCTCTCCTCCCTCCCCCATTTCCTCTGTATGTCAGCCCATGAGCTCCCCTAGCTCTCCTCCACCTAACCATGCTCTCCTTTTTGTCCAGGGCCAACTCATCTGTCCCTGCCGGCGAGCACCGACGAGATCCTCCTCGGCCACCGTCGCGTCAGCTACCTCCCGGCGTCAAATCCCCTCGTGACGCCCCTTGTTCGACTCGTCATCGACCACCGCGTCGCCCTGCCGCCTCCTCGACCTCCCCCGAGCCCCCAGGTATCCTCTCCGCTCCTACCCGCTCTGCCTAGGGTTCCCATCGCCGGCCACCCTCTGTCGCGTAGACAACAATGGAGAGCCGTCCGTGGCGACTTGATCCAACGGCCGACGGCGGCCGATACCCCTTCGCGCCCCACTGTCGCTGACTGCCGGGCCCCGCCTAGCAGGTTCGCGCGTGGCTCCCGTGCATCGTGCTGCCCCGCCTTGGGCCAGCCTGCCTCTGTGTGGCCCAGTTCACCCCAGATCCGGCCCGCTGCACCTCCTTTTCTTTTTCGTTTTCTTTTAGCTAATCCTTTATTCTAGAAAGGCTCCTGCTAGGTTTCAGTCCAAATAAAATGGTAAACCAAGTCCAAATGCTTAGAGCTAAATTTCTGGTGGTTCTCTGATGTTTTCCCAAACATGCAGAGGCAACGCCATGTCCAAAATATTTTTCCTCTAATTACTAATATTTAACCTGCTAGAATGTGTCTAGGGCACTAATTAATTTTCCACAGGGAGTTTTACAACTCCATTTGAGTTGAACCAAAGACCTACTGGAAGGTATTTGAAATGCCTATCATCAAGCATAGGTCTCAGCCCAAGGTGAATTGTTTTCTGCCTTTAGGAAAAATAACAAAACTAGCAACTTTCTGTCTTAGATAATTTTCCTAGGTCAAACCAAATGTGGTATTGACCTGATTCCAATTCCCACTACTCACTATGATTAATATATACCAAACCCCAGAAGTTCATAATTTATTGAGCTCTGGATAAACTTTGGTTATTTAAATACTTCTGTAAGGAGAATTTTCACTAAATAAATCACTCCAGGAGTTTGGCAACTCCAAAAAGGGTAAAACCAATTCATACAGAAAGGTAGTTTAGATAGCTATCACATGCCCTTGGAACCAACTCAATATCTCCTGTAGCTTAAATCTGGTAAATAAAAGAAGTATCATACAGAACTGTCTTTAGGAATTTCCTGAGGACATTCTGTTAATTCTTTTTACTTGATTCTAACTCTAGGTGGTTCAGTACCGCAAGTACTACCTAACCATCCATGGAAATAATTTTTGGATCTCCATAACTAATCTGGTGAATTATTTCCTTAAACTAGAGTTGACTCCACTATAAAAAGCTTAATTAATTTTAGAAAATGGGTAATCAAGTGAAACCACTTGTGATGGTTTTGTCTTGACAAGACCTATCTGAGGGTATCACTTTTGTACATTGATAACCCACTGACCATAGAACCCTAATCCTAGTCCCTTGTATCTATCCTAGACAACTAACTCCCAAGAGAAACACTACAATGGCAATCTTGTACATTCCACCATTTGACTTCCACTCCTCCAAAAACCCTCCCAAGTCCAGTAGTGTTCAGTATGTTTGTTTGCTGTATGTTTTGGTGCATGAATGTTTTGTATTGATTGTGGTATTGTCTGCTTGCATGTGTATCCGATGACGACACTAGTGTGAGTGTCTGACGACAAGAAGGAAGGGACTTATTATTAATTATTGGGTATTTTCGGTCATCTGAAGAAGTCCAGGGACTATTGCTGATCACAGGCAAGCCACCTTCTTGCTCATAAGCCTTGTCCTACTATTTTAGTTATGGATGCTTTGTCAACTGTTTATTAAAATTGCATTGTTTTGCTATATATGGATATATATATATATAGATATGGTAATGATTTGGCTCCTCCAAATCATTACTCAATGGTACTACTAAGTACAACCCTCTTGATGATACCTACTTGCCCCTAGTATGGTAGATGGTGGATTACACCATGCCCCTTTGGAGACCCCATTTTAGCCGAAGCGAAAGTAGAGGATGGGAAGACCCCGCAAAAAGTTTTTTACCAAATGTTTTCTGATAAAACCTTGGTGAGGTGGGACCTCCCCAAGAGATGTTGAAAAAGGAAGAAGGTTTTGTATTACAAAATGCTGGAGGAAAATCGGAGGAAAAAGTTTTACGAAAACGCACCTAGTTCTTTGCAGTCTAGCTATAACAACTTAACCCTGTGCAACCACATTACTCTGGTATGGGACAGGGCTAGATTTGATGGTTGTCTATTCCGGTATAAGCTGCCTTGCAACAACTACAGGGGATCGGGCATCCCTGGAGGGTGGGCCTTCTCCGATAAAGGTGGGACCTAGAGAAGGAACAAAGGGTCGGCAGGCCTCCACGCGTTACTATGGGCCCCTCATTGAAAGCGCACACTCTTGAGGAGTGGAAAAAGTGCTCCGGTTGGTCCTCGCCCGACGTCCCGGTGTTGAGGGGATTAACACCCATAGGGTAGGAACTTATATTGGAGTGGGTTTCCGGAGAGTCTTGATCGGTTACTCGACCCACGATCGGTGAAGATCAAGGTAGAGTACCCGGATGGTGTGGGTAAAGTGTACAACCTCTGCAGAGTGTAAATCTATTCGAATAGCCATGTCCGCGGTTAAGGACAGGTTGGACAAACTTCTGTAGAGTGGTGCTGGTTTTGTTTTCAAAAAGGATTTCGGAAAAGCAAAGGCTTTGAAAATGTTTTGACCATGGGACGGTCGGGAAGGATACCTGCTTTGACCATGGGATGGTCAGAGAGATATAGAAGGAGTTTGGTCGTGGGACGACTAGGAGAAAGGAGCAAATGGGTGACCCAGTCCTAATGTTTTCCAAAACTTTTCAAAAAGGTTTCCAAAATGGTTTACAAAAGTTTTCAACAAAAATTTGTAGATGTTATATCTACAAGAGAAACTATTTGGAAAAGAACCCCTCTTGGAGCCCTCCTAATACCACGGCCAAAATGCATATCCGCCTATTATTATTACTAATATATTAGGATGGTTTGCGAGTATATTCAATGTACTCACTAGTATTGTCCCTGGATATTAACTTGGCAAGATCTCAAGAAGAAGCGAGGAGGGCGACTATGCGAGCTAGGACGTTCTCCCAGTCAGTTGCCTGTAGGTTAAGGCATGGCTCGGGCTCTGCGCTTGATGAAGTCCGCTGCGGAGTATTGATGTAGCCATCACGACATTTATGTAAGTTTTGTAAATTCGGTATATTCTCAGATGATGTAATGATACTTGTCGGTTATGTGCCACGACTAACTGATCATGATATCGTGGTTGTATGCATAACAGGGATCCTCAGAGGATTAATCCGGGGGGCCCACAGATGTTTTGGCTGTGACATCAATTTTTTCATCCTCCATTAGCCCCTCTATCTTGGATGGTAGGTCAGACATGAAATAACTATCTGATGTCTAGACACTGTTAATGATGTGTGGTGATCATGCACTTCCGGTTGAATGCATAGTTTGCTCTTGGACTAAAAATTGTAAACTTTTTCTAAGGACATTTGGGTTCAGATCACTCTAGGTGGCTACATGCTATAATATTGGCATGGAGTGAACAAAAATTCCCTTCCTCTTCTTCTTGGTTATTACCTTTCATTTTCTGGATTGGGAGAGGCTATGGCGCAGCGTTGTACATATGTTTTGAAACAATGCCCTTTCTCAGCGTTATCATATTTTTATTGGTGATTGTATATGAAATTTTAGAAAACCCCATATTTAATATTTACACGTCAGTGATGTGTGATGGCAGAACAAATAGAAGGAAACACACTACAATGCACGGGTATCTATACTATTAATGTTGCTATCATCTGTTCGTTGTTCACCATCCCGGATTTTCCGTTTGCCATTGTTATGGATGATTTTGCCTTTGTTCATAGATAGTATTACTTACCCCAGCCACCACCGAGTCAAAAGAATAGTTTCATGTCTCTTCCTCCCCGAGCAAGGGCAGTCCCTGGCTTCCCTCGCATGCACCGCCGAGGGTCTCCCTGCCTTTAGTCGCCACGTCATCCCCTTACAGGCAGAATAAATTGGCCGGATTAGGGTGGAGAAGGAAGATGAGGACGAGGTCTCTACTGGTGGTGAAGAGAACTTGAGCAGGGCAAGGATGGGAGAGTGACGACTAGCACCCTCGGCATCAGTGGATGGGTTTTGCAAAACTCCATAGACATGCATAAGAGAAATGCTATCCCCACTCTGACCAAGACAGAACTTTTACCAAAGGTTTATTGTGATCTTTTTGTTTAAATAACAATTAAGGTGAAGCAGGGTCAGGAACAACTAATCTCTTTATGATAAACAGATCCATTTTGCAAGTTTGTTATTACGGGTAGTTCCTATAAAAATCGGACTAATGACGTATGCAATGCTTGAATTATCGATGTTGATGCTACATAGTGGGTTCTCATCCTTCAGAGACATTCAAGCATCCGTTGACAAAAGGATCACTACATATTGGAACGATTATACATGTGTGGCAGTAAAAATACATCATGGGACGTGGAAACACAAGTGTATTGTGTCCAGATATTTTATAATCTCAGATGAAACTGTTGTAGAGAAAGGAGAGAATGAATGAGCGAGAAAACAAATATGACCAGGTGGCGTTTTCTTTGCAAGAGTTGTGGTAGTACTGATATTCAATAATCTTCGATGGAATTGTTGTAGAGAAACGAGAGGGTAGATGGAAGAGAAAATTAATATAAATCATCCAATGGATCAAATAATCTAAAACATGTGTAAAATAATAATTTCAAATGCTTTGTCTAATTGGAAGATTGAAGCTGATCCATAGTGTGGACAAATTCTGTAGTGAATAATTGTTCATTCACTACAGTATTAGAGTTAATTCACTATAGGATTAGAGTTAACAATCATGTGGACAAAGGTTATTGCACTGAAGTCTTTCGGGAAAAAATGTTCGTAATATGCTTAGGAGAGAAGGTGAGTTTGTAGAAAGACTAAGTTCGATCTAATTTTCTACTTTTTATGTACATAACACTCTCACGCATACCACCGTTGCAGCGCACGGGTATTTAGCTAGTACCTAATCTATATCTATACCTAATAATAAAAGATGGAACGCTTCTGTCAACCAGTCTTTTTCTGGACAGTTTTACCCTCCCACCAATATCCATACTACCCACCACTGCCAATCCGTTAGTTATGTATCGCTTCACAGGCATGGACGCGAGGTAGCCGTGTTGGGGTCTAGCTGTGTTGCTAACGTATCTATAATTTTTGATGTTCCATGCTTGTTTTATATCTACTTTCTTATGTTTTGTCCACACTTTGGAATACTTTTACACATTTTCTGGAAGTAACCTATTAACAAGATGCCACAGTGCCAGTTGTCACTTTTCTTCTGTTTTTGGTTCCAGAAAAGCAAGAAAATAAATATTCTCGGAATTGGACGGGACAAAAGCCAATATGCCTATTTTTCCTGGAGCAACACGGAGACACAAAGCAGAGACAGAGTAGGGCACTAGGGTGGGCACACCATATGGTGGCGCGGGCTAGCCCTGGCTGCGCCACCAGGTAGTGTGGGCCCTTGGTCCACCCACCGACCTTCCCTCTTTGCCTATAAGAAGCCTCCCGATCCAGAAACCCTAAATCATCCAGCCTCCAGCCACGAAAAGTTCTGCATTACCGCCACCACCGAAGGGGAGATTCGGGGGACAGAAAGTCTCTATTCTGGCACCCTGCTAGGACGGGGGAGTGCCCCCGGAGCCATCTCCATCGATCTCCACCACCATCTCCTTCACCATTGCTGATTCCCATGATGATGAGGGAGTAGTTCTTCCTCTAGGCTAAGGGTTCTACCGGTAGCTATGTGTTCACCTCTCTCTCTATGCATGATCATATTGTGATCATGAGCTTTGTAATCAAGTAGATCTACCTTGCTACTCAAGTGTTTTAATAGATCTCTGCTCTTCCCATGTGTGTGAAAGTAACAGCGTGCACACCATGGTGGCACTTACGCTAGAGATTACAAATACTTGTTATGAGTTATATTTGGAGTTGGATGTCTCTATGAAATTGTGGTGTTTGTTGGAACCATCTAGTGCTCAAGGTGACAATGTGGGGTTATCTAGATGGGAAAAGCGAACTTTGAGGAGTGTTGTTATAGCCCTACCATGGATTAGAGTGTCCAACCAGAGAGTAGTTTAGAGTAGTATCATGAAGAGAAGATATTTATATAAGAGTGTTCAGTAGCGAAAGTATGATCCCTAGGCCTTGTTTCTAAGCATTGAAACACCATTTGCAACTAGATCGTTACATGTTTGATTGCTATTATCTTTATTTCAGTTTTCCTTTAGTCTCTTCCACATCATCAAAGTATTTTCTAGCACCGTTGTCTTATATCCATACCACTTGTATTTCACTATCTCTTCACCGACTAGTGCACCTATACACCTGACAAGTGTATTGGGTGTGCTGGGGACACAAGACACTTCTTGTATCTTGATTGCATGGTTGCTTAAGAGGGATACATTTGACCACTTCCTCCCTGAGTTCGATAAACCTTTGGTGATCTACTTAAAGGAAAACTTGCTGCTGTTCTACAAACCTCTACAGTTGGATGCCCAACAACTGTCTACAAGAATAGAAGTGCATAGACATCAAGCTATTTTCTGGCGCCGTTGCCGGGGACTGAAGAAGAAGAAGAAGCTCCCACGTCAACCACACACCAGCAAGCATATTTTCTGGCGCCATTGCCGGAGAGGTAAGGTATTTCCTTTAGATTCTACAATTTTGTCTTTTTGTTTCTTGTTTTCACTAGTTAGGCTTAATGGAAAACAACAAAAAAATTATTTCCTTTAGATTCTACAATTTTGTCTTTTTGTGTCTTGTTTTCACTAGTTAGGCTTAATGGAAAGCAACAACAAAATTATTTCCTTTAGATTCTACAATTTTGTCTTTTGTGTCCTGTTTTCACTAGTTAGGCTTAATGGAAAACAACAAAAAAATTAGAGAGCTTTATAGTATTTATCTTGAGTTAGGACATGAAGTGTTTGAAGAGAAAATTAAAAAACCTATGGAACTTTATTTGCATGCTAATAGAAATGTTATTAGTATGAATTCTTTGAACACTATTATTGCTAATGCTATGGAAAAGTCTAAGCTTGGGAAAGCTAGTTTTTATGAAAATGATCTTTTTAGTTCCCCAGCTTTGGAAGATAGTTATTCTATTGCTTATGATGATACAAAACCTCCAATATATGATGATTACAGTGATGAATATGATATTTTCAGTCCACCTACTATTGAGGAGAAAATTAATTATGATTACAATATGCCTCCTATATTTGATGATTATGGTGATGAGAATAATAATGATAGCTATTTTGTTGAATTTGCTCCCACTATGATTAATAAGAATGACTATGCTTATAGGGAGAGTAATAATTATTATATGCATGTTGCTCATGATAAGAATGTTTTATGTGATAGTTATATTGTTAATTTTATTCATGATGCTACTCAAAGTTATTATGAGAGAGGGAAACATGGTTTTATGCATCTCAATAATATTAAGTTTCCCCTCATTATGTTGAACGTCTTGAAGTTGCACTTGTTTTGCTTTCCTATGCTTGTTGCTTTGTGCTTTCATGACTTGTTTCTTTATAAGATTCCTATGCATAGGAAGTGAGTTACTCTTAAATGTGCTTTGAATTTGCTTCTTGATTCTCTCTTTTACTTCAATTCATATTCCTTATGTGAGCATCTTCTCAAACTATCATGCCTAACTTAAAGGCATTAAAGAAAAGTACTTATTGGGAGATAACCCGAAAGTCTTAGTTGAGTCTTGGAAGTTATTACCTCTGTAATAACCACTCCTTATCCTTTTTATTTGCTTTTTGTCATATGTAAAACCTTGGCCATGTGTCTTAGATTGTACCCTAGTTTGCACAAATAAACTTGGTTTCAAGTGTGGGTCTTACGGGTAAGTACCCAGATTACCTAGGAGATGGCCAACTCCATGGCATACTTTTTTAGAATGGGCTTAAATTTGGTAGGTAGGTGTATCTTGGCATAGCACATATTTCATCTTTTAGGGTATTTGTCCAACTATAACTTCAAATACCATTTTCCATTTTAACAATTCAAATTCAACTACATTTTGTCAAGGTAGTACAATATTTTGAATAAAAATTTGTCTTTCACCAACATGGTATGGTAGATGGGGTCATTGGGTGGAAAGATAACCAATTTATTCTTTGTGGAATGCTTGTTTGGTCCAATTTTACCTAAAGTCAAACTTTGGTTATTTTTCTAACCTCCTATAAATTTATCCAAACTTGTTCCACATGTCACATGCCAAGAACTGATGTAAAAAATGCAGTTACTTGCCTAGAATCGAAAGTTTGAAATTTAAGCATTTTGTGAAATTCCTATCGAAAAAGATTAAAAAACCATCGGTCTGACAAAAAAGCTTCGCCCGGGCCTTGTTATAACGTTTGCCCCGTTTCATTTTATATCCCGGACAGGATGAGTCCACGGGCCTTTATTGGCCTAAGATGGACCGGCCTGGTGGAAATATATCTGACTAAACCGCATAATTCACCCCATGATCACTTCCACCTTCTAACCCTAAACGCTATCATAGTCCGCTAGTCGACACACCCCCATTGACCTCGTGTGCACCAAATTCCACGGCGCAGCTTCGGTGGCCTTCTTCCTCGACAGTGGTCGTTCCTCGTCCACGGAGATCGTTCCAGGTATTCCTCTGATCTACGCATCGGTAGTTTTATTTTAGGTACAACTCCCTCTGATCCTCGAAAGTGGTAGGTTAGTCGGTTCATGATTTAGAGCTCTAAGATCCAATACTCCTATCCCCTTTCATTGTTGTTTAATAGTATCCTTGTGCGGCTGTAGTGATTTCTAGTTTTAAAATTCTGTTGAATCATGTAGAAATTCTGTCCATTGTTGTTTTATCGTTTATGGCAGAGCGGACGCATGCTGGTCACGACATAGACTAACTAGGACGACTTTTATCAATACTTTTAGGCCCTCTAGATCCACTAGTTCATTCAGATAAGACCAGACATGTTTAGAATTTGTTGAAAAAGTATCATCATTTTATGTGTGGCAAGTTACTCGTATCGTATGCAGCAACAAAGTTTATAGATTGCTGTTCCGCTAATATATTAATTGTGTTTTTTTCTTCAGGATGGTCGATCTTAAGGGGGATATTTGTTGCAACATCGAAAAATGGTGCAAGTTAGTGGCGGGTCATTCCATCGCTCAACGAGACTAGCCCAAACGAGTTTGCGTAGTATGATGATGATGCCATCTATGAAGATGCGCACAATCTTAATAAGTTACTAATGCAAATATTTTTGTTCTAGCAATGTACATATGTTTTTTCCCTATATTCTGATTCATGGTAATTAATGTTGAAGGTTCATGCTCGAGGATTTTAACCCTACCACTGGTACATTCTCCATAGAAGAGACAAATGGGACAATCTCTAAGGGGCCGTCGACACAGAGTGTATCCTTGGTCTCGAGAATGAAGGTTTTTCAGTAGCGGACATACTTACTGAAGAAGGAGAGGACGTGAAGGAACGCGTCCCCACCCACTTTCTGAGCAAATCTACTGAAAACATCGTAATTGATGATTTAATCACTCACATCATTAAAAATAAAGTTGACGATGACGACTTTCTGCGAAAGGTGGTGCTAGTACTACTTGGAACTGTTATTGCATCTATGGCGACAAAGGTTGTTCCGAAGCAGTACTATGCATTAGTTGATGATGTTAACAGAAAGTCCAAGATAATTGGAATGCTTTAACAAGGGGGGTTCTAATGGACAACATCAGGATTGGGAAAAAAGGAAAAATAATCCGTCAATGGCCGAAAGGAAATCTTGGACTATTGCAGGTTTATACTCGTACTTATTTGTTTTCGCATGTATACTCTATGATGGTCGTGCTATAGCTAACTTACTTATATTTCTTAAAATATAGTACTCGTACTGGGAGAAAGTGTTGCCACAGGGAGGTGAATGTGCATTTAATCCTAAAATGTCCATACGCCCCCTCATGAGGAATTGGAACGAAGCGGCTGCCACAAAGAGAGACAATTTCGACTACGAGAATGGGCGTGGTCATGGTAACGTGAAGGTAATGTTTTTATTTGGCTTCCCTCGTATATTGTATTTTTAGATTATGACTCATGTAAAGAAAGTACGCAAGACTTGCAATTTGTATCACTTGTACCATCATCCAGATAGAAGATAATATCACTGAAGAATATCGTATGCAAGTGCCATTGATGGCAGATCCTATGCCTACTTGTAAGCCAAAGGCCAAGCCGGTTAGTGTTCCGCATAAGAAAATCAATGGTACACAACAAATAGGTAATAATCAGATGGATATTTTGTTTAAGCGGGTGACAGATCACTTGGACACACAGTTGCATAAAATGTTGATTCCTATAGCTGACTTATGTGCTCAAGTAAGACACTAAACCACATAGTTTTGAACATGTGGTTGTGCTCTTACATTTTCATGTCTTGTAGAGAACATTGGAACTGTTCAACAAGGAAGGCGTGATGTACAAACTTATGGATGTAGTGGCTTCAGCAGACATGGAAGAGGAAGAAGATGCTGGTTCTTTTCAGAATGAACCTCGTGAAAAAAATGAGTTTATTTATAAGAAAGATAGCGATTCCGAAGGAGAGGTCGATTGTATTGGTGCGACCGCGCCTGACGAAGTTGCTGACCATGGCACACATGACAAGGCGCCTGCATAGAATGGCTTAAATGGCCATACACCTATTTGCAAGGCGAATGGTGTGAATGATCGTATATCGATCAAGAGGAGTGGTGCCCTTGGCAGCACACCGAATAACCCTTTTATTATTGATAATGCAGAACCAGTAAAAGAAGAATCTGATATTGACATTTCTGTTACCAAGTTTATGTCTATGGCTCAATTAAATAAAGGTGTATCAAATGATTGTCAAGCAGCTGATAGCCGAAAGGAAGATGAGTTAACTGGGAAACTAAAGCGTACAATCCCAAAAAAGTTTTAGTCTCCTTATGCTCTAGACAAACCCATCAAGCGTTTAATCCGCGGATCTACTGCAAAAGGTAAAGTTCATATTTGATTTGTTTAATAAAACTTGTAAACATGTCTTGCATTCAAATATAATAAATCAGTTTTTCATTTTTATATGCAGTTCTCGATTTCGATGATAAACCAGACCCAGATGCAAATCGCAACACTAATTCATCTACTAATTTGACTCCACAACAAATAGATGCTGCCTGTGTATTTCTTGAGCGCGTATCTCGGTCAGATCAGCACAAGAAAAAAATCTTATACAAGAACTCCAGTGGAGACGAAGTTAGTGTAGAGAGACTACGTGTCGTTCTAGACCGTAAACGGTTGTCTGATGATGTAAGTGATAACTGCACTTACTGAAAAAACTTTAATTTTATTCTATACATTAATTTTATGCTTTCTGTGTTGCAAACAGTTAATTGAATGATGTTTGTTACAGGTAATAGATGGGTACATTGGACATTTAGGAATCCGTGTTGGGCATGACCGTTTTTTATGTCTAGCAGGGAGATCTAAATTTATAGTAGACCGTGCAATTGCTGGTGACAAAGTAGAGGATTCCACCATGAACATGGATAATGAGATGGTAAAATCTGGAACAGTTGGTCGAGTGTTGGAAGAATATATAGTTCGTAATAAGATATGCTATATCATGTTTGCGATCAATTATTATATGTTGCGATTAAACATCTAAAAAGCCATCGGACATTTATTAATATGAGTTTTTTGTAGGCTTATTTTCCCTTGAATATCGGCAATACACACTGGATGACGGTGGTCATGCACATGCCAAAGCAAGAGTTCAAATGTCTGGACTCGCTATATCCTCTGGACTTAACTTTGGAGACGGTCGAGGCACTAGTATGTGTAGAATATATTGTCCATATTTATTTGTCAAAATGTGTTGCGCATTTAACTATGATCTTTTTACAGCGTCGCCAAATTGGATAAGACATGCAAGTGGCAACTGTAACTACATATGGGAAATATCCGGATGTTTCAAAGTGGCCAATTAAAGAGTATGAGATGCCGCAGCAGCGGGATAGGTGAGTAAATGTTACATCATATTCAGTAGGATGGAATGAACATGAGCCCTGTATTAATCTTTCTACTGTTATACCTTCACAACAAAAAATCTTGTGGATTATTTCTCATCGGATGCATGGAGCATTGGGATGGTGAACGAATGACAGGAGAATTTTCCCAGGTTTGATTACGAACTAAACGTCCCATCTTTACTTCATTGCAACTCACCGTGTTTTCTACTAATTTTTAGGCCACGGTTAACGAAAGGAGGAGATGTGTCATCGCAGAAATGATGTTGTCGCCGTCCAACAAATTAGATGTCGTGAAAAAGAAAGTTCATGAGATCGCTTCAAAGATGAACAAGTTATGAAAGCATAGATGATCAGAAGTTTCAAGTTAGTGTGGTTAGGTTTTAGTCCTGAAGAAGGTTTCCTTGCCATTATAACTTGTTTTCTTCTATCAACTATGTAACATAATGAGCTCAACTATTTTGTTTTATTATATGCACTTATGGCTACTCATATATTGTTATGTGACGAATTTATTAATCACAAGTTCATGTTTTGTACAATATTTATACAAATTGAGTTGTATTAACGGCGTGACGAAGAGGCACTGTTGGATACCAAATGCCTCACTTGTTTATTAGTAGAATGTAGAAAAACTCCTTATTTTGTAACAACTCGCTACTTTGCATCTTGCCACTTTTACATGATGGCTACTAAAAGCCCAAACATTGCAACACACGTTGTTGCAAGAAAACAAATAATATTGTCCTTACATTTTAAAAGATTATTTTGAATTTTCAAATGTGTCTTCATTTTCTTCTCAGCCTCTTCTTTTGCCATCCATATCTTGTTGTTCTTTTTGGCTAGTTGCCCAATCACATATCTTTCTCTTCCTTTCCATTTATCTTCTACCCATTCGACATATCCGCACTTATGTAATCCCTGAAATAATAAATGAAGTTATATTTGTTGTATGATATCTTAGTATATTGTCAATGATGTACATAACACAAGGATATAGGGAAAAACCTAATATGGACAACCCAAAAACCATCTACCAGCATCACAACCATCTTTGCAGACACGACGAGCACAGAACACCGAGTGGCCGCACCTATTTTTTGTGTTTCGCTGAATACCATTGTACGCAGGATCATACTCATATTGTGGCAAAGCATCAACAAAATTAGGCAACATGTCCTCATCAACATCCTAAATTGCAAAATATCATATACTACGTGAATTGCATAGAAATGAAACACAAAGAACGATTTTCAAGAACTAATTCTCTCATCTAGGATTGGCGGTGCGCCTTTCTTGATCTTCCTGCAGTCGTAATGGACAATAGATGTGAGCTTTGCCCATCCCTTGGTGCCGTCCGTCAGATCCATCCTAGCCGATGAGTTCGCTCGCACCTGCAGCCGCCGATCAGTCACACGGCGAGACGACATAGCCCAGACGAACCCTAGATGAGACTGAGGGTATGTTGATTTATATAGTAAAATCTTGCAAACCCTAGGGATGGCTACAAGGATCGTGACTAGTCCATGGGCTAAGGTAGCATTATGACCCAAATGAACAGGGAAATAATCAACTACTTCGTGGGCCAGAAACAGATAAAAATCTTTGCTATTTTATGCAAACATCTAGATTTTCAGCGTTATTCTTTTAATTATTGTACATCTTAAAACTTATTTCATCGGGCCGATCTTGAAATATATTCATATCTTTTTCACAAAATTGACATGACACACATTTCATCGTAAAACATATTTGTTAAACCAAAATTAACAAAGACGTGGTAAGACAATGACACAGCACAACACAACATCGGCTTAAACAAAATGAATTTGTGTACATCAAAACTGTATTACAAGTTTAAAAAATAACCCATCATATATAGATTTCCTAAAAATATTAACTAAAATATATCCTCTACTGATGTTCCTGTACCACCTTCCTGCACATGAAAACACAAAATTTCAATAAGTTTGACAAGTTCATTATTGATATATTCAATGTAGTTTGGTAACACTTACTTCTGGTTAAGTTTGCAATGCTTGCTGCGTTTGCTGTGTCCTTGTTCCTTGCAAGCACCGCACTTGATTCTATGTTCGTCAAATGATAATGGTCTTCCATTTTTAGACTTTGGCTGATAATCGTATTCCTCATCTTTCGAGCTATGCTTTTGTGCACCATTGCTCGATACTTTCAAATGATCCTGAACCTTACCAATGTTTCCTTCATGATCATCTACGTGTTCAACCGCTAACGAGCTTAGACAAATAGGAACAACTGCCAACTCCTCCTTCTGATCGTACTCAACAGCCTTCAAACTTTCCTGTAACTGATCCCAAAGTGAGGGATGTTTGCATGCCGCATGCATAGCTTCTGAGGCTAGCACACTAACCTAGCTATATTTCAATCTTTCCCCCGCCCTTAACCATCCTACTCCAAACAAATCACTAGTGCGCCTTGCAGGAAGACCGTGCCTTGCGTCTTTTGTCAACCGAAGGAGAACACAACAATCTAAAATTTTATATATATGCAATTCATTCGGAACGTGGAATATATGCTTGCACGCTAGACCTTTCCTAATCATTCTTCTGCAGCTGCACTTTATAGATTTTTTTGGATTTTCCGGTGTATATTCCACGGTGAATTGCCTCTTTCGGTTATCATGCCATGCGATGACAAATATTTCTGACCTAGAACCCAGCTTTTTTTCAACAGTCAGTAAGCCACCAACTTTCTTCAGATCATCCTTTAACATACAGAAGTTAGCTGGGGTGACCTTGTGCGAAGTAGTTACCTCCAGTTCCCTACATCTTGTTACGGGCACCGGTATAGTCTATGAGGCCATGTAGGCATCTCGCACCTCGTTATCACGGATATGGTTGATGCAATTCTCATATTGCAATATCATATCCACTAAAGTCATCTCTCCATCATGGTGCAGGTGAAGGCAGGAATTTAGACTTTCACTACGCTGTTTGCTTTTCATACCAATCCAAAATCCACCAGCCAGATACGCTGCATCCCACATGCCCCTCTTCTTATACATCCTTCTCAGCCAAGTTTTGGTTTTCTCCTACTGCCATTTCCTTAACAACGCTTGCCATCTTTGCTCAAATACGGCTTTCGATGTAGTGTAGTACAACATAGAGCGAAACTCTCCCAAGGACTTGCTACTAAGATGGACCTTCATATTTTTCTCAATATGCCAAGTACATACTCGGTGCCAGACATCTGGAAATACTCTGCATATTGCCCTAATCATCGCCGAGTCAGCATCCGTGATTACACTCTGATGTATCTTCTGACACAGTGCCTTGAGAAATGTTTGCAACAACCACACATATGTTTCTTCTATCTCATTGGAAACTATGGCACAACCAAAAATAGTAGTCCTCCAGTGATTCTTTAGACCGACAAAAGGTATGAATGGCATACCATAGCGATTACACTTGTACGTGCTGTCAAACACAAGGACATCTCCATAGTCCTCATAGTCCTGTATAGACTAGGAATCACACCAGAACATTCTTTTCAGTCGTCCTTCTTCATCTAAGTCGTAGTCAAAATAAAAGCTTGACTACCTCTCCTTTCTGCTAGCCATAATGCCTATGGTCGTGGCAGCATCACCTTTCGCCAGTAGTTTTCTCTTCTCCTTGTTGCAAAGGTTGTACATATCCCTCCTGGTGTACCCAACACCGTCGTACACCCCAGTTTTGCTGATAATGGAGTCCATTATGATGTGCTTCCTAATTCCTGTGGCTCCCATAGCTAATATCTCAGCCTTCTGGTACTCCTTTATTTTTCTATGCGACCAAAGAAAAGGTACTTCATTCGATCTTCCTAACACATGACTGTGATTGGGCTCAAAACTTTCAATGTACCATACACCAAGTTTTGCATTAAGCTTCACTGTCAGGTGAGCCCCACACTTGCATCAAGATAGAGCTCTGAGCCTCCGACTTCGTCCCTCCCCAGTCATCGACCTCTTATCAAGCTCATCTTCCCTCGAACACAAGTAACGTCTGTAAATCAAATGTTTCATACGCTTCTTGCTATATCTGACCTTGTCCTTTCTAATGCTAAATCCATTATCTTTAGCGTAGCTGTTGTAGAATATAAAAGCAATAGCTTTGCAAGGAAAAGCCATCTCCTTTAGCTTCATCAACATATCCATCTTATCCTCAGCCTTGCAAACATCATTGACATTCTAGCTCCCATCATCAACCGGGGCCCCCACATGCAGAGCAAAGCAATGAAAACCTAAATAATTTTATGTTCATCAGACATTTTGTTTTTCACAACAAATATGACCATAAATCTTACCTCCATAATGTTAACCTCCTTTGACTCCCCAGAATCTGTTCCAAAAATAACACTCTCCATGTCCGACTCACCATAGTAGTCGTACATGTTTTGAAGACCAGCTATTTCCTACACAAAACAATAACACAATTACTCATCCACTAATAGTCGCTCTATGTACCTCATTAATGTATTCCTCGAATAGAGATTCGAAATTGCTTTCCTCCTTATCATTGTCTCTGTCCATCTACATAAATTGGTATCATGAATAATGTTGTAACTTTAACCTTAACATAATTATTTTGCTATCCCTACTAATTGAATCAAATAAAATAACTTACATTAATAACATCTGTGCTCACATGCTCAGAGCTATCACCACCATTTGACTTCGAATATATAGATAATTCTTCACTAGCTGACATAGATTCATCTACCTAATTGCCAACACCTTCACTAGAATCATCTGACCCATCTGTAGGAAAGTCAAATCCAGGTTCCTTCTCTACCTAAAAAATACCTGACCTAGACTCCACCATTTCCTACAACAATACATTACTTCATTACATCAACAAAGAATACAAACAAAAGATATATTAGTCATATTTTTGCACATGTCATCATGAATATTGGTCATGAATTTAACGAAGAACGAATCAAACTACCATCCTGGTAGATGTGCCGGCGGAAGAAGCCCACCCCACCGCATTGGTCGATGCGCCGGATGAAGTGGATGAAGAACCGCCCACGCGCACAGCGGGAGAACCTGACCGTGGCCGGAAGATGAAATCTTCCCAACACCTCGATATGATCGATCGGTGGGGCAGAGCCCCTAACCCTAGGTTGCCCCTAACACAAGCCTCATAGGGAAGAGAGGGTACCCTCCATGATTCTGGAAACCTTATACGGCCATGAAATCACCGGAGATGGCAGAGACGACAGCCGCATGGTCCGTCCACCGTCCGTCCGCTGGTGGCGCACCGTTGCCTAATCTAATTAGATGCGGGAGAAGCGGTGACTACTAGTTTGAAAACACCGCATCCACGATGTGGGTCAGCAAGGCAGGATCGATATGGTCACGTGGCATTTTTTAATTTTCAAACGCACCGTATAGATATTCTATACCATATCTGTACATAAGGGTATACGCGGGCTGGATATAGGTTTCGGCGGCCTAAGATAGAAAAAAGAAAAAAACAGATAACAACCCCTCACCTTCACCAGGGGCGGAGCACCGGAGCAGGACATAATGGGATGAAAGAGGACCAGTTCGGTCGTAGGTAGCTCGGCCAGGCAGATGGCCCTGCTGGGCTGTGTCCCTTTTTAAAAAAAAAATTATTCTTTCAATATTACTTGTAAGTTGTAATATCGCTTGTAATAAAGATTGGATAACTATATGTAAAATAATTTTAATATTTTAAATATACAAATCTTTCAATATTTTCCTGTACATAGTTTTTATACTGTTTTTTACCATGTTTAAAGTTTTTGCAGATTTCGAATAATTTGGACAATTTATTGATAAAAATTTAGATTTAGATTTCAGGCCTTGTGTTTGTCTAAATTGCATGATGTTTTCACCAATATTTGAAGGGCTATAGGGGCCACATTTTTCATATATAGAATTTTTTCAGATTCAAAACTTGGTGCATGTAGGAATTTGAAAATTTAGTTAGCCATAACAAACAAGTAGTTTTGACAAATTATTTTAGAAAAATTCAGGTTTAGATTTCAGGAGCTATGTTTGTTTGAATTGCATGTGGTTTTCACCAATGTTTGAAGGAATCCAGGGGCCACATTTTTCATTTGTAGAGTTTTTTCACATTCAAAACTTGGTGCATGTAGAAATTTGAAAATTCAGTTAGCCAGAAAAAACAAGTAGTTTTGACAAAAAATTCAAAAAAATCAGTTTTGGATTTCAGGAGCTATGTTTGTCTGAATTGCATGAGGTTTTCACCATTGTTTTAAGAACTCTAGGGGCCACAGTTTTCGATATGTAGAGTTTTTCTGTTTCAAAACTTGGTGCATGTAGAAATTTGGAAATACTAAATCACCTCCAAATCAAATTTGAATTTTGAGCAAGTTAACTTTTAAATTTTGATACCATATTTTTATATGTTGTTAGTATGGAGGTAGAGCATGTAGTTTGGACATTGATAGAACTATGAAAGAGAGCTTGCACATTTTAATGCCTTTTATTTGTTCGACGTGATTTTGACCAAACTTTGATAGGGCACTAGAAATTCAAAAATATTAAAAAAGGTAAAACCTTGGCCATGTGTCTTAGATTGTACCCTAGTTTGCACAAAAAATAATAACCCTTGAGTTTGTGGACTGAAAGTTGAGGTTGCTCTCTCACACTTGGTTTCAAGTGTGAGTTTCATGGGTAAGTACCCAACTTACCTAGGACATGGCCAACTCCATGGCATACTTTTTTAGAATGGGCTCAAATTTGGCAGATAGGTGTATCTTGGCATAGCACACATTTCATCTTTTAGGGTCTTTGTCCAACTATAACTTCAAATACCATATTCCATTCTAACAATTCAAATTCAACTACATTTTGTGAAGGTAGTACAAGATTTGGATAAATATTTGTCTTTCACAAACATGGTATGGTAGATGGGGTCATTGGGTGGGAAGATAACAAATTTATTCTTTGTGGAATGCTTGTTTGCTTAAATTTTACCTAAAGTCAAAATTTGGTCAAAACATTGAAATATTGAACTGAATGTACACTATTCGAACCTTATTATTTTCGGAAAAAACATTTTTAGGTCCAAAAGATGTGGTTTCATCATGGATCTATTGCTAGGTCAGCTTGGTTCATCCATATGCCTCCTCTGCGTTCGACGCGGTTTCGACCTAAAAATTCAGTTTTGACTTTTAGGAGCTGTGTTTGTATGAATTGCATGAGGTTTTCATCAATGTTTGAAGGACTCTTGGGGACACATTTTTCATATGTAGAGTTTTTTCAGATTCAAAACTTGCTGCATGTAGGATTTTGGTATTTCTAAATCACGTTCAATTCAAATTTGAATTTTGAGCAAGTAAACTTTATAATTTTGATTCCATATTTTCATATATTGTTGGCATGGATGTAGAGCTTATAGTTTGGACATTGTTATAACTTTGAAATAGAGCTTGCACATCATAATGTATTCTATTTATTCGACGTGATTTTGAACACAATTTGATAGGGAAGTAGAAATTCAAAAAAATCAAAAAATGTAAAACCTTCTCCATGTGTCTTAGATTGTACCCTAGTTTGCACAAAAAATAGTAAAACATGAATTTGTGGACTGAAAGTTGAGGTTGCTCTCTCACACTTGGTTTCAAGTTTGAGTCTCATGGGTAAGTACCCAAATTACCTAGGACATGGCCAACTCCATGGCATACTTTTTTAGAATGGGCTCAAATTTGGCAGATAGGTGTATCTTGGCATAGCACACATTTCATCTTTTAGGGTCTTTGTCCAACTATAACTTCAAATACCATATTCCATTCTAACAATTCAAATTCAACTACATTTTGTGAAGGTAGTACAAGATTTGGATAAATATTTGTCTTTCACAAACATGGTATGGTAGATGGGGTCATTGGGTGGGAAGATAACAAATTTATTCTTTGTGGAATGCTTGTTTGTTTAAATTTTACCTAAAGTCAAACTTTGGTCAAAACATTGAAATATTGAAGTACACGTACACTATTGGAACCTTATTATTTTTGGAAAAAAATCATTTTTAGGTCCACAAGATGTGGTTTCATCATGGATCTATTGCTAGGTCAGCTTGGTTCATCCATATGCCTCCTCTGCGTTCGACGCGGTTTCGACCTAAAAATTCTGTTTTGACTTTTAGGATCTGTGTTTGTATGAATTGCATGAGGTTTTCACCAATGTTTGAAGGACTCTTGGGGACACATTTTTCGTATGTAGAGTTTTTTCAGATTCAAAACTTGCTGCTTGTAGGATTTTCAAATTTCTAAATCACGTTCAAATCAAATTTGAATTTTGAGCAAGTAAACTTTATAATTTTGATTCCATATTTTCATATGTTGTTGGCATGGATGTAGAGCTTATAGTTTGGACATTGTTATAACTTTGAAAGAGAGCTTGCACATCATAATGTATTCTATTTATTCGACGTGATTTTGAACACAATTTGATAGGGCAGTAGAAATTCAAAAAAATCAAAAAATGTAAAACCTTCGCCATGTGTCTTAGATTGTACCCTAGTTTGCACAAAAAATAATAAAACTTGAATTTGTGGACTGAAAGTTGAGGTTGCTCTCTCACACTTGGTTTCAAGTTTGAGTCTCATGGGTAAGTACCCAAATTACCTAGGAGATGGCAAACTCCATGGCATACTTTTTTAGAATGGGCTCAAATTTGGCAGGTAGGTGTATCTTGGCATAGCACACATTTCATCGTCTAGGGTCTTTGTCCAAATATAACTTTAAATACCATTTTCCATTTTAACAATTCAAATTCAACTACATTTTGTGTAGGTAGTACAAAATTTTGAATAAACATTTGTCTTTCACCAACATGGTATGGTAGGTGGGGTCATTGGGTGGGAAGATAACAAATTTATTCTTTGTGGAATGCTTGTTTGTTTAAATTTTACCTAAAGTCAAACTTTGGTCAAAACATTGAAATATTGAACTGCACGTACACTATTGGAACCTTATTATTTTTGGAAAAAAATCATTTTTAGGTCCACAAGATGTGGTTTCATCATGGATCTATTGCTAGGTCAGCTTGGTTCATCCATATGCCTCCTCTGCGTTCGACGCGGTTTCGACCCAAAAATTCAGTTTTGACTTTTAGGAGTTGTGTTTGTATGAATTGCATGAGGTTTTCACCAATGTTTGAAGGACTCTTGGAAACACATTTTTCATATGTAGAGTTTTTTCAGATTCAAAACTTGCTGCATGTAGGATTTTGAAATTTCTAAATCACGTTCAATTCAAATTTGAATTTTGAGCAAGTAAACTTTATAATTTTGATTCCATATTTTCATATGTTGTTGGCATGGATGTAGACCTTATAGTTTGGACATTGTTATAAGTTTGAAAGAGAGCTTGCACATCATAATGTATTCTATTTATTCGACGTGATTTTGAACACAATTTGATAGGGCAGTAGAAATTCAAAAAAATCAAAAAATGTAAAACCTTCGCCATGTGTCTTAGATTGTACCCTAGTTTGCACAAAAAATAATAAAACTTGAATTTGTGGACTGAAAGTTGAGGTTGCTCTCTCACACTTGGTTTCAAGTTTGAGTCTCATGGGTAAGTACCCAAATTACCTAGGAGATGGCAAACTCCATGGCATACTTTTTTAGAATGGGCTCAAATTTGGCAGGTAGGTGTATCTTGGCATAGCACACATTTCATCGTCTAGGGTCTTTGTTCAAATATAACTTCAAATACCATTTTATTTTTTAGCAATTCAAATTCAACTACATTTTGTGAAGGTAAACATGGTATGGTAGGTGAGGTCATTGGGTGGGAAGATAACAAATTTATTCTTTGTGGAATGCTTTTTCTGCTTAAATTTTACCTAAAGTCAAACTTTGGTCAAAACATTGAAATATTGAACTGCACGTACACTATTGGAACCTTATTATTTTTGGAAAAAAAACCATTTTTAGGTCCACAAGATGTGGTTTCATCATGGATCTATTGCTAGGTCAGCTTGGTTCATCCATATGCCTTCTCTGCGTTCGACGCGGTTTCGACCTAAAAATTCAGTTTTGACTTTTAGGAGCTGTGTTTGTATGAATTGCATGAGGTTTTCACCAATGTTTGAATGACTCTCGGGGACACATTTTTCATATGTAGAGTTTTTTCAGATTCAAAACTTGCTGCATGTAGGATTTTGAAATTTCTAAATCACGTTCAAATCAAATTTGAATTTTGAGCAAGTAAACTTTATAATTTTGATTCCATATTTTCATATGTTGTTGGCATGGATATAGAGCTTATAGTTTGGACATTGTTATAACTTTGAAAGAGAGCTTGCACATCATAATGCATTCTATTTATTCGACGTGATTTTGACCAAACTTTGATAGGGTAGTAGAAATTCAAAAAAAATCAAAAAAATGTAAAATCTTGGCCATGTGTCTTAGATTGTACCCTAGTTTGCACAAAAAATAATATAACTTGAATTTGTGGACTGAAAGTTGAGATTGCTCTCTCACACTTCGTTTCAAGTTTGAGTCTCATGGGTAAGTACCCAAATTACCTAGGAGATGGCCAACTCCATGACATACTTTTTCAGAATGGGCTCAAATTTGGCAGGTAGGTGTATCTTGGCATAGCACACATTTCATCTTCTAGGGTCTTTGTCCAACTATAAATTCAACTACCATTTTCAATTTTAACAATTCAAATTCAACTACATTATGTGAAGGTAGTACAAAATTTTGAATAAAAATTTGTCTTTCACCAACATGGTATGGTAGATGGGGTCATTGGGTGGGAAGATAACAAATTTATTCTTTGTGGAATGCTTGTTTGCTTAAATATAACCTAAAGTCAAACTTTGGTCAATTTGGTCAAAACATTGAAATATAGAACTGCATGTACACTATTGGAACCTTATTATTTTTGGAAAAAATCATTTTTAGGTCCACAAGATGTGGTTTCATCATGGATCTATTGCTAGGTTAGCTTGGTTCATCCGTATGCCTCCTCTGTGTTCGACGCGGTTTCGACCTAAAATTTCAGTTTTGAATTTTAGGAGCTGCGTTTGTCTGAATTGCATGAGGTTTTCACCAATGTTTGAAGGACTCTCGGGGACACATTTTTCATATGTAGAGTTTTTCCAGATTCAAAACTTGCTGCATGTAGGATTTTGAAATTTCTAAATCACGTTCAAATCAAATTTGAATTTTGAGCAAGTAAACTTTATTGATTCCATATTTTCATATGTTGTTGGCATGGTATTTCAATGTTGTTCTTGAGTTTGTTCCGCTTCCTCCGTCCTGGTCTATGAAGTTACATCCATCCATTGATTTGTTCTGTTCTGTAATCATATCCGATCTTGCTGTCTCTGTATAGCTTATGTTGTTCAACATGTTAGGTCCCTGGGTGGATGTCTGCGGCACAACATGCTGCGATTGGACATATTTCTCTCCTGATCCAGCATTTCAATAGAAAGTTGGATGGCATGTTGTGATACTGTTTGACTTGTTACTATTATCGATCAAACTTTGCGCGTGATTAGCACAGATGTTTTCACTATGAGTGTTGCTGCTGACTCTTGGTATCTGAGTTGCAAAATTAGGAGTTGCCGTACTGTTATACCTTTTCCTGTTATCTGTGGTTTCATTTGTAAGTGAATCTCTTATGCTGGAATTGATTCCTCCAGATAAATTATCGGTACGTGAACCTCTTATGCTGGAATTGGTTTCCCAGAGAAATTATTCATGGCAAAAGCTCCATTAATTGGTGTATAACTTTTGGCAGACTGCTGAAGCTGCACAGAATGGAAGAATGTTCTCCTGTCGCTATTGTCATTGCCTAGGTTTATATTTTTCAGTGTCATAGACATGTCTGCCACTGACGTGCTGCCACTTATTGATATTGAACCATAAGAATCATAATTACCTGAGACTTGTCTGTCGTGCTGAATACCAGATGAATTCACATTTGCAGATACTGGTCTGTACGTTTCACTTGACAGACAGTTAAGTTGTGTTGCATTAGCTTCTATTTCAGGCTCTGCTGTTAATGTGATATCAGTTTTTTCTTTCTCTCTTTGCGTAAGGTTAGCCATATCTGCAACTTCTGTCCAAAATTCATCATTTCCATCCCAGAAAGAAAATGAATCATCACTGTTATCTTTTGGCTTCTGTTTCTTTGAAATGCGATCATCAGACACAAGATCAATCTCAAATTACAGTGATCTCACAACCACCCGTTTTTCACCGAGACATTTGGAGTTCTGTAACAGCTAAAATGTATCTGTACCATTTGCAGTAGGCTGCGTCTCTTCTTCTTGATCACTTCATGATGACTTGGTCTTGCTTCCGCACTTGGAATGCAAAGGCTTGCATTCAAGCGGTTGAAAACATTTGGAGCAGGCACAGGAACATGTTGTGGGTTGGAAATTTGTAGTTGTCTTTCGTAATTTCCAATATCCAGTTTTGGCACGGGAACCGTAACTAGATTAGTAATGTCAGACGATGCAACATGCACCGAACCAGCATCTTGTGCACTAACCTATACCTTAAGGCAATTAAAGCCCATCATTTGAGCATCACGTAATGTATGTTCAGAACCCGGCAGTCTCTCATCAAAAGTATCTTGTACGGAATGAGTTGCTGACTCAAAATGTACAAAATGGCTCTAATCGAAACCACGTGTTTGCACCTGAATGCTTGATTTGTCTTCATTGTCAAATGTATTTGACACGCCATTGGATACAGCTGACACGGCAATCTGTGCAGTAGTTCTATTCCATTGAGATGCTGCTTCTGACACATGAACTGTATCTGTAGTGTCCATCTCGTTCATTGCATGATCTTCACACCTTGTTCCTAACGGAAGCTCTGCCCGGGATTCATTTTCAGTACATGTAATGGAAGTCGCTGCACATACTGTATTAGTGTTGCCCTGAACAATAATTGTGTGAACTTGCTGCCTTTCAACTAAAGTTGCACTTGTTGCTGCACAATTTGTAGTTGTAGTAGGCTTAGCGATCATCCCATTACCAGAACCCTGACCTGCATATTCTTTGACAGATTGCAGGGATTGGGTTGAACTTGCGACAGCAATTATCACTTCATCTGACCGCAGGACGTCATCAGTAGCACTAGAATCGGTTGGTTCACATTTCATCTTTGGTAATTATTGAATTCTGGACAAATTATCACATGTCGGTAGCATATGTACTAGGGCCTCGCAACAAGATTTCAACTCCTGCATATATTTCATATTATCAGCTCACGGTCTTCTTCTAGCCTTCTACATACGGATGTTAGCCTATCTGTTGATTTATCCAGCACACTGCCTTTGTCCTCAACATCGCGCTCATTATCTTCTCTTACGTATAGGGGCCCTTTAGGTGTAGAGTACATACCCCTGTTCTCATGATTGAGCATAGACATTCGAGAAATCTTTCTAATGTTGCTCTTAATATTAAGATTAATTGCAGACAACATGTCAGGATACATGTCCGTCCCTATGTCATGTATTTCTCTGGCAGCCTGGAAGTTTTGACATTATAAACATTATCGCTATCGCCTATTTTTAATATCATAAATCTAGCACTGCACTGCTGAGATAACTGAATAAGTAACACTATGATCAAACACCAGTAGTATGGTTGCCTAAATAAACCTAGTAGAACATGCAGCTGTAGAAAGAATGTTCATTCTAGTAGGAAGTAGCTAAAGGAGGCGGAAAAAGCATACAATGCAATGATGAGAGAATTTAATACTCTACTAGAACAAGATCGATAAATTAAAAACATGGATGCTTAAGGTCAAGTAGGCAATTTATATCTAGAACACAAACACAAGCATATTCGTCATGGTCACGAACGAAAGAATTGTGAAGATTATAAACAATTCTTACCTCCGCATGCATAAGTGGGTCTGTTACAAACTTTTCAATGAAAGTTGTAACATTCTGAACTATCTCTTCGTTCAGCTCGGCATTAGTAAACACAGTTTCATTTATATCCTTCAACTGCATATTCAATATGGACAAAACAGAAAATACAATACAATAATATGAGTAAGAAGCAACAATACCGTGGTAATAATTACACATAATATGAATAACTATGGGAGTCTTGCCTTGTGAACACCATAAATGTTTTGTTTATCACGCATCTGGTCAAGACTCCCATATAACGCCATATTTTCAGTTGTCCAGAAAGATATTCTAGGTAGTGCATGGCCTAGAAGAAGAGCATTTGTGTCCAGTAGTTCAAAGTACATTACCTGCATTAAAATTGTTACAACCATATTAAAACAACAAATCCACAGAAACTAATGACAACTAATATTATAGAAAATAAGTATCACCGTGGGTAACTAACCGGGATAATTGGAAGGAAACCACCAAGTGCACCTTTCAAACCATTTTGCTAGAAAGTGTCAATACAGCAAATGATCTTGTCAAACACAGCAAGACACCAGTCATAGGAGTCAATCTCATCAGACATTCCAATAGTAGAGAAGTAATTTGGGCTGGCTCCATCATATGTGCTCGGACACATCATAACAGTGTTTGCAAATAGAACAAAACATGTTTTGAAGTGAGATCCTACCAGGTTAGGAGTAATCATATTTTCTAGCTCACTGATAGTTGGTGTTGTCCTTGCAAAATCAGTTAATTCTCTGACCATATCGCGTATCCATTGCGGACAAGCCTTCTTTATGGTTCTACCCCCAAAGAGGATGCCAAGTATCTAGTTGAAATGAAAGGGCTTCAGTTCAAAGTCGCGTCCGTTGGGAAGTTCAAAACTTCTTGTAGGAACATTGAAGTGAGCAACAAGCCACAAAACTAGCGACCTTGGCAACTCTTCACAGCACATACCAAGCATATCATCAAATTGTATGCTCCTTAGCAAAACCTTATGGTCATTAGTTCGCCTTTTCACCAGTTTTATAAACTTTAGAAGAGATAACTGAGTGGTGAAAACATGATCAGCCATTTCTGTATGAGATTTTTTTTTTCTGTCGACATGGTAAAAAACAAGTTATCAGTTAACAAGGTATTAATTTTTTTAGTAAGTCATATATGTCAGATTTCAAAATTATACATTCGACGCAGCACACAGGATAGAATCAGTACAAAAAAAGAAATTCAAAAAAATCACCTCACAAACATGATACAATGAGCATAAATAAAAAAACAGAAATTAAAGCGTGCTTAACCAACACTCATCCTATATCATTATAAATTAGGGATGTGCAATTAATATATCGCTAGCAACAAACAATTTCTTCGTGAGCGTGGAAAGATTCATATGAAGTAGCTAGACATATACATAATGCAGAGATCCACACATGAGCTAGACGGAAAATCAACCTTCCGAGATACGACGAATCACATAGACGTGGAGGGATACGAGATGAATAGATGAACTTCGCTAGTTGAAGTTGATTTTAAAATGTGGAAGAACAACCCTGAAAGAAGAACGAGGAGAGATCAACGTTCATTAAACGCTATATCTGCCTGCCGCAACCCATGATTCTTGAGAAATAAGAAGGTCCTTATTAATGAACCAAGACCCCACATGTCAGAGCTCTACTTTGTTTACCAGCATTATTATATTAGTAGTATCCTGAAGCACACTTTAGGCCATGCATTTTCTGTTTACAAGCAGTAGACTGCCATTTCATATTATCTTTCACCGAGCAGTGCATAGTAGGTGAAAAACAAAAAGGTTCTTGATGTCTACGCACTTCTATTCTTGTAGATAGTTGTTGGGCCTCCAAGTGCAGAGGTTTGTAGAACAACAGCAAGTTTCCCTTAAGTGGATTGTTGGGTCCGCAGCATAGAAAACAAAAAATTTCCTACGGTGTGAACTACACGCCAAGATCTATCTACTAGGTACAAAGCAACGGGTGGACATACATCCAACGAGAACTTACCCTCGAAGACAACGAGTTTTGTTAACGAGTAGGAACTCGTGGTTGATGTAGTCGTACACTTGCCGATCTTAAGATCATGAGGAAGTCCGAGCGCCGCAACTCAGCAGCGCATCCGCACTCGCACACACGTTCAAGCCACCGGACAACCTCCACCTCCTCGCTCCAGCGATCCAGCGGAAGCAGCAACTCCTTCCAGACAAAATGCCACCAGGAACATGTATCTCGCTAATCCGAGACCATGGGGAAATAATTCTAGAGGGGGAGAGAGATCCTTCATAAGGAGGTGTGAGGATGAAGGAGGGAATGGGTGGCCTTTTATGGGAGGAGGGGGGTGCCCCCTCTCTCCATGGCCGGCGCATGGGGGGGTGACCCCTCACCTCCCCCATTCATGTGGTCGTAACCCCTCCACATTAAAATGCCTCTTCACATTCCCTTTTAAAGTCTCCACTTTAAATGCATTAAATTTCTCCAAATTTAATACTCTCTTATTTAATAAAACTCTTTTTATTAAATTTATTCAGAATTTTGTTAATTACTTTAACTAACAAACATTCACATATAGCCCCTTGCAATATTTCAATATCACATGCAGAACCACTTTCTGCAATTTCACCCGAAACAATTTCCGGTTTCTACTGAAACAATTCTTGCGCTTTGAAATTCTTTCGTCTGAAACATATGTGCTCTAAAATGGTGTCCGGTAACTCTTAAGTGTGCCACCCTACGGTTCGCGAATAATGCAGACATGATCGAGACCCTTCTCCGATCAATAATCAGCAGCGGGACCTGGAGATCCGTACTGACTCCTACACATTCAACGATGACTTCTGTGATCGTGAGAACCTTTAACGCTTGTAACTAAATCCCTTTGTCTCTCGATATATTACATGTCCGAGATTCGATCATCGGTATCTCCATACCTAGTTTGATCTCGTTACTGACATGCACTCTTTTCTCGTTCCCGTGATATAACATTCTAGTGATCACATCACTTGCTTGCAAGCTATCTTAATGTGATATCACCGAGAGGGCCCAGAGTATATCTATCCATCATCTGGATTGACAAATTCCACTCTTGACCCATGAGCCTCAACATAACACCTTCGTAGTACTGAACCCATCTTTATAGTCACCCTGTTGCGGTGTGCCGTTTGATGTTATCAAGATACTCTTCCGGTGTTAGCAATTAACATGATCTCATGGTCTAAGGATAAAGATTACTTCGTATGATTTTATAGCAATATAAACATAATGACTTGATCGTAATGCTATACTTCGGATGAATGTTCATCACATCATTCTACCAATGGTGTGACCTTGTTATTAACAACATCCAATGCCCATGATCAGGAAACCTTGATCATCTTGTTAATCAACAAGCTAGTCTATAAGAGAGTCATAACTAGGAATCCTTTTTTTTTATTAAACACACATGTATTGATGTTTCCGATCAATACAATTCTAGCATGTAAAATAAACATCTATCATATATAAGGAATATATAATAAGAACTTTATTATTGCCTCTCAGGGCATATTTCCTTCAGTATCCCACTTGCACTAGAGACAATAATCTAGTTCACATAGTGATAAATCTAACACCCATGGAGTTCTGGTGTTGATCATGTTTTGCCCTAGGGAGAACTTTAGTCAACGGATCTGATACATTTAGGTTCGTGTGTACTATACAAATCTTTATATCTCCATCCTTGACATGCTCGCAGATGGAGTGAAACCGGCGCTTAATATGCTTGGAATTCTTGTGAGACCTCGGTTCCTTTGCGTTGGCTATGGATCCATTATTGTCACAACAGATCACCATTGGGTCCAACGCACTAGGAACCACACCTAGTTCCGTAATGAACTCTTTCATCCAAACCGTCTCCTGCGCCGCTTCTGAAGCAGCAACATATTCCGCCTCCGTCGTTGATCCAGCCACCACAGGTTGTTGGGAAATCCTCCAACTAACTGCTGCTCCGTTCAAGATAAATATGTATCCGGATTGAGACTTAGAGTCATCCGGATCGGTGTCAAAGCTAGCATCGACATAACACTTAGCGACTAGTTCTTCTTCACCTCCATATATAAGAAACATATCCTTAGTTCTTCTCAAGTACTTGAGGATGTTCTTTACCGTTATCTAGTGTTCCGAACCTGGATCAGATTGGTACCTACTAGTCAAACTAATAGCATGTGCCACATCCGGTCTTGTACATAGCATGGCATACATAATAGAGCCTATGGTTGAGGCATAGGGGATCTTATCCATCATCTCTCTTTCTTCCGCCGTAGCCGGACTTTGAGTGTTACTCAATGTCTTGCCTTGCAACATAGGTAAGAACCCCTTCTTACTTTCGTCCATATTAAACTTCTTTAATATCTTATCAAGGTATGTACTCTGCGATAGCCCAATTAGGCGCCTTGATCTATCTCTATAGATTTTAATGCCTAATATATATGATGCTTCACCAAGGTCTTTCATCAAAAATTTGCTGTTTAGACAACTTTTAACACTGTTTAAAAGATCTATATCATTTCCAATCAATAATATGTCATCCACATATAATATCAGAAATGCCACATTGCTCCCACTCACTTTCTTGTAAATACAAGCCTCTCCATAAGTTTGGACAAATCCAAACTCTCTGATCACCTCATTAAAGCGGAGATTCCAACTCCGGGATGCTTTCTTCAGTCCATAGATGGATTGCTAAAGTTTGCATACCTTATTAGCATCCTTAGGATCGACAAAACCCTTAGGTTGTATCATATACAACTCTTCTTCAATATTACCATTGAGGAACGCAGTTTTGACATCCATCTGCCATATTTCATAATCGAAATATGCAGCAATTGCTAACATAATCCTAACCGACTTAAGCATCGCTACGGGAGAGAATGTCTCATCGTAGTCAACTCCTTGAATTTGTCGAAACCCCTTTGCGACAAGTCGAGCCTTATAGATGGTCACATTACCATCAACATCAGTTTTTCTTTTGAAAATCCATTTATTCTCAACGGCCTTTTAGTCGTGAGGTAAGTCCACCAAGTTCCAAACTTGGTTCTTGTACATGGATTCCATCTCGGATTTCATGGCTTCTAGCCATTTGTTGGAATCTAGGCTCATCATCGCTTCTTCATACGTCACAAGGTCATCCATTTCTGTCGTGCTTGACCTGCGAGGTTCGGTAGTGTCCTCTTTCGGAGTTTCATGATCATTATCATTAGCTCTCTCTTCATCAGGTGAAGTCAACTCCAAAACAACTTCCCGTGCAGCGCCACTCGCCATTCCATGAAGAGAAGGTTCAATAACCTCTTCGAGTTCTACCTTCCGACTACTCACACCTTTCGCGAGAAACTCCTTCTCAAGAAAGGATCCATTCTTGGCAACAAAAACCTTGCCCTCGGATCTATGATAGAAGGTATACTCAATTGTTTCCTTAGGGTATCCTATGAAGACGCATTTTTCTGCTTTGGGTTCGAGTTTATCCGGTTGAAGTTTCTTCACATAAACATCGCATCCCCAAACTTTAAGAAATGACAGCTTAGGTTTGTTTCCAAACCATAATTCATACGGTGTCGTTTCAACGGATTTAGACGGTGCCCGATTTAAAGTGAATGCAGCTGTTTCCAGTGCATAACCCCAAAATGATAGTGGCAAGTCAGTTAGAGACATCATAGATCGAACCATATCCAATAAGGTACGATTACGACGTTCCGACACACCATTACGTTGTGGTGTTCCGGCAGGCGTGAGTTGTGAAACTATTCCACACTCTTTCATGTGTGTGCTAAACTCGTAACTTAGATACTCTCCTCCACGGTCAGACCGTAGAAATTTGATCTTTCTATTACGATGATTTTCCACTTCATTCTGAAATTCCTTGAACTTTTCAAAAAAATTAGACTTATGTTTCATCAAATAGATATACCCATATCTACTCAAATCATCCGTGAAAGTAACAAAATAACAATATGCACCTCACGCCGATACACTCATTAGTCCACACACATCAGTATGTATGATTTCCAATAGATCTGTCGCCCGTTCCATTGAACCGGAAAACGGCGTTCTAGTCATCTTGCCCATAAGGCATGGCTCACATATATCAAATGATTCAAAATCAAGTGATTCCAAAAGTCCATCAGAATGGAGTTTCTTCATGTGTTTAACGCCAATGTGACCTAGACGGCAGTGCCACATATATGTAGACATATCATCATCAAGTTTAATCCTTTTAGCATTAACATTATGAATGTGTGTAATATTACTATCGAGATCCAATAGAAATAAACCATTCAACATAGGTGCATGACCATAAAAGATATCATTCTTATAAATCGAACAACCATTGTTTTCAGATTTAAAGGAATGACCAATTTGCATCAAACACGATCCAGATACAATGTTCATGCTCAGTGCAGGCACTAAATAACAATTATTTAGGTTTATAACTAATCCCGATGGCAAATGGAGAGGTAACGTCCCGACGGCGATCACATCAACTTTTGATCCATTGCCGTCCCGCATTCTAACCTCATCCCTTGCTAGTTGTCGCTTGTTCCGTAGCCCCTGAACCGAGTTACATATATTAGCAACCGATCCCATATCAAATACCTAGGTGCTACTGCGAGTACTAATCAAGTACACATCAATAACATGTATATCACATATACCTTTGTTTGCCTTGCCGGACTTCTTGTCTGCCAAATACTTGGGGCAGTTGCGCTTCCAATGGCCAGTCCCCTTACAATAGTAGCACTCGGTGTCAGACTTAGGGGCAGCTCGGGGTTTCTTTTCAGGCGTGGCAACAGACTTGCCACCCTTATTTCCCTTGTGCTTGCCTTTCTTGTCTTTCTTGAAACCGGTGGTCCTATTGATCATCAACACTTGATGTTCTTTCCTAATCTCCACTTCTGCAGTCTTAAGCATTGACAGAAGCTCGGGAAGAGACTTCTTCATGCCATGCATACTATAGTTCATCACGAAGCTCTTGTAGCTAGGTGGCAGAGATTGGAGAACACGATGTATGCCTAAGTCAATGGGAATCGTTATTCCCAAGGACACAAGCTTATCGGTGTACCCAGACATTTTGAGTACGTGCTCACTAACGGAGCTGTTTTCCTCCATCATGCAGCTAAAGAACTTTTCTGTAGCATTATAACTCTCTACGGCAGCATGGGTATCGAAAATCATTTTCAATTCTCCCATGGTATCAAAGGCATTGCCATTTTCTAAACGCTTTCGAAGTTCTGGCTCTAGCCCATACAGTATGCCGCAATGAACTAAGTTGTGGTCCTCCTAACGAGTCACATAGACATTCTTTTTCCCGTCAGGGGCATCAGGATCTAGTGGGGGGCCTAGCGGCGCATCTAGCACATATTCTTTTTGTGCAGCAGTGAGGAGAATCCTCAAATTCATAGCCCAGTTGGTGAAGTTTCTACCATTCGCAGCAAGTTTCTCTTTCTCCATGAACACATTGAAATTAAAAGCAGGTGGTGCCATATACAACAGAATTTGTAAAGTTTATTTAGACTAAGTTTATGATAGATTGAGTTCAACTAATCCAAATTACTAATGAACTCCCACTCAAAAACGACATCCCTCGTGTCTTTTTGGTGATTACATGAACCAAATCCACTACACCAAGTCCGATCATCACGTGGGTTGATGTAGCTTCAAAGGCGAGCATCTATATGGGCATCATATCAACTATATGACTCATGCTTAACCTTTCGGTCCGTGTTCGGAGGCCATGTCTATACATGCTAGGCTCGCCAAGTAAGAACCTTAGTATTCGCGTGTGTAAAACTGTCTTACACCTGTTCCTGTGATAGCGTAGATTCGAGTACACCCGATCATCACGTGATGTCTCGAAACACGATCCACAGAACGGTGCATACTTAAGGAAGAACACATTTTTATCTTGATATCTAAATGAGGGATCATCTTATAATGCTACCAAAAGCGCCAAACTAGCAGTATAAGATGCTAACATCTAATGTGTAAAGTGAGATGATATGGTCCATGAATTTGATCTCTATCACTTGCATCATGGTACGTTCTCTATCATTCCTTTGTGTGTAAGGCCAAGGTCTATGGAACTTACACGTTGAGTGTGTTGTAAGAGTATCTATCATACATCTACTTACAACAATACCATATCAATACACTAGCCCAGCAACGATCTAAACTAGACGCCTCTAATTTATCAACTGCAAGTTTTACGTGGCTTAGGGCTTTCGGAGATAGAACCGTTATCACTTACGAACATGAACCACAACAAGGATAACTAAGTTATTAGCAACTCGTTGTAAATCAGATATTGACTATAGTAGGAGAGGCAGACACTCGCCAGCCACTTATGGAAAACAAGTTGCATGTCAGTCGTGGAACCGGTCTCATGTACGATGACATGTACGATTGGTCCAGGCCGCTTCATCCCACTATGCCACCAATATCCAAAATAAATAGAAGATGCAATAACATGATCATCATCGCCCACATATAAACATATCTGTACTACCCGTCCAAAGCACCTACACATAGACCTGGCTCTGATACCACTGTTGGGTCCGCAGCATAGAAAACAAAAATTTTCCTACGCTGTGAACTACACGCGAAGATCTATCTACTAGGTACAAAGCAACGGGTGGACATACATCCAACGAGAACTTACCCTCGAAGACAACGAGTTTTGCTAACGAGTAGGAACTCGTGGTTGATTTAGTCGTACACTTGTCGATCTCAAGATCGTGAGGAAGTCCGAGCGCCGCAACTCAGCAGCGCATCCACACTCGCACACACGTTCAAGCCACCGGACAATCTCCACCGCCTCGCTCCAGCGACCCAGCGGAAGCAGCAACTCCTTCCAGACAAAATGCCACCGGGAACATGTATCTCGCTAATCCGAGACCATGGGGAAATAATTCTAGAGGGGGAGAGAGATCCTTCACAAGGAGGTGTGAGGATGAAGGAGGGAATGGGTGGCCTTTTATAGGAGGAGGGGGGGTGCCCCCTCTCTCCATGGCCGGCGCATGGGGGGGGTGACCCCTCACCTCCCCCATTCATGTGGTGGTAACCCCTCCATATTAAAATGCCTCTTCACATTCCCTTTTAAAGTCTCCACTTTAAATGCATTAGATTTCTCCAAATTTAATGCTCTCTCATTTGATAAAACTCTTTTTATTAAATTTATTCAGAATTTTGTTTATTACTTTAATTAACAAACATTCACATATAGCCCCTTGCAATATTTCAATATCACATGCAGAACCACTTTCTGCAATTTCACCCGAAACAATTTCCGGTTTCTATTGAAACAATTCCTGCGCTTTGCAATTCTCTCGTCTGAAATATATGTGCTCCAAAATGGTGTCCGGTAACTCTTAAGTGTGCCACACTACGGTTCGCGAATAATGCAGACATGACCGAGACCCTTCTCCGATCAATAATCAGTAGCGGGACCTGGAGATCCGTACTGACTCCTACACATTCAACGATGACTTCTTTGATCGTGAGAACCTTTAACGCTTGTAACTAAATTCCTTTGTCTCTCGATATATTACATGTCCGAGATTCGATCATCAGTATCTCCATACCTAGTTTGATCTCGTTACCGACATGCACTCTTTTCTCGTTCCCGTGATATAACTTTCTAGTGATCACATCACTTGCTTGCAAGCTATCTTAATGTGATATCACCGAGAGGGCCCAGAGTATATCTATCCGTCATCTGGATTGACAAATTCCACTCTTGATCCATGAGCCTCAACATAACACCTTCGTAGTACAGAACCCATCTTTATAGTCACCCTGTTACGGTGTGACGTTTGATGTTATCAAGATACTCTTCCGGTGTTAGCAATTAACATGATCTCATGGTCTAAGGATAAAGATTACTTCGTATGATGTTATAGCAATATAAACATAATGACTGGATCGTAATGCTATACTTCGGATGAATGTTCATCACATCATTCTACCAATGGTGTGATCTTGTTATTAACAACATCCAATGTCCATGATCAGGAAACCTTGATCATCTTGTTAATCAACAAGCTAGTCTATAAGAGAGGCATAACTAGGAACCCTTTTTGTTTATTAAACACACATGTATTGATGTTTCCGATCAATACAATTCTAGCATGTAAAATAAACATCTATCATATATAAGGAATATATAATAACAACTTTATTATTGCCTCTCAGGGCATATTTCCTTCATGGATTACCCAAGGTTTATCGAACTCAGGGAGGAAGTGGTCAAAGGTATCCCGCTCAAGCAACCCTGCAATAAAGATACAAGAAGTCTCTTGTGTCCCCAACACACCCAATACACTTGTCAGGTGTATAGGTGCACTAGTTCGGCGAAGAGATAGTGAAATACAAGTGGTGTGGATATAACACAACGATGCTAGAAAATAGCTTGATGGCGTCGAAGAGACTAAAGGAAAACTGAAATAAAGATAGCAGCAAGCAAACATGTAACAGATCAAGTTGCAAACGGTGTTTGAATACTTAGAAACAAGGCCTATGGATCATACTTTCACTAGTGAACACTCTCATATAAATATCTTCTCTTTATGATACTACTCTTAACTACTCTACGGTTGGACACTCTAATCCATGGTAGGGCTATAACAACACACCTCAAAGTTCACTTTTCCCATCTAGATAACCCCACACTGTCACCTTGAGCGCTAGATAGTTCCAAAAAAACACCACAATTTCATAGTCATCCAACTCCAAATATAAATCATAACAAGTATTTGTAATCTCTAGCCTAAGTGCAACCACGGTGTGCACGCTATCACTTTCACACACATGGGGAGAGCAGAGATCTATTAAAGCACTTGAGTAGCAAAGTAAATCTACTTGATTACAAAGCTCATGATCACAATATGATCATGCATAGAGACAGAGATGAACACATAGCTACCTATAGAAACCTCGAGGAAGAACTACTCCCTCATCATCATGGGAATCAGCAATAGTGATGGAGATGGTGGTGGAGATCGATGGAGATGGCTCCGGGGGCACTTCCCTGTCCCAGCAGGGTGCCGGAACAGAGACTTTTGTCCCCCGAATCTTCTCTTTGGGGTGGCAGCGCTGCAGAACTTTTCGTGGCTGGAGGCTAGATGATTTAGGGTTTTTGCATCGGAGGCTTCTTATAGGCGAAAGGGCAAGGTCGGTTGGTGGACCAGGGGCCCACACCACCTGGTGGCGCGGCCAGGGCTAGCCCATGCCATCATGGTGTGGCCAGCCCCTGGCCCCTCTTCGTCTCATCTTCTGGCTCCGTGAGTCTTCTGATAAAATATCGACTTTGGCTTTTGTCCCGTCCAATTCCGAGAATATTCATTTTCTGGCTTTTCAGGAACCAAAAATAGAAGAAAACAGGCAACTGGCACTGTGGCATCTTGTTAATAGGTTAGTTCTAGAAAATGTGTAAAAGTACTCCAAAGTGTGGACAAAACATAAGAAAGTGGATATAAAACAAGCATGGAACATCAAAAATTATGGATACGTTAGCAACGTATCAACATCCCCAAGCTTAACTCCTGCTCGTCCTCGAGTAGGTAAGTGATAAAAAGAAAGAATAATTTTTGAGGTGACATGCACCATCACAATCAAGATCAAACCATTTGCAAGCATTGAAAGCTTTGATCAAAGTACTCTAAACATAGCATGAAAGATATAGTTCTAACAACAAGACAGAGTAACTATGCATGCAATGTGAAAGGATACAAACAAAGGATTCATGAATAACAATGCTCTGCAAGACATTTATTTGTTTCACATAAAAAACATAGCATAGTTGCATTCAGCTTGTCCCTCATAATGTAGCAAATCATAATTGCATAGGACACCTTCAAAGTTCATAAGGGTGACTAGATACAAATAGTTTAAGAACAAGCAATATCAAAGTTATGCATCAATCAACAAGTCTTGGGACAATGCACATTATAATAAGAATGGCCACTATGCTCTCTCAATAGGTGCATAAAGATATAAGATGGAGACTCAACATAAAAGTAAAAGAAAGGCCTTCATAGAAGAAGCAGGGATTCAAGTCTCATAAAGAGCTTCCAAAAATTATGGTACTTATTAGCTTTCAAATCTCATTGCCCCTATCATAACAATCTTTAGGGGATTAAGGTTAAAGTGACACAACTAAGAGGATATGCTTGACAAGTTATAAGCTGAAATCACATGGCCCTTACTTATGAAGACCGAACCTCATGCTACTCAACTTTAGTCACAAGTAAGCTCTTGTCATTGTAAGTACATATGTATCATAGAGAACCGCCATCGGGGTACCCCTTGCACATGATACAGGAGCTATCCCATAATCAAATTGACAAGGCAAGCATACAATGAGCATATCATCGATCTTTTTATTTGCTATTGGCATAGGTTGTTATTGAGGATGCTTCATAGAGTGCTCATTATGGTTATGCTGCAAGTTTCCACCATGATTAGGCATGGCTTAGGCTAGCGGCCTAGGCATTTCTCTAACACACATACAAACTCCATGATCATACAAGTTCCACTTTTATTTCACACCTCCGGGATCCATAAGCAAAAGAATCATGATATCAACGGGGTACAATGTACAAGTGCAATGTTGAAAGCGTTCCCCATGATACATGGTTCTGCTAATTTCAACCTATAAAGCACAAGCATATACGCAACACAGAAGGACACAATGGTTCAAGTTTATTAAGTGCAAGAAAAGTAAAGTGTGCCATCAAGTTCGTGAGAGCTTTAATCACTAATTTTCACATAATAAGTTTAATTCGGAAGGTAGATAAAAACATGTATATACTTGGAATAGCAAATGCTAATAGGTAGGTATGGTGGACTCTTTGGAATAACTTGGTTTTAGGAGTTGGAGGCATGATTAGAACTCATGCTTGGTTACGGAGGCTAGCAAAAGACTGAGAGCGACCAACTAAGGGAGCAATAATGGCCATAATCATGCAAAGCAACAAAACACTATTAATTAAAGCATAAAGTGATATTACAAGTCGAAAACTAAAGGATCATAAAGGCTATGGTGACTTGGGATAGTCATAACATGGTGTGCGCATGTGCCAAGTCAACCCAAATAAACAATCAAAGAAGAATACCACAATACTATGCTTTAATATGGTAAAACAACACATGATTATTTCAAGGCACACTAATCAATCTAAATTGTTTATAACATGTCATGATACAGCAAAAATCACTAAGCATAAAGCAAAAACCATATCAAGCATGACATGACAAAGCATCATCCACAGTGAAAAACAAGCTCCTTTTACCACTTAAGCATGAACTTTTCTACTCTTTTCCAATCCAAACAACCTTATTTGAAAGAACTCACATAGATAATAATAAATAAATATCAGTGAGCTTGTCTCACAAATCCAAAAGGAAGAACTAAAAGGTTCTAAGCTGAAAGCACAAGAAAACTAAGGCTAAACCCAGTTCTAGAAAAAGAGAACACTCACAAAACAATAAGAATGAAAACTAGAGTGTTCTAAACAATGAATAACAAGGTGTGTTTCTCTCCAAAAGAAGTGTGTTGGGATCCAACCAACGTATTCAAGCAAACTAAGAAAACGAAAACCACAAACAAAAACAAAGACGCTCCAAGAACAACACAACTATCCATGAAATAATAAAAATGAAGTGTTTGGAAGAAACCTGAGATTTTTATTGATGAAGAAGGGGATTCCTTGGGCATCCCAATCTGTAACGCTTGTACTTCTTGGATATTTCTTGGGGTGACACGGGTGGCATTCCCAAGCTTGAGATTTAGTCCATTCTTCATCTCATTACATCACTCTTTCCTTAGACCTGAATTTTTCCTTAATACAAAACTTCACACAATCTTTATTAGCAACATTAGTGTACTCAAGATAATAAGTATTTGGGTTGAGTTTCAACACCAATAAGACTTCCATTAAGACAAAAGCTACTGTAGCACTTCCCTCAAAAATTTCAACTCCCCAAAAAGAACCCAAAAATGTATCAACAAGAAGCAAATGCAAAGAATGGCAGAAATCTGTCAAAACAGACCATCAGGTAAAAATCTATTTTTTCGAAGACCTTCTGTTGCTCAAATAGAAAAGTGTTGAACTAAAAAAAGTTAGATAACAACCTGGGACAGAATCAAAAAAATCACAGCTCAAAAAGACGTACAAAGATTTTACACGAATGTTTATAGCGAACCACAAAAATCCGTTTCGGGACAGCAACTTTCCCAAGCATTACTTCTCTCTGATTAGAGGTTATTCTTGGCACAAAAAGCAAATAAAAAGGATAAGGAGCGGTTATTACAGAGGTAATAACTTCCAAGACTCATCGAAAACTTTTGGATTATCTCCCAATAAGTACTTTTCTTTAACGCCTTTAAGTTAGGCATGATAGTTTGAGAAGATGCTCACATAAGAAATATAATTGAAGTAAAAGAGAGCATCAAGAAGCAAATTCAAAACACATTTAAGTCTGACCCACTTCCTATGCATAGGAATCTTGTAAAGAAACAAGTCATGAAAGCACAAAGCAACAAGCATAGGAAAGCAAAACAAGTGCAACTTCAAAAATTTCAACATAAAGAGGGGAAACTTAATATTATTGAGATGCACAAAACCATGTTTCCCTCTCTCATAATAACTTTCACTAGCATCATGAATAAAATTAATAATATAACTATCACATAAAACATTCTTACCATGAGCCACATGCATAACATGATTATTAGTCTCCACACAAGCATAGTCATTCTTATTAATTATGGTCGAAGCAAATTCAACAAAATATCTATCATTATTATTCCCATCACCATAATCATCAAATATAGGAGGCATATTGTAATCATTAATTTTATCCTCAATAGTAGGTGGACTGAAAATATCATATTCATCATTGTAATCATAATATATTGGAGGTTTGGTATCATCATAAGCAATAGAATAGCTATCTTCCAAAGCCTGGGAACTAAAAAGATCTTTTTCCTAATAACTAGCTTCCCCAAGCTTAGCCTTTTCCATAGCATTAACAATAATGATGTCCAAAGAATTCATACTAACAACATTGCTATTAGCATGCAAATAAAGTTCCATAGGTTTTTTAATTTTCTCTTCAAACACTTCATGTCCTAACTCAAGATAAATACTATAAAGCTCTCTAATTTTTTTATTGTTTTCCATTAAGCCTAACTAGTGAAAACAAGAAACAAAAGGACAAAATTGCAGAATCTAAAGGAAATAACTTCTAGCACTCACACCAGAGGATGTGAGTACCTGTTACCTTACCTCCCCGGCAACGGCGCCAGAAAATAGTTGCTGCCGCGTGTTTGATGTGGGAGCTTCTTCTTCTTCAGTCCTCAGCAACGGCGCCAGAAAAATAGCTTGATGTCTACTCACTTCTATTCTTGTAGACAATTGTTGGGCCTCCAAGTGCAGAGGTTTGTAGAACAGCAGCAAGTTTCCCTTAAGTGGATTACTGATACATTGCAAATGTATCTATAATTTTTGATGTTCCATGCTTAGTTTTATTCACTTTCTTGTGTTTTGTTCCAACTTTGGAGTACTTTTCATATGATTTCTTGGACTAACCTATTAATAAGAGCCACAGTGCCAACTGCCTGTTTTCTGTTGATTTATGTTCCAGGAAAGTCAGAAAATGAATATTCTCAGAATTGGACGGGACAAAAGCCAAAGTGCCTATTTTTCCGGAAGTCATCAAGTGCCAGAATACGAGACGGAGAGGGGCCAGAGTCCGTCCACACCACCTAGCCGCGCGGCCAGGTTGGGCCCACGCCAGCGGGTGGTGTGGTGGCCCCTGGCACCCCCTCGGTCTCCCCTTCCGCCTATAAGATGCCCTCAGGACGAATACCCTAAGTACCCAATCAAAAATCCACGAAAGAGTTTGTAGCTGCCGTCATCTCCATTCCTAGATCGGGAGGGATCTAAAGCTCTTCCCGGCACCCTGCCGGAGAGGGGAATTCACCTTGGAGGCCTTCTTCATCACCATGCAAGCCTCCGATGTGATGCGTGAGTAGTTCGTCCTTGGACTACGGATCCATGTAGTAGCTAGATGGCTTGTTCTCCTCCTTTGTGCTTTCATGTTTACATCTTGTGAGGTCTGTCCATGATAAAGTCATCTATTTGTAATTCTGCATGTTGTGTCTGCGGGGATCCAATGGATATTGAGATGCTATTTCAGATTGATTATTGATTCTATCATGTCTTTGTTATTTTTGATCTTGCATGCTTTCTGTTGTTAGTAGCTATCTTAGCCAAGTAGATGCTAGCAACTCCAAGAGTTAGTATTTATGCTCGATAGTGGGTTCATGCCTCTGGTAATTTGGGGAAGTGATAGAAATCTCTAAGGTACTAGATGTGCTGTTGCTACTAGGGAGAAAACAACAATCCTTTGTTCATAGAACAATCATATTGTTTACTTTACACACAATTCATAAAGCAATAATCTGTTGCTTGCAACTTAATACTGGAGGGGGTTCGGATGATAACCTGAAGGTGGATTATTAGTCATAGATGTAGTTGGATGGCGGTCTATGTATAATGTTATAATGCCCAATCAAGTCTCAAAGGAGTCAAGATGATTAGTATATGCATGTATTGCTTTCTCGATGTTTGTCAATTGCCCCGCTGTAATTTGTTCACCCATCATGTTATCTATCTTAAGGAGAGCCACCTCCAGTGAACTATGGATCCCGGTCCTTTTCTTTACATACAATCTACAATCTTTTACTTCTTTGTGTTTACTTTCTGCAAACTTTTACTTCTTTCCGTTCGATACGTTTAATCCTTTGTTTTCCGCAAAACACAGTGAGATTGGCAACCTCATCGCAAGTTGGGGACAAAGTTCTGTGGTTGTGTCGTGTAGGTCTCCACGTTGCTACTAGCACCGGTAGTGCGACCTGCCAAAGCTCAGCTAGTAACACCTTTGGGGTGTTTCCTTGCTCCAACTGGTTTGATTAAACCTTGGTTTCATAACTAAGGGAAACTTGCTGCTGTGCTCATCATACCTTCCTCTTGGGGTTCCCAACGAGCTCTACATCAACCACGCACCAACACTTTTCTGGGTACCGTGCATTGAGCCATCAAGCATTATTCTGGCGCCGTTGCCGAGGAGGAAAGGTAAAAGGTATTCACACCGGAGGATTAAAGAAGAACAACCTCCCACAGCAAACACCTATTTTCTGGCGCCGTTGCCGGGGAGTCAAGGACATCTTCACAAGGGGAGTCCCTCATAACCAATCTCTTTACTTTGTTATTTTTTTGCTTAGTTTCTTTTTGCTTAGTTTGCTTGTTTCTTTTTCAAAAACACAAAAAAATTAGTTTTACTTGTTTGCTTTCTTATTTGAAAACCCAAAAAAATGACTACTCTTGAAAACACTAAGTTGTGTGACTTCACTAGCACCAACAACAATGATTTTATGAGCACACATATTGCTCCACCTGTGCCTGAAGATACTTCCTTTGGGATAAAACCTGCTTTTCTCAATCTTGTTATGAGAGAACAATTTTCTGGTATTGGTAATGAAGATGCTGCTTCCCATCTGAATAACTTTGTTGAACTTTGTGAGATGCAAAAGCATAGGGATATAGATGGTGATATTATTAAGCTAAAAAATTTTCCTTTCTCTTTGGGAGGAAAAGCTAAACAATGGTAGAATTCCTTAACTAGGAATAGTATTGATTCTTGGACTAAGTGCAAAGATGCTTTTATTGGAAAATACTATCCTCCTGCTAAGATTATATCTAGGAGAAGTGAAATAATGAAGTTTAAACAACTTGATAATGAGCATGTTGCTCAAGCTTGGGAAAGAATGAAATCTTTGGTAAAGAATTGTCCGACTCATGGACTGACTGCTTGGATGATCATCCAAAGTTTTATGCAGGATTGAACTATTCTTCAAGGAACCTATTGGACTCTACTGCTGGAGGAACCTTTATGACCATCACTTTGGGTGCTGCAATAAAACTTGTGGACAATATGATGGTTAATTATTCTGAATGGCATACTGAGAGAGCTCCACAAGGTAAGAAGGTAAATTCTATTGAGGAAACCTCCTCCTTGAGTGATAAGATTGATATTATTATGTCTATGCTTGTTAGTGGGAAAGCCCATATTGATACAAATAATGTTCCTTTGGCCTTTTTTGTTGCTCAAGAAGAGCAAGTTGATGTGAACTTCATAAGAAATAACAATTTTGGCAACAATGCTTATGGTGATAATGCTTATAGGAACAATTTTGGTAACAACAATTATAAGCCATATCCTCCCAACAATGGTAATGCTTATGGAAATTCTTACAACAATAGTAAGAGTGCTCTCTCTAAACTTGAAGTTATGCTTAAAGAGTTTATTAGTAAACAAACTGCTTTCAATAAAACTATTGAGGAAAAACTCTCTAATGCTGAAAGAAATATAGCATCTTTGGCTGAAGCTCAATCTTCTTTGAATAAAATGGCTATTAAACCTGAAACTAATGAGAATCCCTTTGCAGCTACTAATGCCATACAAGTGAGAATTAATGAAAATGTTAGACTATTAGCTGAATTACATGCTAAGTGGGAAAGAGAAGATGAAATTTCTAGAAACATTAGTGTTTCTACTATTACCACCACTAGTGTTGAGGCTAGTAATAGTTCTACTACTTTAGATGATAAAGTTGATTTTGATCTTGATGGTTGCAATATCTCTAAAGTTATTAAGTTCCTAAAAAGCTTGCTAAAAGTCCTAATGCTAGTGCTATGAACATGGCTTTTACAAAACACATTACTGATGCTCTCATAAATATTAAAGAAGAAAAGATGAAACACAAAGATTCTATTCCTATAAAACAAGAAGATGGTTGGGAACCCATCATTAACATGAAAGTGAATGAGTTTGATTTCAAAGCTTTATGTGATCTTGATAGTAGTGTTTCTACTATGCCTAGAAGGATTTATGATATGCTTGATTTGCCTCCTCTTGAAGATTGTTATTTGAATGTCCCACTTGATGATAATTCTAAAAGGAAACTCATGGGGAGTCTTAATGATGTTCTTATTATGGTTAACAATTCCTATGTCCCCGTTTATTTCTATGTTTTGGATGTCGAATGCAATGCTTCTTGTCCTATTACTTTGGGAAGACCTTTTTTAGAACTGTTGGTGCCATCATTGATATGAAAGAAGGCACCATTAAATATAAACTCCCACTCAAGAAAGGTATAGAACACTTCCCTAAGAAAAGAGAGAAGATTTATTTTTTTTCTCCTATGAAAACAAAATTTGGTCTTAATGCTTCTTCATTTGAGAACACTTGATTCTTTTTCTTGCTTCTTATGCCTAACTTAAAGGCGTTAAAGAAAAGTACTTATTGGGAGATAACCCAAAAGTTTTAGATGAGTCTTGGAAGTTATTACCTCTGTAATAACCTCTCCTTATCCTTTTTATTTGCTTTTTGTGCCAACAGTAACCTCTAATGAGAGAGAAGTAATGATTGGGAAAGTTGCTGTCCCGAAACAGATTTCTATGCTTCACCGTAAAAATTCGTGTAAAATCTCTGAACGTATTTTTGAGGCTTGAATTTTTATGATTCTGCCCCAGGTTGTTATCTAACTTTTGTTAGTTCAACACTTTTTGATTTGAGCAACAGAAGGTCTTCGAAAAAAAATTCTTTACCTGCTGGTCTGTTTTGACAGATTTCTGCCATTTTCTGCATTTGCTTCTTGTTGGTTCCATCTTGAGTTCTTTTGGGGAATTGATCTTTTTGAGGGAAGTGCTACGGTAGCTAGTGTTCTAATGGAAGTATATTTGGTGTTAGAACTGAATCTTAAGACTTATTTATCTTGAGTGCACTAATGTTGCTAATAAAGATTGTGTGAAGTTTTGTATGAAGGAAAATTTTCAGGTGTATGGAAGGAATGAGTAATGATATGAAGGATGGACTAAAGCTCAAGCTTGGGGATGACACGTGTGTCACCCCAAGAAATATCCAAGAAGTACAAGCGTCAAAGCTTGGGGATGCCCAAGGCATCCCCTCCTTCATCAATAAATATCCTAGGTTTCTTCCAAACGCTTCATTTTTATTGTTTCATGCACAGTTGTGTTGTTCTTGGAGCGTCTTCTTTTTCGTTTTCGTTTTGGTTTTTTGTTTGCTTGGTTTTCTTAGTTTTCTGAATAAATTGGTTGGACCCCATCTTTTTATACATTGGTTTGCAAATAGTTTGGTTTGGTTTAGAAAAGAGTAGGAAAGTTCATACTTATGTGGTAAAAAGAGTTCGTTTTTGACTGTGGCCTCTGCTTTGGCATGCCATTCTTGATATTGTTTTAGCTTTATGCTTAGTATTCTTTGTTTTAGCATGACTTGTTATAAACAATTGAGATTTCTTAATGTGCCTTGGATGAATCATACGTTGTTTTAGCATATTAAAGCATAGTATAGTGGTATTCTCCTTTGATGCTTTATTTGGGTTGACTTGGCGCATGCTCACACCATGTTATGACTATCTCAAGTCACTATAGCCTTTATGATCCTTTAGTTTTTAACTTGTAGTATCACTTTATGCTTTGATCAATGATGTTTTGTCGCTCTGCATGATTATGACCATTATTACTCTCTTAGTTTGTCGCTCCCAGTCTTTTGCTAGCCTCCACAACCAAGTATGAGTTCCACTCATGCATCCAACTCCCTAAACCAAGTTATTCCAAAGAGTCCACCATACCTACCTACTAGCTTATGCTATTCCAAGTATATTCATGCTTTTATTTTACCTTCCAAATTAAACTTGTTATGAGAAAACTAGTGATTAAAGCTCTAACGAACTTGATGGCACACTTTATTTTTTGCATCTAATAAACTTGAACCATTGGGTCCTTCTTTGTTGCGTATATGCTTGCGCTTTATAAGTTGAAATTAGCAGAACCATGTTTCGTGGGGGAACGCTTTCAACATTGCACTTGTACTTTGTACCCTGTTGATATCATGTTCTTTTGCTTACGGATCCCGGCGGTGTGAAATAAAAGTGGAACTTGTAAGATCATGGAGTTTGTATGTGTGTTAGAGAAATGCCTGGGCCGCTAGCCTAAGCCATGCCTAATCATGGTGGAAATTTGCAGCATCACCATAATGAGCACTCTATGAAGCATTCTCAATAAAAACCTATGCAAATAGCAAATAAAAAGAACGCTGAGATGCTCATTGTCTGCTTGCCTTGTCATTTTGATTATGGGAAAGCTCCCGTATCATGTGCAATGGGTACCCCGTTGGCGGTTCTTAATGATACACATGTACTTACAATGACAAGAGCTTACTCGTGACTAAAGTTGAGTAGCATGAGGATCGGTCTTCGTAAGTAAGGGGCATGAGATTTTGGTTTATAACTTGTCAAGCATATCCTCTTAGTTGTGTCACTTTAACCTTAATCACCTTAAAGATGCTTATGATAGGGGCAATGAGAGCTGAAATCTATAAGTACCATAATTTTTGGAAGCTCTTTATGAGACTTGAATGCCTACTTCCTTTTACAAAGGCCTTTCTTCCACCATTACATTGAGTCTCCACCTTCTATCTTTATGCACCTACTTTGAGAGCATAGTGGCCATTCTTAGTTCTATGTGCATTGTCCCAAGACTAGTTGATTGATGCATAACTTGTTATTGCTTGTTTGAGACTATTGTATCTAGTCACTCTTATGAACTTTGAATGTGTCCTATGCAATTATATTTGTTACTCTATTGAGGGACAAGCTGAATAATATTATGCATGTTTTCTTTATGTGAAACAAACAAACCTCTTGCAAAGCATTGTTATTCATGAATCTTTTGTTTGTGCCTTTTCAGGTTGCATCATAGTTTCTTTGCTTATTGCTAGAACTTTGTCTTTCATGTTATGATTGAAGTACTATGATCCCATCTTTGAATGTTTTGCAAATACTTTGATCAAGGCTTTGATGGTGCATGTCACCTCAAAAATTATTCTTTCTTTTTATCACTTACCTACTCGAGGACGAGCAGGAGTTAAGCTTGGGGATGTTGATACATAGCAAATGTATCTATAATTTTTGATGTTCCATGCTTAGTTTTATCCACTTTCTTGTGTTTTGTTCCAACTTTGGAGTACTTTTCATATGATTTCTTGGACTAACCTATTAACAAGAGCCACAGTGCCAGCTACCTGTTTTCTGCTGTTTTTGGTTACAGGAAAGTCAAAAAATGAATATTCTCGGAATTGGACGGGACAAAAGCCAAAGTGCCTATTTTTACGGAAGTCATCAAGTGCCAGAATACGAGACGGAGAGGGGCCAGAGGCCGGCCACACCACTTGGCCACGCGGCCAGGAAGGGCCCGCGCCAGGGGGTGGTGTGGTGGCCCCTGGCAAGCCCTCGGTCTCCCCTTCCGCCTATAAGATGCCCTCGGGACGAAAACCCTAAGTACCCGATCAAAAATCCACAAAAGAGTCTGTAGCCGCCGTCGTCGCTATCCCTAGATCGGGAGGGATCTGAAGCTCTTCTTGGCACCCTGCCGGAGAAGGGAATTCACCCTGGAGGCCTTCTTCATCATCATGCAAGCCTCGGGTGTGATGCGTGAGTAGTTCATCTCTGGACTATGGGTCCATGTAGTAGCTAGATGGTTGGTTCTCCTCCTTTGTGCTTTCATGTTTACATCTTGTGAGCTCCGTTCATGATCAAGATCATTTATTTGTAATCATACATGTTGTGTTTGCAGGGATCCGATGGATATTGAGATGCTATTTCAGATTGATTATTGATTCTATCATGTCTTTGTTATTTGTGATCTTGCATGCTTTCTGTTGTTAGTAGCTATCTTGGCCAAGTAGATGCTAGCAACTCCAAGAGTTAGTATTTATGCTCGATAGTGGGTTCATGCCTCTGGTAATCTGGGGAAGTGACAGAAATCTCTAAGGTACTAGATGTGTTGTTGCTACTAGGGAGAAAACAAAAATCCTTTGTTCATAGAACAATATTATTGTTTACTTTACACGCAGTTCGTAAAGCAATAATCTATTGCTTACAACTTAATACTGGAGGGGATTCGGATGATAACCTGAAGGTGGATTATTAGTCATAGATGCAGTTGGATGGCGGTCTATGTATAATGTTGTAATGCCCAATCATGTCTCAAAGGAGTCAAGCTGATTAGTATATGCATGTATTGCTTTCTCGATGTTTGTCAATTGCCCCGCTGTAATTTGTTCACCCATCATGTTATCTATCTTAAGGAGAGCCACCTCCAGTGAACAATGGATCCCGGTCCTTTTCTTTACATACAATCTACAATCTTTTACTGCTTTGTGTTTACTTTCTGCAAACTTTTACTTCTTTCCATTCGATACGTTTAATCCTTTGTTTTCCACAAAACACGTTATGATTGACAACCTCATCGCAAGTTGGGGACAAAGTTCTGTGGTTGTGTTGTGTAGGTCTCCATGTTGCTACTAGCACCGGTAGTGCGCCCTGCCAAAGCTCAGCTAGTAACACCTTTGGGGTGTTTCCTTGCTCCTACTGGTTCGATTAAACCTTGGTTTCATAACTGAGGGAAACTTGCTACTGTGTTCATCATACCTTCCTCTTGGGGTTCCCAACGATCTCTACATCAACCACGCACCAACACTTTTTTGGGCGCCGTTCATTGAGCCATCAATGACCCAAGGTTTATCAAACTCAGGGAGGAAGTTGTCAAAGGTATCCCTCTCAAGCAACCCTGCAATCAAGATACAAGAAGTCTCTTGTGTCACCAACACAGGCAATACACTTTTCAGGTGTATAGGTGCACTAGTTTGGAGAAGAGATAGTGAAATACAAGTGGTGTGGATATAAGACAACGGTGCTAGAAAAATAGCTTGATGGCGTGGAAGAGACTAAAGGCAAACTGAGATAAAGATGGCAAGAAGCAAACATGTAACAGATCTAGTTGCAAACTGTGTTTCAATGCTTACAAACAAGGCCTAGGGATCATACCTTCACTAGTGAACACTCTCATATAAATATGTTCTCTTTATGATACTACTCTTAACTACTCTCTGGCTGGACACTCTAATCCATGGTAGGGCTATAACAGCATAGCTCAAAGTTTGCTTTTCCCATCTAGATAACCCCACACTGTCACCTTGAGCGCTAGATGGTTCCAACAAACACCACAATTTCATAGAGACTTCCAACTCCAAATATAACTCATAACAAGTATTTGTAATCTCTAGCCTAAGTGCCACCATGGTGAGCACGCTGTCACTTTCACACACACGGGGAAAGCAGAGATTCATTAAAGCACTTGAGTAGCAAGGTAGATCTACTTGATTACAAAGCTCATGATCTCAATAAGATCATGCATAGAGAGATATGAACACATAGCTACCGGTAGAAACCTTAGCCTCGAGGAAGAACTACTCCCTCATCATCAGGAGAATCAGCAACGACGATGGAGATGGTGGTGCAGATCGATGGAGATGGCTCCGAGGGCACTTCCCTGTCCCGGCAGGGTGCCAAAATAGAGAGTTTTGTCCTCCAAATCTCCTCTTCGGTGGTGGCGGCACTGCGGAACTTTTCGTGGCTGGAGGCTGCATGATTTAGGTTTTTTTTGCATGGGAGACTTCTTATAGGCGAAAGGGCAAGGTCGGTGGGTGGACCAGTGGCCCGCACCACCTTGTGGCGCGGCCAGGGCTAGCCCGTGCCACCACATGGTGTGGCCATCCCCTGGCCCCTCTCCGTCTCGTCTTCTGGCTCCGTGAGTCTTCCGGTAAAATATCGACTTTGGCTTTTGTCCCGTCCAATTCCGAGAATATTCATTTTCTGGCTTTTCTGGAACCAAAAACAGAAGAAAACAGTCAACTGGCACTGTGGCATCTTGTTAATAGGTTAGTTTTGGAAAATGTGTAAAAGTATTCCAAAGTGTGGACAAAACATAAGAAAGTGGATATAAAACAAGCATGGGACATCAAAAATTATGGATACGTTAGCAACGTATCAGCCCTCATTATTGAACCAAGACCCCACATGTCAGAAGTCTACACCGATATAGATAACGGTCCACAATGCATACTATGTATACGGGTAGTGCACCTCGTTGTGCATAGCAGGTGGGGTACATCGCACGGTCATTGAACTGCCATAGAATCTTGTCTTGCACCGTGGGTTCAGCACCTTATGAAGCATATAGAAGGCACTTCATATATACTTCAATGGCAGCGCATACCTGTTTTTAACTGCATTATAGTAGTAGTATTCTAAAGTTCTCCGTAGGCAGTGCATACTTTGTTTACCTGCAGTTCATACAAGTGTGCGTAGCATGCAGGGTGCATTGTACGGTAAGTGCACTGCCATCGCATGTTATCTTGGACCTTTGCGCACAATAGTTTACAAAGCATTTCTAAGGCATTTCATCTAGAGCTTTAGGGAAGTGCATCTCGTGTGCATGGCATTATAATGACAGTATGACGAAGCACCCAACGAGCAGTTCATGATTGATATTCAAGCTGTGCATCTCGGTGTGCATAGCAGGTGGGATTGCATTGCACAGCTAGTATACTGCCATTTCATATTATCTTTCACCGAGCAGTGCACAGTAGGTGAGAAACAAAAAGGTTCTCATTATTGGACCAAGACCCCACATGTCAGAACTCTACTTGGGTTTGGATAACTTTCGGAAGTGCGTGCTATGTGCACGGGCAGTGCACATCGCTATACATAGCAGGTGGGGTGCATTGCACGGTCATTTCACTACCATAGAATCTTGCCTTGCACCGTGCGTACAACACCTTATGAAGCATTTAGAGAGCAGTTCATATGTACATCATGGATAGTGCATAACTATTTTTAATCATGAAGCACTCTGTAGGTAGTGCATACATTGTTTACCAGCTATGCACACAAGTGTGCATAGCATGTGGTGCATTGTATGGTAAGTGAACTGCCATCGCATGTTATCTTGGAGCTTTGCACGCAACAGTTTATGTAGCATTTCGTAGGTAGTTCATCTACAGTTCACTGGCAATGCATCTCGCTGTGCATGGCATTATAATAACAATATCACAAAGCACTTAACGAGCAGTGCATCTCGGTGTATATAGCAGGTGGGATTGCATTGCACGGCTAGTACACTGCCATTTCATATTATCTTTCACCGACCAGTGCACAGTAGGTGAAAACAAAAAGGTCTTCATTATTGAACTAAGACCCCTCATGTCAGAAGTCTACATCGATACAGATAACGTTCCGCAGTGCATACTATGTACACAGGCAGTGCACCTCGCTGTGCATAGCAGGTAGGGTGCATTGCACGGTCATTGAACTGCCATAGAATCCTGTCTCGCACCGTGTGTTCAGCACCTTATGAAGCATTTAGCAAGTAGTTCATTTGTAGTTCAATGGCAGTGAATACCTGTTTTTAACCGCATTATAGTAGCAGTATCCTGAAGCGCTCCATAGGCAGTGCATACTTTGTTACCTGCAGTTCATACAAGTGTGTGTAGCATGCGGGGTGCATTGTACGGTAAGTGCACTTCCATCGTATGTTATCTTGGACCTTTGTGCACAGTAGTTTACAAAGCATTTCCAAGGCAGTTCATCTAGAGCTTCAGGGCAGTGCATCTCGTGTGCATGGCATTATAATGACAGTATGACAAAGCACCCAACGAACAGTGCATGATTGATATTCAAGCTGTGCACCTCGATGTGCATAGCAGGTGGGATTGCATTGCACGGCTAGCACACTGCCATTTCATATTATCTTTCACCGAGCAGTGCACAACAGGTGAGAAACGAAAAGGTCCTCATTATTGAACCAAGGCCCCACATGTTAGAACTCTACTTGGGTACGGATAACTTCGGCAGTGCATACTATGAACACGGGCAGTGCACCTCTCTGTGCATAGTAGGTGGGGTGCATTGCAAGGTTAGTGCACTACCAAAGATTGTTATCTTGCACCATGCGTACAGTACATTATGAAGCATTTAGAAGGTAGTTCATATTTTTTTATGGTCAGTGCATTATGAAGCACTTGTAAGGGACTTCATATGCAGTTCACGGGCACTAGATCTCGTTGTGCATGACATTATAAAGCACTATCACAAAAAAGCACTCACGGTCAGTGCATCCGTTGTATACGAGCAGTGCATCTCGGTGCACATTGCTGGTTGTCTATGAGCAGTGTAAAACGGATAAACAAAGCCACGAAACCTAGTACAAATGTACCGTCTCTCCCCTGGCGAAGAACTGGTACGACCGTAGACCCCGCATATATGTCGCTATCAATATTGAAGTGTTCTTCTTGGAAAAGGGGTAATGCATTTTCGTACTAAATTATGACCCACCTGTCAAACAACTTGTTTTCTGGAGATAAAACCTTTCCACCCGTCGTTAGTGTTTAAAGAAGGAAGGGAAGGTAGGAAACGTATCTTCTTCAAACTATTATAACCAGCTAATGCTGGAAGTTCCCATAACTTTCTCATATCGGTTTAGGGCGGCAGTCGCCGCTGTACGCATGTCGATCTAGGGAAGATTTGAACCACGCTTCAAAACAAGCAGTAAGATATTGCCATCTCAGCAAGGCAAGGCAATGGAGAGATACATTGTCATCACTGGCGCCACAAATCAGGTAACCAGACATCGAACCTGCTCAAACGATTTAAATTCTAGCGATATATGTGATGAGGCGATTCAACTTGTACTTTGTCTGTAAAGATTTAGTTCAAGATGGTAGACATGGCCGGCAGCTATATTGTAGTGACAATGCAACAATTTTTTTAATTTTTTAATTTTTTATTTTTTTTGCGAACAGCGTAGCTGATTTTTATCTTGAGATTCAACGGAGATATAATTTCCAAGTTTTAAAGCATGGAGCATCGTTACTATAGTCATGGGAACCGTTTAATAACCATAATAGTATAGTACAATTGATATAGCGGAAATAGTTATATACGAAGCTACATGACCATTTGCTACGCATATAGTTTGAGCAGCAGATAACACTATGTGTAATCACACAAACTTTTTCACAGTGGATCACATCAATTGTAGGCTACACCAATTCGTTCATTTTCTATCAAAGTAACGTATTACTTTGTGTATTTAATATCAAGAGATTATACAATACAATGAGAAGTTCAGTCGATGTATAATAAAACTATGCTCTAAATATAATTCAGCTATTCCTGACAAATACTATTTATTATTATGTATATAATCAACAAGGTTGTTGGTGGTTGTTGCAGAAAAGGTAAAAGGAGGAAATAATACCACAGTAAATTTCAAAATATATCGGCATACATATTTCAACTGATTATTTTTGCATCGAAGCGTACTTATATCAGCTATATAGCAGATACATTATAACTGTTGATGTTACAAATACGCACGCAGAGTGCTTCTTTTTTCTCCGTGTGTTATTTTTTTCACTAAATGTAGAGAATGCGCATTACACCAAATCGCAAAATTCTGTAAGGACCCACCTTATCTCATTTGAATGATCGTACATTGGCTGGAATAGAGATGATGAAAGGTGCAAAATTCCAAGCTCCAGGTGTAACAGAACGTGTTGCACGTGAATTCAGGATGGTATATATACTTTTAAGAATAATATCCCAATTTTTTTTATTTTTCTTCAATCCTTTAAATATCAAAAGATTGACCGTGAATAATTACGGTGCTACTATATTCATTATATCATGGCAGCAATGTCTTAGAGCACTACATGATAAGTGGGTTAAAGAGCCTGAGTAGAAACTGAAAGCTCTCGCTGCGTCAACAGAAACTGTACGGAGATGTAACACAGCACACGCAAACTTGAAGCCAAAGCTGAAAAAATTAACATCGCAATGTATGCTCCACAAGTAATTTCCAGAGACCCTAGTGGTAGAACAACGTTACGATGCCAAGATCAATCAGGCGGATCAGTGAAAGGCAACAACGCAGGCAAGACTCATTGTAAATTAAAAGATGCAAAGTATAATGAGAATAGTTTGGTGAGTTTACTCTTGCAATTAGTAAAAAATTAAATAATCAAAATAATTTTGCACGAGTACTACTAACCATCATTTTATTGTATTTTTGTTTTTTCAGGTGCAAGTTGATGTTATGGTTTCAATGCAACAAAACAGTGGTACTACTGCAGCATCTTCTGCACAAACAAGGACATCAAAGGACAGAGATGCAGTAACCAACATTCAGTTCAGGTACAACGAGAAAAAATCAGATACAGTGCAATCAGCTCCTGCAAGCCAGAGAATCCTCATTAATGCTTCAACACAGAATGGTCAGACACACCCAAACATCGACCTAAGAGCTGTTGAAATGCCAATGAGTGGCACAGTAGGAGAAGCTTTAGTAAGGTATGCTGGTAGCTCTACAGAAGAGAAAACCAAAACAATCATCACAAGCATTGTACTCAAATCTAGCATGATTGTTCAAAATCATGCTAGGAGAGCGCTGAGCAACGATGAAAAACAAATCGAAAGCAAGACAGTCTATCCTGGATACGAGAGTAGCATAACAAATTCAGGAGACAAGATCACACATGAGCAGAGTGTTGCAAGTGAACCAGTCAGCAACATTTTTTTCCAGTGCAGCCAACAACCATCGCTACAAGTACAGTAGAGTCACAAGCTAGAAGAATTGATAGAGCTAATTGTTCTGATGCAGGCAAGAGAGATTCAACTAGCACGATGAACCCACAAAGAGAAGAGAATACAAGTCATCGGAATGTCAATTGTTCAAAGGAACCGGCAGAAACTATATGCACTAACACCAACTCGGAAGCAATGAGCAATGAGCAGCCTGTGCCCCAATACGACGACACTATTACTAAAATAGTACACCGGTTTTTCTATAAGATGCTTTCCAGTTCTTTGCACTGTATGCAAGGAAAACCGGTTTTTCTATAAGAAAGTACACCAGCATTAACTCTAAGAAAACAAGCGAAATGATTAATCAGACATTTGTTTGCACAAAACAAGGTCAGACTCACATAACTGAGAAAGTTGTAAAGGAAAAAAACAAGTTCTACTATCAAGTGCTCTTGCCCTATATCCATTGTGGTAAAGAAAACAGAAAAATGATGGATGTACAAAATAGTAAAACTAGACCACAATCACCCTTTGCACCCAATAGATTGGCTCATCAGGTTTTCAAAATGCTATAAGTCAATGACACAGCAAGACAAGGAATTTATACGTATACTACACCTTGGGAAGATTCCACCGAGGAGAGTGATGCAAATATACAGTGGAATGAAACTTTTAAACAAAGGAGTTGGTTTTGATGGCAAAGACTGTCAAACCTTAAGTATGCTAACAAGAAAGATAGCAGATATAAAGATATAGAGGAATGCTTGAAGAGGTTTACCCGTCTTCAATCAAAGGTTCCTGGATTCTCATATAAATTCGATACTGACCACACAAACGCCGTTTGTAGCATCTTCTGGACAGACGCAATGTGCAGGATGAACTACGAACTATATGGTGAATACGTGTCATTCGACACAACGTTCCAGACCAACGTATACAACATGACTTTTGCACCAATCATTAGCGTGAACAACCATGGGAACACAACTTTGTTTGGGATCGGTCTCCCGCAGGACGAGTCAGCTGAAACATTCAAGTGGCTGTTCAAAACTTTTGTCTTGGAAATGGGTGGTAAAGCACCAAAGTACATAATCACTGACCAGTGCAGATCAATGAATAAAGCAATTGATGAACTGGATATACTGCTTGACACAATCCACAGGTTATACTTGCGACCATTTTAGCAAGAAAAGAAGGCCTGTCAGAAGAACTTAGACATGTAATAAAGAACTCATTGACTGTACATGAGTTTGAAAAATGCTGGAGGCAAGTATTGGAAAATTACAAAATTGCAAACAACAAGCATCTGCTAGATTTATGGGATATCAGAGATCACTGGGTCCCAGCCTACTTCATGGACTGTTTCTATCCTTTTTCCTCGTCAACGACAAGAAGCGAGAGCACTAACTCCATGTGGAAAGACTATGTCGACCACACAGACACAATACTGAAATTCCTAGATTCATATGAGGCAATTCAGGAGAAAAGCTTGAGTGCGCTCGATAGGAAAAGGAACAGGACTTCAGAGAAGACAGTACCAACGTGCATCAGATATGGACTTGAGACAGATGCAATAAACATTTACACTACAGACATATTTCTCAAGTTTTAGAAGCAACTAGCAGATAACACAGCTTTCGAAATAACAAGGGAAGAAACAACTAACAAAGGAATGAAATACGAACTGACCAAAATAGGTTATGTCACACATCAAGATTTCAACATAGATGTTTTTATAGTTGACATGGATAATGAGAATAAGATGTTCTCATGGAACTGCAAAAAAATGTCAAGGGATGGAATCCAGCGTTGTCACGTCCTTAGGGTTGTGGTACGTCTTGGTTTAGTACATACGATGCCAGGCGGTTTTGTGAACCCTAGATGGAAAAGATGCAACCCACATCAGCCATCCAACTATGTTTTTCGTCTTCCTGATGGAAACAAGAGCAACGCAGCAGGGCCAATCCGTTATGTGATTGAGTTGACTCGTTTTGCTAAGATTTTCTCAAAAGCATGCAGTACAGACAAATCATACCAAGTTCTGGTAGAGTGCATCGATCACATATAGAAGATAGTGAATTCTTCAGTAGACCAAGATGAGCAAAGCAACACAGACGGCATGGAAGATGGCACCGATCACTTACATGAAACAATTCGAACTGCGTTGAGAGATCCCCCGATCATCAAAACAAAGGGTAGGAAAAAAGGACAGAGACTAATACCAGGGTTAGAGAAGACGAAAATAAAATGCGGTACCTGCGAAAAAAGAGGACACACAAAACCTAAATGTGAATTGTGGTTTAAGGAGAGAGAGGTATATATATATACATGAATATTTTTTCTTATATTTTACAAATTATCGTACCTAGCGACAAAGTATATGTATGTAGTGTTTACTATTACATATTGAGGATATTTAACTATATATTAAATTTTATTTGCAGGCTAGAATGATCCGGAAGAAGCATAAGATAAGATCAAAAACTACAACAGAGAAAAGTCCAATTTCAAGCAGTGATTACGAGACAACTGATGCTACTGGTGTAAGTTTTGTTCTAAAAAAAATAAAATTCGATACATTAAGTCGAACTAATATTTTAACCAATAATCTTCAGGGCGACCTGACACCACCCAAGAGAAGATTTTTTAAGAAAAATAAAAGCCAGCAAAGTATAGCAAAACGTGGACGCAGTTATGTTGACAACACTAGTACATATGAAGTAAGCTAATTGTACACAATGATACCTATTACAGCATATCTTGAACTTGATTGTAACCACGCAAGACTAACATTTAATCTCCTTCTTCTAAAGAAAAATTTGACACCACAGAAAAGAAGAAGAGTATGGAAAGAGAAGGATCAACAAAGTCCATCATCAACATCAAATGATAAAAATTCTACTAATTCAGCTAGAGTAAGTATTATGTGAAATTTACAGCTGATGACTTTGAAAATAGGAAAATTATTGGACATGATATTTGTTAAGTCGTGTAAATAAAACGCTTGATACATGTGATGTAGATGATATCAAAAGCACAGAAGCAGACGAGAAGTTCAGTAGGAACAACACAAAAACCAAGAGAAGAAAGCAATTGTACGCGAGGGATTGATGGACAAAAGTCTGATGTCAGAAAAGAAAGATCTCATCCATGTCCCCCGCGGAATGTTGTGAATATGTATAAAATAGCTCACACAGATGCTTACCTCAGTGGAAATGATGAAAATGTTTCTCCAAGTTTTGGACATACAGAAAGAAGCTGCAGAATGACAGGAGCAACAAAAAATCCAAAGAGGAAGTGTAGTACAAAAAACCAAATAAAAAAACAGTGATTACAAGGAGCAGTCCAATGCAGACATCCGTGTCAAGCCACGAAAGCCCTCAAGCATCAGTTGAGAGGAATGTACAAACAAGAAGCAGTCCTGTGAATTCAGTATAGTTCAATGTACATAAAAGAAACAGTACCAAAAGTCCAAACAAGACAAAGCACCGTTCAAGATGAAGATCCAGACAGTGATCGATCCAGAAGCTATAATCAAAAGGAAGGCATAAGACCTTTAAAAATCCCCAGAAAAGGACATGCCGTCTACAATGGTATTTGACTAGACAAGTTCAAGAACCAAGAAAAGTTTTATATGTCATAATATTTAAAACATTACAATTATGATTGCCCAAAAAGTTTGCTCTACATACATGTTATAAAAAATGATACAAAGGGTCATGATACAAAGGGGATGACGATGGTCGTGATACAAAGGGGATGATACAAAGGTGGGCTAGGGGATGATACAGGACAAGCAGCAGGAACAGGTCATGATACAAAGGGGATGACGATGGTCGGCGAGCTAGGTTTCGGCTAGAGAGGAAGAGAACGCGTGCGAGGGGGAGAAGGTGGGCTAGGGTTCTGCACTGCGACGTCTAGGAGTCTTGTAGGTGTCGGGGCCATCGGTGGTGCGCATCTTGGCACTGGCGAGCGACACGACAACGCCAGCGACCTGCTTTCGTCGTGGCCGGAGGTGGACGACAAGGATAGAACGACAAAGGGGTATGCCGGGCCTGGGCTTTTCTTGGGCTTCAGCTGAGTGGTGGCTTCTGCTAGCTGTTGCGCTGGGGAGGCAGAGAGGAGGGGAAAGGTTGGGCTGCGGCCCAGTTAGAACTAGGGTTCTATTTTTTTAGAAATCGTTTTCCTTTTTTTTTCATTTTTCCTTTCGCATTTTCAAATTCGTTTCTGTTTTGTATAATTTGAATATGCCAGAGCCTTTTTTAAAAGTATTGAAATATTGTAGGGGCCCTATTAGTCATTTTGGGCTCCAACATTTTAGTAGCTTTCAAAATAATAGAAACTAGTTGAAGGTTTTCAAAGAGAGGGGAAACTCTAGGGTTTTAGGGTTTCTTCTTTCTCTTAATGCAAGATTTAGGGTTTCTTCATTCTCTTAATGCAAGATTTAGGGTTTCTTCTTTCAAAGAGTGGGGAAACACTAGGATTTTAGGGTTATAGGGTTTTCAAAATGAGATGCATGCTATGCTCATAATGCTCAAAACAAACCCTAATTAGTATTAGTAAAACTAGGGGTGTTACAAGGATAGATTGAGAGGCTAGAATGGTACACAATGTAGACTACACGAAGCTTCATCAAATGGATATCTGCCACGTAGTAGTGGATGAACTGAAGACAAGAGTTCAGAATTTTTTTGTAGAGAAGAAAAACAAAAACAAGAAAAAAGGGTAAGGGTCCTGTAAAAAAATACCAAGGGAGCTGAGGGATGCTCAATACTGCCTTTAATAGTCTATCTGGACACTAAAAGGTGTGAGAATTCAATCAACACAATAGAAATGCCATGGCTGCATGTTCTTGACAATGAATTATTATCGTCCATTGTGAAGAAGGACAAACAGAAACATATAATTGAGGATTTTGGAGCATTGAAATATGTAAGTACACATACTGATAATATATATCTTTGTATTTCCTTATTGGCATATATGATTTCATTCCGTAGCATAAGAAGATTGAGCATCAAAATATCTAAATTGTCCTCCTCACATGAAACAGGTTATGACTAGATTTGAGATGCAGCACTACAACAAAGGTTTTCATACAAAGAAAAACAGTTCCTCAACTGCATTGGTGGATAATGACCAGGAGAACGGGAAGAACAAGTATGCAATAGTTGTTGCCGTTGATAACTCAAACATTCAAACTAAAGAACCTTATGTCCAGCCAAATTCAATCGGAGGTCTCATGACAGATGTTGAAAAGATGCGGCAAGCAATGGATCTCCTGAGACAGATTGCAGACAACCTAGAAAGCATATGTCAAAATTTAGAAACTGACACCAAACTAGGCCTCATCAGTAACTACAAACAAGACGTCAACTAAGCATGACTTGAGATTCTAGACTCAATGGATAAGCTTAAGTTATACATGGAGTCGACAAAAGATATAGCAGTTAGATTAACAGTAAAAAGAGGACCTGTCAAAATAGAACATCCTGCATCATGTTCATTGCCGCAGAATGAAACTGAGAAAAACAACTCTAAAAGTGTTGATACGTCTAAAAACAGAAGACACAACGATCAAAGCTACAAAGGTAATTTATATACTTATTGCAAGTTATTGTACGATATAATAAGAATGATTGTTGCAAATTAACAGTGTTGTATTTTTTTTCATGCATTGGACAATCAGGCAGATGCTACCAATAATGAAACTGCAGCAAAAGGACAGGAGCACGCAACCTCACCAATAACAAAAGACAAATCTCTAAAGGTAGACGCTCATTTAGTAGAAAGGGGAAAATTTGCTATAATATGAAACAAAAGGAAAAATCTGATGATGGTTATAACATTCATAACAATTCAATAAAAGAACTAATATAAACTTCTGATTGTAGGGGGACACAAGAGGAGAAACAAACAACCAGACTCCCTCTAATGAAGCAGCATCAGAAACAAGCATAGGCTGCTCTGACACAGCCAACAGGCAATAACAGGATAAACAAGAGGAACATCAGATAGAAGATAAAGAAAAGCAAAACATTAAAGTCAAAGATAGTGAAGTTGGACACAGAATATAAGATTTACTGCCAGTCAGTACCAACCTTATAGTAGAAGGTCATATGACGTAGATACAACTTATATTTATGAAATTAACTTGTTGAACATTTTGATTCCTTTGTAAATATAGCATGTTTCTACTGGTGTGAATCAATTAAGGATACACTTGCAAAATTGAGCTTGCTAAACATATCAAAAAATCTAGGTGTAATGACCATGAATAGATTTGTATGAACGATTATGGTTACAACATTAAAGTATTAGCCAATCTACCATTTGCACTCGTCCAACATGACTGTTGAACTAGTAATCTACCTCAAATATTGTAACTAAATTGTCATCCAACTACCATTCTGATGCACTGCCTAACATTACTCATTGCACTAGTTTTTCTGCACTTCATTTTTTCACACACTAACAATTTTTTCTTTCCACAGATACAAATAGTGGAGACCAAGAAAACAAGGATAGCAGGCAAATACAGTCCGAATGGACAAAATAGTATAACCTTATATGCAAGTTCACAGACAAAGAACTGATAGAAGAAGATAGAGCTATATTAAATTGAGATGATTAAAAGATTATCATTTTGCACTTTGCATATTTTTTCAGAACCATACTGTGTTATAATAAGAATTATTCCACTCTGCAGATCTCGGTATATCTTGAAGCACGAGAAAACCAATACAAATGTGTCACTATATTACATATCAAGTGCTTTCAGAAAGGAATGACTGTTAGGCGATACAGAGGGTGAATTGGTGTTAACCTATCTTGAAGAACAATGATGACCCACAAGTATAGGGGGTGCATCGTAGTATTTTCGATAAGTAATAGTGTCGAACCCAACGAGGAGCAGAAGGTGCTGGCTAGTGGCTTGGAGCAGGAATTCTCTGTAAATACTTAGCAAACGGATTTTTAGGGGTTTTTGATAATGCAGGTAAATAAAGTACGAGTAAATAAAAGACAAAAAGAATAAATGCAGCAAGTGGCCAAATCCTTTATTCAGCAAAGGACAAGTCGGTTGTATTACTTAAGATGACCAAACATTCTCGAGGACACATGGGAATTCCGTCAAGTGCTTTCGCTTCATATAGTTGATTAATCTTCTTTAGTTTGCTACGTGTTGTGTGGGTGAACCTGTGCTAATGTACCGACCTTCCTAGGACTAATACATACTTGTGATTATACCCTTGCAAGAATCCGCAAGTACAAGAAAGTAATTAAGGTAGAAACCTAACCACAACTTTAAACTCTAAGACCCTGGCGTCCCTTGTGCAATGGTTTCCTAACGGGGGTTCAGGTTTCTGTCACTCTGGCAACCCCTACGATTAGTAGCCAAATACAGAATGCATTCCCCTAGGCCCATATAGGTTAAGTGTCATGTAGTCGACGTTCACATGACACCACTAGAAGAAGTACACCATAACTTAAATATCAAACTATTGAAGCTTTCTCAACACAATTCCACTACTAACAACATGACTTCTCCCATGTCCTCAAGAACAAAACGAACTACTCACAAGACATCATATGGATCATGATCAGAGATGGAATAATGATGTATAACAAAGAGTAATCAACACCGAGAAAGTTTCCCCTAAGAACTATGCAAGATTCAACCCAATTGTTATAGCGAGATGATGGTGGTGATGATGGTGCTGATGGAGATGATGGTGGTGATGATGATGATGATCCCAATGAAGTCTAGCTTGATGGTGGTGTTGATGGCGACGATCTCCCCTCTCCGGGAAGGAATTCCCCCGACAGAATTCTGTCTGCTGGAGAGATCTTATGGTTTCGGGAGGATAATATACGCTAGAGGGGAGATCTAGAGGTGGACCAGGGCGGCCACACCACCTGGTGGCGTGGCCCGGGGTGGCCCGCGCCAGGGGTTGGTGTGGGCCCCCTGTGGCCCATCTCCACTCCTCCTTTTAGCAGCCTTCGTCTTCTGGAAAAATAAGATTTTCCACATATTTTCCCAGATTTTCTGATCTTCATGAATTTTCCCTCCAAACATCACCTTTTCCATCAGAATCCTGACTACAGCGGTCCATGCTCCAAAAGTCATCAACCATGCAAAAATAGATGAAATAACATAAGTATAATCTCTTAATATGAAATATATCAATCAATAATAGTAAATTATGATATAGAATAGTGATGCAAAATGGACGTATCAAACAACTTAGGAGATCCAAGTCGAAGAAGAAAATTATTCATTACGGAGCAACTATAAGTACTATAGAAAAAGCAACTGTAAATAATAAACAAAAGTCTTTATACATTCAAAGCAAAAAAACTAACGGTTCGTTGTTTTGTAGCAAAAACTTATTAACATTAGCGCAGTCAAAGACGATAAAAGAAGTATGCGTTGGGTAGAGGACTTGTTTAAACCAGACGCAGCAGACCATCTAGGCAAATACGAACTAGTAAGTAGAACAATATGTTCATTACAGTATATATTTTTACAACTTGAACAACACCATACTGCAAATACAAGCTTGTATATTCAATTTTTAAACAGACAAATGTGTTAACAAATTTTAAATAATTGCTCATGCAGATAATGTTTCCTTTCCTCGAGTGACCTCCTACGGGAAGTTCAGCTTCAGTAGGTCACTGGTTCGAATTGACAGTAGATATTTTGGAGAAGAAGTTCAGAATTTATGATTCATTGAGAGAGCTAGGGGATATTGATCTTGAAAAAGTATGCTCAAAATTGATTAGGAAAATAAAGACATTGTGGAGCGAAGGTTTTGGAACAACAGAAACAAAAATCCAAACGCTGGATGATTTTGAGGTAGTATATGAACACATGCCTCTATAGGATAATGGGTAAATGTTCATACATAACATAAAATTTAGTCTTGCATTGAACTACTTATCATTGTCAACTTTTAACCATCTGACAACAACTATAACGAAAAAGTTATGCAGCTGTGACTGTGGGTTCTTCATGATCATGTTCTGGAATTCACAAAAAAAGATATTCCGGATTACAAGGAAATGCTTCTCATGAGGATTCTGACATCAGACATCTTCAGCATAAACATCGAAACATTAGATGATAGAATATTAGGTAATCCTTTACACATATTTTTGTCTAGTATTGTTCATACTACAGTATGTTGTTTTATAGCATTGTTACTATCACACTCATCATAATAAGAATCAATTACAAATACTTATGCACTAAACAACATTGAACAGTACTTGTTCTATTAAAAATAAATATATATAAACATATCAGAACAACACAAGTATTTACACATTTGCAGCATCTACAGGCAATTCCCGATATCAAGAGCTATTCACAAGAAGAGATTTCCAAGACTTGAAGAAATATATATTGCTCGGAATTCAAGAGAGAGAAAAGAAGATGTCAAACAAATCAATGGTACAACTGAAAGAAACACAGGAGAAAGAGATCTTGAGAGAAAGATGTAGAAGAAATCCAAAAAGGTGCAAGGATTCGATGGAAGAACAGAAAAATCGAAATCCAGAAGAAAGACTTGTTTTTATTCCAGCTGAATTTAAAGAAACAGAGAATGCAAGGAAAGTATGGAAAAATCCAATTGAAGATGCATCAAAACCAGATTACGGAGAGTAAGTGTAAAGCTTAACTTGATGCAGCTAGATTTCTTTTAATTAGCCTAGATCTTTTTAGTTCTAATCTAAGCTAACACCCTTGTAATACTAATCCCGTTTTTTGTAATACAACAGGAGATTTTTTATCAAGACAACTGCATCCAATGAATCAAGAGATTATACTCTGACATATACTACAAGTGAACTAGCAGACAGTTTCAAAGAGAATGGATGGATAGACATTGATTTTTAGATGCCGTCATCCACACATGGAGAAGTAATGATGAGTTCAAATATCTTTTCCAGGAAGGTAAAAGGGTAATCCTACCCACACAGGTAACAACAGTATTAGATTTTATGGACAAAAACAAAAAATTCGAACCTGAAGGCATTGCTCGCACAATTGATTATCTCATGGGAACATACGACCTTACCAAAGAAGGCACGGTGAGTTATTTTAGAAAAAAGCATAAATTTCTATATTCACTATTAAGATACCTCATAAAATTAAAATTACCAAATGTTTAAAACTTACTTGAGTATTATATCTACTTCCATACACAGATACTACTACCGGTTCATTGCAAGAAACATTTTTTAGTATGTCTTAAATGGGTCTGCTCGGAATCCAAAGGTTGAGATCCTAGACTCCTTCGCACACAATAAAAGTAAAGAGATACAGGATTACCACAGTAACATAGGAGAAACTATGGTAAGACTCCTACCCAAATGTAGATATTACTAGAAAACTTTTACTAGAGTAAGAGTGTTATTTCTCAAAAAAAACATATCAGAACTTACTACCCTTTTTATCTAACAATGTCACTATAATGTTTCAATATATAGCTAAGCAGGTTCGAACAAGTGCTAGAGTGCATTGACAAAGCTGACACATTGCCAAGATGGAGTGCATCATTCAAAAGTGCATGCTACATGAGAACTAAAAAACAAGATGAAGACGCATGTGGAATGTGGACAATATATTACCTGCAGAGATACAAAGGCGAAATTATAGAAAAAGGAAAGACGTCAAGTGTAAGCAATAGTTAGATAGAATTTGTTCAAAAAAATTGATTACAGATACTTGAAAACTAACAAGACTTTACAATACTTATCAGGTCACAAGCTCTAGTATCAGAGATGAACAACTGTACACAATGTTGTTCCACAGATCTAACAAAGCACTGAAGAACCTACCAGAAGATCTAAGGGAGTTGGGTCCAGACGTGGAGATACCAGAAATTGCAATAACATTAAGTGATTAGGCCAAAATTACAAAACATGTACATTATTTTGTCAAATCTGATTGCATGAACATATTGCATCCAACTAGTCTAAGGCACATGAATTACAATATCTATGGGCGTAAGTAGACGCTTGTAAATCTGTAACAGATAAGTTGTTTTCTAATTTTAAATTGGTAGTGCAATATCTATTTGAAGTGCATCGGCATCTATGGGCCAGTGCATCTGCATACACTCTTGCATAGCTATGTGTTAAAATTATATTTTCATCACACTGAACCAGTTATAAATTGCATCTATGTGAGCAGTGCATATCGTAAACGCATATAGCGATAAAAACAATTGCATAGCTATGTGTAAAAATTATATTTTCATGACACTGAACCAAGAATAAACTACATCCACATGACGATCATACTCAACCCACTATAAACTTCTTCTAGGTGGTCTTTAAACAAACTGCTTACATAGATATCCTTGCACTGCCATAGACAAATTGCATGCATATGTAAAGAAGGCAGTGCAACGAGTCAGCACAAGGCAAACTATACATATATACTTGGCAGTGCATATAAATCTACGTGGATAGTGCATGCACCACTGAAAACACTCTTTGCACCACTAAAAACACTCTTCAATGCCTATGTGTAAAAATTATATTTTTAGCACACTCAACATAGTATAAACTGCTTCTAGATGATCATTTTTAAAACTTCTTATATAGATATCCTTGCACTGCCATAGAACCATGCGTACATGAGTAAAATAAGACAGTGCAACTAGTCTGGACAAGGCAAAACAAAGAATCTATAAAGCACACACGGAAAGAACACCGCAGTGCACCGTAGCTGGTCAGAGCAGTGAAAATAGAAAAATTCACTAACAGACAAACACTTGCTTCATTACGTACATACTTACTTAATTACATACATTTTTACTACATCACATCCATTAAGTGCTCTTCACAAACACCATTACAAACACTTACAACATGATAGGATAAATTTTGCTAGTATTTAAAATATGGAAGACACTTCACAAGTCACTTGGACAGTTTCTTATCAAGCTCCTTGACCTCTTTGTCAATGTCATCCATTCACTCTTTGCAGTTACGACGGCGCTCAAGAATGTCCTTCAGTGATTGCATTGCAAGTAGCCTGTCAAGACGTGCATTCTTTGTTGTTTCATTGTCTTCAAAACGCTTGACTATCATGTTGGCCAATTACTCATCAAGCTTCTGTCTATCAGCTAGTAGCTGAGCCATATCCATCGTCAGAGTATCCCGCTCTAAGTCCCAGGCTGCAGCATCTGCTTTATACTTGTTGAGCTCAACATTCAACATAGCAGTATCTTCGTCAGTGTGCTGCATTTCGACGATCTCCTGTCGAGGACGTTCACACTCTACACTAATAGTCATCTTTTTTGCCTCCTTCTCGGAGATCTTGACACACAATTCTGATCCTTAGCCTTCTCCGTAGCAAATTCATTACGAGGCATGTGATATTCTGCATCAACATGATTACTGCCATCCAAAACTCCTGTAACTAATGCCAGTGAATCCTAATATTTTCACAGAAAACAACAACAAGATTAAGTGTGGAAAAAATAGTACTGATCATACTAAAAAATAGCCAACATACAAATACACGCACATTGATTAGCCTGTTGGGATGCACCATAGGAACGGACGACGACGTAGTAGATGCCAAATGCGAGCAACCATGAACACCAGAGGAGTGAGACCTATATATAAGTGCCAAACGTCAACGACACAACAAGAGTTTCAAAAACCTAATCCGAAAAATTAGAAATGAATACAAGAAAAGATAAAAAAGCAATACTAACCCGGACTCGTCGATCTTGTGACGGTCGCATTGATACGAAGACGAACCTTCGGTGAAGGAATCCACGATGGTGGGAAGCAGCGCAACGCCCTCCGCGCCCTGTCTCCTCCGCTCAGCAGCTTCCAAACGTTTCGTAACGGCTCTCTGTTGCTTTCTAGACAAAATTCCTCATTGGATCCATGGCAGAAAGAACTGACAATGGAACTGGAAGAAGCACCGTCTAGAGCAAAACAAAAAGTCTAGTCGAAGAGGAACTGGGACTGGAATGCGAAATATTCAACATCGACATCTAAATTTATAATGTACTTATACACATTGAATAGTCGTCTCACCTACCCAAAATAAAACACAACCCACACATAAGCTTAGATCAATGATTGACCAAAGCTAGAACACTATGCCTAATATAAACGCAATTAATAATTCAGCGAATGAAACAGCGCACGCGGTTCGAAAGTTAAGTTTACCGAGGTTGCGAACAATAATGTGCATGGCACTACAGTCAAAATAGAGCAGTTCAACATAGTATAATACTAGGGCATTGCAACAAGCTAATAATATGACAGTGCACGCCGATAAACTGTGCAGTACTCAATGAAAAAAATAGGTAAAAAGTATACTACTTTGAGTAAAATGAACTATAAAATTTCAATTACCCGTAAATAAAATAAATGAGAAAACATAAACTAAATGAAATAAAAAGGAAATACTAATTACCGTAAAAAAAAGATAAACCATACCTCACACCACTTCCAAATGTGTCAATTATGCACTGACTCCATGTACAAGTTTAGTATAGTTGTTAGTTTGTCAGACTTTCAATTTCGTCAGATCAGCACATAACCGTTTTAGTTGGTTGATTTATAAATGGAGGGAAACCGAAGGAACTCGGTTCAGTTTTCTCCATCACTCTCCCACTACGCACGTCCAGAGAACTTCCTAAGAACAGTTCCCGAGAACAGTTCCACAGACTAGAGCAGTTTCTCAGAAAAGTCCGTCCCCTCCCGATCGAAATTTCTCCTCTAATCCCATATCACTTTCCTTTTCTTTATTGGTTTTAGTTCTGATCCTTTATTGTTTCTTCATTTCAAGAGGATTTGTTCTTTTATTTAAATCTCTATTCGGTGAGTTTTGCATCACACTTCCATTTATTTTATTTTTGTTTCCGCATAATCCATTGTGTGTTCTTCTTATCATCTTATCCCTGTAATAGTATGGTGTAATTTATGCCTGATAATTGATCTGTTTGTCACTTTCTAGATTAGGATTGTACTTAGTTAATGCATAGTTCACTCCTTAAATGTAGTGTTAATTTTATCAGGTGTTTCATGGAATGGACTATGCAGTGTGTGGGCAACCTGCCCAAAATTGTGGTAGGGCACAGAGGAGAGCAACCAACTTCCAGGTTAACATTGTTCAAGGTTTTCCCATCAATGGTGTGGTAAGTTTTTATATATTTACGAGAAGGATTTATTGAAAACGTTCGAAATTTTCATTTTATGTACTGTTTCTTTTACTGTGTTGTTGTCACATGAACTCAACCATGTTGTTTACCTTCAGGTAGTGCCATGCTCATTTAGGGAAAGACGGAATGATTTCACTAGAAATAATTGGATGGTTGCAAACAGTGAAGCATTAAGGAATTTTGATTTGTTTCTCAAGAAGTCTAGTGTTAGGACAATAATTTGTGGTCCATACTGGAAGTCCTTGATGAGGGTTTATGATATAGCACATGGAGATGTAGTGTATTTTGAATATGATGATGCCCCACTTGATCATGTTGGTTTGAACTTGACCAACTTATTTCATGTCACTGTTTACTCTAATAATGAAGAGAAAAAGATTCATGAAGCAACTGGTATTTCTCTTATTTACTGTGAATAATTTGCACATACAATTTTTGCTTGTCCTACTACTAGATCATAATAACATTATTTAATACTTAACATGTATTTCCGTTGATTGATCAGGTGTGGGAGATGTGCCTAGTTCCATCAGAAGCATTTTGCACAGGACAATCTTCTCAGACATAAATGCACTAATTGATCAGCAAATAGCTTCAATCTTAGTTGGCATTTACAAAGATGTTCATGTCATAGAACATCAGTTTTTTGAAAGTAAAAATGAAAAGCATTTCTGGGTACACAATGAATATGAAATACCATGACCATAATGCACTAGTTAGTTTCCTTCCACATATTTAATCATATTTTATGTTCAGATTCAACATATAATTTAATGAACTTGTTAATTTAGAATACTTCTTTAAATACTAACTTTTTTCTTTATTGTAGTTCATGCCAATTGAGGCTGTAGATGGTTTCAGGTACCCAACTCAGGGCATAGCACATCTGTATAGGCAAGGACATGATCTTGAAGGAGAAGAAGAGAATTTTATTGCATGTGCATATACTGTACAAAGGGACAATGGACGCGTCAGCTTCACCACAGGGTGGCCTGACTTCACATTTGCTGCTGATGTTGGATGGGCATCACTACTTCTCATGAAACTAGAGCATACACAGGAGCACCTTGGTCTCAACTTTGTTGAGACTGTCATCTAGTGGTTCAGCTTGGAAGAAGATTGTTCAGATAGTCATCTTTTTTGTTTAATCTAGTGCAGACGTGTATTTTATTCATGTTGTTTAATAAGTTGAACATCTTTTATCTACTGTAATGTTAATCAATGTACTCAGTAAGTTGAACACTTTGATCATCTTCTAAATATTGCATATGTGAATCTTGAAGGTTGAATGTATTGCATATTGCACGCCATGCACTGCTGACCCTACAAACAATACACTGCCCCCTATGCTATGAGCAGGGCCACACGAACTCCTCCTGTAAGAAGTGCATGGCACAGCAGAGTGCAGATGCTCAGCACTGCTCGCCATGCACTGCTCGAGCTGCACCCAATGCACTCCCCGCATGTGCTACAAGCATGCCACTCGAACTCCTCCTGTAAGAAGTGCACGGCCCAGCACATCGCAGATGCTCAGAACTGCACGGAATGCACTGCTCATGGTATTAAAATGCACTGCCTCCCTGTCCTACAAGCACGCAACTCGAACTCCTCCTGTAACGCCATGCACTGCTCAGGATGCAACCAATGCACTGCCCACCTGCGCTACGAGCACGTCACTCGAACTCCTCCTGTAAGCAGTGCACGGCCCAGCATAGCGCAGATGCTCAGCACTTCACGCAATGCACTGCTCCTAGTATAAAAAAATGCACTGCGTCCCTGTCCTACAAGCGTGCAACTCGAACTCCTCCTGTAACGGCATGCACTGCTCAGGCCGCAACCAATGCACTGCTCGCGTGCGCTACGAGCACGCCACTCGAACTCCTCCTGTAAGCAGTGGACGGCCCATCAAAGCCCAGATGCTTAGCACTGCACGGAATGCACTGCTCATGGTATAAAAAATGAACTGCCTCCCTGTCCTACAAGCACGCAACTCGAACTCCTCCTGTAACTCCACGCACTGCTCAGGCTGCAACCAATGCACCGCCCGCCTGTGCTAAAAGCACGCCACTCGAACTGGTCCTGTAAGCAATGCACGACCGAGCACACCGCATATGCTCAACACTGCACGCAATGCACTGTTCACAGTATAAAAAATGTACTGCCTCCATTACTATTAGACAGTGCACTGCCTCACATTACTATTAGAAACACAATAGCATTGAAAACAGTATCCTTAAAAGAATTGGTTCAAAGTATAGTTAAATAGAAGTTCAAAGTAGGACCCCTCCAATTACACCCCAAAAAATCTCTATTGCCTGTAAATAAAACAAAAGAGACAAAATAAACTTAAAGTAAAAAATAAAAATAGATACTAACTACCGAAAAGAGAAAAAATAAAGACCAAAAAGAGAAAAACAGCACCGAAAAAGAGTAACCATCGAACTGCGCCACTGCCAAGACAGTTAATTGTGCACTGCCTCTCTGTCCTGCAAGCACGCCACTCGAACTCCTCCTGTTAGCAGTGCACGGCCCAGCACAGCACCGATGCTCAGCATTGCACGCAATGCACTGCTCACGGTATAAAAAATGCACTGCCTCTATGTATTACAAGCACGCAACTCGAACTCCTCCTGTAACGCCATGCACTGCTCAGGCTGCAACCAATGCACTGCCCGCCTATGCTACGAGCACGCCACTCGAACTCCTCCTATACGCAGTGCACGGCCCAGCACAGCGCAGGTGCTCAGCACTGCACATAATGCGCTGCTCATGGTATAAAAATGCACTGCCTCCCTGTCCTACAAGCACACATCTCGAACTCCTAATGTAACGCCATGCACTACTCAGGCTGCAACCAATGCACTTCCCTCCTGCGCTACAAGCACGCCACTCAAACTCCCCCTGTAAGCAGTGCACGGCCCAGCACAACGCAGATACTCAGCACTACATGCAATGCACTGCTCACAGTACAAAAAATGCACTGCGTCCCTGTCCTACAAGCACGCAACTCGAACTCCTCCTGTAACGCCTTGCACTGCTCAGGCTGCAACCAATGCACTTCCCGCCTGCGCAATGAGCATGCCATTCGAACTCCTCCTATAAGGAGTGCACAGCCCAGCATAGCGCAAATGCTCAACACTGCACGAAATGCACTGCTCAGGTATAAAAATGAACTGCCTCCCTGTCCTACAAGCACGCAACTCGAACTCCTCCTGTAACTCCATGCACTGCTCAGGCTGCAACCAATGCACCGCCCGCCTGTGCTAAAAGCACGCCACTCGAACTGTTCCTATAAGCAATGCACGCCCGAGCACACCGCAGATGCTCAGCACTGCACGCAATGCACTGTTCACATTATAAAAAATGTACTGCCTCCATTACTATTAGACAGTGCACTGCCTCACATTACTATTAGAAACACAATAGCATTGAAAACAGTACCCTTAAAAGAATTAGTTCAAAGTATAGTTAAATAGAAGTTCAAAGTAGGACCCCTCTAATTACACCCTAAAAAATCTCCATTGCACGTAAATAAAACAAAAGAGACAAAATAAACTTAAAGTAAAAAATAAAAATAGATAATAACTACCGAAAAAGAGAAAAAATAAGGACCGAAAAAGAGAAAAACAACACCAAAAAAGAGTAACCATCGAACTGCGCCACTGCCAAGACAGTTAATTGTGCACTGCCTCTCTGTCCTACAAGCACGCGACTCAAACTCCTCTTGTAACGCCATGCACCTCTCAAGATGCAACCAATGCACTGCCCGCCTGCGCTACGAGCACGCCACTCGAACTCCTCCTGTTAGCAGTGTACGGCCCAGCACAACGCAGATGCTCAGCACTACACGCAATGCACTGCTCATAGTATAAAAAATGAACTGCGTCCCTGTCCTACAAGCACGCAACTCGAACTCCTCGTGTAACGCCATGCACTGCTCAGGCTGCAACCAATGCACTACCCGCATGTGCTACGAGCACGCCACTCGAACTCCTCCTATAAGCAGTACACAACCCAGCACAACGCAGAAACTCAACACTGCACGGAATGCACTGCTCACGGTATAAAAATGAACTATCGCCCTATCCTACAAGCACGCAACTCAAACTCCTCCTATAATGCCATGCACTGGTCAGGCTGCAACCAATGCACCGCCCGCCTGAGCAAAGAGCACGCCACTCGAACTGCTCCTATAAGAAATGCACGACCGAGCACACCGCAGATGCTGAGCACTGCACGCAATGCACTGTTCACAGTATAAAAAATGTACTGCCTCCATTACTATTAGACAGTGCACTGCCTCACATTACTATTAGAAACACAATAGCATTGAAAACAGTACATTTAAAATAATTAGTTCAAAGTATAGTTAAATAGAAGGTCAAAGTAGGAACCCTCCAATTACACCCCAAAAAATATCCATTGCCCGTAAATAAAACAAAAGAGACAAAATAAACTTAAAGTAAAAAAATAAAAGTAGATACTAACTACCAGAAAAGAGAAAAAATAAGGACCAAAAAAGAGAAAAACAACATCGAAAAAGAGTAACCATAGAACTGCGTCACTGCTAAAACAGTTAATTGTGCACTGTCTCCTTGTCCTACAAGCACGCAACTCGACCTCCTCCTATAACACCATGCACTGCTCACTGTATAAAAAATGAACTGTCTCCCTATCCAACAAGCATGCAACTCGAACTCCTCCTATAACGCCATGCACTGCTACGGCTGCAACCAATGTATCGCCCGCCTGACCTAAGAGAACACCATTCGAACTACTCCTGTAAGAAATGCACAACCAAGCACACCGCAGATGCTCAGCACTGCACGCATTGCACTGTTCACAGTATAAAAAATGTACTGCCTCCATTACTATTAGATAGTGCATTGCCTCACATTACTACTAGAAACACAATAGCATTGAAAACAGTACCCTTAAAAGAATTAGTTCAAACTATAGTTAAATAGAAGTTCAAAGTAGGACCCCTCCAATTACAGCCCAAAAAATCTCCATTGCCCGTAAATAAAACAAAAGAGACAAAATAAACTTAAAGTAAAAAAATAAAAGTAGATACTAACTACCAAAAAAGAGAAAAAATAAGGACCAAAAAAGAGAAAAACAACACCGAAAAAGAGTAATCATAGAACTGCGTCACTGCCAAGACAGTTAATTGTGCACTGCCTCCATGTCCTACAAGCACGCAACTCGAACTCCTCCTGTAACGCCATGCACTTCTCAAGATGCAACCAATGCACTGCCCGCCTGCGCCACGAGCACGCCACTCGAACTCCTCCTATAAGCAGTGCACGGCCCAGCACAACACAGATGCTCAGCACTGCACGCAATGCACTACTCACGGTAGAAAAAATGCACTGCCTCTATGTCCTACAAGCACGCAACTCGAACTCCTCCTGTAGCGCCATGCACTGCTCAGGCTGCAACCAATGCACTGCCATCCTGCGCTACGAGCACGACACTCGAACTTCTCCTGTAAGGAGTGCACGGCCCAGCATAGCGCAGATGCGCAGCACTGCACGCAATGCACTGCTCATGGTATAAAAAATGTACTGCCTCCCTGTCCTACAAGCACGCAACTCGAACTCCTCCTGTAACGCCATGCACTCGTCAGGCTGCAACCAATGCACTGTCTGCCTGCGCTACGAGCATGCCACTCGAAATCCTCATGTAAGCAGTGCACGGCCCAACACAGCGCAGATGCTCAGCGCTGCACACAATGCACTCCGTCCCTGTCCTACAAGCACGCAACTCGAACTCCTCGTGTAACGCCATGCACTGCTCAGGCTGCAACCAATGCACTGCCCGCCTGCGCTACGAGCACGCCACTCGAACTCCTCCTATAAGCAGTGCACAACCCAGCACAGCGCAGATGCTCAACACTGCACGGAATGCACTGCTCACGATATAAAAAATTAACTGTCTCCCTACCCTACAAGCACGCAACTCGAACTCCTCCTATAACGCCATGCACAGCTCAGGCTACAACCAATGCACCGCCCGCCTGAGCTAAGAGCACGCCACTCGAACTGCTCCTGTAAGAAATGCACGACCGAGCACACCGCAAATGCTCAGCACTGCACGCAATGCACTGCTCATAGTATAAAAATGTACTGCCTCCATTAGTATTAGACACTGGACTACCTCACATTACTATTAGAAACACAATAGCATTGAAAACAATACCTTATAAGAATTAGTTCAAAGTATAGTTAAATAGAAGTTCAAAGTAGGACCCCTCCAATTACACCCCAAAAAATCTCGATTGCCGGTAAATAAAACAGAAGAGACAAAATAAACATAAAGTAAAAATATATAAGTCGATACTAACTAGCAAAAAACAGAAAAAATAAGGACCAAAAAAGAGAAAAACAACACCGAAAAAGAGTAACCATAGAAGTGCGCCAATGCCAAGACAGTTAATTGTGCACTGCCTCTCTGTCCTACAAGAACGCAACTCGAACTCCTGCTGTAACGCCATGCACTTCTCAAGCTGCAACCAATGCACTGCCAGCCTGCGCTACGAGCACGCCACTCGAACTCCTCCTGTAAGTAGTGCACGGCCCAGCACAGCGCAGATGCTCAGCACTGCACGCAATGCACTGCTCATGGTATAAAAAATGCACTGTCTCCCTGTCCTACAAGCATGCAACTCGAACTCCTCCTGTAATGCCATGCACTGCTCATGCTGCAACCAATGCACTGCCCGCCTGCGCTACGAGCACGCCACTCGAACTCCTCTTGTAAGAAGTGCACGGCCCAGCACAGCGCAGATGCTCAGCACTGCTCACGGTATAAAAAAATAAACTGCCTCCCTGTCCTACTAGCACGAAACTCGAACTCCTCATGTAACGCCATGCACTGCTCAGGCTGCAACCAATACACTGCCCGCCTGTGCTACGAGCACGCCACTGGAACTCCTCTTGTAAGCAGTTCGCAGCCTAGCACAGCACAGATGCTCAACCCTACACTGCTCACGGTATAAAAAATGAACTGCCTTCATTACTATTAGACACTGCACTGCCTTACATTACTATTAAAAACACAATATCATTGAAAACAGTACACTTAAAAGAATTAGTTCAAAGTATAGTTAAATAGAAGTTCAAAGTAGGACCCCTCCCATTACAACCCACAAAATCTCCATTGCCCGTAAATAAAACAAAAGAGACAAAATAAACTCAAAGTGAAAAATTTAAGTAGAACTGCGCCACTGCCAAGACAGTTAATTGTGCACTGCCTCCCTGTCATACAAGCACGCAACTCGAACTCATCCTGTAATGCCATGCACTGCTCAAGCTGCATCCAATGCACTACACGCCTGCGCTACGAGCACGCCACTCGAACTCCTCATGTAAGCAGTGCGTGGCCAAGCATAGCGCATATGCTCAGCACTAAACGCAATGGACTGCTCACAGTATAAAAAAGAACTGCCTCCCTGTCCTATAAGCACGCAACTCGAACTCCTCCTAGAACGCCATGCACTGCTCAGGCTGCAACCAATGCACTGCCCTGCGCTACGAGCACGCCACTCGAACTCCTCCTGTAAGCAGTGCACTGCCCAGCACAGCGTAGATGCTCAGCACTACACGCAATGTACTGCTCGCGGTAAAAAAATGCACTGCCTCCCTGTTCTACAAGCATGCAACTCGAACTCCTCCTGTAACACCATGCACTGCTCAAGCTGCAACAAATGCACTGCCCACTTGCTCTACGAGCATGCCACTCGAACTCCTCCTGTAAGTAGTGCACGGCCCAGCACAGCGCAGATGCTCAGCACTGCTCACGGTATAAAAAATAAACGGCCTCCCTATCCTACAAGCACGAAACTCGAACTCCTCCTGTAACACCATGCATTGCTCAGGCTGCAACCAATGCACTGTCCGCCTGCGCTACGAGCACGCCACTCGAACTCCTCTAGTAAGCTGTTCACGGCCCAGCACAGCGCAAATGCTCAACACTGCACTGCGCACGGTATAAAAATGAACTGTCTTCATTACTATTAGACACTGCACTGCCTTACATTACTATTAGAAACAAAATATCATTGAAAACAGTACCCTTAAAAGAATTAGTTCAAAGTATAGTTAAATAGAAGTTCAAAGTAGGACCCCTCCAATTACACCCCAAAAAATCTCCATTGCCCGTAAATAAACCAAAAGAGACAAAATAAACTTAAAGTAAAAAACAAAAGTAGATACTAACTACCGAAAAGGAGAAATAATACGGACCGAAAAAAGAGAAAAACAGCACCAAAATAGAGTAACCATCGAACTGCGCCACTACCAAGACAGTTAATTGTGCACTGCCTCCCTGTCCTACAAGCACGTGACTCGAACTCCTCGTGTAACGCCATTGACTTCACAAGCTGCAACGAATGTACTGCCCGCCTGTAGTACGAGACGCCACTCGAACTCCTCCTGTAAGCAGTGCACGGCCCATCACAGCCTAGATGCTCAGCACTACACGCAATGCACTACTCACGGTATAAAAAAATGAACTACCTCTCTGTCCTATAAGCACGCAACTCGAACTCCTCCTATAACGCCATGCACTGCTCAGGCTGCAACCAATGCACTGCTGCCTGCGCTACGAGCACGCCACTCGAACTCATCCTGTAAGCAGTGCACGGCCCAGTACAGCGCAGATGCTCAGCACTGCACGTAATGCACTGCTCACGGTATAAAAATGCACTGCCTCCCTGTCCTACAAGCACGCAACTCAAACTCCTCCTGCAACACCATGCACTCGTCAGGCTACAACCAATGCACTGCCCGCCTGCGCTACGAGCACGTCACTCGAACTCCTCACGTAAGCAGTGCACGACCCAGCACAGCGCAGATGCTCAGCACTGCACGCAATGCACTGCTCATAGTATATAAAATGCACTGCGTCTCTGTCCTACAAGCACGCAACTCGAACTCCTCCTGTAACGCCATGCACTGCTCAGGCTGCAACCAATGCACTGCCCGCCTGCGCTACGAGCACGCCACTCGAACTCCTCCTATAAGCTGTGCACGACCCAGCATAGCGCAGCTGCTCAACACTGCACGGAATGCACCACTCACGGTATAAAAAATGAACTGTCTCCTTGTCCTACAAGCACGCAACTCGAACTCCTCATGTAACGCCATGCACTGCTCAGGCTGCAACCAATGCACCGCCCGCCTGTGCTAAGAGAACGCCACTCGAACTGCTCCTGTAAGAAATGCATGACCGAGCACACCGCAGATGCTCAGCACTGCACGCAATGCACTGCTCATAGTATAAAAATGTACTGCCTCCATTACTATTAGACAGTGCACTGCCTCACATTACTATTAGAAACACAATAGCATTGAAAACAATACCCTTATAAGAATTAGTTCAAAGTAGAGTTAAATAGGAGTTCAAAGTAGGACCCCTCCAATTACACCCCAAAAAATCTTGATTGCCCGTAAATAAAACAAAAGAGACAAAACAAACTTAATGTAAAAAAAATAAAAGTAGATACTAATTACCGAAAAACAGAAAAATAAGGACCAAAAAAGAGAAAAATAGCACCGAAAAAGAGTAAATTGTGCACTACCTCTCTGTCCTACAAGCACGTAACTCGAACTCCTCCTGTAACGCCATGCACTTCTCAAGCTGCAACCAATGCACTGCCCGCTTGCGCTATGAGCACGCCACTCGAACTCCTCCTGTAAGCAGTGTACAGCCCAGCACAGCGCAGATGCTCAGCACTACACGCAATGCACTGCTCATGGTATAAAAAATGCACTGTCTCCCTGTCCTACAAGCACGCAACTCGACCTCGTCCTGTAATGCCATGCACTGCTCAGGCTGCAACCAATGCACTGCCCGCCTGCGCTACGAGCACGCCACTCGAACTCCTCCTATAAGCAGTGCAAAACCCAGCACAACGCAGATGCTCAACACTGCTCACGGTATAAAAAATAAATTGCCTCCCTGTCCTACAAACGCGAGACTCGAACTCCTCCTGTAACGCCATGCACTGCTCAGGCTACAAGCAATGCACTGCACGCCTGCACTACGAGCACGCCACGCGAACGCCTCTTGTAAGAAGTTCACGGCCCAGCACAGCGTAGATGCTCAGCACTGCACTGCTCACGGTATAAAAATTGAACTGCCTTCATTACTATTAGACACTGCACTGCCTTACATTACTATTAGAAACACAAAAGCATTGAAAACGGTACCCTTAAAAGAATTAGTTCAAAGTATAGTTAAATAGAACTTCAAAGTAGGACCCCTCCCATTACAACCCACAAAATCTCCATTGCCCGTAAATAAAAAATAGAGACAAAATAAACTTAAAGTAAAAAATTAAAGTAGATACTAACTACCGAAAAAGAGAAAAAATAAGGACAGAAAAAGAGAAAAACAGCACCGAAAAAGAGTAACCATAGAACTGCGCCACTACCAAGACAGTTAATTATGCACTGCCTCCCTGTCCTACAAGCATGCAACTCGAACTCCTCTTGTAACGCCATGCACTGCTCAAGCTACAACCAATGCACTACCCACCTGCGCTACGAGCACGCCACTCGAACTCCTCATGTAAGCAGTGCATGTCCAAGCACAGTGCAGATGCTCAGCACTACACGCAATGCACTGCTCATGGTATAAAAAAAGAACTGCCTCCCTATCCTATAAGCACGCAACTCGAACTCCACCTGTAACGCCATGCACTTCTCTTGCTAGAACCAATGCACTGTCCGCCTGCGCTACGAGCACGCTACTCGAACTCCTCCTGTAAGCAGTACACTGCCTAGCAGAGCGCATATGCTCAGCACTGCACGCAATGCACTGCCTCCCTGTTTTACAAGCACGCAACTCGGACCCCTCCTATAACGCCATGCACTGCTCAGGCTGCAACAAATGCACTGCCCACTTGCGCTACAAGAACGCCACTGGAACTCCTCCCGTAAGCAGTGCACGGCCTAGCACAGCGCAGATGCTCAGTGCTGCACGCAATGCACTGCTCACGGTATAAAAAATGAACTGCCTCCCTATCCTACAAGCACGCAACTAAAACTCCTCCTGTAACGCCATGCACTGCTCAGGCTACAACCAATGCACTGTCCGTCTGCGCTACGAGCACGCCACTCGAACTCCTACTGTAAGCAGTGCACGGCACAGCACAGCGGAGATGCTCAGCATTGCACAAGTGCACTGCTCACGGTATAAAAAATGAACTGCCTCCCTGACCTACAAGCATGCAACTCAAACTCCTCTTGTAACGCCATGCACTTCTCAGGCTGCAACCAATGCACCGCCCGCCTGCGCTATGAGCACGCCACTCGAACACTTACTATAAGCAGTGCACGGCCTAGCACAGTGCAGATGCTCAGCACTGGTATGCATTGCACTCCTCACGGTATAAAAAATGAACTGCCTCCATTACTATTAGACACACAATAGCAGTGAAAACAGTACCCTTAAAAGAATTAGTTCAAAGTAAAGTTAAATAGAAGTTCAAAGTAGGACCCATCCCATTACACCCCACAAAATCTCCATTGCCCGTAAATAAAATAAAAGAGACAAAATAAACTTAAAGTAAAAAATAAAAGCAGATACTAACTACAGAAAAAGAGAAAAAATAAGGACAGAAAAAGAGAAAAACAACACCGAAAAAGAGTAACCATAGAACTGCGCCACTGCCAAGACAGTTAATTGTGCACTGCCTCCCTGTCCTACAAGCACACAATTCGAACTCCTCCTGTAATGCCATGCACTGCTCAAGCTAGAACCAATGCACTGCTCGCCTGCAGTACGAGCACGCCACTCGAACTCCTCATGTAAGCAGTGCACCACCAAGCACAGCGCAGATGGTCAGCACTCCGCGCAATGCACTACTCACGGTATAAAAAATGAACTGCGTCCATATCCTATAAGCACGCAACTCGAACTCCTCCTGTAGCGCCATGCACTGCTCAGGCTGCAACCAATGCACTGCCCGCCTACGCTACGAGCACGCCACTCGATCTCCTCCTGTAAGAAGTGCACTGCACAGCGCAGATGCTCAGCAGTGCACGCCATGCACTGCTCATGGTATAAAAAATGAACTGCCTCCCTATCCTACAAGCATGCAACTCAAACTCCTCATGTAACGCCATGCACTGCTCAGGCTGCAACCAATGCACTTCATGTCTGCGCTACGAGCACGCCACTCGAACTCCTCATGTAAGCAGTGCACGACCTAGTACAGCACAGATGCTCAGCACTGCATGCAATGCACTACTCACGGTATAAAAAATGAACTACCTCCCTGGCCTACAAGCACGCAACTCAAACTCCTCCTATAACGCCATGCACTACTCAGGCTGCAATCAATGCACTGCCTGCCTTCGCTACGAGCGCGCCACTCGAACTCTTCCTGTAAGCAGTGTACAGCCCAGCACAGCATAGATGCTCAGCACTGCATGCAATGTACTGCTCACGGTATAAAAAATGAACTGCCTCCATTACTATTAGACACACAATAGCATTGAAAAAAATACCCTTAAAAGAATTAGTTCAAAATATAGTTAAATAAAAGTTCAAAGTAGGACCCCTGCCATTACACCCCACAAAATCTCCATTGCCTGTAAATAAAATAAAAGAGGCAAAATAAACTTAAAGTAAAAAAATAAAGCAGATACTAACTACCGAAAAAGAGAAAACATAAGGACCGAAAAAGAGAAAAATAGCATCGAAAAAGAGTAACCATAGAACTGCGTCACTGCCAAGATAGTTTAATGTGCACTGACTCCCTGTCCTGCAAGCACGCAACTAGCACTCCTCTTGTAATGCCATGCACTGCTAAAGCTACAACCAATGCACTGCCCGCCTGCGCTACGAGCACGCCACTTGAACTCCTCATGTAAGAAGTGCATGGACCAGCACAGCGCAGATGCTCAGCCCTGCACTCAATGCACTGCTCACGGTATATATAGTGCACTGCCTCCCTGTCCTACAAGCACGCAACTCGAACTCCTCCTGTAACGCCATGCACTGCTCAGGCTGCAACCAATGCACTGCTCGCCTGCGCTACGAGCACACCACTCGAACTTCTCATGTAAGTAGTGCATGGCCCACCATAGCGTAGATGCTCAGCACTGCACGCAACGCACTGCTCACGGTATAAAAAATGAACTGCCTCCATTACAATTATATACTACACTGCCTCACATTACTATTAGAAACACTATAGCATTGAAAATAGTACCCTTAAAAAAAATAGTTCAAAGTATAGTTAAATAGAAGTTCAAAGTAGGACCCCTCCCATTACACCCCACAAAATCTCCATTGCCCGTAAATAAAATAAAAGAGAAAAAATAAACTTAAAGTAAAAAAATAAAACCAGATAGAACTACCGAAAAAGAGAAAAATAAGGACCGAAAAAGAGAAAAACAACACCGAAAAAGAGTAACCATAGAACTACGCCACTGCCAAGGCAGTTAATTGTGCACTGCCTCCTTGTCCTACAAGCACGCAACTCGAACTCCTTCTGTAACACCATGCACTGCTCAAGCTGTAACCAATGTACCGTCCGCCTGCGCTACGAGCACGCCACACAAACTCCTCCTGTAAGCAGTGCATGACCCAGCACAGCGCAGATGCTCAGCACTACACGCAATGCACTGCTCACGGTATAAAAAAAGCACTGCCTCCCTGTTCTACAAGCACGCAACTCGAACTCCTCCTGTAACGCCATGCACTGCTCAGGCTGCAACCAATGCACTGCCCGCCTGCGCTAGAGCACGCCACTCGAAATCCTCCCGTATGCAATGCACGGCCCAGCACAACGCAAATTCTTAGCACCGCATGCACTGCACTGCTCACGGTATAAAAAATGAACCGCCTCCCTGTCCTACAAACACGCAAGTCGAACTCCTCCTGTAACGCCATGCACTGCTCAGGCTGCAACCAATGCACTGCCCGCCTGCGCTATGAAAACACCACTCGAACTTCTCCTGTAAGCAGTGCACGACCCAACATAGCGCACAGCACTGCACGCAATGCACTGCTCACGGTATAAAAAATGAACTGCCTCCATTACTATTAGACACTGCACTGCATCACATTACTATTAGATACACTATAGCATTGAAAACAATACCCTTAAAAGAATTAGCTCAAAGTATAGTTAAATAGAAGATCAAAGTAGGACCCCTCCCATTACACCCCACAAAATCTCCATTGCCCGTAAATAAAATAAAAGAAAAAAATAAACTTAAAGTAAAAAAATAAAAGCAGATAGAACTACCAAAAAGAGAAAAAATAAGGACCAAAAAAGAGAAAAACAACACCGAAAAAGAGTAACCATAGAACTACGCCACTGCCAAGGCAAATAATTGTGCACTGCCTCCTTGTCCTACAAGCACGCAACTCGAACTCCTTCTGTGACGCCATGCACTGCTCAAGCTGTAACCAATGTACCGTCCGCCTGCGCTACGAGCACGCCACACAAACTCCTCCTGTCAGCAGTGCACGACCCAGCACAGCGCAGATGCTCAGCACTACACGCAATGCACTGCTCACGGTATAAAAAAAGCACTGCCTCCCTATTCTACAAGCACGCAACTCGAACTCCTCCTGTAACGCCATGCACTGCTCAGGCTGCAACCAATGCACTGCCCGCCTGCGCTACGAGCACGCCACTCGAAATCCTCCTGTATGCAATGCACGGCCCAGCACTGCATGCAATGCACTTCTCACGGTATAAAAATGAACGGCCTCCCTGTCCTACAAGCACGCAACTCGAACTCCTCATGTAACGCCATCCACGGCTCAGGCTGCAACCAATGCACTGCCCTCCTGCGTTACGAGCACGCCACTCGAAGTCCTCATGTAAGCAATGCACGTCCTAGCATAGCGCAAATACTAAGCACTCCATGCAATGCACTGCTCATGGTATAAAAAATGAACTGCCTCCCTGTCCTACAAGCACGCAACTTGAACTCCCCCTGTAACGCCATGCACTGCTTAGGCTGCAACCAATGCACTGCTCACGGTATAAAAATGAACTGCCTCCATTACTATTAGACACACAATTACATTGAAAACAGTACCCTTAAAAGAATTAGTTCAAAGTATAGCTAAATAGAAGTTCAAAGTAGGACCCCTCCCATTACACCCCACAAAATCTCCAATGCCCATAAATAAAATAAAAGAGACAAAACAAACTTAAAGTAAAAAAATAAAAGCAGATACTAACTACCAAAAAAGAGAAAAATAAGGACAAAAAAAGAGAACAACACTACAGAAAAAGAGTAACCATAGAACTGCGCCACTACCAAGACAGTTAATTGTGCAATGCCTCCCTATCCTACAAGCACGCAAATCGAACTCCTCCTGTAACGTCATGCACTACTCAAGCTGCCCCCAATGCACTGCCAGCCTACACTACGAGCACGCCACCTGAACTCCTCATGTAAGCAGTGCACGACCAAGCACAACGCAGATGCTCAGCACGCATGCAATGCACTGCTCACGGTATAAAAAATGAACTGCCTCCCTTTCCTATAAGCACGCAACTTGAACTCCTCCTGTAATGCCATGTACTGCTATGGCTACAATCAATGCACTACCCGCCTACGCTACGAGCATGCCACTCGAACTCCTCCTGTAAGCACTGCACTGCCTAGCACAGCGCAGATGCTCAGGACTGCACGCAATACACTGCTCACGGTACAAAAAATGCACTGCCTCCCTGTTTTACAAGCACGCAACTCGGACCCCTCCTATAACGCCATGCACTGCTCAGGCTGCAACAAATGCACTGCCCGCTTGAGCTACAAGCAAGCCACTGGAACTTCTCCCGTAAGCAGTGCACGGCCTAGCACAGCGCAGATGCTCAGCGCTGCACGCAATGCACTGCTCACGGTATAAAAAATGAACTGCCTCCCTATCCTACAAGCACGCAACTCAAACTCCTCCTGTAACGCCATGCACTGCTCAGGCTGAAATCAATGCACTGCCCGTCTTCGTTACGAGCGCGCCACTCGAACTCTTCCTGTAAGAAGTGTACAACCCAGCACAGCACAGATGCTCAGCACTGCATGCAATGTACTGCTCACGGTATAAAAAATGAACTGCCTCCATTACTATTAGACACACAATAGCATTGAAAAAAATACCCTTAAAAGAATTAGTTCAAAATATAGTTAAATAGAAGTTCAAAGTAGGACCCCTGCCATTACACCCCAAAAAATCTCCATTGCCTGTAAATAAAATAAAAGAGGCAAAATAAAATTAAAGTAAAAAAATAAAGCAGATACTAACTACCGAAAAAGAGAAAACATAAGGACCGAAAAAGAGAAAAATAGCATCGAAAAAGAGTAACCATAGAACTGCGTCACTGCCAAGATAGTTTAATGTGCACTGACTCCCTGTCCTGCAAGCACGCAACTAGAACTCCTCTTGTAATGCCATGCACTGCTCAAGCTACAACCAATGTACTGCCCGCCTGCGCTACGAGCACGCCACTTGAACTCCTCATGTAAGAAGTGCATGGACCAGCACAGCGCAGATGCTCAGCCCGGCACTCAATACACTGCTCGCGGTATATATAGTGCACTGCCTCCCTGTCCTACAAGCACGCAACTCGAACTCCTCCTGTAACGCCATGCACTGCTCAGGCTGGAACCAATGCACTGCCCGCCTGCGCTACGAGCACACCACTCGAACTTCTCATGTAAGTAGTGCACGGCCCAGCATAGCGTAGATGGTCAGCACTGCACGCAATGCACTGATCACGGTATAAAAAATGAACTGCACCATTACTATTAGATACTACACTGCCTCACATTACTATTAGCAACACTATAGCATTGAAAACAGTACCCTTAAAAGAATTAGTTCAAAGTATAGTTAAATAGAAGTTCAAAGTAGGACCCCTCCCATTACACCCCACAAAATCTCTATTCCCCGTAAATAAAATATAAGAGAAAAAATAAACCTAAAGTAAAAAAATAAAACCAGATAGAACTACCGAAAAAGAGAAAAATAAGGACCGAAAAAGAGGAAAACAACACCAAAAAAGAGTAACCATAGAACTGCGCCACTGCCAAGGAAGTTAATTGTGCACTGCCTCCTTGTCCTACAAGCACGCAACTCGAACTCCTTCTGTAACACCATGCACTGCTCAAGCTGCAACTAATGCACTGTCCGCCTGCGCTACGAGCACGCCACCCAAACTCCTCATGTAAGCAGTGCACGGCCTAGCACAGCGCAGATGCTCAGCACTGCATGCAATGAATTGCTCACGGTATAAAAAGTGCACTGCCTCCCTGTTCTACAAGAACGCAATTCGAACTCCTCTTGTAACGCCATGCACTGCTCAGGCTGCAACTAATCCACTACCCGCCTGCGCTACGAGCACGCCACTCGAAATCCTCCTGTATGCAATGCACGGCCCAGCACAACGCAAATGCTTAGCACCGCATGCAATGCACTGCTCATGGTATAAAAAATGAACCGCCTCCCTGTCCTACAAGCACGCAACTCGAACTTTCCTGTCACGCCATGCACTCCTCAGGCTGCAACCAATGCACTGCCCGCCTGCGCTATGAACACACCACTCGAACTTCTCCTGTAAGCAGTGCACGACCCAACATAGCGCACATCACTGCACGCAATGCACTGCTCACGGTATAAAAAATGAACTGCCTCCATTACTATTAGATACTACACTGCCTCACATTACTATTATTAACACTATAGCATTGAAAACAGTACCCTTAAAAGAATTAGTTCAAAGTATAGTTAAATAGAAGTTCAAAGTAGGACCCCTCCCATTACACCCCACAAAATCTCTATTGCCCGTAAATAAAATAAAAGAGAAAAAAATAAACTTAAAGTAAAAAAATAAAAGCAGATAGAACTACCGAAAAAGAGAAAAATAAGGACTGAAAAAGAGGAAAACCACACCAAAAAAGAGTAACCATAGAACTGCGCCACTGCCAAGGCAGTTAATTGTGCACCGCCTCCTTGTCCTACAAGCACACAACTCGAACTCCTTCTGTAACACCATGCACTGCTCAAACTGCAACCAATGCACGGTCCGCCTGCGCTACGAGCACGCCACTCAAACTCCTCATGTAAGCAGTGCACGGCCTAGCATAGCGCAGATGCTCAGCACTGTATGCAATACATTGCTCACGGTATAAAAAGTGCACTGCCTCCCTGTTCTACCAGAACGCAACTCGAACTCCTCTTGTAACGCCATGCACTGCTCAGGCTGCAACTAATCCACTGCCCGCTTGCGCTATGAGCACGCCACTCGAAATCCTCCTGTATGCAATGCACGGCCCAGCACAACGCAAATGCTTATCACCGAATGCAATGCACTGCTCACGGTATAAAAAATGAACCGCCTCCCTGTCCTACAAGCACGCAACTCGAACTCCTCCTGTAACGCCATGCACTCCTCAGGCTGCAACCAATGCACTGTCCGCCTGCGCTATGAACACACCACTCGAACTTCTCCTGTAAGCAGTGCACGACCCAACATAGCGCACAGCACTGCACGCAATGCACTGCTCACGGTATAAAAAATGAACTGGCTCCATTACTATTAGACACTGCACTGCCTCACATTACTATTAGAAACACTATAGCATGGAAAACAATACCCTTAAAAGAATTAGTTCAAACTATAGTTAAATAGAAGTTCAAAGTAGGACCCCTCCCATTACACCCCACAAAATCTCCATTGCCCGTAAATAAAATAAAAGAAAAAAAATAAACTTAAAGTAAAAAAATAAAAGCAGATAGAACTCCCGAAAAAGAGAAAAAATAAGGACCGAAAAAGAGAAAAACAGCACCGAAAAAGAGTAACCATAGAACTGCCCCACTGCCAAGGCAGTTAATTGTGCACTGCCTCCTTGTCCTACAAGCACGCAACTCGAACTCCTTCTGTAACGCCATGCACTGCTCAAGCTGTAACCAATGTACCGTCCGCCTGCGCTACGAGCACGCCACACAAACTCCTCCTGTAAGCAGTGCACGACCCAGCACAGCGCAGATGCTCAGCACTACACGCAATGCACTGCTCATGGTATAAAAAATGCACTGCCTCCCTGTTCTTCAAGCACGCAACTCGAACTCCTCCTGTAATGCCATGCACTGCTCAGGCTGCAACCAATGCACTACCCGCCTGCGCTACGAGCACGCCACTCGAAATCCTCCTGTATGCAATGCACTGCTCACGGTATAAAAAATGAACTGCCTCCCTGTCCTACAAGCACGCAACTCGAACTCGTCCTGTAACGCCATGCACTACTCAGGCTGCAACCAATGCACTACCCTCCTGCATTACGAGCACGCCACTCGAAGTCCTCATGTAAGCAATGCACGGCCTAGAATAGCGCAAATGCTAAGCACTCCACGCAATGCACTGCTCATGGTATAAAAAATGAACTGCCTCCCTGTCCTACAAGCACGCAACATGAACTCCCCCTGTAACGCCATGCACTGCTCAGGCTGCAACCAATGCACTGCTCATGGTATAAAAAATGAACTGCCTCTATTACTATTATACACACAATTACATTGAAAACAGTACCCTTAAAAGAATTAGTTCAAAGTATAGTTAAATAGAAGTTCAAAGTATGACCCCTCCCATTACACCCCACAAAATCTCCATTGCCCATAAATAAAATAAAAGAGACAAAACATACTTAAAGTAAAAAAATAAAAACAGATACTAACTACCGAAAAAGAGAAAAAATAAGGACAAAAAAAGAGAAAAACAGTACCGAAAAAGAGTAACCATAGAACCGCGCCACTACCAAGACAGTTAATTGTGCAATGCCTCCCTATCCTACAAGCACGCAACTCGAACTCCTCCTGTAACGTCATGCACTACTCAAGCTGCCACCAATGCACTGTCCGCCTGCGCTACGAGCACGCCACTCGAACTCCTCATGTAAGCAGTGCACGACCAAGCACAACGCATATGCTCAGCACTGCATGCAATGCACTGCTCACGGTATAAAAAATGAACTGCCTCCCTGTCCTATAAGCACGCAACTCGAACTCTTCCTGTAATGCCATGTACTGCTATGGCTGCAACCAATGCACTACCCGCCTACGCTACGAGCATGCCACTCGAACTCCTCCTGTAAGCAGTGCACTGCCTAGCACAGCGCAGATGCTTAGCACTGCACGCAATGCACTACTCACGGTACAAAAAATGCACTGCCTCCCTGTTTTACAAGCACGCAACTCGGACCCCTCCTATAACGCCATGCACTGCTCAGGCTGCAACAAATGCACTGCCCGCTTGCGCTACAAGCACGCCACTGGAACTTCTCCCGTAAGCAGTGCACGGCCTAGGACAGCGCAGATGCTCATAGCTGCACGCAATGCACTGCTCACGGTATAAAAAATGAACTGCCTCCCTATCCTACAAGCACGCAACTCAAACTCCTCCTGTAACGCCATGCACTGCTCAGGCTATAACCAATGCACTACCCGCCTGCGCTACGAGCACGCCACTCGATCTCTTACTGTAAGCAGTGCACGGCCTAGCACAGCGCAGATGCTCAGCACTGCATGCAATGCACTGCTCACGGTATAAAAAATGAACTGCCTCGATTACTATTAGACACACAATAGCATTGAAAACAGTACCCTTAAAAGAATTAGTTCAAAGTATAGTTAAATACAAGTTCAAAGTAGGACCTCTCCCATTACACCCCACAAAATCTCCATTGCCCGTAAATAAAATAAAAGAGACAAAATAAATTTAAAGTAAAAAATAGAAGCAGATACTAACTACCGAAAAAGAGAAAAAATAGGGACAGAAAAAGATAAAAACAACACCGAAAAAGAGTAACCATAGAACTACGCCACTGCCAAGACAGTTAATTGTGCACTGCCTCCCTATCGTACAAGCACGCAATTCGAAGTCCTCCTGTAATGGCATGCACTGCCTGCCTTCGGTACGAGCACGCCACTCAAACTCCTCATGTAAGCAGTACACCAACAAGCACAACGCAGATGGTCAGCACTGCGCGCAATGCACTTCTCACGGTATAAAAAATGAACTGTGTCCCTATCCTATAAGCACGCAACTCGAACTCCTCCTGTAATGCCATGCACTGCTCAGGCTGCAACCAATGCACTACCCGCCTACGGTACGAGCACGCCACTCGATCTCCTCCTATAAGAAGTGCACTGCCCAGCACAGCGCAGATGCTCAGCACTGCACGCCATGCACTGCTCATGGTATAAAAAATGAACTGCCTCCCTGTCCTACAAGCATGCAACTCAAACTCCTCATGTAACGCCATGCACTGCTCAGGCTGCAACCAATGCACTACATGTATGCGCTACGAGCACGCCACTCGAACTCCTCCTGTAAGCAGGGCATGACCCAGTACAGCGCAGATGCTAAGCACTGCATGCAATGCACTACTCACGGTATAAAAAATGAATTACCTCCCTGGCCTACAAGCACGCAACCTAAACTCCTCCTGTAAAGCCATGCACTGCTCAGGCTCCAATCAATGCACTGCCCGCCTTCGCTACGAGCGCACCACTCGAACTCTTCCTGTAAGCAGTGTACAGCCCAGCACTGCATGCAATGCACTGCTCACGGTACAAAAAATGAACTGCCTCCATTACTATTAGACACACAATAACATTCAAAAAATACCCTTAAAAGAATTAGTTCAAAATATAGTTAAATAGAAGTTCAAAGTAGGACCCCTGCCATTACACCCCACAAAATCTCCATTGCCTGTAATTAAAATAAAAGAGGCAAAATAAACTTAAAGTAAAAAAAGAAGCAGATACTAACTACCGAAAAAGAGAAAACATACGGACCGAAAAAGAGAAAAATAGCATCACAAAAGAGTAACCATAGAACTGCGTCACTCCCAAGATAGTTAAATGTGCACTGACTCCCTGTTCTGCAAGGACGCAACTAGACCTCCTCTTGTAATGCCATGCACTGCTCAAGCTACAACCAATGCACTGCCCGCCTGCGCTACGAGCACGCCACTTGAACTCCTCATGTAAGAAGTGCACGGCCCAGCACAACGCAGATGCTCAGCCCTGCACTCAATGCACTGCTCATGGTATATATAGTGCACTGCCTCCCTGTCCTACAAGCACGCAACTCGAACTCCTCCTGTAACGCCATGCACTGCTCAGGCTGCAACCAATGCACTGCCCGCCTGCGCTACGAGCACACCACTCGAACTTCTCCTGTAAGTAGTGCACGGCCCAGCATAGCGTAGATGCTCAGCACTCCACGCAATGCACTGCTCACGGTATAAAAAATGGACTGCCTCCCTGTTCTACAAGAACGCAACTCGAACTCCTCCTGTAACGCCATGCACTGCTCAGGCTGCAACCAATGCACTGCCCGCCTGCGGTACGAACACGCCACTCAAAATCCTCCTGTATGCAATCCACGGCCCAGCACAAGGCAAATGCTTAGCACCGCATGCAATGCACTGCTCACGGTATAAAAAATGAACTGCCTCCCTGTCCTACAAGCACGCAACTCGAACTCCTCCTGTAACGCCATATACTGCTCAGGCTGCAACCAATGCACTGCCCGCCTGTGCTATGAACACACCACTCGAATTTCTCCTGTAAGCAGTGCACGACCCAACATAGCGCACAGCACTGCATGCAATGCACTGCTCACGGTATAAAAAATGAACTGCGTCCATTACTATTAGACACTGCACTGCCTCACATTACTATTAGAAACACTATAGCATTGAAACAATACCCTTAAAAGAATTAGTTCAAAGTATAGTTAAATAGAAGTTCAAAGTAGGACCCCTCCTATTACACCCCACAAAATCTCCATTGCCCGTAAATAAAATAAAATAAAAAAATAAACTTAAAGTAAAAAATAAAAGCAGATAGAACTACCAAAAAGAGAAAAAATAAGGACCGAAAAAGATAAAAACAGCACCGAAAAGAGTAACCATAGAACTGCGCCACTGCCAAGGCAGTTAATTGTGCACTGCCTCCTTGTTCTACAAGCACGCAACTCGAACTCCTTCTATAACGCCATGCACTGCTCAAGCTGTAACCAATGTACCATCCGCCTGTGCTACGAGCACGCCACACAAACTCCTCCTGTAAGTAGTGCACGACCCAGCACAGCGCAGATGCTCAGCACTCACGCAATGCACTGCTCACGGTGTAAAAAATGCACTGCCTCCCTGTTCTACAAGCACGCAATTCGAACTCCTCCTGTAACGCCATGCACTGCTCAGGCTGCAATCAATGCACTGCCCGCTTGCGCTACGAGCACGCCACTCGAAATCCTCCTGTATGCAATGCACGGCCCAGCACAACGCAAATGCTTAGCACCGCATGCAATGCACTGCTCACGGTATAAAACATGAACTGCCTCCCTGTCCTACAAGCACACAACTCGAACTCCTCCTGTAACGCCATGCACTGCTCAGGCTGCAACCAATGCACTGCCCGCCTGCGCTATGAATACACCACTCGAATTGCTCCTGTAAGCAGTGCGCGACCCAACATAGCGCACAGCATTGCACGCAATGCACTGCTCACGGTATAAAAAATGAACTGCCTCCATTACTATTAGACACTGCACTGCCTCACATTACTATTAGAAACACTATAGCATTGAAAACAATACCCTTAAAAGAATTAGTTCAAAGTATTGCTAAATAGAAGTTCAAAGTAGGACCCCTCCTATTACACCCCACAAAATCTCCATTGCCCGTAAATAAAATACAAGAAAAAAATAAACTTAAAGTAAAAAAATAAAAGCAGATAGAACTACCAAAAAGAGAAAAAATAAGGACCGAAAAAGAGAAAAACAGCACCGAAAAGAGTAACCATAGAACTGCGCCACTGCCAAGGCAGTTAATTGTGCACTGCCTCGTTGTCCTACAAGCACGCAACTCGAACTCCTTCTGTAACACCATGCACTGCTCAAGCTGCAACCAATGCACCGTCCGCCTGCGCTACGAGCACGCCACTCAAACTCCTCATGTAAGCAGTGCACGGCCCAGCACAGCGCAGATGCTCAGCTCTGCATGCAATACATTTCTCACGGTATAAAAAATGCACTGCCTCCCTGTTCTACAAGAACGCAACTCAAACTCCTCCTGTAATGCCATGCACTGCTCAGGCTGCAACCAATGCACTGCCCGCCTACGCTACGAGCACGCCACTCAAAATCCTCCTGTACGCAATGCATGGCCCAGCACAACGCAAATGCTTAGCACCGCATGCAATGCACTGCTCACGGTATAAAAAATGAACTGCCTCCCTGTCCTACAAGCATGCACCTCGAACTCCTCCTGTAACGCCATGCACTGCTCAGGCTGCAACCAATGCACTGCCCGCCTGCGCTACGAGCATGCCACTCGAGCTTCTCCTGTAAGCAGTGCACGACCCACAAAAGCGCGATGCTCAGCACCGCACGCAACGCACTACTCACGGTATAAAAAAGCACTGCCTCCCTGCCGTACAAGCATTTAACACCCTCAAATCGGCCCTATGCAAGTTTTAGCGATTCCCGCCAAACCCGCATAGAAACGATTCAAGGACGCCCACCAGGCACTTTCGTGCGGGTGGAAAACAAAGTAACACCATTACACATCAGTCCTCGATGGGACCCACAGAACAGATATATATACAACAGCGACTCAGCGAGTCAAGAATACAGATATACAATACAAAGATTCAAATCACCTTGATAACGATAGAGCGTCCGACTACGGACAAGATGCAAATGGGGCTAAGAGCCCTGAAGAATAACCAATGGCGTCCATGACCCTGCCCAGGCCAAGCCGGAAGGGTAACCCTGCTAACGACGTCGATCTCAAACCTGCTAAAACAAAAGGGGTGCCGACAAAGGGCAAATGAAAAAGAGGAGCATCAGTACTGAGGCCAGTACACGGCGAGGCTAGAATTCAGTGGCTCTCACCTACATAGGTATGGTGGGCTGAAGCAGCAGCACAGCGGCACTAAACAACCTATAGAGACTCGATACAACTGGCGGTTATCAGAGAGGGATAAGAAAGACCTATTCGGATCCAACCGGAAACTAACACCAAACAAACCCATCCTAGTATTTCGCCCTCGAGACCAAACAAGGAAGTCGGACCAAGGAACTCACACAGTTGGCAATTTTACTCTTTCCATTATAGTTGCAGCAATTACAAATCAGATATAGATATCATGAGTCATCGTGACAGCATAAGTAGTGGGCAGTTTTAACTACCATTCCATTGTAGTTGGAACATTTACTAGTCAGATATAACTGTCCTGGGGAATCCCAAAACCCAGAAGTTGTTGGCACGTTTATCACATTCCATTGAAGTTGCAATACTTACTAGGCCGGTACAGCATGTCACGAAACAACCTAGATCCACCAGTTGTTGGCATTTTTAATATCCATCCCGTTATGGTAGCATCTGATTACTAGTCACTTATTAAGTCAAATTTATAGCACTACTTTAGTTATGCTTGTCTATGATCGAGATACTATGCTCCAAGTTGTCCATAACCGCGGACACGGCTTTCAGAAAGTTTTACCCTGCAGGGGTGCACAAATAGCAACACACACTCGATCAACCTCGGAAAAACCAACTCAAAACCCAACGAGGCATTCACGACAAAGCGATCACAGGATTCATAAATATTTCAGGGGCCCACCCCATTAAGCTACCCGCAACGAAGTTGGCCGGCTCCGAGACGGACCCAAGGTTTGCGCCAATGGCTGTAAACGACTGGGAACCGGAACGTGTGACTGGGCTGGTCGATACCGCGAAAACACTCCGCAAACCTAAACAGTACAGGTGCTCCACGCACAATCTTAAATAAAGCGGTAAAACATGGCATAGGTACAGGATAGTAATAAAGCCCCAAACTACTTTGTGGCCCCAAGAAATAGAAATGAATCAAGCTCTGGCTCAAGGGGGTCCATAAGGCCTCCCGGATGTGGATTGTGCGAAAAATCAAGGAACAGGTATCAAGTACTCGGGGTCCTACGGGACACAAGTGAGCGTGGAAGAACCAAATAACATTTATTACCCACCGATGCCTCTGCATTAGTTACATATAGCATCTAAATAGTTGTATTTAAAGTCATAATCATCTCCACCAATAAGCATCTACACCGTTTAAGCATTTGCCAACCTTCCAACAACTGTGGTACTTGACAACACGAGATCGCACCTGAGCAAGCAACTACGACTCGCAAGGCCAGCTATCTACCAAACACAGGTAATAGGAGGTGTCCAAGGCAATATAGAGGCTGCACGGGATATAACTGGTGTTCGGAAACTAAAGCATCGCGACACGGGTAGCAATAGATCAATAGGAGGAAATAAAGACTATAAAAGCAAAATAGGTTGAAGAGGGAGAGATGCTCGCCTGGGAAAGACTACCGAGGGATCATACCCGGAGAACTTGTCGATACTCGCATCAACTCATTGACCTAATCTGCGAAGAAGCAAACACTAGAAGAAGACACCAGATGCAATATTTAATACTACGGCAGAAGATCCGGCATGATTATGATATGATGCAGATGCGGTGCAATTAGGCAGTTTTAAGCGGAACCGGGGCCCCGACGATTAATTAAATGGTTCAAGTTATTTAGAAACCCCGCAATTTAAATGTTGTGTTAACAAGACAAAACATGGCATCGGTCCGCTACACAAATTTAAATGGGGGCCATATGAGACAAAAATAGCCCGCATATGGTCTCCATATTTAATTTAGGTGATTCGACTAATTACCCCAAACCACATGATCCGATGTATGCGAGTATGATCAATTTATATGCAGCGGATAGATATTATATATTATAAAAATAAGGGGTCTCGGAGAAAAGGTCACACATTAGGGTCGAAGATCTTGGGGTTTCCAGGTTCGACGGGGATCGGGTCCGGGAAGAAGTACTTGTCGCATCCGCGGTCTTCGGGTTCAGGTAGAAGAGCTCGTCATCCGGGAAGCGGTCTCGGTGCTCGGTACCCGCGAAGTAGATCTTGGAATGCGTCGCCATCGCATTCGGGTTTTGGCATAGAGGTCGATGTTGACGAAGCTTCGGGTACCGATTCCATTGACGAAGGCGAACTTGAATAGACGACACCGGGTACAAGATGGCCCCTCGGGTACACTTGTTGGCATCTAACAGACAGCAGCACAAACACACAGGCTCACCCGAAGACGTATGCACACAGGAGCATCGCCACTTATCACGAAAACGTCTGCAGACCACAACCTCTCCTGGACGCATCACTTCTGTCCCACCTGCGGATAGGATGCAGGGAGTGGCGTCACGGCGACTGCTAGAGATGAAGAAGAGAGGGACGATGGGGCGGCTGTCGGTGGGAGATGGAGTGGGCGCGGGGTTGGTTGGGAGGTGGCGTGCGGGCGGCAGGTGGAGGGCCTGGGTGTGGGTCCTGGCCGACCAGGTGGGGGTGGAACGCGTGCAGGTGGAGGGTGGGCCTGGCCAGGGGAGCGGGGCAGAGAGCCCGAGGTGGTCGGGGTGGGGGCGTGCGCCGCACTAGGGGGTGGCGGCTGTGTGGCGGGAAAAAGAAGAGGAGGTGGGGCCCAGCGCGTGGAGGTGGGATGGGTGGCTAGGGAGGCTAAGGTGGCGGGCTGGGATTGGTGAGTGGGTGAGGTGGCGTGATGTGAGTGGATGGGGTGAGGTGGAGGGGGCTGGGTAGACTAGGATTGGGTAGATTTAGGAATTTTGGAGGTGGCCGGTCAGGCTTTCGGGCCTAGCTGGCTGCCTCCCAAAATAATTTTAATGTTTTATTTATTTAAAACGGGGCTTTTGAAATCCGTTGGTAGACAAAACAAAATATCCCGGAGACCAGGGTTTTACCTTGAATGAAGGACGGGGCGTTTAGAAAACAAAACCAGGCTTTTCGAAAATAGTTTTATGTAAAGAAATGCAAGATGACATGACGATGCTCAAATGTAAGGTGGCATGATGACATGAGCATGCGGTCATGATGATGCAATGCACAAAAACACGGCGATTTTCTGGTAGTGATTTTGCGGGATGCCACAATTCGACACCACTAACAATGGATCTCGCCCTCGAGATCCGCCTCATGGTACCGGAAAGAAGGTCGGCGATCTGAATCTTCTCGCTTCGTGTCAATCCTCGCGACACCACTAACAAAGGTTCCTTCTTCGTCTTGAATCGGCGACACCACCAACAAGGGGTCGTTGCCCGTGATCGTCGAGAGAACACTCCGGAAACAAAAGACGAAGGTAGAGGTATCAACAAATAAAGCCACCTCTAACTTCCGTGGATGGAGTAAAATTGCATTGATCCTTCAATTCAATGCACAAAGCGAATGATAAGAGTATTGGTATGATCATGACTCCATCCCGCACTCAAAACATTACCCTGCACACGAATAGGAGAATTATGCAACCGACTCTCGGAATCAGACTGAAGATCTCGATAATCGAGATTCGGAGACAAGGAGGGGTGCAGACTCTACATCGGATCTGGAGTAGATGATGTCGTCGCGTCGGAAAACACCGGAAGGCACAAACAAGGAACAAAGAATGGTACCACAGATAAAGGATCTCTCAGATAGCATGAAGACCGGATGTAGAAACACCGTGGCCACAGGAGGAAGCGAAAACCCTGAAGGTATGACGGAAACCCAACCACGAGAAATCCTGGACTAGAAGAAAGATAAGAGAGCAGGTTCAAAACATGCAGAGGTAAGAGGAGAACAGCAGAGGGGTAAGGAGTAAAATTCAGACCTAATCAGATCTATTCAACTGATTTTGCAAAATAGTTTGGACATTCTACTTCGGCCGTTAGCTAGGTTATCCTACAGGCTAGACTTGTGGGGTATCGCAACTGCTGAGCTCTGATACCACTCTGTAACACCCTCAAATCGGCCCTATGCAAGTTTTAGCGATTCCCGCCAAACCCGCATAGAAACGATTCAAGGACGCCCACCAGGCACTTTCGTGCGGGTGGAAAACGAAGTAATACCATTAAACATCAGTCCTCGATGGGACCCACAGAACAGATATATATATACAACAACGACTCAGCGAGTCAAGAATGCAGATATACAATACAAAGATTCAAATCACCTTGATAACGATAGAGCGTCCGACTACGGACAAGATGCAAATGGGGCTAAGAGCCCTGAAGAATAACCAATGGCGTCCATAACCCTGCCCAGGCCAAGCCAGAAGGGTAACCCTGCTAACGACGTCGATCTCAAACCTGCTAAAACAAAAGGGGTGCCGACAAAGGGCAAATGAAAAAGAGGAGCGTCAGTACTGAGGCCAGTACACGGCGAGGCTAGAATTCGGTGGCTCTCGCCTACATAGGTATGGTGGGCTGAAGCGGCAGCGTAGCGGCACTAAACAACCTATAGAGACTCGATACAACTGGCGGTTATCAGAGAGGGATAAGAAAGACCTATTCGGATCCAACCGGAAACTAACACCAAACAAACCCATCCTGGTATTTCCCCCTCGAGACCAAACGAGGAAGTCGGACCAAGGAACTCACACAGTTGGCAATTTTACTCATTCCATTATAGTTGCAGCAATTACAAATCAGATATAGATATCATGAGTCATCGTGACAGCATAAGTAGTGGGCAGTTTTAACTACCATTCCATTGTAGTTGGAACATTTACTAGTCAGATATAACTGTCCTGGGGAATCCCAAAACCCAGAAGTTGTTGGCACGTTTATCACATTCCATTGAAGTTGCAATACTTACTAGGCCGGTACAGCATGTCACGAAACAACCTAGATCCACCAGTTGTTGGCATTTTTAATATCCATCCCGTTATGGTAGCATCTGATTACTAGTCACTTATTAAGTCAAATTTATAGCACTACTTTAGTTATGCTTGTCTATGATCGAGATACTATGCTCCAAGTTGTCCATAACCGCGGACACGGCTTTCAGAAAGTTTTACCCTGCAGGGGTGCACAAATAGCAACACACACTCGATCAACCTCGGAAAAACCAACTCAAAACCCAACGAGGCATTCACGACAAAGCGATCACAGGATTCATAAATATTTCAGGGGCCCACCCCATTAAGCTACCCGCAACGAAGTTGGCCGGCTCCGAGACGGACCCAAGGTTTGCGCCAATGGCTGTAAACGACTGGGAACCGGAACGTGTGACTGGGCTGGTCGATACCGCGAAAACACTCCGCAAACCTAAACAGTACAGGTGCTCCACGCACAATCTTAAATAAAGCGGTAAAACATGGCATAGGTACAGGATAGTAATAAAGCCCCAAACTACTTTGTGGCCCCAAGAAATAGAAATGAATCAAGCTCTGGCTCAAGGGGGTCCATAAGGCCTCCCGGATGTGGATTGTGCGAAAAATCAAGGAACAGGTATCAAGTACTCGGGGTCCTACGGGACACAAGTGAGCGTGGAAGAACCAAATAACATTTATTGCCCACCGATGCCTCTGCATTAGTTACATATAGCATCTAAATAGTTGTATTTAAAGTCATGATCATCTCCACCAATAAGCATCTACACCGTTTAAGCATTTGCCAACCTTCCAACAACTGTGGTACTTGACAACACGAGATCGCACCTGAGCAAGCAACTACGACTCGCAAGGCCAGCTATCTACCAAACACAGGTAATAGGAGGTGTCCAAGGCAATATAGAGGCTGCACGGGATATAACTGGTGTTCGGAAACTAAAGCATCGCGACACGGGTAGCAATAGATCAATAGGAGGAAATAAAGACTATAAAAGCAAAATAGGTTGAAGAGGGACAGATGCTCGCCTGGGAAAGACTGCCGAGGGATCATACCCGGAGAACTTGTCGATACTCGCATCAACTCATTGACCTAATCTGCGAAGAAGCAAACACTAGAAGAAGACACCAGATGCAATATTTAATACTACGGCAGAAGATCCGGCATGATTATGATATGATGCAGATGCGGTGCAATTAGGCAGTTTTAAGCGGAACCGGGGCCCCGACGATTAATTAAATGGTTCAAGTTATTTAGAAACCCCGCAATTTAAATGTTGTGTTAACAAGACAAAACATGGCATCGGTCCGCTACACAAATTTAAATGGGGGCCATATGAGACAAAAATAGCCCACATATGGTCTCCATATTTAATTTAGGTGATTCGACTAATTACCCCAAACCTCATGATCCGATGTATGCGAGTATGATCAATTTATATGCAGCGGATAGATATTATATATTATAAAAATAAGGGGTCTCGGAGAAAAGGTCACACATTAGGGTCGAAGATCTTGGGGTTTCCAGGTTCGACGGGGATCGGGTCCGGGAAGAAGTACTTGTCGCATCCGCGGTCTTCGGGTTCAGGTAGAAGAGCTCGTCGTCCGGGAAGCGGTCTCGGTGCTCGGTACCCGCGAAGTAGATCTTGGAATGCGTCGCCATCGCATTCGGGTTTTGGCATAGAGGTCGATGTTGACGAAGCTTCGGGTACCGATTCCATTGACGAAGGCGAACTTGAATAGACGACACCGGGTACAAGATGGCCCCTCCGTTACAATTGTTGGCATCTAACAGACAGCAACACAAACACACAGGCTCACCCGAAGACGTATACACACAGGAGCATCGCCACTTATCACGAAAACGTCTGCAGACCACAACCTCTCCTGGACGCATCACTTTTGTCCCACCTGCGGATAGGATGCAGGGAGTGGCGTCATGGCGACTGCTAGAGATGAAGAAGAGAGGGACGATGGGGCGGCTGTCGGTGGGAGATGGAGTGGGCGCGGGGTTGGTTGGGAGGTGTCGTGCGGGCGGCAGGTGGAGGGCCTGGGTGTGGGTCCTGGCCGACCAGGTGGGGGTGGAACGCATGCAGGTGGAGGGTGGGCCTGGCCAGGGGAGCGGGGCAGAGAGCCCGAGGTGGTCGGGGTGGGGGCGTGCGCCGCACTAGGGGGTGGCGGCTGTGTGGCGGGAAAAAGAAGAGGAGGTGGGGTCCAGCGCGTGGAGGTGGGATGCGTGGCTAGGGAGGCTAAGGTGGCGGGCTGGGATTGGTGAGTGGGTGAGGTGGCGCGATGTGATTGGATGGGGTGAGGTGGAGGGGGCTGGGTAGACTAGGATTGGGTAGATTTAGGAATTTTGGAGGTGGCCGGTCAGGCTTTCGGGCCTAGCTGGCTGCCTCCCAAAATAATTTTAATATTTTATTTATTTAAAACGGGGCTTTTGAAATCCGTTGGTAGACAAAACAAAATATCCCGGAGACCCGGGTTTTACTTTGAATGAAGGACGGGGCGTTTAGAAAACAAAACCAGGCTTTTCGAAAATAGTTTTATGTAAACAAATGCAAGATGACATGACGATGCTCAAATGCAAGGTGGCATGATGAAATGAGCATGCGGTCATGATGATGCAATGCACAAAAACACAGCGATTTTCTGGTAGTGATTTTGTGGGATGCCACAATTCGACACCACTAACAATGCATCTCGCCCTCGAGATCCGCCTCATGGTACCGGAAAGAAGGTCGGCGATCTGAATCTTCTCGCTTCATGTCGATCCTCGCGACACCACTAACAAAGGTTCCTTCTTCGTCTTGAATCGGCGACACCACCAACAAGGGGTCGTTGCCCGTGATCGTCGAGAGAACACTCCGGAAACAAAAGACGAAGGTAGAGGTATCAACAAATAAAGCCACCTCTAACTTCCGTGGATGGAGTAAAATTGCATTGATCCTTCAATTCAATGCACAAAGCGAATGATAAGAGTATTGGTATGGTCATGACTCCATCCCGCACTCAAAACATTACCCTGCACACGAATAGGAGAATTATGCAACCGACTCTCGGAATCAGACTGAAGATCTCGACAATCGAGATTCGGAGACAAGGAGGGGTGCAGACTCTACATCGGATCTGGAGTAGATGATGTCGTCGCGTCGGAAAACACCGGAAGGCACAAACAAGGAACAAAGAATGGTACCACAGATAAAGGATCTCTCAGATAGCATGAAGACCGGATGTAGAAACACCGTGGCCACAGGAGGAAGCGAAAACCCTGAAGGTACGACGGAAACCCAACCACGAGAAATCCTGGACTAGAAGAAAGATAAGAGAGCAGGTTCAAAACACGCAGAGGTAAGAGGAGAACAACAGAGGGGTAAGGAGTAAAATTCAGACCTAATCAGATCTATCCAACTGATTTTGCAAAATAGTTTGGACACTCTACTTCGGCCGTTAGCTAGGTTATCCTACAGGCTAGACTTGTGGGGTATCGCAACTGCTGAGCTCTGATACCACTCTGTAACACCCTCAAATCGGCCCTATGCAAGTTTTAGCGATTCCCGCCAAACCCGCATAGAAACGATTCAAGGACGCCCACCAGGCACTTTCGTGCGGGTGGAAAACGAAGTAATACCATTACACATCAGTCCTCGATGGGACCCACAGAACAGATATATATACAACAACGACTCAGCGAGTCAAGAATACAGATATACAATACAAAGATTCAAATCACCTTGATAACGATAGAGCGTCCGACTACGGACAAGATGCAAATGGGGCTAAGAGCCCTGAAGAATAACCAATGGCGTCCATAACCCTGCCCAGGCCAAGCCGGAAGGGTAACCCTGCTAACGACGTCGATCTCAAACCTGCTAAAACAAAAGGGCTGCCGACAAAGGGCAAATGAAAAAGAGGAGCGTCAGTACTGAGGCCAGTACACGGCGAGCCTAGAATTCGGTGGCTCTCGCCTACATAGGTATGGTGGGCTGAAGCAGCAGCGTAGCGGCACTAAACAACCTATAGAGACTCGATACAACTGGCGGTTATCAGAGAGGGATAAGAAAGACCTATTCGGATCCAACCGGAAACTAACACCAAACAAACCCATCCTGGTATTTCCCCCTCGAGACCAAACGAGGAAGTCGGACCAAGGAACTCACACAGTTGGCAATTTTACTCATTCCATTATAGTTGTAGCAATTACAAATCAGATATAGATATCATGAGTCATCGTGACAGCATAAGTAGTGGGCAGTTTTAACTACCATTCCATTGTAGTTGGAACATTTACTAGTCAGATATAACTGTCCTGGGGAATCCCAAAACCCAGCAGTTGTTGGCACGTTTATCACATTCCATTGAAGTTGCAATACTTACTAGGCCGGTACAGCATGTCACGAAACAACCTAGATCCACCAGTTGTTGGCATTTTTAATATCCATCCCGTTATGGTAGCATCTGATTACTAGTCACTTATTAAGTCAAATTTATAGCACTACTTTAGTTATGCTTGTCTATGATCGAGATACTATGCTCCAAGTTGTCCATAACCGCGGACACGGCTTTCAGAAAGTTTTACCCTGCAGGGGTGCACAAATAGCAACACACACTCGATCAACCTCGGAAAAACCAACTCAAAACCCAACGAGGCATTCACGACAAAGCGATCACAGGATTCATAAATATTTCAGGGGCCCACCCCATTAAGCTACCCGCAACGAAGTTGGCCGGCTCCGAGACGGACCCAAGGTTTGCGCCAATGGCTGTAAACGACTGGGAACCGGAACGTGTGACTGGGCTGGTCGATACCGCGAAAACACTCCGCAAACCTAAACAGTACAGGTGCTCCACGCACATTCTTAAATAAATCGGTAAAACATGGCATAGGTACAGGATAGTAATAAAGCCCCAAACTACTTTGTGGCCCCAAGAAATAGAAATGAATCAAGCTCTGGCTGAAGGGGGTCCATAAGGCCTCCCGGATGTGGATTGTGCGAAAAATCAAGGAACAGGTATCAAGTACTCGGGGTCCTACGGGACACAAGTGAGTGTGGAAGAACCAAATAACATTTATTGCCCACCGATGCCTCTGCATTAGTTACATATAGCATCTAAATAGTTGTATTTAAAGTCATGATCATCTCCACCAATAAGCATCTACACCGTTTAAGCATTTGCCAACCTTCCAACAACTGTGGTACTTGACAACACGAGATCGCACCTGAGCAAGCAACTACGACTCGCAAGGCCAGCTATCTACCAAACACAGGTAATAGGAGGTGTCCAAGGCAATATAGAGGCTGCACGGGATATAACTGGTGTTCGGAAACTAAAGCATCGCAACACGGGTAGCAATAGATCAATAGGAGGAAATAAAGACTATAAAAGAAAATAGGTTGAAGAGGGAGAGATGCTCGCCTGGGAAAGACTACCGAGGGATCATAACGGGAGAACTTGTCGATACTCGCATCAACTCATTGGCCTAATCTGCGAAGAAGCAAACACTAGAAGAAGACACCAGATGCAATATTTAATACTACGGCAGAAGATCCGGCATGATTATGATATGATGCAGATGCGGTGCAATTAGGCAGTTTTAAGCGGAACCGGGGCCCCGACGATTAATTAAATGGTTCAAGTTATTTAGAAACCCCGCAATTTAAATGTTGTGTTAACAAGACAAAACATGGCATCGGTCCGCTACACAAATTTAAATGGGGGCCATATGAGACAAAAATAGCCCGCATATGGTCTCCATATTTAATTTAGGTGATTCGACTAATTACCCCAATCCTCATGATCCGATGTATGCGAGTATGATCAATTTATATGCAGCGGATAGATATTATATATTATAAAAATAAGGGGTCTCGGAGAAAAGGTCACACATTAGGGTCGAAGATCTTGGGGTTTCCAGGTTCGACGGGGATCGGGTCCGGGAAGAAGTACTTGTCGCATCCGCGGTCTTCGGGTTCAGGTAGAAGAGCTCGTCATCCGGGAAGCGGTCTCGGTGCTCGGTACCCGCGAAGTAGATCTTGGAATGCGTCGCCATCGCATTCGGGTTTTGGCATAGAGGTCGATGTTGACGAAGCTTCGGGTACCGATTCCATTGACGAAGGCGAACTTGAATAGACGACACCGGGTACAAGATGGCCCCTCGGGTACAATTGTTGGCATCTAACAGACAGCATCACAAACACACAGGCTCACCCGAAGACGTATGCACACAGGAGCATCGCCACTTATCACAAAAACGTCTGCAGACCACAACCTCTCCTGGACGCATCACTTCTGTCCCACCTGCGGATAGGATGCATGGAGTGGCGTCACGGCGACTGCTAGAGATGAAGAAGAGAGGGACGATGGGGAAGCTGTCGGTGGGAGATGGAGTGGGCTGGGGGTTGGTTGGGAGGTGGCGTGCGTGCGGCAAGTGGAGGGCCTGGGTGTGGGTCCTGGCCAACCAGGTGGGGGTGGAACGCGTGCAGGTGGAGGGTGGGCTTGGCCAGGGGAGCGGGGCGGAGAGCCCGAGGTGGTCGGGGTGGGGGCGTGCGCTGCGCCAGGGGGGCGGCTGTGTGGCGGGAAAAAGAAGAGGAGGTGGGGCCCAGCGTGTGGAGGTGGGATGGGTGGCTGGGGAGGCTAAGGTGGCGTGCTGGGATTGGTGAGTGGGTGAGGTGGCGCGATGTGAGTGGATGGGGTGAGGTGGAGGGGGCTGGGTAGACTAGGATTGGGTAGATTTAGGAATTTTGGAGCTGGCCGGTCAGGCTTTCGGGCCTAGTTGGCTGCCTCCCAAAATAATTTTAATATTTTATTTATTTAAAACGGGGCTTTTGAAATCCGTTGGTAGACAAAACAAAATATCCCGGAGACCCGGGTTTTACTTTGAATGAAGGACGGGGCGTTTAGAAAACAAAACCAGGCTTTTCGAAAATAGTTTTATGTAAGCAAATGAAAGATGACATGATGATGCTCAAATACAAGGTGGCATGATGACATGAGCATGCGGTCATGATGATGCAATGCTCAAAAACACAGCGATTTTCTGGTAGTGATTTTGCGGGATGCCACAAAGCACGCAACTCGAACTCCTCCTATAACGTCATGCACTGCTCAGGATGCAACCAATGCACTTCCCGCATGCGCTACGAGCACGCCACTCGAACTCCTCTTGTAAGCAATGCACGGCCCAGCACAGCGCAAATGCTCAGCACTACACGCAATGCACTGCTCACGGTATAAAAAATGAATTGCCTCCCTGTCCTACAAGCATGCAACTCGAACTCCTCCCGTAACGCCATGCACTGCTCAGGCTGGAACCAATGCACTGCCATCCTGCGCTACGAGCACGCCACTCGAACTCTTCCTGTAAGAAGTGCACAGCCCAGCACAGTGCAGATGCTCAGCACTGCACGCAATGCACTGCTCACGGTATAAAAAATGAACTGCCTCCATTACTATTAGACACTACACTGCCTCACATTACTATTAGAAACACAATAGCATTGAAAACAATACTCTTAAAAAAATAGTTCAAAGTAGGACCCCTCCCATTACACCTCACAAAATCTCCATTGCTCGTAAATAAAATAAAAGAGACAAATAACACTTTAAGTAAAAAAAAGCAGATACTAACTACCGAAAAAGAGAAAAAATAAGGACCGAAAAAGAGAAAATCAGCACCGAAAAAGAGTAACCATAGAACTGCGCCACTGCCAAGACAGTTAATTGTGCACTGCCTCCCTGTCCTACAAGCATGCAACTCGAACTCCTCCTGTAACGCCATGCACTTCTCAAGATGCAACCAATGCACTGCCCGCCTGCGCCACGAGCACGCCACTCGAACTCCTCCTGTAAGCAGTGCACGACCCAACACAGCGCAGAAGCTCAGAACTCCATGCAACGCATTGCTCATGGTATCAAAAATGCACCGTCTCCCTGTCGTACAAGCACGCAACTCGAACTCCTCCTGTAACGCCATGCACTGCTCAGGTTGCAACCAATGCACTGCCCGCCTGCTCTACGAGCACGCCACTTGAACTCCTCCAGTAAGGAGTGCACGACCCAGCATAGCGCAGATGCTTAGCACTGCATGCAATGCACTGCTCACGGTATAAAAAATGAACTGCCTCCATTACTATTAGAGACTGCACTGCCTCACATTACTATTAGAAACACAATAGCATTGAAAATTGTATCCTTAAAAGAATTAGTTGAAAGTATAGTTAAATAGAAGTTCAAAGTAGGACCCCTCCCATTACACCCCACAAAATCTCCATTGCCCGTAAATAAAATAAAAGAGACAAAATAAACTTAAAGTAAAAAATAAAAGCAGATACTAACTACCGAAAAAAGAGAAAAAAGAAGGACCGAAAAAGAGAAAAACAGCACCAAAAAAGAATAACCATAGAACTGCGCCACTGCCAAGAGAGTTAATTGTGCACTGCCTCCTTGTCCTACAAGCACGCAAGTCGAACTCCTCCTGTAACGGCATGCACTCCTCAAGCTGCAACCAATGCACTGCCCGCCTGTGCTACGAGCATGCCACTCGAACTCCTCCTATTAGCAGTGCACGGCCCAGCACAACGCAGATGCTCAGCACTCCACGCAACGCATTGCTCACGGTATAAAAATGCACTGCCTCCCTGTCGTACAAGCACACAACTCGAACTCCTCCTGTAACGCCATGCACTGCTCAGGCTGCAACCAATGCACTGCCTGCCTGTGCTACGAGCATGCCACTTGAACTCCTCCAATAAGGAGTGCACGACCCAGCAGAGCACAGATGCTCAGCACTACACGCAATGCACTGCTCACGGTATAAAAAATGAACTGCCTCCCTATCCTAGAAACACGCAACTCAAACTCCTCTTGTAACGCAATGCCCTGCTCAGGCTGCAACCAATGCACTGCCCGCCTATGCTAGGAGCACGTCACTCGAACTCCTCTTGTAAGCAGTGCACGGCCCAGCATAGCGCTGATGCTCAGCACTGCTCACGGTATAAAAAATGAACTGCCTTCATTAGTATTAGACACTACACTGTCTCACATTACTATTAGAAACACAATAGCATTGCAAACAATACCCTTAAAAGAATTAGTTCAACGTATAGTTAAATAGAAGTTCAAAGTAGGACCCCCCCCCCAATTACACCCCACAAAATTTCCATTACCCATAAATAAAACAAAAGAGACAAAATAAACTTAAAGTAAAAAATAAAAGAAGATACTAACTACCGAAAAAGAGAAAAAATAAGGACGGAAAAAGAGAAAAACAGCACCAAAAAAGAGTAACCATAGAACTGCACCACTGCCAAGACAGTTAATTGTGCACTGCCTCCCTGTCCTACAAGCACGCAACTCGAACTCCTCCTGTAACGCCATGCACTGCTCAAGCTCCAACCAATGCATTGCCCGCCTACGCTACGAGCATGCCACTCGAACTCCTCTTGTAAGCAATGCACGACCCAGCACAGCGCAGATGCTCAGCACTCCACGCAACGCATTGCTCACGGTATACAAAATGCACTGCCTCCCTGTTGTACAAGCACACAACTCGAACTCCTCCTGTAACGCCTTGCACTGCTCAGGCTGCAACCAATGCACTGCCCGCCTGCTCAATGAGCACGCCATTCGAACTCCTCCGGTAAGCAATGCACGACCCAGCACAGCGCAGATGCTCAGCACTACACGCAATGCACTGCTCACGGTAAAAAAAATGAACTGCCTCCTTGTCCTACAAGAACGCAACTCGAACTCCTCCTGCAACGCCATACACTGCTCAAGCTGCAACCAATGCACAGCCCGCCTGCGCTACGAGCACGCCACTCGAACTCCTCTTGTAAGCAGTGCACGGCCCAGCACAGCATAGATGCTCAGCACTGCACTGCTCACGGTATATAAAATGAACTACCTTCATTACTATTAGACACTGCACTGTCTCACATTACTATTAGAAACACAATAGCATTGAAAATAGTACCCTTAAAAGAATTAGTTCAACGTATAGTTAAATAAAAGTTCAAAGTAGGACCCCTCCCATTACACCCCACAAAATCTCCATTGCCCGTAAATAAAACAGAAGAGACAAAATAAACTTAAAGTAAAAAATAAAAGCAGATACTAACTACCGAAAAAGAGAAAAAATAAGGACCGAAAAAGAGAAAAACAGCACCGAAAAAGAGTAACCATAGAACCGTGCCACTGCCAAGACAGTTAATTATGCACTGCCCCCTTGTCCTACAAGCACGCAACTCGAACTCCTCCTATAATGCCATGGACTTCTCAAGCTGCAACTAATGCACTTCCCGCCTGCGCTACGAGCACGCCACTCGAACGCCTCCTGTAAGCAGTGCACGGCCCAGCACAGCGCAGATGCTCAGCACTGCACGCAACACACTGCTCAGGGTATAAACAATGAACTGCCTCCCTATCCTACAAGCACGTAACTCGAACTCCTCTTGTAACGCCATGCACTGCTCAGGCTGCAACCAATACACGTCCTGCCTGTGCTACGAGGACACCACTCGAACTTCTCCTGTAAGCAGTGCACGACCCAACACAGCGTAGATGCTCAGCACTGCACGCAATGCACTTCTCACGGTATAAAAAATGCACTGCCTCCCTATTCTACAAGCACGCAACTCGAACTCCTCCTGTAACGCCATGCACTGCTTAGGCCGCAACCAATGCATTGCCCACCTGCGCTACGAGCACGCCACTCGAAGTCCTCCTCTAAGCCGTGCACGGCCCAGCATAGCGCAGATGCTCAGCACTACACGCAATGCGCTGCTCACGCTGTAAAAAATGCACTGCGTCCCTGTCCTACAAGCATGTAACTCGAACTCCTCATGTAACACCATGCACTGCTCAGGCTGCAACCAATGCACTGCCCGCCTGCGCTACGAGCACGCCACTCGAACTCCTCTTGTAAGCAGTGCACGACCGAGCACAACGCAGATGCTCAGCACTTCACGCAATACACTGCTCACGGTATAAAAAATGAACTGCCTCCCTATCCTACAAGCACGCAACTCGAACTCCTCCTGTAACGCCATGCACTGCTCAGGCTGCAACCAATGCACTACCCGCCTGCGCTACCATCACGCCACTCAAACTCATCATGTAAGCAGTGCACGGCCTAGCACAGCGCAGATGCTCAGCACTGCACGCAATGCACTGCTCACGGAATAAAAAATGAACTGCCTCCATTACTATTAGACACTGCACTGTCTCACATTACTATTAGAAACACAATAGCATTGAGAACAGTACCCTTAAAAGAATCAGTTCAAAGTATAGTTAAATAGAAGTTCAAAGTAGGACACCTCCCATTACACCCCACAAAATCTCCATTGCCCGTAAATAAAACAAAAGAGACAAAATAAACTTAAAGTAAAAAATAAAAGCATATACTAACTACGGAAAAAGAGAAAAAATAAGGACCGAAAAAGAGAAAAATAGCACCAAAAAAGAGTAACCATAGAACTGCGCCACTGCCGAGACAATTAATTGTGCACTGCCTCCCTATCCTACAAACACGCAACTCGAACTCGTCCTATAAGCAGTGCACGCAATGCAAACCGCAGTTCTTATGAACCGGCAAGAGAAAAAAACCTGCTAAAAAACAAAAAAACTGGGCGACGTCCCAGGACAGGAGAAAACCGCCAAACGCCCCACCCAAAACATCCAGAAGCACTACCAAAACTACAAGTGTCGAGATAATAAGACACCACCGATCGACGGGACACACCAAAATCATCTACGTGCTGCCACAAGCAGCGTCACGGAGTGTAGTCCCACGAGGGCGCCCTTTTTCTAGCGTTTTTGCTCGGTAATTGTCAATAAAATGTTTCTTCAGATAATGCCATTGATTTCTTGCATGCCTCATTAACTGCTTGTTACAAGAAAACTGCACATCGGGTAGAGAGGTGTCCGTGACAAACTTTTGCTGAAATAAAACAAAGAATTCCAGCTACTCCTTTTGGCATCTAAATCTCCTCCTCCTTGACCTGTTGTTGGCTCCTTGATCTGTTGTCGATGAGACCTTCTCCTCTAGAGCTACTCTTGGTCTTGTTCTTGATTTATTTACTAGGCTTTGTGATGAAACGAGAAGGAGATAGTGGTGGTCATGTAGTTGTAGCTGTACTTGTGGTGAAACAATGAGTAGAGAGAGGGGCTACGGTTCCTTCTTCTTATCCATCCATCCCTTGGCTGCTTCCTGTGTTGACGGCTCGTGCCATGAAGTTAGGTGTGTGTGTTGCTTGCACTGTTCTGGATGAATACAAGACCAAATATCTTGATACTCCTCCTATTTACTTCTACCACTCTGGTGAAACTTGCCCCAGAATTTACTGCCAATGATGTTGTACTGAGGCAATTATCTGATTAAGAACAGATACTATGATTTGGTGAAATTTGCCCCTTCAAATTAAGCTCAATGATGAGACAAAACAATGCCCTTCACTGTTGATATCTGAGGGCTCCATTTATACTCTAACCCCCTTATTCTTTTACTTGTTTTGTGTTCTTTTGAGTTGTTTTGAAGGTATAGAAGATCATAAATATAAAGAAAGATTTAGAAGATGGAGAAATTGAAGATGGATTTAGTTTTAGGTTTTACTTTCTTATTTTGTAATTTCCTTATTCCTTTGTAAAAGACATTGTGATTTATATATTGTTTTGTAAAAAAGAATTCTTTTAGTTATTTTATTTATGTAATTACTTTTCTATTTATTTGTTTACTGTAATTTACTTTCATTCTTGTATTGTAAAGAACAATAATACTATCTATTTATTTGTAATAATAAAGATTATTATTGTAATTATTTCATTTCAAATTCTCTTTTCTTTAGATTCAATTGTATCAATGGAATAATCAAATTTGAATTGTCTTCCCCTCAAACACAAAATATACAAGAGAGGTTATGCCGAAATCTATCGCACTTGCTCGGATGCTTTCATCAGAACAAGAGAGACCTCGATCATTCTATAGCTTCTTCAGTTTTGCGCGAAAATTCCCAAGATTTTCAATGCATGAATGCAATGCACACACGTCATCTCAGCTTATTTCTAAGCTCTAATGCTGGGACGTTACATGCAGCAATTAGGGTTCTTAAGCTAGGTGACCGGTCTTGATAATGTCTTACTGGATCTCAGAATAAATGTCTTTGTTTTGTACCTTGAAATGATTTATTAAAAATGTGGTGAAGCATCTTAGAGTGTGTGTGGTCATATGGATCATCAAGGTGTGGTTTGACAATAACACATGCATTGATCTCTAGAGACTCCATTTATGTCAAACCATGATGTTCAGAAAGCCCAAAGAGCCCCTAGAATATGCAACTACCACATGGGGATGGTGAACCAGTGTGGCATAAGTAGTTGCATCACCACACCCAACTGGAGTGTGTGTGGTCTTGTGGATCATCAAGGTGGGGTTTTCAGAATATATAACACATGCATTGATCTCTAGAGACTCCATGTGTGTCAAACCATGGTGGTAAGAAAGCCCAAAGAGCCCCTGGAATATGCAACTGCCACATGGGAATAGTGAACCAGTGTGACAGAAGTGGCATCACCACACCCACTAGAGTGTGTGTGGTAATGCGGATCATCAAGGTGTGGTTTTGAGAATAACACATGCATTTATCTCTAGAGACTCCATGTGTGTCAAACCATGGTGGTCACAAAGCCCAAAGAGCCCCTAGAATATGCAACTGCCACATGGGGATGGTGCCCCAGTGTGACAAAAGTTGCATCACCCACACCCACCTGAGTGTGTGTGGTCATGTGGATCATCAAGTTGTGGTTTTGAGAATAACACATGCATTAATATCTAGAGAATCCATGTGTATCAAACCACATGTTGGTCAGAAAGCCCAAAGAGCCCCTGGAATATGCAATTGCCACATGGGGATGGTGAACCAGTGTGACAGAAGTTGCATCACCACACCCACTGGAGTGTGCATGTGGTCATGTGGATCATTAAGGTGTGGTTTTGAGAATAACACATGCATTGATCTCTAGAGACTCTATGTGTGTTAAACCATGGTGGACAGAAAGCCCAAAAAGCCCCTGGAATGCAACTGCCACATGGGGATGGGGAACAAGTGTGATAGAAGCAGTTGCATCACCACACCCAACTGGAGTGCGTGTGGTCATGTGGATAATCAAGGTGTGGTTTTGAGAATATATAACACATGCATTGATCTCTAGAGACTCCATGTGTGTCAAACCATGGAGGTAAGAAAGCCCAAAGAGCCCTTGGAATGCAACTGCCACATGGGGATGGTGAACCAGTGTGACCGAAGTTGCATCACCACACCCGCTAGAGTGTGTGTGTGGTCATGTGGATCATCAAGGTGTGGTTTTGATAATAACACATGAATTGATCTCTAGAGACTCCATGTGTGTCAAACCATGGTGGTCATAAAGCCCAAAGAGCCCCTGGAATATGCAACTACCACATGGGAATAGTGAACCAGTGTGACAAAAGTTGCATCACCACACCCACTAGAGTGTGTGTGGTCATGTGGATCATCAAAGTGTGGTTTTGAGAATAAAACATGCATTAATCTCTATAGACTCCATGTTTGTCAAACCATCGTGGTCAGAAATCCCAAAGAGCCTCTAGAATATGTAACTGCCACATGGGGATGGTGAACCCGTATGACAGAAGTTGCATCACCCACACCCACTAGAGTGTGTGTGGTCATGTGGATCATCAAGTTGTGGTTTTGAGAATAACACATGCATTAATCTCTAGAGACTCCATGTGTGTCAAACCACATGTTCGTCAGAAAGCCCAAAGAGCCTCTGGAATATGGATCCACCACATGGGGATGGTGACCCAGTGTGACAGAAGTTGCATCACCACACCCACTGGAGTCTGCATGTGGTCATGTTGATCATTAAGGTGTGGTTTTCAGAATAACACATGCATTTATCTCTATAGCCTCTATGTGTGTCAAACCATGGTGGTCAGAAAGCCCAAAGAGCCCCTGGAATGCAACTGCCACATGTGGATGGTGAACCAGTGTGATAGAAGCAGTTGCATCACCACACCCAATTAGAGTGTGTGTGGTCATGTGGATCATCAAGGTGTGGTTTTGAGAATATATAACACATGCATTGATCTCTAGAGACTCTACCATGTGTGTTAAACCATGGTGGTAAGAAATCCCAAAGAGCCACTAGAATGCAACTGCCACATGGGGATGGTGAACCAGTGTGAAAAAAGTTGCATCACCACACCCACTAGAGTGTGTCTGTGGTCATGTGGATCATCAAAGTGTTGTTTCGAGAATAACACATGCATTGATATCTAGAGACTCCATGTGTGTCAAACCATGGTGGTCATAAAGCCCAAAGAGCCCCTAGAATATGCAACTGCCACATGGGAATAGCGAACCAGTGTGACAGAAGTTGCATCACCACACCCAATGGAATGTGTGTGGTCATGTGGATCATTAAGGTGTGGTTTTGAGAATAACACATGCATTGATCTCTATAGACTCCATGTGTGTCAAACCATGGTGGTCAGAAATCGCAAAGAGCCCCTAGAATATGCAACTGCCACATGGGGATGATGAACTAGTGTGGCAGAAGTTGCATCACCCACACCCATTGGAGTGTGTGTGGTCATGTGGATCATCAAGTTGTGGTTTTCAGAATAACACATTCATTAATCTCTAGAGACAACATGTGTGTCAAACCACATGTTGGTCAGAAAGCCCAAAGAGCCCCTGGAATATGCAACTGCCACCTGGGGATGGTGAACCAGTGTGACCGAAGTTGCATCAGCACACCCACTGGAGTGTGCGTGTGGTAATGTGGATCATTAAGGTGTGGTTTTGAGAATAACACATGCATTGATCTCTATAGACTCTATTTTTGTCAAACCATGGTGGTCAGAAAGCCCAAAGAGCCCCTGGAATACAACTGCCACATGGGGATGGTGAACCAGTTTGATAGAAGTTGCATCACCATACCCAAATGGAGTGTGTGTGGTCACGTAGATCATTAAGGTGTGGTTTTGAGAATATATCTCACATGCATTGATCTCTAGATACTCTACCATGTGTGTTAAACAATGGTGGTAAGAAAGCCCAAAGAGCTCCTGGAATGCAACTGCCACATGGGGATGGTGAACCAGTGTGACAAAATTTGCATCACCACACCCACTGGAGTGTGTGTGTGGTCATGTGGATCATCAATGTGTGATTCTGAGAATAACACATGCATTGATCTCTAGAGACTCCATGTGTGTCAAACCATGGTGGTCAGAAAGCCCAAAGAGCCCCTGGAATATGAAGAGCCACATGGGGATGGTGAACCAGTTTGATAGAAGTTGCATCACCATACCCAAATGGAGTGTGTGTGGTCATGTGGATCATCAAGGTGTGGTTTTGATAATATATAACACATGCATTGATCTCTTGATACTCCACCATGTGTGTCAAATCATGGTGGTAAGAAAGCCCAAAGAGCCCCAAGAATGCAACTGCCACAAGGGGATGGTGAACTACTGTGACAGAAGTTGCATCACCACACACTAGAGTGTGTTTGTGTGGTCATGTGGATCATCAAGGTGTGGTTTTGACAAGAACACATGCATTGATCTCTAGAGCCTCCATGTGTGTCAAACCATGGTGGTCAGAAAGCCCAAAGAGCCCCTGGAATATGCAACTACCACATGGGGATGGTGAACTAGAGTGACAGAAGTTGCATCACTGATACATTGCAAATGTATCTATAATTTTTGATGTTCCATGCTTCGTTTTATCTACTTTCTTGTGTTTTGCCCACACTTTGGAGTACTTTTCATATGATTTCTTGGACTAACCTATTAACAAGAGCCACAGTGCCAGTTGCCTATTTTCTGTTGTTTTTGCTTCCAGGAAAGTCAGAAAATGAATATTCTCGGAATTGGACGGGACAAAAGCCAAAGTGCCTATTTTTTCGAAAGACATCTGATGCCAGAATACAAGACGGAGAAGGTCTGGGAGCCGGCCACAGCACCTGGCCGCGCGACCAGGCCAGGCCCGCGCCAGGGGGTGGTCTGGCCGACCCCAACACCCCCTCGACCTCTCCTTCCGCCTATAAGATGCCTTTGATACCAAAACCCTAAGTACCTGATCAAAAATCCACGAAAGAGTCTGTAGCCCCATCGTCTCTGTACCTAGATCGGGAGGGATCTGAAGCTCTTCCCGGCACCCTGCCGGTGAGGGGAATTCACCCTGGAGGACTTCTTCATCACCATGCAAGCCTCTAGTGTGATGCGTGAGTAGTTCATCTCTGGACTACGGGTCCATGTAGTAGCTAGATGGCTGGTTCTCCTCCTTTGTGCTTTCATGTCTAGATCTTGTGAGCTCCGTACATGATCAAGATCATCTATTTGTAATTCTGCATGTTGTGTTTGCGGGGTTCCGATGGATATTGAGATGCTATTTCAGATTGATTATTGATTCTATCATGTCTTTGTTATTTGTGATCTTGCATGCTTCCGTTGTTAGTAGCTATCTTGGCCAAGTAGATGCTAGCAACTCCAAGAGTTAGTATTTATGCTCGATAGTGGGTACATGCCTCTAGTAATCTGGGGAAGTGACAGAAATCTCTAAGGTACTAGATGTGTTGTTGCTACTAGGGAGCAAACAACAATCCTTTGTTCATAGAACAATCGTATTGTTTACTTTACACGCAATTCATAAAGCAATAATCTGTTGCTTCCAACTTAATACTTGAGGGGGTTTGGATGATAACCTGAAGGTGGATTATTAGTCATACATGCAGTTGGATGGCGGTCTATGTATAATGTTTTAATGCCCAATCAAGTTCCAAAGGATTCAAGATGATTAGTATATGCATGTATTGCTTTCTTGATGTTTGTCAATTGCCCCGCTGTAATTTGTTCACCCAGCATGTTATCTATCTTAAGGAGAACCACCTCTAGTGAATTATGGATCCCGTTCCTTTCTTTTACATACAATCTACAAACTGTTTACTGCTTTGTGTTTACTTTCTGCAAACTATTACTTCCTTCCATTCGATACGATTAATCCTTTGCTTTCAGCAAAACTGGTGAGATTGACAACCTCATCGCAAGTTGGGGACAAAGTTCTATGGTTGTGTTATGTAGGTCTCCACGTTGCTACTAGCACCGGTAGTGCGCCCTACCAAGGCTCAGCTAGCAACACCTCTGGGGTGTTTCCTTGCTCCTACTGGTTCGATTAAACCTTGGTTTCATAATTGAGGGAAACTTGTTGCTGTGCTCCTCATACCTTCCTCTTGGGGTTCCCCAACGAGCTCTACATCAACACTGAGCCATCAATCACCCACACCCACTGGAGTGTGTGTGGTCATGTGGATCAACAAGGTGTGGTTTTGAGAATAACACATGCATTGATCTCTAGAGATTCCATGTGCGTCAAACAACCATGGTGGTCAGAAAGCCCAAAGAGCCCCTAGAATATGCAACTGACACATGCGGATGGTGAACCAAAAATGTGACATAAGTTGCATCACCACACCCACTAGAGTGTGTGTGTGGTCATGTGGATCATCAAGGTGTGGTTTTGAGAATAACACATGCATTGATCTCTAGAGACTCCATGTGTGTCAAACAACCATGGTGGTCAGAAATCCCAAAGAGCCCCTAGAATATGCAACTGCCACATGGTGATGGTGAACTAGTGTGATAGAAGTTGCATCACCATAGCCACTGGAGTGTGTGTGTGGTCATGTGGATCATCAAGGTGTGGTTTTGTGAATAACACATGCATTGATCTCTAGAGACTCCATGTGTCTCATCAAACCATGGTGATCAGAAAGCCCAAAGAGCCCCTAGAATATGCAACTACCACATGGGGATGGTGAACTAGTGTGACAGAAGTTGCATCACCACACTGACTGGAATGTGTGTGTGGTCATGTGGATCATAAAGGTGTGGTTTTTATAATAACAAATGCATTGAGCTCTAGAGACTCCATGTGTGTCAAACAACCATGGTGGATAGAAATCCCAAAGAGCCCTTGGAATGATATGTAACTGCCACATGGGGATGGTGATACAGTGTGACAGAAGTTGCATCACCCCACCCACTGGAGTGCGTGCGTGGTCATGTGGATCATCAAGGTGTGGAATCGAGAATAACACATGCATTGATCTCTAGAGACTCCATGTGTGTCAAACAACCATGGTGGTTAGAAATCCCAAAGAGCCCCTAGAATATGCAACTGCCACATGGTGATGGTGAACTAGTGTGATAGAAGTTGCATCACCACAGCCACTGGAGTGTGTCTGTGGTCATGTGGATCATCAAGGTGTGGTTTGAGAATAACACATGCATTGATCTCTATAGACTCCATGTCGGGGGATGACCTTTGGATACCCCAACCGGACAAGAAACAGGGCAGTCGGATCGCGTCCAGCTGGCCAAGTGCAGACGGACAAGGCAAGCCAGGTCGGCTACTGTGAGGTAGCCGGAGCAGAGAGGAGCAGCCGGCTAAAGCAGCATAGCCGGAACCAATCAAGGAGACAGGGCGATGTGCGGAGCAATGCGCGGTACGCCCTGTACGACGACAAGACCGGAAATTACTCGGCCATACCGAAGACTTTGCGGGGATGACATGGGAACATTGGCCTGATGCTGATGACAGGCTCGCACGGCATTCACTGTGCCCACGATAGCCATCTCGCTCGTACTCTGATGTGACACGGTTATACTGGATACTGTAGATGACCAGCAGGCTGGGACCCACCTGTGGGGCCCACCGGTCGGATTGGCCAGTGAAACCGTTACCTCTCTACCTATATAAGGAGAGGCAAGGCCTCAGTAGAAAGGGTTGGTCTCAGTGCATTTAAGACAGTAGCTAGAGAATACAGCTCGAGGAGCACTTGTAGTTCGTATATCGCTCATAGTCAGATCGGCAGGAGTAGGAGTTTTACCTCACCACGAGGGCTCCAAACCTAGGTACTTCCTGCGGCCAGCTACGCTTGCTTGTATCCAATCCCGCCTATGGACGCCGTCGTAGCTTCCCTGCTAGTCCCCACACCTCTATCTAACCTCCTTAGGTACTGTCGTTCCCAATACAATGACAGTTGGCGCCCACCATGGGGCAAATGGCTTCGACCGGAGTCACGTTCCGCACGGGACCCCGCACTTCAGCCGGTGAGAGTGTGGCCTCTGGCCTGGTGCTCATGCTTGGCAAATTCGACTAAGTCATCAACAACGCTTCCTGCTTCGCCGGAACCACCTTCCTGGCGAACGGCTCCATCCTGCTCTTCGGCGACCTTCCCGTCTATGTCTCCACCGTTCCGGAGCATTTCCCTAGGGAGATCATGTCCATCGTGGAGCTACCGCATCAGGGCGGTAGCGCCTCCGTCGCTTCCTACGGCGTGGAGGTCATGATGGCCGGCTCCAGTTCCCACCCCTGCCAGCCGCGGGAGCGGGGCACGGACGAAGGCGGAACTTCCACGTCTCCACAGCCTCGGAATCCGGTAGAGGAGGCCATTGATCGGCTCCTAACGCTGGTTAACCTCGGGGATAACCCGGAGGAAGTGGAAGCCAACTTCGCCATGGAGAGGCAGATCCTCCTCCAGGAGGCCATGGAGCTGGCGGCAACCCGCAAGCAACTCGAGATCACCTGGCGCGAGTACGACCGCGCGCACGGCTTCACTCCGGCTACCGCGGAGCCGAGCCGGCGTGGCCAGGTGCGACGCTGGGGTGGCGAGCTAGGCGGAAGGATGGAAAAGGACGGGGAACCAGATCCCGTGCCCGCCCTCATCCGGCCCACCTACATCATGCCCATCAAGAACCTGCGCACTGCGCGAGCCGCGGCAGAAGAGCTGGCCAACTTGGAGGGCGAGGAGCGAGCTCGAAAACACGTCCGCATGCAGGAGCTCCTCCGAATCGCGGATGAGCAGGCCGACGCCAACCGGCAGATGCAGGAGGACCCCAACTACTCTAGGGGGAGCAAGCCGCCTGTCAACAGCAAGGGCGCGCCTTGCGACACCCAACATGCGTCCTCCCCTCAGCCGGCTAAGGCCCGCAGCAGGCGCCGTAGCTCTAGCAACAAGGGCCAGCCGTGCCAGGAGCAAACGGTGAACAACAACCCACTGCCTCCTCCTCCACCAACCGGAGCACCAAGACCCGCCAGTTCCCACCTCTCGGGCCGGGTGGGAGCGCCCAACCCAGATCGTCCGGATGCCCTTGACCGCATCGAGCTCCTCGCTCAAGCGCGCGTCATGGAGGAAGAAGACTCCACCGGACCAGTTTGTTACGGACCCCACATCTGGAACGAGCCGTTTCCGAATAAGTTCACCCTGCGCAGGGACACCCCCAAGTACGATAGCAACATGAAGTCGGAAGATTGGCTGACCAACTATCCCACGGTAGTCGGCATCGCCCATGGGAATAAGCGCACAACTGTGCGCTACGTCTCCCTTATGCTAACCGGGTCGGCAAGGACATGGCTCAACAACCTTGCGCCCAACAGCATCAACGCCTGGCCAGACATCGAGAAGGTGTTCGTCCGCAACTTTAATGACACGTACAAGCGCCCGGGACGCCCACGCGACCTGGCCTTGTGCGTCCAGGGTGACCGCGAGACTCACCGTGAGTACCTCGCCAAGTGGACGGAGCTGCGCAATACGTGTGAGGGCATCCTGGAGAGCCAGGCCATCAGCTTCTTCATCGAGGGATGCCGAGAAGTTACCATGCTTCGCCACCGGCTACTATGTGACGAGCCGAAAACTATGGCGGAGCTCATGATGGTTGTGGACCAGTACGCCACGGCGGATGCCGCCATGAAGAAGCCCCTCCGGGTAAATGCCGACGGACGTCCGACACCTACAGAGTCGGCTCGTGACCGTCCGAGCAATCAGGCTGGAGAATCCGAATCCTCCAGGCGCCACGACAATGACAACCGGTTCCACGGTGACCGCAAAGCCGGACAGCAGAAGCCCCGCTACCACGCGCGGCAAATCAATGTTGTGGAGAGTGCGCCCGACGCACCGGCTAACGATGCAAGGAGGCAGAAGCCGTGGCTCACCTTCGACCAGATGTTTGATGGCACGTGCAAATGACACAGCGGTCCCTTCAAACTGGCTACGCGCACCACCTAGAACTGCAGCTGGATTCGCCAGCTAAACGACTAGGGCGGCCAGCCACGTCTCCCCCCGCCCCCTCCTGGTGGACCATGACCATCGGCTAGGGGAGCCAGCAATGATGGTAACGGTGGCAACGACGGCAACAACAAAAACGGCTACCCCCAGCCGCATGCCGCCTACCACATCTTTGAGACGGAGCTGGACGACAAGCACAGCCGCAGGCGACGCTCCAAGGAGGTCAACGCCATCATCTCTCCGGTCTCCCAATACCTGAACTGGTCGGAAACCCCCATCACATGGAGCCGAGAAGACCAGCCAGAGCAGCTGCCGACTCCTGGGGGCTACGCCATGGTACTCGACCCCCTCATCGTCAGCAACATGCGCACCTGCCATTTCTCTCGCGTCCTCATCGATGGAGGAAACAGCCTCAACCTCCTCTACCGGTCTTCGTTGGAGAAGCGGAGCATTCGTGAATGCGACCTGCGCCCGACCACCACAACATTCCATGGCGTACTGCCAGGACTGGCTTGCGCCCTGCTGGGTAAAATCCAGCTAGACGTCATCTTCGGGACCGAGGAGAACTTCGGCCACGCACCGAGCTGGTTCGAGGTGGTAAACCTGACGAACTCCTACCACGCTCTCCTTGGGCGCCCTGCCCTCGCCAAGTTCATGGATGTCCCCCACTACGCATACTTTAAGATGAAGATGCCAGGACCCAACGGCATGATCACCGTCGCCGGCTGCTTTAGGCGGTCAATAGACTACGCCTCAGCCGGTTCCAAACTGGCAGAGGCCCTCATCATAGCTGAGCAGAAGCGCGTGATCATGCGCAATGTGGCCATGGCCCAGCAAGACATACCGGCTAGCAGCAAGCCGGCTGGAGAAGGAGCCTTCCAGCCGGCAAAGGAGACGAAGAGGATCCTGCTCGACCCCTCTGACCCAGCCAAGTTCGTCACCATTGGTGCCAACTTGGACAGCAAATAGGAAGGCGCGCTCGTCCACTTACTCCGTGAGAATCGGGAAATCTTCGCATGGTCACCCAGGGACATGCTAGGTGTATCGAGGGAGTTCGCCGAGCACTCACTCCATGTGGGGCCGCATGCCAAGCCGGTTAAGCAACCTCTGTGCCGGTTCACAGAGGAGAAGAGGAAGATTATCGGCGACGAGATCACCCGGCTCCTTGCAGCCAGGTTCATCATGGAAGTGTACCACCCGGACTGGCTGGCGAACCCAGTCCTGGTGTTGAAGAAGAACAAGACTTGTCGCATGTGTAGCGACTACACCAGCCTGAACAAGGCGTGCCCGAAAGATCCATTCGCATTACCCCATATTGATCAGGTCATCGATTCCACGGCCGGCTGCGATTTGTTGTCTTTTTTAGATTGCTATTCCGGTTACAATCAGATCCGGTTAAACCCGGCTGATCAGATTAAGACATCATTTATCACCCCCTAGGGGCTTTCTGCTATGTAACCATGCCTTTCAGTCTGAAGAATGCGGACGCTACCTATCAGTGCTGCATGCAGAAGTGCTTGCACTCGTAGATAGGCCAAAACATGCACGCCTATGTGGACGATGTGGTCATCAAGACCAAGGAGAAGCGCACCCTCCTCGAAGATTCAGGAGAGACATTTGGCAACCTCCGGCAGTACCAGATGAAGCTGAACCCGGAGAAATGCGTCGGAGTCCCATCCGGCCAATTACTCGGTTTCCTCATATCGCAACGAGGGATCAAGGCTAACCCGGAGAAGATTGCGGCCATCGAAAGGATGCAGCCACCCAGGAGCCTGCTTGGAGTCTAGAAGTTCACCGGATGCCTGGCCTCGCTCAATCACTTCGTCAGCCGGCTGGGGGAGAAGGCACTCCCATTGTACGAGCTGATGAAGAAGACGGACAAGTTCTCCTGGACTTCACAAGCCGACGTCGCCTTTCACGACCTCAAGCGCATGCTATCCACAGCACCGAAGTTTCTCTATATAGCAGCCATCAGCCGGGTCGTCAGCGTCGTCCTGGTGGTGGAGCGCCCTGAGGAAGGCAAGGTTCAGCCGGTTCAGAGACCCGTCTACTACCTCAGCAAGGTCCTCTCCCTCTCCAAGCAGAACTACCCCCACTACAAGAAGATCTTCCACGGCGTGTACCTGGCATGCAAGAAGCTCAAGCACAACTTCCAGGAACATCCGATTAAGGTCGTGTGCACGACACCCCTTTCGGAAATCATCGGCAACAAAGACGCCACCGACAGAGTGGCCAAGTGGGTCATCGAGCTCGCCGCCTACTCCATCCAGTATGAGCCCGGCTCACGATCAAGTCACAGGCACTAGCGGACTTCCTCGTCGACTGGGCCGACACCCAATACCTCCCACTGGTTCCGAATTCGGACCACTGGAAGATGAACTTCAACGGGTCGAAGATGCTCGGGGGCTTGGGAGCCGGCATCGTGCTCACCTTGCCCAAGGGAGATCGGCTGGAGTACGTCCTACAAAACCATTTCAAGGCCTCCAACAACGTAGCCGAATACAAGGCACTGACGCACGGCCTCCGGCTAGCCAGAGAGATAGGTGTCAACCGGATCCTCTTCTTCAGCGATTCGGATCTGGTGGTATAGCAAGTATCCGGAGAGTGGGACGCCCGCGATGCAAACATGGCTCTCTACCGGTTCCACATACAGAAGCTCAGTGCCTCCTTCGACGGATGCGAATTTCATTACGTCCCTCACGCCAACAATGAGGCAGCCGATTCGCTCGCACGAATCGGATCCACTAGGCAGGCGATCCCACCCGAGGTCCCCTTGGAGCACCTGTGCAAGCCCTCCATCATCCCGTCCCCCGAGTCGGATTCCATCATATGGGCAGGGAGCGCTCCGGTTGGAGGGGCGGCAGATGCAGAGTCGGCAGAACCTCCAAAGAAGAAGGCCCGTGCCAACTCCGGCAAATCAGTACCCTCCGGCTTGCAAGACCCGGGGGCTGCCGACTCATCAAGCGGCTCGGGGGCTGCCGTCCCGGGTACCTCATACGGACGACCCCTCGACGACCATCAACCAGAGAGCGGGAGCATCCTCGCCATCCAAGAAATACCATCCTGGGCACAACCCCTCATGAACTACATCGCCAATGGGGAGCTTCCGGATGACGAGGTGGAGGCCAGGCAAATCCGACGCCGCGCACACACGTACACCATACTCAAAAAAAGAACTGTACAAGCGCAGCGTATCCGGCATCTTCCAAAGGTGTGTCGACATGGACACAGGCTACCGGCTACTCAAGGCCATCCACCAAGGTGAGTGCGGGCATCATGCTTCGTCAAGGGCGATAGTCGCCAAGGCGTTTCGCCATGGTTTCTATTGGCCCACCGCCCTCGAGGACGCCGAACAGTTAGTCCACGCGTGCAACGGGTGCCAGCGCTTCGGGAAGCTCAGGCATATGCCGACTTCGGTGCTCAAGACAATACCGATCACTTGGCCCTTTGATGTCTAGGGCCTCGACATGGTCGGTCCCTTCAAGCGGGCGCGCGCATGCATGACCCATTTGCTAATGGCGGTGGATAAATTTACAAAGTGGATCGAGGCCAAGCCCATCCGGAAGCTGGACGGGGCGACGGCCGTTACGTTTTCACCGACATCATCAACTGGTTCGGCTACCCCAACAACATCATCACCGACAACGGCACGAAGAGAGCAGGAGCGCGGAGGAAGGAGAAGGCAAATGGGAGCGGGGGAAGCGAAGGAAGGGAATGACCGTCCCCCGGATGCCCCTTTAAAGGCCCGGGAGGGAAACTATCCGCGGAGCCACGTGGCGTCCATCGAGGCGTCTCCCGTCCAACCACCGCCCCAGATCCCGTGTGCAGACGCGGGGTGCGCAGAAGATCCCGGAGCAAGAACTGAAGCGTCAGGCAGAAGTTTCCCGAGGCGACGTGCGACGGGACGTTACACTGCCTGCCGCAGAGCAATGATGGCGCGTGCGCGCGTGGCCGACGTCAGCACTAACGTCACGGGTAGCGCAACCGCCAGGCATAACCAGTTAGAAATTGAAAACGAAGAAGGAGCGCGCGCACATTTCACCTAAGGGCGAAATCCACACGCGCTCAGGGGCTAGTGTCGGGGGGGTGACCTCCGGGTACCCCAACCGGACAAGAAACAGGGCAGTCAGATCGCGTCCGGCTGGCCAAGTGCAGCCAGACAAGGCAAGCCAGGCCGGATACCGTGAGGTAGCCGGAGCGGAGAGGAGCAGCCGGCTACAGCAGCATAGCCGGAACCAATCAAGGAGACATGGCGATGTGCGGAGCAATGCGCGGTACGCCCTGTACAACGACAAGACTAGCAACTACTTGGCCATACCGAAGACTTTGCGGGGATTACGCGGGAACAATGGCCCGATGCTGACGACAGGCTCGCACGGCGTTCACTATGCCCATGACAGCCACCCCGCTCGTACTCTGATGTGACATGGTTGTACCGGATACTGTAGATGACCAGTCGGATGGGACCCACCTGTGGGGCCCGCTAGTCGGATTGGCCAGTGAAACCGTTGCCTCTCTGCCTATATAAGGAGAGGCAAGGCCTCAGTAGAAAGGGTTGGTCTCAGTGCATTTAAGATAGTAGCTAGAGAATACAGCTCGAGGAGCACTTGTAGTTCGTATATCGCTCATCGTCAGATTGGCAGGAGTAGGAGTTTTACCTCACCACAAGGGCTCTGAACCTGGGTACTTCTTGCGTCCAGCTACGCTTGCTTGTATCCAATCCCCCTGCGGACGCTATCGATAGCTTCCATGCTAGTCCCCACACCTCTATCTAACCTTCTTAGGTACCGTCGTTCCCAATAGAACGACACTCCATGTGTGTCGTCAAACCATGTTGATTAGAAAGCCCAAAGACCCCTTAGAATATGCAACTGCCACATGGGGATGGTGAACTAGTGTGACAGAAGTTGCATCACAACACCCACTGGAGTGTGTGTGTGTGGTCATGTGGATAATAAAGGTGTGGTTTTTATAATAACAAATGCATTAACCTCTAGAGACTCCATGTGTGTCAAACAACCATGCTGGATAGAAATCCCAAAGAGCCCCTGGAGTAATATGCAACTACGACATGGGGATGGTGAACCAGTGTGACAGAAGTTACATCACCACACCCACTGGAGTGTGTGTGTGGTTGATACATTGCAAATGTATCTATAATTTTTGATCTTCCATGCTTGGTTTTATCTACTTTATTGTGTTTTGTCCACACGTTGGAGTACTTTTCATACGATTTCTTGGACTAACCTATTAACAAGAGCCACGGTGCCAGATGCATGTTTTCTGTTGTTTTTGGTTCCAGGAAAGTCAGAAAATGAATATTCTCGGAATTGGACAGGACAAAAGCCAAAGTGCCTATTTTTTGGAAGACATTTGATGCCAGAATACGAGACGGAGAAGGGCTAGGGGCCGGCCACACCACCTGGCCGCGTGGCCAGGCCTGGCCCGCGCCAGGGGGTGGTCTGGCAGACCCCAGCACCCCCTCGGCCTCTCCTTCCGCCTATAAGATGGCCTCGGGACCAAAACCCTAAGTAACCGATCAAAAATCCACGAAAGAGTCTATAGACACCATCGTCTCTGTCCCTAGATCGGGAGGGATCTGAAGCTCTTCCCGGCACCCTGCCGGAGAGGGGAATTCACCCTGGAGGCCTTCTTCATCATCATGCAAGCCTCCGGTGTGATGCATGAGTAGTTCATCTCTGGACTACGGGTCCATGTAGTAGCTAGATGGCTGGTTCTCCTCCTTTGTGCTTTCATCTTTAGATCTTGTGAGCTCTGTTCGTGATGAAGATCATCTATTTGTAATTCTGCATGTTGTGTTTGCGGGGATCCGATGGATATTGAGATGCTATTTCAGATTGATTATTGATTCTATCATGTCTTTGTTATTTGTGATCTAGCATGCTTTCCATTGTTAGTAGCTATCTTGGCCAAGTTGATGCTAGCAACTCCAAGAGTTAGTATTTATGCTCGATAGTGGGTTCATGCCTCTGGTAATCTGGGGAAGTGATAGAAATCTTTAAGGTACTAGATGTGCTGTTGCTACTAGTGAGAAAACAACAATCCTTTGTTCATAGAACAATCGTACTGTTTACATTACACGCAATTCGTAGAGCAATAATCTGTTGCTTGCAACTTAATACTGGAGGGGGTTCGGATCATAACCTGAAGGTGGATTATTAGTCATAAATGCAGTTGGATGGCGGTCTATGTATAATGTTGTAATGCCCAATCAATTTCCAAAGGAGTAAAGATGATTAGTATATGCATGTATTGCTTTCTCGGTGTTTGTCAATTGCCCCGCTGTAATTTGTTCACCCAGCATGTTATCTATCTTAAGGAGAGCCACCTCTAGTGAACTATGGATCCCGGTCCTTTCTTTTGCATACAATCTACAAACTGTTTACTGCTTTGTGTTTACTTTCTGCAAACTATTACTTCCTTCCATTCGATACGTTTAATCCTTTGTTTTTAGCAAAACCAGTGAGATTGACAACCTCATCGCAAGTTGGGGACAAAGTGTTGTGGTTGTGTTGTGTAGGTCTCCACGTTGCTACTAGCACCGGTAGTGCGCCCTGACAAGGCTCATCTAGCAACACCTTTGGGGTGTTTCCTTGCTCCTACTGGTTCGATTAAACCTTGGTTTCATAACTGAGGGAAACTTGCTGTTGTGCTCATCATACCTTCCTCTTGGGGTTCCCGAACGAGCTCTACATCAACACTGAGCCATCAAGCATCTTTCTAGCGCCGTTGTCAGGGAGTCAAGGGCATCTTCACAAGGGGAGTTCCTCATAACCAATCTCTTTACTTTGTTATTTTTGTTTTGCTTAGTTTCCTTTTGTTTTGTTTGCTTGTTTCTTTATCAAAAACACACAAAAAATTATTTTTACTAGTTTGCTTTCTTTATCAAAAACACACAAAAATTAAGTCTCCTTGAGTTGTTGCCTCTTCCTTAGCTCACCATGTTGATCCCTAAATTCACCCTAAAAGATCTTTCAATTGGTAGTTTTTCTATTATGCCTAGAAAGATTTATGATATGCTTGATTTGCCTCCACTTGAAGATTTTTATTTGAATGTCCCACTTGATGATAATGCTAAAAATAAACTCATGGGGAGTATTAATGATGTTCTTATTATGGTTAACAATGCCTATGTCCTCGTTGATTTCTATGTTTTGGATGTTGAATGCAATGCTTCTTGTCCTATTACTTTGGGAAGACCTTTTCTTAGAACTATTGGTTCCATTATTGATATGAAAGAAGGCACCATTAAATATCAACTCCCACTCAAGAAAGGTATAGAGCAATTCCCTAAGAAGAGATAGAAGATTTATTTTGCTTTGAAAACAAAATTTGGTCTTAATTCTTCTTCATTTGAGAACACTTGATTTTCTCTTGCTTCTTATGCCTAACTTAAAGGCGTTAAAGAAAAGTACTTATTGGGAGATAACCCAAAAATTTTAGATGAGTCCTGGAAGTTATTACCTCTGTAATAACCGCTCCTTATCCTTTTTATTTGATTTTTGTGCCAAGAGTAAGCTCTAATGAGAGAGAAGTAATGATTGGGAAAGTTGCTATCCCGAAACAGATTTCTGTGCTTCACCGTAAAAATTCGTGTAAAATCTCTCCATGTCCTTTTGAGGTGTGTTTTTGTGCTTCGGAACCAGGTTGTTATCTAAATTTCGTTAGTTCAACCCTTTTTTATTTCAGCAACAGAAGGTCTTCGAAAAAATTTGTCTTTTCCTGCTGGTCTGTTTTGACAGATTTCTGCCATTTTCTGCATTTGCTTCTTATTGGTTCCTTTTTCAGTTCTTTTGTGGAATTGAGCTTTTTTTGGGAAGTGCTACATTAGCTAGTGTTCTAATGGAAGTTTATTTGGTGTTAAAACTGAACCTTAAGACTTATTATCTTGAGTGCACTAATGTTGCTAATAAAGATTGTGTGAAGTTTTGTATGAAGGAAAATTTTCAGGTGTATGGAAGGAATGAGTAATGAGATGAAGGATGGACTAAAGCTCAAGCTTGGGGATGCCACGTGTGTCACCCCAAGAAATATCCAAGAAGTACAAGCGTCAAAGCTTGGGGATGCCCAAGGCATCCCCTTCTTCATCAATAAAAATCCCAGGTTTCTTCCAAACGCTTCATTTTTATTGTTTTGTGCACAGTTGTGTTGTTCTTGGAGCGTCTTCTTTTTCGTTTTCGTTTTGGTTTTTCGTTTTCTTTTGTTTCCTTATTTTTCTGAATAAATTGGTTGGACCCCCTCTTTCGTACATTGGTTTTCAAATAGTTTGGTTTGTTTTGGAAAAGAGTAGCAAAGTTCATGCTTAAGTGTTAAAGAGAGCTTGTTTTTGACTGTTGCCTATGCTTTGTCATGCCATGCTTGATATTGTTTTGGCTTTATGCTTAGTATTCTTTGCTGTAGCATGACTTGTTATAAACAATTGAGATTGATTAATGTGCCTTGGAGGAATCATGCGTTGTTTTAGCATATTAAAGCATAGTATATTGGTATTCTCCTTTGATGCTTTATTTGGGTTGACTTGGCGCATGCTCACACCATGTTATGACTATCTCAAGTCACCATAGCCTTTATGATCCTTTAGTTTTCAACTTGTAGTATCACTTTATGCTTTGATTAATGATGTTTTGTCGCTCTGCATGATTATGACAATTATTGATCTCTTAGTTTGTCGCTCCCAGTCTTTTGCTAGCCTCCACAACCAAGTATGATTTCCACTCATGCATGCAAATCTCTAAACCAAGTTATTCCAAAGAGTCCACCATACCTACCTACTAGCATATGCTATTCCAAGTATATTCATGTTTTTGTTTACCTTCCAAATTAAACTTGTTATGAGAAAGGTAGTGATTAAAGCTCTCACGAACTTGATGGCACACTTTACTTTTTGCATCTAATAAACTTGAACCATTGGGTCCTTCTTTGTTACATATATGCTTGCGCTTTATAAGTTGAAATTAGCAGAACCATGTATCATGGGGAACGCTTTCAACATTGCACTTGTACTTTGTACCCCGTTGATATCATGTTCTTTTGCTTATGGATCCCGGCGGTGTGAAATAAAAGTGGAACTTGTAAGATCATGGAGTTTGTATGTGTGTTAGAGAAACGTTTGGGCCGCTAGCCTAATCCATGCCTAATCATGGTGGAAACTTGCAGCATCACCATAATGAGCACTCTATGAAGCATCCTCAACAAAAACCTATGCAAATAGCAAATAAAAATATCGCTGAGGTGCTCATTGTCTGCTTGCCTTGTCATTTTGATTATGGGATAGCTCATGTATCATGTGCAAGGGGTACCCCGTTGGCGGTTCTTTATGACACATATGTACTTACAATGACAAGAGCTTACTCGTGACTAAAGTTGAGTAGCATGAGGTTCCGTCTTCATAAGTAAGGGGCATGAGATTTCAGTTTATAACTTGTCAAGCATATCCTCTTAGTTGTATCACTTTAACCTTAATCACCTTCAAGATGCTTCTGATAGGGGCAATGAGAGCTGAAAGCTATAAGTACCATAATTTTTGGAAGCTCTTTTATGAGACTTGAATCTCTGCTTCCTTCTATGAAGGCCTTTCTTCCACCATTACATTGAGTCTCCACCTTCTACCTTTATGCACCTACTTTCAGAGCATAGTGGCCATTCTTAGTTCTATGTGCATTGTCCCAAGAGTAGTTGATTGATGCATAACTTGATATTGCTTGTTTTAAACTATTTGTATCTAGTCACTCTTATGAACTTTGAAGGTGTCCTATGCATTAATATTTGCTACTCTATTACTATTATGCTATGTTTTCTTTATGTGAAACAAACAAACGTCTTGCAAAGCATTATTATTCATGAATCTTTTGTTTGTGCCTTTTCATGTTGCATCATAGTTTCTTTCTCTTATTGCTAGAACTTTGTCTTTCATGTTATGATATAAGTACTATGATCCCATCTTTGAATGTTTTAGAAATACTTTGATCAAGTCTTTGATGGTGCATGTCACCTCAAAAATTATTCTTTCTTTTTATCACTTACCTACTCGAGGACGAGCAGGAGTTAAGCTTGGGGATGTTGATACATTGCAAATATATCTATAATTTTTGATGTTCCGTGCTTCGTTTTATCTACTTGTGTTTTGTCCACACTTTGGAGTACTTTTCATATGATTTCTTGGACTAACCTATTAACAAGAGCCACACTGCCAGCTGCCTATTTTCTGCTGTTTTTGGTTCCAAGAAAGTCAGAAAATGAATATTATCAGAATTGGACGGGATAAAAGCCAAAGTGCCTATTTTTCCGGAAGACATCTGATGCCAGAATACGAGACGGAGAAGGGTTGGGGGCCGGCCACACCACCTGGCCGCGCGGCCAGGCCTGGCCCACGCCAGAGGGTGGTCTGGCCGACCCCAGCACCCGCTCGGCCTCTCCTTCCGCCTATAAGATGCCCTTGGGACGAAAACCCTAAGTACCCGATCAAAAATCCACAAAAGAGTCTGTAGCCGCCGTCGTCGCTATCCCTAGATCGGGAGGGATCTGAAGCTCTTCTTGGCACCCTGCCGGAGAAGGGAATTCACCCTGGAGGCCTTCTTCATCATCATGCAAGCCTCGGGTGTGATGCGTGAGTAGTTCATCTCTGGACTACGGGTCCATGTAGTAGCTAGATGGTTGGTTCTCCTCCTTTGTGCTTTCATGTTTAGATCTTGTGAGCTCCGTTCATGATCAAGATCATCTATTTGTAATTCTACATGTTGTGTTTGCGGGGATCCGATGGATATTGAGATGCTATTTCAGAATGATTATTGATTCTATCATGTCTTTGTTATTTGTGATCTTGCATGATTTCCGTTTTTAGTACTATCTTGGCCAAGTAGATGCTAGCAACTCCAAGAGTTAGTATTTATGCTCGATAGTGGGTTCATGCCTCTGGTAATCTGGGGAAGTGATAGAAATCTCTAAGGTACTAGATGTGTTGTTGCTACTAGGGAGATAACAACAATCTTTTGTTCATAGAACAATCGTATTGTTTACATTACACGCAATTCGTAAACCAGTAATCTGTTGCTTGCAACTTAATACTGGAGGGGGTTCGGATGATAACATGAAGGTGGATTATTAGTCATAAATGCAGTTGGATGGCGGTCTATGTATAATGTTGTAATGCCTAATCAAGTTCCAAAGGATTAAAGATGATTATTATATGCATGTATTGCTTTCTCGATGTTTGTCAATTGCCCCGCTGTAATTTGTTCACCCAGCATGTTATCTATCTTAAGGAGAGCCACCTCTAGTGAACTATGGATCCTGGTCCTTTCTTTTACATACAATCTACAAACTGTTTACTGCTTTGTGTTTACTTTCTGCAAACTATTACTTCCTTCCATTCAATACCTTTAATCCTTTGTTTTCAGCAAAACCGGTGAGATTGACAACCTCATCGCAAGTTGAGGACAAAGTTCTGTGGTTGTGTTGTGCAGGTCTCCATGTTGCTACTAGCACCGGTAGTGCGCCCTGCCAAGGCTCAGCTAGCAACACCTTTGGGGTGTTTCCTTGCTCCTACTGGTTCGATTAAACCTTGGTTTCATAACTGAGGGAAACTTGCTGCTGTGCTCATCATACCTTCCTCTTGGGGTTCCCCAACGAGCTCTACATCAACACTGAGCCATCAGTGGTCATGTGGATCATCAAGGTGTGGTTTTGAGAATAACACATGCATTGATCTCTAGAGACTCCATGTGTGTCAAACCATGGTGGTCAGAAAGCCCAAAGAGCCCCTAGAATATGCAACTGCCACATGGGGATGGTGAACAAGTGTGACAGAAGTTACATCACCACACCCACTGGAGTGTGTGTGGTCATGTGGATCATCAAGGTGTGGTTTTGAGAAACACATGCATTGATCTCTAGAGACTCCATGTGTGTAAAACCATGGTGGTCACAAAGCCCAAAGAGCCCCTGGAATATGCAACTGCCACATGGGAATATTGAACCAGTGTGACAGAAGTTGCATCACCACACCCAATAGAGTGTGTGTGTGGTCATGTGGATCATCAAGGTGTGGTTTTGAGAATAACACATGCATTGATCTCTAGAGACTCCATGTGTGTCAAACCATGGTGGTCAGAAAGCCCAAAGAGCCCCTAGAATATGCAATTGCCACATGAGGATTGTGAACCAGTGTGACAGAAGTTGCATAACCACACCCACTAGAGTGTGTGTGGTCATGTGGGATTTATCACAAACTACATACTTATAACTGAAGAATGTTGTAAACGCAGATGATTTAACATTCCCTGAATAAGTTAGTAACAAAATCGGACATCATGTGGGACCCACTCGTCATGCTGCTGCTCGCTTAACCCTCCCTAGTCCTACCACTTCGCACGCATTCGCTCTGCCCGCCGACCCAAATCCCCGCCCCTCCCCGGTGACGACGGCGGCAGCGGTGACTGCAGGCTCATGGGTAAGGCACCTTGAACTATCTCCACACATCTCTACTAATTAGCGTCTGCGTTTGATCACCGGTGATGGCTCTGAAATATAGCCATCTACCTCCACATTTAAACTGGAATAAAGTTTACTCAGTTGAATCATGCATGTTAACAATAATTTTGCTGCGCTACAAGGATGCATAAAACCCGTATGTTATGTTTTCCATTACTCTATATATGCTGAAGCTTTTCAGATTTATGAAGTGGAGGAAACATGAGATTGTCAATCATGAGTAAGATCACCATCTTGTTATTTCAGTTTAAATGCTGAGTTCCTTTTTGATTTTGGTTTTCTTGCTCGAGGACGATCAAGTTTAAGCTTGGGGAGGTTGATGGCTATGAAACATAGCGATCTACGTCCACATTTAAACTAGATATTATTCACAATATAAAATATCTCTCTAAACCCTGCCACTAATGCTTAATATTCAAAGGGGTATGGAATCCTTTCTTTCTATTTTTTCCTGCGCAGATAATGATGTTTGATGATGGGAATCACTACATTAAAGTCAAAGATACGTGATTTCCATCAACCAGAAGAAACCTGGAGTCGCGGGTCAAAGGCAGACGCTTTAACGACCAACTATACGACCGAAATAAAATTCTGGCCGTATAGTTCTGGCCGTATAGTTGCCATCGGCACTGCTAGGTCAAACAGAACAACTTTTGTGAAGGGACCCCTATATAAAGAGGCCTAGGGCGACGAGAAACGACAGCTCGCAGAAACCATCAGCCACCCCCCAGATCTCCATCCTCAACACTGACGAGCCACCGGACGAATAGACTTCGATCTAATCTCTCCACCACCATAACCATATTCCACCACTTGTAATAGTAGATCTCTTCTTCGATTGGCGACATTGTAAGACTATTTTCTATCAATCTCATGATTCTACTACAATGTTTGTGATCTTTGATCTCATCTCTATGTGTGAGTAATTATCCTTGGGCTAAGGGCTTCGGCCTAGCCATGTATCTTTTTGTGTATGTTATTTATCATGGATGGGATCATGTATTAGTTTGTATGACATGATGATTATTGTATCCTCTCTTGCCTCAATCTAAGGACTTGTCAGGTACCCAAGACCTCGAGGATTGAGCCAGGTAGTATGAGTAATTACTAATATGCAGGTTGGGAACCCCAGTGACAGAAAGGGTAGTACGGTTGTATGTGAGGGATTTACTTGGGATCAACGGTGACATCACTATGCATATCATTAGTTCTCTTTCTTCTATGGATGAGACTTGTAGGTTATTGCTATAAGCGGTTACAGAGGCAATAGAAATTTTGGATGCACTGCCCACATATAATTTATCTTGCTCTAACAATTACATTCATACTTTATTTCTATCTTTTATTCCCATCAGATGTTTTGAACAGCTACAGGTGAAACCGAATGCCTTAGGCCCTCTCTCTCCATCATCGACAACAACAAAAAGACACAAACTTTTGGTCCAGTAAAAACACGAAAGGAATTCTAAAACTCCCGAAGGTCCGTTAAAGTAACTTCACTATGCTTTGCTTCCCAAGGATTCGATAAACCTAGGTCTACTAGGAAAAAAATAAGCTATACTACATTTGTAATCCGGATCGAAGGTATCAACCGGCAGCGCGCGTTGGTAATGTTGTTCTCAATATAGGTCACCGCGTTTGTGCTCTAGGTCACCGGCAACAGGTCTAGGCCCTGGGTAAACACTCAATCTAGGTCTAGGCCCTAGGTAAGCACTCGATCTAGGTCTAGGCCCCAGGTAAACACACGATCTAGGTCTAGGCCCCAGGTCAACACTTGATCTAGGCCCTTACACTTGTTTTAGTCACTTCATGCTTGTTCCTCTAATTTAATTCTTCTATTTACTCTCTAGGGCAGGTAGGATGAACTGTGAGGATTATAGGTTATGCGGTAGTAAGGCTAAGGAGATACATGCACATGTTCTAAAATTGTTCCTACTAGCACTAATTGTACACATCGCATCCTCATTCTATCGTAGTAATAGTCGTCCTCAGACTTCTTAATGATCTTCAGATGGACCACATGGTTTTGAACCTTGAAAATTTGGAAGTTATTGTGCAAAACATCATGGCAACAGCGCCAAGAAATTGTAAGCTCCAGCACAATGTTCCATCTTATGACGAGGTGAAGCAAACTGTAGCAAAGAAAGCAGAGAAACCGAGGGACCTTACTAGAGGTTAGAGTCATCATTTTCTTAAAGTTACAGTCATTCTTATGCCCCTATAGATTACTTTCTAATATATTCTTTCTAGGTACGTCGATGTACGGCGGGGAGGACTTTGATGATTACTGCGTCGTGCTACGGTGGATTGGGAAGAGGAATTACCTTTTGTGATATGGAGTTTGCGAACAACTCCGAACAGGTCAACCGGATACACACCTTTCTTCTTGGTCTATGGTGCAGAAGCGGTTCTTCCTAGTGATTTGATTCATACTTCTCCCCGAGTTGCTACGTATATTGAAGAGGATGCCAAAACTTCTCAACAAAATGATCTTGATTTAATCGAAGAAGTTTGCATTATTGCTAAGATGAGTTCAACAGCCTATCAGTAGAAGTTACACAAGTATCATAGCCAGAGAGTCAGAAACCTGTCTTTCAATAAGGACGATTTGGTTCTCCGTCTCGTGCAGAAAATAAAGCACAAACTTTTCCCAGTATGTGAAGGGCCCTTTTTAGTTAGCCGAGTATTGCACAATGGTTCTTACTGTCTAATTGATATGCGGCTAGTCAAAGAAAGTCCTACTACTAATGAAAGAAAGAGAGCTGGAGGCAGTACAGACCCGGAAGAATTAGACAAACCATGGAATATTGCTCAGCTACATCCCTTTTATTCTTAAATTTTCTTTCCTTGTAATCATATATGTGTACATGTTCAATGAGAAATAAAGTATTGGTTGCCTCAAATTATTCAGAGAAGTTTTATATTACCATCTTATTTCTGAATGATCATGTCATAGTCAAAAATCCTAGAATACTTGAAAGTACTTTACGCTCATGTTTGTTCTGGTTAAGATTTTCGATTCTAAAAATGCTACCTTCGGGTATAAATCTAAATTTTCTAGTTTGTACTTTGGTTCTTTATCTGATTACCGGATGCGGGCATTTTCCAAGTAGTGAATTGTTGGTACCGGAAGCCGGCTTTGTTTTCGAGTTTAAACTGGTTTAGAAATTGAGCTCCGTTGCTCGATAAAGTTTCCGTGTTGAAGGTTGGCCGGCTCACGAAAGGGACGAGGCGGAAAGCCAGATAAACAATAAGTATAGACAAAAATATAATGTGCTTATGTAAACATTCCAGGCACATCAAAATAAAGCCAAAAGTGCTAAATAGAAGTAGAAAATCTTAGCACTAGCAAAAGTATTACACTACTTATTTACAATCCAATTGTTTTAGAATAACACATTGTTTTTTCTGGCACTTTACGATGCAGGGGAAGAGGTAGGAGCTGCCGGATCACTAGAGACATCGACTTCGCCTTAATATCTTTCGAGACGTTCAAATCCGAAACGGTTTGCTCGTTGTCGGAGACTTCGGCTGTTTCTTCGATAGACGTAGGAGGCATCTCCACGTGAGTGAACAAAGGAGTGTCGTAGCTGGTCAGATCAGCTACATGACATCCATATCCGGCATAGGAGTCCATGATGGCCTTGATATTTTGCTCCTGTCCGTCTTCATCCACTCTACAATATCCTATGGTTACTGGCCAGATTTCCATGCTTCCATGGTGGCTCATAACCATGGTGAGGGCGTTCTGTGTTGCTGTTCGCACATAGGACATGTTCCAATCCTGGATGAGCTGGGCATCTCCTTGGCCTTGTCTCACACCTCAAAGCCAGAAATTTTGTTCATGTCGGGAACCTTGAGTACTTCGCCAATATCATCCAAAGATTGGCGGAAATCGTGAAGCAAGTCGCCGACTTGTGTAAGCCGGCTGGTGCAAGACTCGGTGGAGGAACAATCCAGTAAATTTATAGGACCTGCGCATATAAAGCAAAGGTTAGAAAATATATCCGAACTCCTAGAGTCAAAAAAATAGAAAGTCAGAAAATAGGAAACATACCAAAGATGACTTCGTCAACTTTGGTCTTCTCTGCCGTAAGGCTCTGGAGTTCAGCCCGGAGTGCCTCAGTGATGTCCTTCTCTCTGGATAATTCATCATTGATATCCGCGATATTTTGATCCTCGGCTATGATCCTTCAATCACATTCTTCGATGGCCATGGAGGAGGATTCGAGGACTTGTGCAATGCTACGCTCATGATCCTCCTTAAGCTTATTCAGCTCTTGACATAAGTCAGCGTTCTCCACCTCCAGGGTCTTAAGATTCTCGGCCTCTTCAATTATTGCACATGATTGTTTGACCAATGCTGTAAGCAAAAGAACAACAGTTGAATAGGTAATTCGACTATGAAAGCAAAAAAGAGCAAGGTTAAGGACTAAAATGATTACCTTCAACCTCATCCCTTGACATCGTTAATTGAGCATTTTCAAGCTGGAGAGCTCTGATCTCTCTCTGCTTGTTACAAATATTCTTCAATAATTACTGGTTATAAGCATTAACTTTCTATAAGTCAGAATAATACCCAGAGTCAGAAGTCTACTAAATACTCGGGCTAATATTTTAATTAATGTCAGCACGAGCCTTGGGGCTACACTAGTTCATTCTTTGGCATCCTATAAAAGCATAAATTCGGATTGTCTATCCAACTTCATGCTTGGGGGTAGAGGATATGATATGAAATAAAGTAATGTGAGTTGGAAATCCGACTTACATGTTGTTCATGAGTAAGCTTTCTTAAGATCATGTTCACCTCGGTTGTAACCTTCTCGACGAGGGTCAGTGGGATTACCGGTGGTGGAGGAGGCACACCGGCTTTCAGCCTCTCGTCGTGAAGACGGATTTGCTCAAGAAGTCAGAGTACTTGACGTCCTCTGCTTCTTGTGCCTCTTCCTCGACGGTGATATTTCGGCTTGAAAGGCACTGCTGAGCCAGCCTTTGTATCTCTTCTGCAGTTTTCCAAGTAATGCCAAGTTTGGCAATACCCGGATTGCTGAGAAGGTTATTGGCAAAAACCTCTACTGAGGGATCATTACCCTTTGAGGGTTCACCCTTATCAACTACCGAGTCACCCATGGTGACGTCGGTTTGCAAACCAAGGTTTGCTAGCTCAGAATGAAGAACCGGATCTTCTGTGATGGACGGAGATGGAGTAATCTCCAGCGCTGTAGAAGGCTGCGGGGCAGGAGTTGGAGGCGCTGCGGCAGGAGAAGTCAAATTTTACTTTGACTAGCGCTGAGGCTTCGACGAGCCTCCTTTCCCTTTGCCCTTAGTGAGCTGTTTAGCTCTGAGGAGGTAATAGAACAAAGATCGTTACACTTCAGAAAGAATGAGAAATAAGATATAGAGACCTTGTGAAGAAAGTTACCTCTTCACAACGGGCACTTACTTTGTGCCAATGGAAACTGTTGGAGCCCTACGCTTTCAGGTAAGGGTCTCCGGCAATGGGACTAGTTCTCCATCATCCTGAGAGATCTTGGGAGGATATCCCTCGCGAGGAGAAAGCTCCAAGTTAGGGAGGTTAGCAAGCTGAAAAGAAGAAATATCTCTGCATTGCAGAAAGAAACAATAATGTATAGATGAACACATAATTCGAGTTATTGCTGGAAAACTTACTGGTATAATAGGATCATCATCCGTGTGCATGTCCAAGGACAGCTCCAGGATTTTCCTCTCAATTTGCTCCCTTATAAACCACCTGATTTGGGACTCATAGTCCTTTTCAGAGTAAGGACGGGAGCAGATCCGGAGAGAGTCCGACTTGCACTTGGTGATGGAGTGCATAAGCCAATCACCATGGTGTTGGAGAGGCTGGATCCGGCGTGCCAGCCAGTAGTGCACCAAATCGGATCCTTTCAGACCCTTGTGCTTCATCAGATATTCGATTCGCCTCTTAGCAAGAAGCAGATCGATAGTGAGAGTCGGAGGATCCGCGTCCCAGGACTCTTGGGGCATGGCGGCGCCATCAACGAAAACCGGCAAAGCAGATAGTTTGCTAGGAGCCGGTTTGTCCTTGTGATAGAAGAACGTGGACCGCCATTGCTTCACCAACTCACTAGCCTTAATCCTAGGATAGACTCGCTCTCTCCTAACAAAAAAGCTAAGAGTTCCGGTAATATAAAGATTACCGGTGGTGATAGAATTTCTCAGGGTATGAAAGTAATACCGGAAGAGAATGAGACTCAGCCTAATACCGAGATACCCCTCGCATAAAGAGGCATACGGGATCATCTCTAAAAGAGAGTTTGGGGGAGATGGTGGATTTGCACTCCATAATGATCTATTACCTTAGAAAAGAAATCTGAGGATGGAAATCTCAAACCTCTGTCGAGGTGGGTGCCGAAATGCACTCGCTCGTCGGCATTGGGGGTGGGGATGGTTTGTCCATATTCGCTCTGCCAGTCGCTAGCATGGAGGAGACCTTCATTCTCGACGACGCGGAGCTTGGTGTCATCAAGCACACACGGGATCAAGACACCGTGAAACTTCTCCATCTCCGCCATAGGAGCTGTCACCGTTGTCGCTGTCGCAGCTGAAGATGAGCCTTCAGCTATTTTCTAGGGACCGGTGACCTAGTGTGGGTGGCGCTGTGGGATTTGGGGGAGGTAGAGGAGCTCTGTTCATAGGAGACGTCGAGAGGAAGGATGAGGAACTGGCGCTTGGTGAGGAGGAAGGGAGAAATCTCAACCCCTTATATCCTTCACTTGCGCCAAGATTCGTGTGAAGAAAACCGTAACCATGCCACACGTTGTGGAAGGAGCTGGGTAACTCCCTCATGATGATTATACCGCCTCGATCTCCGTGCACGCATTAAAACGCCTCGGTTCCGCGAAAGGTGGACCCACCAATGGTCGTGCTGACAGCAATGTCTGTCAGTGATGTGACTTGACCTTGACTGATGTAAGGTTACGTCGGAGACTAAGTTTCGGCTTAGTTTGAAATTTAAGCTGGAAACCCAAATAACGTATTCATAGGTCCGATTCGTTTTGAAATCAGGATCCTATCCTTTCTTTTTAAGTTTCAGGAACCCTTCAAGATTCTGCAAGCCAAAGATACATCAAGCTAGACGATGGTGAAATCTGACTCTGGATCTTGGAGGCTTCCAGGGGCTGCTGTTGGGGATATACTTTCTAGGTATCCTTACTGTACCTCATTGACCAGGTTGGCCCACTTCAGGATAGATATCTACTTCACGGGTGGCCCAGTCAGGGAGAAGAGACGGAGTCTAGTCTGGCTACGGGAAGACCTAGAAGACTTACCGACATAGGCATATTGTGTTACTTGTAGTTCAAGATGTACTCTGTAACCGACTCTTAGTGTTAGCTAAATAGGTCTTTCCTGTAAACCCTAGGCCGGATATCTATATAAGCCATCCTAGGGTAAGCCTTTAGGGCACCTCACAATAGTCTACAATCTCCACTCGCATAGGCGAAACCCTTGTAACCCATATTCCGGCTCTGTCGTATTACTGGATTGCTAGCAGGAGTAGGAACCGTCCAAAGCCGGTGGATTCAAACCTGGGTAAACTTGTGTGCTCACCGTCCCGGAACACCGTACGTCTCACACCCCTCTCTTCCGCATGCCCTGAGGACCCCTCATGGCGTACTTGTCATCCATATGACGACACATAGGTCCGACTTATTCTAAAGACCCGGATCCTATCCTTTCTTGTGAAGTTTTAGGAACCCCTCAATATTCTACAAGCCGAAGATGGATCAAGCTATACGATGATGAAATCCGACTCTAGATCTTGGAGGCTTCCGGGGGCTGCTGTTGGGGATATACTTTCTCGGTATCCTCACTGTGCCTCACTAACCAGGGTGGCCCACTTCGAGTTAGAGCTTTGCTTCACGGGCGGCCCAGTCTGGGAGAAGAGACGGATTCTAGTACGGCTACGGGAAGGCCCAAAAGACTTACTGACATAGGCTTGTAGTGTTACTTGTAGTTCAAGGTGTACTCTATAACCAACTCTTAGTCGTAGCTAGATAGGTCTCTCCTATAAACCCTAGGCCGGATATCTATATAAGCCGACCTACGGACCAACCTTTAGGGCACCCCACAATAGTCTACAATCTAAACTTACACAGGCGAAACCCTTGTAACCAATATTCCGGCTCTACCGTATTATTGGATTACTAGCAGGAGTAGGATCCGTCCAAAGCCGGCGGATTTGAGTCTGGGTAAACTTGTGTGCTCATCGTCCTGGAACACTGTACGTCTCACAGCCCTCTCTTCCGCACGCCTCGAGGACCCCCTCATGGCGTACTTGTCATCAATCCAACAACACTCGGCGTAGTCGATAAATTCACCAAGTGGATTGAAGCAACGCCTGTCACCAGCCAAGATGCCACTTCGGCTACAAACTTCATCAAGTCAATAGTTTTCCGTTTTGGGGTGCCTCATAGCATCATCACCAACAACGGATCAAACTTAACTTCTGGATAATTCAAGGAGTACTTCAAAGAGATGGGCATATAAGTAAGCTATGCATCGGTCGCTCACTCACAAACCAATGTCCAGGTGCAAAAAGACAATGGCCTCGTGACTAATGGCATCAAGGAAAGGCTATTGACAGCACTCAAAATAGCAAAGGGCACATGTGTCGATGAGCTACCCTCCGTCCTATGGAGTCTATGTATAACCCCAAATACGACTACATAGGAAACTCCCTTCTTCCTGGTCCACAGAGCCAACACCGTGCTTCTAGTAGAAGTTACTCATGATGCTCCGCGAGTCATATAATATGACGAAAAAACCTCTACAGAAGCACTCGAAGATGACGTGGATGCACTCGATGAAGCTCGAGACGTCGCCCTTGCAAGATCAACTGCATACCAGCAAAACCTACGCAACTATCATAGTCATCGGCTGTGTCCTAGGTCTTTCGCCATAGGAGTCCTTTTCCTTCACCTCAATCAAGATGGCCATCACAAACTCGATTCACCATGGGAAGGACCCTACATCATCATAGAAGTAATCCATGGCGGAGCATATCGCCTCGAAGATAAGAAGACCGGAGTCAAGTACTCCAACCCATGGAACGTTGTGCAGTTGTGACGTTTCTATGCCTAGGACATTTATTTACCGCGATTTATTTACAATAAGGCCAACGACTAGGCTACTTAGCCGAAAGAACTACGTTTATTTTCATAAGGCCAACGACTGGACGATTACACCAAAAACATGTACCTCCGTACTCGATATTAGTAAAGCTAAGTTCTCTCGACTGAGTCTACTCTTTATTACTCTATTTTTTGTTACATTCGACACTCGGGGGCTCAGTCGAATAAATTTCATACTCTGATACTCGAGGGCTTCGCTACTCAATGCAAACTTAAAAAATCTTTGGCTCCGCCATGAAATACGTACAAAACACACTTTGACCCAAGTAGCTAATCCAACCCAATGGGCATCAGGCTAACGAAAAGGTCTCACACAGGGCGAAATCAGAATAGTCATCGACGAAAACACATCAAGATACACATAAACAACAACTATATTTACGGTTGGTACACACATAGATTTTACATAGTTTACATGTCCTTTTCACAAGGTCACTGTCCTGGTTATATGGTGAAATTCAGGAAAAAAATCATGGTATGCGTCAAGGCAATGATGTATAATTCGGATGTCAGATTTACGGGCAGCCGCATAGTGAGGAGCCATGGAGATATCACCACTATCCGGGGAATACTAAAGACTCTCTAATACAACATCTAGATCCAACATTAGATGATGAACGTGCACCCAAGCAACAACAACCTTGGCACCAGCAATAAGTTGAAGCTTGATAAAGTGGTGGATTGCTTCACCATGCTAGAACTCATGCATTAGTGTGGCTAGTCCCACGGTTGTGGGTATCTGGGAAACATTGCGTTGTACACTATCCCCAAAGTAGAGTGGCAACACTCGACAAATGCACCAACATCTTATACCCGATTTTGCAGCAATGACAAAGTATACCCCCGACGCTGGTAAGTCTAGAAATATGTACCAGCACCCGATGAAGCATCCATCAAAGCACTCATCCGAGCTTTAAGACTCTATGACTCCTCCACAAAACTTAAGCGAATGCTTGGAACAGACAAAATTATTCTATACCAATGAAACCTAAGAAGATTCAGATACTTGGGGGCTCTATGAGAAACTCACATAGCATTTTTTTTCTCGCCCTCGAAATTTCCTCAAGAAGATATTCCTCGCATTCCATGGCTTTCTTTGATTTGGAGAGAGTGACGTCTACTTAGGATTTTATTACCAGAAGTTCCCCTTCCAGTTATTTGATGTGGTGGATCTTGTCGGAATATAGTGAAGGATCAACATATCAGATGATCGTCATAACATTGGTGGGCACATCCGTTTTGTCCTGGGAAGTTTGTTGACCCGAAGGATTAGGAGAACTCGATGGAATATGAGCAGCCAGTGGAACAGGGATAGCCAAAGGACCGGGAAAGTTAGATGAATTCTCAAAAAGGGAAATGTGAGAAAGCAATCATCAAGAAAAATCCATCTAACGGATCAAATAGTTAAACTTATCGGATCACCTAGGGATACAAAATATAAATATTTGCTGAAGGACCAAAAAAAATATACAGGATACCAAGTGCACTACAAGCAGTCTGGCATTATACAAACTAGAACTAAAAGACTAAGTGGCGCCACTAGCAGCCGCATGAGTACTAATCGAAGGAGTAGCAGCCGACATTTTAGCAGATGGAGCATCAGCCGGATTTTTGAGAAACGCGTAGTAAGGGAAGAATCTTCTTCCTAGGATATAACAAGGATCTCCCTAGAGAACTTCTTGACATTCATAAAATATGGCTTGAGGTTGACCTCTTCGCCTTAGCTGCTGACTGGGACTGAGTAGCTATCCTTACCCCAGTTGACCTTTTTGCCATGCGCCATGGCTAGGGCCATCGCACTTTCTGTGCTGCTCTTCGCTTAAATCAACCCGTACCCAGCAAGTGGATCCGGTTCAGCATTGAAAACCTCGATCAGAGCATTGAGGTCCAGCAGAACAACCTTGTTGGGGAAGATCTCTGTGTGAAGACACTTCAACACACAATGGCAGCGGATTAGAAGGTTGCGGCCACGAATATTGTTTCCATCCAAAATTTAGAGCATCTAACAAAGGATAAACATGTTGCTCCTCAGCTAAGGAGCCCGAGTAATTGGTGATCTCCGCACATAGAAAGTAAGCGCAAGAATTATGTCTTCAAAGACAATGAAAACTTTCAAAGTGGTATGACAAGATAAAAAACTCACTAGTCAAGGAGGAGTTCATCTTCTCGTCCTGTCATAGTAGCAGCTTCGGCTTATTGCTTCTCCACTACGGATTTAGCTGCTACCTGAGATTTTTTGAGTCCCACCTCAGCAGCCTTCAATTTTGCTTCGAGATGATCCGCACTCTTCAATACATCCTCAATAATAATCCCGATCATAGTAGCAACAACTATAGTAATAGACAAAGTTATTTAGCAAGAAAAACTACAGGAGCAAAATATTCACAAGAATATTAAAGGCAAAAAGCAGAATGCCTTTGGCAGCAGAAGCTTCATGTTGAATCTTGATAAAGCGACTGGCGATTTTGACTATCTCGCGAATTATCAGCTGAAGGAAATAAAAATAGGCTCAATACATTTGGGGGCTGCATAGAAAAAACACGATGTGAAAAATAAAAAGGAGGCAACCACTTACATGATTCATATCAGGCTCGACCGTGTTCTCTGATAGGACTCTGCCTTTGCAAGCATCTTTAGACTTCTTGCAGGGAGGAGCTTTGGGAGTCACCTAAGGATCTTTCAGGGTCAGGTCACCCATAGTCTCTCCTTGCGGGTTTGCTAGCTCTGGCATTCTCTCGGCTGACGCAACGATGACATCAGTCCCATCAGTTGCATCCGTAATGGGCAATTTGGAGAGGTTTTCTCCTCCTCATTACCACTAACCCAAAGAACAAAAGGATTTTAGTAAATAAGTATAACAAAGGAACATTTTGGAAGAAAAATAACAAGGATGAGTACTTACAAGTCTATACTTCGAGAAAATCAAAGAAGACCCATTTTTCTGGGAGGAGCTACTCTGAGTGGTTGAACCAGTTTCGGCTTCGAGGCAGTGGAATCATCAGAATCTTTGACATCCATCTCTTCATGTTTCCTTTTTCCTTGGCTGGCAGCAACGCTAAAGGAATCGAAAGGAACGGAAGGAACAGATTCACTATGAGTAAGAGGGGACTGAGAAATAGAATTTCCATCATGTTCCTCAATATCCCCAACAACATCATTTTCAGCAAATTATTCGGATACCATTGCAATTTCAAGCAGCTCGCCCTTTTTAGGCAAAGGGAGAAGGAAATCTAGATGAACATGTCCCTATGAAAGAAACAAGACCATATGAAAAAAAGATCAAGAAAAGGCAGAAGCAAAAAAATTAGAACCAAGGAAGCAAACGCACATCAGGAATAAGGTTCTTCTTTCCATAGGGTTTGACCCGACACTCCGATGGCACAACGTCCTTCTTCGTGAGTGTGGAGAAGGAGCTCACCCTTTTTTCAAGATCAGCATTGGACATATTTTCATAGGAGATCCTCATTGAGTCCTTCTTCCTAGAGTATGCCCACATACCCGATAATCTGGCTTGAATAGGTTGGATCCGAATCCAAAGGAAATAGGCAATGATTTTCACACCTGATAGCTCCTTCCTAGCTCAGGTGCGTAACTGGTCAATCCGGTCCAGCAACGGCTTGATATCCTTCATTTCCTCTACACTTGGGCGTTGTTCCGGGGAACTAAGCCTCTGACATGTTTTATTTGGGTCAAAGGGTGCTAACCAAAAGGATTGACCCTGAACCTAGTGGTCCTTGATATAAAACCACTTTGACTGCCAGCCTTGGACAGAATCCGCAAGATTGAGATAAAAGTAATTAATGTCCAGGTGGACGGATATTATAGCGCCACCAACCTTGTGGACAACAATATTGGAGGCATTTCTACGGACACAGGAAAGGTGTTTCCACAAGACTCAATGGGGATGGATCCCGAGGAAACTCTCGCAAAGAGTGATGAAAATAGAGATATGAAGGATGTAGTTGGGCGTGAGTTGATAAAGTTGCACGTCGTAAACAAAGAGGAGCCCACGAAGAAACTCATGGGTAGGAAGAGAATGGACGACAAATAGGAAAGACAGGAAAACTACCCACCGTCCCTGTTCAGGCATAGTAGTTGCTTCATGACCGGACAACTTGAAGGAGTTCTTGGCATGCAGGAAGTACTTGAGGGCATCGCACAACTGTCACGCCGAGCAGCTTGAGGGTTCCCACCCAATGGACCACACTTTGGCGGCCGTAGCATCGAAGGCCGAGGAAGTGTCCTTGCTCCTACACGTGGTGGTGAATTCGCAAGTGATTGCATGCAAGAATCTAAGTGCAAGGAAGAAAAAGACTAGCAGCAGAGGAGGGGAATGAGTAGTAAAAAGTTCACCCCTCCTCACTTATAAAGCAATCTTCACAGATCCAGGACCGTTGAATCAAGAAGACACGGGGCCATGATGAAACCTAATGACACAACGTGTCCACAGTAAGAAAGGGATCAACCATAGTTAGAATTAATTACTATGAGAATTTTGGAGAAAACTGCACGATGCCTCGATTCCTATGCAAACGTGGGGTCATGCGGTTAAACTCACCATTGACATGGCCCCCACATGTCGTCAGCCTGCATCATGGGCCCACCACTGAAATGTCCCATCGGAAGCAGTAGAACATGACTAAGGCATACCATCATTGTCAGCAATGACGTCATGACAAACAATGGAAAAACTTCGGATGCATTAAAAGAACTCGAGATCGTAACTTCAAGACCTAAGTCGGAGTAAATTCCTTAGATGAAATACTTGAGCCTACACTCGAATATAAATATTTGATTGTACCCTCGGAGGCTACTCCCATTGGGAGCATTGACCGTGCACCCGATAGGAATAATGAAAACTGTTGCGAGTATGGCAACAAAGAGAACAAAAAACTTGAGCCTACACTCGAATACAAATATTCGACTTTAGCCTCGGGGGCTACTCCCATCGGGAGCGCTATCCGTGTAACCGATAGCATATAAAAATCCTCCAAATGGAAACGATGAACCTATGAGTATTACACAAGCGTATCTGATGAATGGATTCATGCACCAACAACAGGGTTATTGTAGTACTTGTAGCAGCAAATATTTAAGAATTTGTCCTGATGGAATATCAACAAATGGAAATAACACGACCCCGTAGCCATGTTGTCAATGCGGCCACGTTTCGCATCCAAACCGTGGTTTGGAAATAGCCTATTCTATAAGTTACTAGGACAGCGATAATTGAGAGAGGTTTAAAATATCTAATAACAAAGAACTTTTAACAAGAACAAAATAAACTAAGACGGAAAGTAAATAGGAATATGAACTGAATTAAAGGGATTGTAGTTGTAGGATTGAATGGAATCAGAGAGGGCTTCTAGGCTTCGGTCTCACTAGTACTAGATGGGCAAATATATGTGTGATCTATAAGAGATTTCTCATACAAAAAAGTTCCCAAGTTGATTACCGGGCTATCACACTGTGTGCACTATGCATGGTTCTCGCGCGTCACTGCAATGCAAATGGCACTTCCGGACCAAAGGATCACATAAACTCATCGTAGATCATAATAAATTCTAACTTAGCGGATTAGGTCATACCTCAACCTAGAATTGAATGAATCACTCACACATGGATGAACAGCAAAACATATATAAATATATAATGATATCACAACCGTGTTCAATCTTACTATTACTAAACATAAGAGAAAGAGGGAGATGGAGATGATGATGGAGATGGAGATCGATGCGTGGTGGTGGTGATGTCTTCCTTCTCCTTCCCTTCTTCTTGCTCAGATGCCTTGATGGTGATGGTGTTGAGGGAGATCTAGATCTCGGAGGTGTGGTTGAGGCAGAGCTCCGCCACAATGGAGATCGGATGGGTGGCGGCGGCGGAAGGGCTCCGCCCCTGAAGGGCTATGGCTTGGTGGCTCTCTCTTAGGGTCCTCCCTCCTTTATATAGGCATTCGGGGTGCCCTAGGGTCCCCCCCAATATAGTCATATGACTTAGGGAAGGTTCTAGAGCTTTTCTAGGGCGAAATCCCGTCGTTTCCGACCCTTTTTACAACTATATGGGCGCAACTATATGGCCAGAATTATTGTTCCGGTCGTATAGTTCCTCGTTAAACCGTCGGTATGCTTTAGTATTTTGGTCATCATTTCTTCATACAAACTTTGTTTTGGGTGTTCTTGGGCTTGTTGAGTTCATATCATAGAGGGCTACAACCTTATGGTCTTGGATTTTTATTTTGAGGAGTTGGAAAAATTCACTTTTCCAACACCTCAAATGGCTAAGTCTGGTCCCTGCAGCTCCTCCATACTATGCTCTCTTTGTTCCTTTTGCCTTTGTTTTGTCCATAATCATCATCAACACCTACACACATGTCAAAGACAAGGAAGAGGGATAAAATTCTACCAAACTACCAAATATGCAAAGCTCATATTGAATTTAATAAAAACAAGTAATCATGCATATCATGCATAGCAATAGTTAAATGGAGCATGATATGATAGGCAAATGACAAAATTTATATTGCTAAAAGGTATTGTATTATCACAGCCATTAAACTCCCCAAGCTAGATCGTGCTCATCCTCGAGCAAAAGGGATCGATAACTTAATGGATGTGATCTTTCTTATCATTGGAAATCAATGCACCGTACCCTTGTTTTTCCTACAAGCTCAAAGTAAGAGAGTGCATAATCATACAAGGCAATATAAGATCAATTATATTATTCCAAACCACTAAAGATTAGTCAAAAACTTCTATGCCCCATGTCAAAGTTAAACTAGCTTGCAAGTAAACTTGTGATCCTTCTATACACACTTTATTGTATTTTTGTATTTTCATTTGTATAAGGAAAAGATGAACACTTTATTTGTATAAGGAAAAACATCTGATCCTTCTAGCAATAGTTGTCAATCATAAATAGAAATAGAGTTTTCCAATGCTGGTCACCCATCACATCTATTAAAGTCTCTCAAGTGCAAACTTCGATTGTTGAGCTCATAGAAAATATATTTCTTAGTAACAAGACCATGCCAAAAGAGTGATATATCCTCAATCGAGACTGTGCAGGTTAGGAAGGACACTCGTAACCATTACCAAGGTTTCCCTTTTCGGTATAATGATTTCTCATAACGGTCAGAGGAGTATTCCGATGTTTTCTTTTAACATAGGCCCATGAGAATACCAATGCATACCCAAATATAGCATTTTTTTGCTACATATGTTGGGTAACTCATAGCCAAAACCCAATAGTTTCCTCTTTTTGCATTGTCCAAAGGCTAGCGGAGTTGTGAGCATCCCATGTTGTGTGACAGTGGTGCAAAACACACATAAAGCAACATCTCACTTTGATTTACAAGACAAAACTTTGGCATATGTAATCTTGAAACTTTGAAACATCATTTCTTATTCGCCAACTCACTCAGTAAGCATCTATTAAGACCATCATTTCCAACACTATGGGGTCATGCTACTCCATAACCATTCACTTAAGACAATTCTAAACAGTGCTAACTAGCCAGTTTCGAAGAACTTCTTTATTATATTTTTTCTTTTCAAAATGTAGAGAACATGGCAATGTATATTTATAGGATCACAATATTTTTCACAAGCTACATAAAAGTTGAACAAGGTGCATCAAAGCTATGGCTTGTCTCCTATGGGGCCTAACATGAGCAAGTATATCCCTTATATAAATATGAACAAAATCTCACATAAGCAAGCATTCAAAAACAGAGAGATACACAATAGCATGGAAACTTTTTAAGATAAAGAACTTTGCACAAAACTCTACACATGAAAAATAACCTCCCCAAGCTAAACTTGAGAAGATCATGAAAACAAAAGAGAAAATGCAGTTATCAAAAGAGAGTATAAGAAGTGGTTACGTCCCCAAGCTTAGTTGAAAACAAGGGTGACACATTTTACCGTTGGGGTACAAGTAACCTCTCTTTTGATGGACAAAGAACCTTTGCTTTAACGTATATTTCTCGATATAGCCTGGTGGCTGCCTTCCTTGCGAACCTTCTTGGAAACTAACAAGAATATAAAACACTTTGTGTCTTTGAAGGCACGGGGATTAGCTCAAAGTGATAAAAATACAAGTCCCATTGAATCGGTTCATCAACCTAAGAACCATGCTTAAGTCAACAAACTAAGTCCAAGAGTTGTACATACTCCCACATTTTTATGAAGTGCAAGTGAGACAAAATATGAAAGACGAGTGTGCAACCCCTATATGCTTAATTGGGAGAGGTTCGAGTTTGGAAGGTTTTACCAGTCATTAATATGTAAGCATTTTGATTTGAAACAACCAAGTGGCTCATGTGAGTGTTTGCACAGTTGGCACTACCGTACACGTCGTCACAAAAGGTTCAAGTCCCTACAAAAATAACACATAAAATAAAATGCATCGGTTTGGTATACAAACATAGTTCGTTTACCCACCAATGAAAGGAAAGTAAATAGAAAACATGAAATTCTATATAGAATTACAGTCTAGGAAGTTTCTTAGGTAGAACTTTTATTGCTTGCAGATATTCGGCTCCCCCTTGAGTTTCGAGGTTTTTTTAAAGAAGTAGGGAGAAAGTATATCGAAATTTTGATACAAGGGTTACCTTCCCATAACAATTTTGTGGTCAGACGCCACTATACGGGTGGAACTATACGGCCGGAACAATGTGTTCTCGCCGTATAGTTGACCTACTGTCAAAATTTTAGGGTTTCCACCTGGCGGCGTAGCTATACGGCTAGAACTATACGGCTGGAACAATTTGTTTCCGCCGTATAGTTGGTCGTCAAACCCTCTATACCTGGAAAAGAAATTGTATGAAAGCATCGATATCTATATGACCGGAACTATACGGCCGTAATTTTTATTCCCGCCGTATAGTTGGTCGTTAAACCGTCAGTACTTATGAAACAAAAATTGTCGATGGCAAAAATATCTATATGGCTGAAATTTTTATTCCTGTTATATAGTTGGTCGTTAAACTCTCTATAGCCATCAAAAAATTTCCGTTTCTTCGTGAATTCTTTCTTAACCTGAAACTTAGCGAAACACCATGTTTTGACAGAAAAATGATAGACTAAATTTTCGACCAATATTTAGCATGTATAAAATGGGATTTAAGTACAACCGAGTTTATACAACCCATAGTAACAATAAATTCTACCTTTTGAAATTTTTAACAAGGTTACTCTAATAGCAAGACATGCGAAGAATAAAAGTGCCAATGCAACATGAATGCAACTAGACTCAAGACGCAAAAGTAAGAAAGACGCCTAATGACTTCTAGGTTGCATCTCGGGAAGTGCTCTCTTTAAAGCCATAAAGCTAGGCTAGGATGCTCCATACATTACCCACTTGGATCCCAAGGGATATCGACTCGAGGTGAGGTGATACATACCAGCTTGGAGCATCTTGAAGTAGAGTTTGGTCAGAGTCGTACCCGCTTACGGTGCATCGGCATCATGTAGATGAACAAGTTCTCGCTTTCAAGCGAGTGCTGATGCACCAAGCTTGGTGAACATGCCTTCGTGTATAGCTGCAATGAGAGGATTTGAGATTCGTATAAAATTCTTAAATCTTTACCTTGGTTACCTGTGTAGGGGAACACTTCATAGTATTCTTCCTTCATAGCAGGGAGTTCATGACCCTGCATGTTAGTATAGCAAGGTTCTATCTCTAGTTCATTATTATTAATGCTCTCCATATGAGTGTCTAGGCACAAGGGCTCCGTAGAACAATTATCAACAGTTTTAGCATCATCAAAATCACTACTAGAGTGAGAGGCATCACAAACAAAAGTTGTATTATGAATTTCTTTGTCAACCTCACCTTTTTGTTCCTCATTTTCATTGACTAGTGTTTTCGTAGCAATGATAGAATCAGAAGTAGGAGTTGAAGGTGTGAGTGGGTGATCAATCCGTTCTTCCTCCTCTTCCTTATGCTCCTTTTCCTCTCCACTTAAATTATTTTTGCAAAAGAGGAATATGAGGTATACTAAATTAAAAACTCCATCAAGTGCTTCACTTTCATCATCAATACTTCCTAGTATAAATAGCATCTCAGATGCACCTTTCAAAAGAAAGTATTCTAGTACTTACAAACTAGCATAGGATTTATCTGTATTATAATTTGCTAGAGTAGGATTGTTGGAATACTTACATTGCAAATTAAGGTGGTCCACTGTAGTACAAATTGTGCAATAATATCCATCATTAGCACGCAACCATAATGAATGCATTTCCAATTGGTTCACCAATTTCTATATCAGCTCATATCTAGCAACCAGGCTTGATGAACTTGAATCCTTTATCTCCTCCAATGCTTGTATTATCTCTTGAACAAAATTTATCTCGGAAGACATGATTAGTAGCAACAGTTTTATAAATTTTTGGTTTTGTAATTTTTTTATTGTTTTCAATATAAAAGAAAGCAGTAAGATAATAGCAACAAACAGAAATAAACTATGTGCAAGTAGGAAGGTAATAATCAGATGCTTAGCTCCCCAACAATGGAGCCAATTAGATGACTGGATTCCTCCACCAACAACAGGGTTATTGCAGTATTATAGCAGCAAATATTTAAGAGTTTGTCCCTATGGGAGATCAACGAACGGACACAACACGACCCCACAGCCACATTGTCAATGCGGCCATGTTTCGCACCCAAACCGTGGTTTGGAAATAGCCTATTCTATAAGTTACTAGAACAGCGATAATTAAGATAGGTTTAAAATATATAATAACAAAGACCTTTTAACAAGAACAAAATAAACTAAGACGGAAAGTAAACAGGAATATGAACTGAATTAAAGAGATTGTAGTTATAGGATTGAATGGAATGAGAGAGGACTTCTAGGCTTCGGTCTCACTAGTACTAGATGGGAAAATATATGTGTGATCTATAAGAGATTTCTCAGACAAATAAGCATTCCCCAATTGATTACCGGGATGTCACACTTTGTGCACTATGCATGGTTCTTGCGCGTCACTCCAAGGCAAAAGGCACTTCTGGACCAAAGGATCACATAAACTCATCTTAGATCACAATAAATTTTAACTTAGCGCACTAGATCATACCTCAACCTAGAATTGAATCAATCACTCACACATGGATGAACAACAAAACATATATAAATATATAATGATATCAAAACCGTGTTCAATCTTACAATTACTAAACACAAGAGAAAGAGGGAGATGGAGATGATGATGGAGATGGAGATCGATGCGTGGTGGTGGTGATGTCTTCCTTCTCCTCCCCTTCTTCTTGCTTGGATGCCTTGATGGTGATGGTGTTGAGGGAGATCTAGATCTCGGAGGTGTGGTTGAGGCAGAGATCTGCTGCAATGGAGATCGTATGGGTGGCGATGGCGGTAGGGCTCCACCCCTGAAGGGCTATGGCTTGGTGGCTCTCTCTTGGGGTCCTCCATTATTTATATAGGCCTTTGGGGTGCCATAGGGTCCCCCCAATACAGTCATATAACTTAGGGAAGGTTCTGGAGCTTTTCTAGGGAGAAATCCCATCGTTTCCGACCCTTTTTACAACTATACGGGCGCAACTATATGGCCGGAATTATTGTTTCGGTCGTATAGTTGCTCGTTAAACCGTTTGTATGCTTTAGTATTTTGGTCTCTATTTCTTCATACAAACTCCGTTTTGGGTGTTCTTTGGCTCATTGAGTTCGTATAATCAAGGTCTATAACCCTGTAGTCTTGGATATTTATTTTGAGGAGTTGGAAAAATTTACTTTTCCAACACCTCAAATGGCCAAGTTTGATCCCTACAACTCCTCCATACTATGCTCTCTTTGTTTCTTTTGTCTTTGGTTTGTCCATAATCATCATCAACACCTACACACATGTCAAAGACAAGGAAGAGGGATAAAATTCTACCTAAACTACCAAATATGCAAAGTTCACATTGTATTTAATAAAAACAAGTAATCATGCATATCAGGCATAGCAATAGTTAGATGGAGCATGATATGATAGGCAAATGTCACAATTTATATTGCTAAAAAGTGTTGTATTATCACAACCATCAGTATCCTTAGACGGTTACTCCCATCGGAGGTGATAAATAAAAAATAAAACAAACAAGCTGAGAACTTCAGCAATTCCAACAACCAAACAAGGCAGTCGATGAAGTATGAAAAATCCTCGGACCGCGTACGCCGCAATAATACGTCTGAATACCATGTCTCTAGACATGAATGTAAGACCCCAGGATTTGTCCTATGAGGTCTAGTAATCACACCCGAATGTGCTCTTCTTGTTATTATCCATATCCACGATATGAAGAAAAATCCCGATGGACGCGTTGGGTACCCACGAAACATGAGCTTGAAATTTAGTACTCGATAAGACCTTCACGGCCCCAACTGAATTATGCCAGTATATACCGAATTTAAGTCTAGAGACTTCAGTTTGAAGTAGGTTTACAATGTATTTTCCTAAGAGAAATTAACTAGTTCCCGATCCGTCGGATGCACCAGACACCTGTTACCAAAAAATCCCCATGACAAAATTATCTATGAATAGAAAAGGTTACTTGAATAAATCTTTGGGTCCAAACGCCGAAATTGTCTTTGAGACTCAACCTGAATCTGTAATTTGGATGGAGTCTCGGGGGCGACTGACATGGATATGACTTATCGGGTTCCCGTAATTGGTATATACCCGGTACATACTTAAGCAACGAACCAAGGCCCACAAGGAAATAAGGTGTCATGGAAGCATTCTAAGCCTAGGAACCAACATAGTCGGGTAGCTATAATAAAATTTGTAACCGATCCGTATTGGACTCTGAGACCCAGCCTCTCATATAAGGGATGGGAGGAGCCGACGAAGAGGGCACCATAGTTTTGAGTAGACACAACCTGCCATGAGTTAGATTTCATCTAGCGAAACGACGACTTTGTAATCATCTCTTTGCAATAAAGCTCACACAGGATTCGACTCCCTTGTTTGTCTGATAGGCCAACAAAATCACCAACGCTCTCATTTTCATCAAACCCAAATCCTTAACTATGGACATTGTCGAGGTTACACCTCATCACTCAAGCCTTGCTACTAATGACTAATTATTTAAAATATGTGTAATCCTTTGTATTAAATTGTGTTTTGTAGGAAATCACACTTTTAAGACGAAATTAGGAGCTATTAATGAAGATTATGAGGGAAATCAGGGTTGAAACCCAGCTCCAGAAGGCTTAATAACCAACAGCATGGGAAATGTCCGCCTTTACCGCCCGCGCATACTAGGTGGCAGTGGCTTCAACAAGTCAAACCCTACAATTTTCATGAAGGCGCCTATATATTTCGAGGTCCTAGCCATCGCGCTTAGGGCTGCCATTCTCAGATTACATCACAACACCACCAAAGGAGATCCACCATCATTGTTCATCCTCTCCATCCTCCATCCTCTCCATACCATAGCCATTAGCTTGTACTTGAGATCTCCTTGTGATTCAACAACCATTATAAAAATATTTGATTTCAATCTAATTATTTTGCACAATGTTTTATATCCTTGATCTTTTTGTTGTGAGTGAGTAGTTCTCACGGGTTACGAGTTGGGGTGAAACCTTGCAGCGATATTGTGCATCTAATTCATGGAAGTATTCTGTATTGATTGAATAGAGATTTGTATCTTTGTTTATTTGTCTCTTGTCTCAATCTATGGACTTGTAGGTAGCCAAGATCCCACAGATTGATATAGGCTTGATGTGAGATGCTTGGTGAGCGGTGATCCTGTAGGAAACCTAGTGACGGAAAGGGGAGTATGGTCTTTATTTAACGATCCATTTGGGAACAACAATAATATCACTTCTTATGGATATGATTTGTGTTTTCACTTAATAATTGTTAGAGCCCGGTATATCGTGTTATAACGATTGGATCAAAATACTATTGATATGCCTATGACTTGCAGGGGCTCTAGTATATTAGGATGTGCTTCCCACAAAATTTATCTTTGTTAAATCGTTACACATGAATATGCGTATTACTACCTTTATCCCATATGATGTGCAGTTGTAGGTGTATCTTCAACCCTGGACTATCTCCATGTAGGGTTTGTAAACATGTCTAAAAATAAACTAGAAAGTTCGGTAAATGGAGGTAAAATGAACAAACCAGTTTTGTATACATGTCACATTTTATTTCCATTTAGCATTGTTTCCCAAGGTTCGATTAAACCTAGTTCTAATAGGGAAAAAGATACTATATTGCATCCGTAAATCTGGATCGAAGGTATCACACGTTCCCCCGTACCACTGTGCGTTAAAACTTCTGGAGACTCTAGAACAACTTATTCCCTTCAAAAAAATTATTAAGGACCTAAAATGTTAGTCTGGCATCCAAAAAAGCATACATATATTTTTGTGGAGAATTTTTAACCCAAATATGCAACACATAATTAGAGCAACGAATAATTCTACCTTTTAAAAAAGTCCCAAGCCAACTCTAATAGTAAAGCATGCAAAATACAAGTGCCAATGCAACATGAATGCAATTAGACTCAAGAAACTAAATTAAGAAAGACACCTATGAACTTTTGGGTTGTCTCCCAAGAAGAGCTCAATTTAAAGCTATAGAGATAGGCTACAAGCACCATCTAGTCGGAGACGAACCCTCTTGCCGTGCATCAACATCATATAAATAAATATGCCTTCGCATTTTAGCAAGAATTTATGCACAAGGTGTGGTGAGCATGTACTCTTATTTTTTTGCCAAGAGAAGGTAAGGATTTATGATCAATCTTCGAATCTTTTGCATGGCTACCATTTTGAGGGTACAATTTATAATATTCTTCCGGAGCTAGTAGTTTTTATTGTGGCAACGGACTTTCCTGCACCTCATTAGTAAAACAAAGGGCATATCAAACAAATATTGAAAGCATACAAGGTTTCGTCTAGGTTCATCATTACCAATATTCCAAAAAATAGTATTTAGAAAAACACTACTAGAATCATCAAAAATTACTTTAGGGAAATCATCAGGAATTCTAGAATGATATAAGTCCTCATCATCACTCGAGTCATATGCATCATAAGGTATAGAATAAGGATATGGATAAGGTTTGAGAGCAGGATACCTTTCTTGTAATTCTTCTTTTCTTTCTTGATGATTTCTTGATCACTTCCATTCATAAGGGCGATCCACCCTAATCTAGCCTCATACTCCCCGCATGTATAATTCTTATTAGATTCAGTTAATTCATGATTCTCCTTACCTATTTCTCAGGAGCTTGTTTCAACATGAGGCTTCTTGGTTTTACCCTTCTTTCTTGTCTCAATTGTATAACAAGTGGAAGATATGGGAGTAACAGTAGAGGGTTATTCTCCATTGTTACTGATAGAGGTTTTAATATGATTAAAATGATTATCTATGAAATACATTGCTTTAGAAAGAACATTTATAACTACGGTGTCACCATAAGGAATCTCTCCTCAACTATTTTCATCTTTGAATAAATCATTGACCAAACTTTCAAGATCAGTAGGGAGAGGTTTCTCCCTATGCACAATATTAACATGCCATTGATGAAAATTATTCTACATTATATTCAAAAGCCACCAATCTTCATCCACAGTTTTTCTAAGGATGTCATGTTTAACTTACCTTTAGAAGCAGGATTTAAGACCCCATATAATATTTTCAACAATAACCAATCATATAAATTATGATTTGGACAATCACGCAGCAAAGTTAAGAACCTATTATAAGCTAGAATTAAATCTACATTGCTCCTTTGCTTAAAAGTCATGATGTCAAACCTCCGATCATAAATTTTCTTTTCTAAAAAATAGTAATAGATAAAAGTATCGGAGATACCTAGAAATGATTTGAAGCATCCCGCAGGTTGTGACTGTAACCATTCTTTGGATTTTCTTTTCAATGAGAATGGAAACAACATAAGTTTCATCTCATCATCTGTCCAAATGGCTAACCTCACCATAGAACACAATTCAGTGAAGTTCTCAATATTCTAGTATTGATCATTCTCTAGATCTCCTGCAAAAGCTACACTTTTGATGATATGTATTAGTTTAGGATTAATTTCATAATTCTCCATTGTGACAGCGGGCTAGGTAATAGGTGAATGTGCATAATCACTACTGAAAGTACCATACTCCCCAAGATCCTTTTGGGTCATAGTTCCCATCTTTTTGTATTTTTGATCAAGAGAAATAACAAGACTAGCAATAAAAGATTAACTAATTATTTTGTTCTTTTCAAATGAATAAAAGTAGTAAGATAATAGCAACAAATGGAAGTAAACTATGTGCTAGTGGGAAGGTAACAACCAAATGTTTTTTCTCCCTAGCAACGGCGCCAATTTGATGACTGGTTTCCTGTGTCCAACAACAGGGTTATTGTAGTACTTGTAGCAACCAATATTATTTATATAAAGTTCATAACATGAAAGCTTTGCGGATGGAAATAACACAACCCTGCAGCCACGTTGTTAGTGTGACCACGTTCGCATCCAAAATGTTGTTTGGAAATAGTCTACTCTATAGGTTGCTAGGATAAGGGTAATTGAGAGAGGTTTAAAATAACTAAAACTAGTAAACAAGAACAAAGTAAACTAAAAATTGAAAATAAACAAGGGAGATTGTAATTATAGGATTGAATAGAATAAAAGGTTGTGTCTAGGCTTTCAGTCTCACTAGTACTAGAGGGATAACTATGTAGCCATCCTTTACAATTGCACAAGATACATATTTAGTTGAATAAACGATCCCCTATTGTTATTGGTTTTTCACAAAGTGTGTACTACTTTCAACCTCGTGTTTTCACTACGCAAGTCAAATAAGAGACTATGATCCGAAGGATCACATCTATCTCCTCTATGTCACTAGAAGAGCATATATTTTTATCCTTCTCAGTTTCATCCCTGAATCCTCGATGTCCTTCTTGTGCTCATCGAGGATATCCAAAAATTGAAGTTCCATCCACATTTTTTTTTCACATTTTTTCTCCATTTCTTTCTTCATCTTCCAGGCTGCCTCTTGTGTTACCTCTACTTTTTCTTCGTCCTTCTTCATCTTCTGGGTTGCCTCTTATGTTATCTCTGTTTTTTGTTCGGCCTTCTTCATTGCTTCCTCAATCTTCCATTTATCCTCATTTTCTATGGCCTTCCTCATTGCTTCCTCAATCTTCCGTTTTGATATCTAATTCAAGGTTATCCTTCATCTTCCTCCTATCTTCATCTGATTTCCTCATTGCTTCCATTGTGGACTTTAAATCTTTCAAAACATTCAATTTGGTTTCTAGAATAAGGTGATACTCAATACATCCACCATGTACACCGCATCCACATTCCCAATGCTAGAAATTCTGCAAAAGAAATCGAATTAGGAAAAATCACAATGTCTTGGGCATCGCTGCAAATTAATCGAATCGAGGAAAGTTTACATCCTCGGATGACGATTTGTAGATCTCGATGTCGCCCTCACTGTCCTCATTTATATTCACCCATTCCATGGGATGGCGGCAGATCTGACCTCGGTGGGGCCGATTTGGGGGCGATTTGTTTTCTCTGATTTTGTTCCTATAATTCTGTTTTTGCCTTGATTTTCCTTGAAACCATATGAAAATTTTGATGTGCGTTATTTTGCATTTGGAGCGAGAATGGATGTACCACCAGAATCATGGATCCGAGGTGTTCAACAACGGCCTTGTGGGTTTCTTGGAAGGTGCTGAAGAAGATAAGGGTCATAGGAGTGACCAGTGGGTCACTTGCCCATGTTTGGACTGCAAAAACGAGATACGTTATACATACATTTCTAGGATCCAGGCACACTTGATCATAAGGGGATTTATGATGGGGTACGAATATTGGAGCAATCAAGATGAATAACAAAGTATAGTGAGGGATGATGATGAACAAGAAGATGATGAAATGGATGATGGTGAGCCTACCATTGTGTTCCCATCGACAGAGTCTGGATATGATCACCATGCGTCATTAGATGGCACTGATAACATAGTTGAACAACAAGAGATGAGCAAAATGTTGCGGAGATTTTAAAAATACTTCAGCAGCAAAGGCGAGAAATAGCTTGACAAATTTGCGTGCATGCTAAAAGACTAAGATATGCCAATGTATACAAATTGTAAGTCGAAGCACACAAAGTTGGCCACTGTGCTGGAGCTGCTACAGATGAAGGAGAAGTTTAAGTGGTCAGACCGTAGTGTAACTCTCTTGCTAAAAAATTTACACGACTTACTTCTAGAGGGAAACAACATGCCCCAGAATTATTATAGAGCTAAGTAGATTGTCTGTCCGTTTGGAATGGAAGTTGAGAAAATAGATGCTTGTGAATATGATTGTATGTTCTTGCGTGGAGATGCTCATAAAAATCTGCATGAATGCCTAGTGTGCAAAGCTCCTAGATTCAAGCCACAGAAGGATGAGGATATGGATGATGATAGCAAGGATGATATGGAAACGGAGCCGGGAAAGAAGAAGAAGAAGAAGAAGAAGAAGAAGAAGAAACATATACATATAAGATATTTGGGAGCTAGACTATGTGGATTTCCAAATTGCATTGTTCCGTTGTCGTTAGGTTCCTATGCCTTATGTGAAACCAAATGACAGGGGTTATACTACAGTGAACCTCGGTCGTGTGGCTTTCAGCAATGAGCCATTCATACTAGGTCAACAAGTTCATCAAGTCTTCTACGGTGTCGACCCGAAGAATAAGAATAGCCATGTGGTTATGGACTCAAAAAGGAGTATCGTCGGTGTTGACAACGTGATGTCCAAGGAAGAATACAACAATGATACAACGAGCACTTCAAGCTTGGTCACTCAGGGATACGAAGATGAAGACAAAGACAAAATTCATACCGAATGACGATGTAATAAATTTATTTCATAGATAAATTCTATGGATTTCTATGAACTTGTATGGATTATTTTGTATTTGATATGATGATCATGACTTGTGTATTTATATTAAATAAGGTTAAACTGGGCAACTAGGGTGCAACTAAAAACACCAACTCAGATGAGTTTTTCCTGAAAAAACAACATCTAGAGTGTCTGCGAATAAAACCGAAGTACCCAGACAATGTAGTCCAGAGGGTCTGGCAACTAAACATAGTCTCACACACATGAAGTTTGATACATAAATAAGGTCATATGAAATAACCAATGATGCGGTCATCTAGAATTATCTGAGCTAGGAGTGTCATCATCACCATGGATATTGTCATCACTATCATCATGGGGACTATTGTTACCTTCCTCGTCATCAGTGGATGTTGCTGCAGGCAATGACTCTTCTCCATCTTCTCCACCATGTTCTCCATTATCTTCTCCATTCTCTCCACCATCTTCTCCATCCTCTCCATCTTTTCCATATTTTCCATCTTCTCTAGCAGTAGTGGCAGATGTATTTCCCATTGTTCTGCTGTGTAGGTGGCCCTCCGCTTTACCCTTGTCGGCATCAGTGAACAAACCAAGTTGGACCTTGATTTATATTAGCATCCTGGTGTTTGCCTCGATTCGGATGTGATCCAGTTGACGCTATGCACGATCTGCTCTGGCCATGTCCAAGACCTCATTGACAGCTTTAAGCATCAACATGTGCCTCTATGTGTTTTCATAGAGGATGGATCTAGGAATTTCCAAGGAACCTCGTGGGCACATGCTAGAGAGGGATGACACGTTACCTTTTAGGGGCTTCACTTCAGTTGGTTGGTGAAAATAAGGGGGGTTGAAGAACATGGTATGTTCATCAGCGTGATCTTTCCTGGTGACATGGTCAATAAAAGCCTGGATGAATGGAGCATACACGAGTGATTTTCAATGATCAACCATTTTATTCCTTATCTCGTGATACAAGAGATCCATCACTTGGACGTGGATCATTTTATTCCTTATCACAGGCAGGATGTGCTTGATATTCCCATAAATAACATCAATTGGACGTGGATCATAGCACATACAAAGATCAGCGGGCTTCTTTGGATCATCATCATGGAGCCGGATGAAATTGGGATTGTCCTTTTCGGCCATTGTGATTCCAAGAGCTTCAGCAAAATTAGCAAGTGATATTCTACATCTAGATGTGTTCTTCTTCCAATAAAATTACTTATTATTAGGATCACTATCATAAATATACAGGGTATCATAGAACTGCATAATCAAGTGTTGCTGGTAGTAATGTGAGAACTCCATGATCTCCTTTAGGCCATATGCCTCACAAAGACTTATGATGGGGCCAAAAGTCTCCTTCTTACCTATGTAAGTTAAACCGATTGCTTTCTGAGGAACAATCTTATCTTTCATTCGCGTAAACACATATTCATAACACATATTCATATATGCTCATCTGAGAAAAGGTATGGAAGTAGTCATCCCTCTGATTTGGATCTCGGTCACATTTATAAGATTTTTATCCCACCGAAGAACTTCATACTCTCTCTTTGACATCTAAATCACTAGTTTAAAACCATCCGATAATTTGGGTACTTCAGCTTCTTTGGCAACATTGGCTAGTGTGCCTTGTTTGGCCATTTTGGCCTTCTTTGGCTTCTTTGCCATTGGTTTCTTCCCCTTTGCATTTGCCTTTGATGTGTTGTCGGATGCCTTTTTGGCTGGTTGTGATGAGCTGCCTTTTGCCTTGCTATTACTTCTTCTAGACGCCCTCTTAGTAGGCAATTCGTATTCATCCCGATGAGCTTGTTCCCTCTTATTTTCCCTCAAATCATTTCGTCTAGTAGAGCTATCTGATGGAGCATCTGGATCTGCCATAGAGAGATAAGTTACAAATTTAAATAAAATGATGGAGGGGCAAAAGGTCGGATAATCAACGCAAGTCCGGAGGGACAGAAATTGTTCATCTGTAGCCTAGAGCATCTAATATACATTCAGTAATGGATGACGAGTGCGACATCTTAGAAAAATGGTACTATGATTTGTACAAAATGGAAGAAGCAGTTACTGCGCTCGCCATTTCCAGAGGTCGACGCTGATGACAACCACGGTGGGGGCTCAGAGTAGATCGACGGCCTTCATCCTATGGTAGCCGGCGGCGGAGACTTTGTTGGGATGCGGCCTCGTGGGCTTATGCGACTACGGGAGCGGATCCTAGGGCAAAGTGGTGGCATCTTAAAAAAAGTCGGTATCTCCGGACACATCCAGACCACCCACATATGCACACACATCCCTTTTGTCATAGCACCGCTTAGTAGAGGCGTGTCAACATTACCTGTTTATCCCAAGGTTAGATACCTCAAATACTAGTGAATACAACAAACCTTGAATTTTTTACATCTTCTATGTATTTTTATCATTTTCCTCATAAAAATCTTAGAAATGGGTAAATAATTATTATACAGTACATTTTTTATTTACTCGTTCCTAATGCTAGATGGATTCATGTACACAATCCCAATAGAAAAAACAGTCCAATTTTTAGAAACTTGGTTTTCGGTGCTTCGAAGCATGAGAGTTGTCGATCTAAATCAATTGAACAACGCACGAGAAACTCCACTATGTGAAGCAAGTTACAATTACGATGTTAGTGTCAACTTTTCCTATTTATCCCTATGACACGTGCAAAAAATATGAGGCCATGCAAAATTTCTACAATGTTTTACAATCTTAAGACATTTTTTATTTTATATATGAGAAGTCAATATCCAGAATTTCGGCCATATCCGGACCACCCGCATAGGCACATACATCCCTTTTATCATAGCGCCGCTTAGTAGAGGCATGTCAACATTACATGTTTATCCCAAGGTTAGATACCTGAAATACTAGTGAATGCAACAAACCTTAATTTTTTTTACAACTTCTATGTTTTTTATCATTTTCCTCGTAAAAAGGATTAGAAATGGGTAAATAATTATTATACAGTACATTCTTTTCATACTACTCGTTCCTAATTCTGTATGGATTCATGTACACAATCCCTATGAAAAAAACAGTCCAATTTTTAGAAACTTGGTTTTCAGTGCTCTGAAGCATGAGAGTTGTCGATCTAAATCAATTGAACTTCGCAGGAGATACTCCACTATGTGAAGCAAGTTACATTAATGATGTTTGTATCGACTTATCCTATTTATCCTTATGACACATGCTAAAAATATGAGACCATGCAAAATTTCTTCAATATTTTACAAGCTTAAGGCATTTTTTTATTTTTTATATGAGAAGTCGATATTCGGAATTCTGGCCATATCCGGACCACTCGCATAGGCACAGACATCTCTTTTAGCATAGCATCGATTAAGAGAGGTGTCTCAACATTACCTTTCTGTCCCAAGGTTAGATACCTGAAATACTAGTGAATGCAATAAAGCTTCAATTTTTACAACGTCTATGTATCTATACGTCCCAAGGTTAAAAAACCCCCAAATATTCGGAATGTCTATGTCGTATCGGATGGTCTGGAAATTTCGTTTTCGTGGTCAAATTTGTGATACACGGGATTCTTTAGCCACGTTTCCCCCCAAATCATTTCAAATTTTGTGTATTTTCCTAGTCTCGCCGCCGCCAGCTCCCAATCCCTCTCTCCACTCCCGCCGCCATCCCCCACCCCCTCTCTCGACTCTCCCTCCCCCTCTAGTCGCAATCCATGTGCTCCTACCACCGTTCTCCCTCTGGCACTCCCCCGTCCCATCGAACATGCTTTCCAAGGCCGCGAAGAAGAAGAATGGTGCGCCCGCGAATTCATGGCGTAACACCCAACTACACCCCTCCATCAGGGGCATAGACGGGACGGTGCCTCAAACCGAGACCGGCGCGGATGAGACGGTGCCTCCCACCACCACCAACGGCATGGATGGGGCGGTGCTTCCCATCACCACCACCGGCGTGGAGGGGACGGTGCCTTCCACCAGCACTGTCGGGGATGGAACGATACCTCCCACCACCACTGTGGGGGACAGGACGGTGCCTCCCACCACCACCACTGTCGTGGACAGGGTAGTGCCTCACACCACCACCACCGTCGAGGATGGTATGGTACCTCCCACCAACGCCGCTATAGAAGGGACTACACTGCCCACCAACACCGAGGGCAACAGTACCACCATGACAATGTTGTCAAGCTCCTCCAACCCTAGGTTATTTTAGTTGATGAATTTATTGTTAGGAATTTCAGGGATTTGACATTTAATTTAGTGATTGTATATCTTCGAATTCATAATAACTAGAGGCATATTAGTTATTTATGTTACAGGCATTTCCTTGTTATCGAAGTTGTTCGAATTTGCTAACGAATCTCTATGCTATAGGAGTTGCACTACCTCGCTGGCGGTTACATCTAGACAAATAAAGAAGAGTGCTAAGCGCAAGTATACTTGCCCCGATTGGAGGAAATCACAATGCCTTGACCTGGAGACGAAGTATGACGTGCTAGAGATTGATTAGGCCAGTGGAATTCCCATCGATCCAAGGGGTGTTAAAACAAAGTTCGCGAACATTTGCAGGATCATACTCGGGAACAAGTTTGTATCACTCTACCTAACTGGAAGCATTTAGAACAAAATGAGCTCAATGGTATTAGGGATGAGATACTCGGCTACTTCAACCTCGTAATTAACACCAAGCTCATTCCTCGCGTTGAATGGCGTGTCATGTTGTGTGGTTGTAAGGCATGGAATGCTTGGAAGAACAAGCTCGTGACTGCCCAAGAAGTTCCTTTGAACTGTACCCACAGATCACATTAGGTGAATGGACTGAGTTTGTTCACATGAATACCACCAATGAATTTAAAGCTAAGAGTGATGTTGCGAGAGAGATCCAAGAATTTCAAGATCCCCCACAACCTTGGGACTAATGGGTTCGCCGACATGTCCAAGATATGGGCGACAGAGGATGCTAAGGTAGTGTCGGAAGGACGCATAGCAGTATTATCCCACATTAGACTCCAGGTTAAGAAGCTAGACCAGAGCTAGAGCGGTGTCATATGATGAGAGTACGAAGACGCCACAATTCAGTCATCAGACTGCCCTTAAATATAAGAAGGTGGTGAGAGTTCACATGCTAAATTTATCCATCACTTCATAACTATGTTTACCTTTCTTATCATTGATGTCCATTATATTTTTTTTATATAGGTACAGTACGATGAGGAGTATCAGCTTGGCATCTTAGAGGGAGATGTGCTCGTAAAGGTGTTGGGGAACCTGGAGCATCCTTGTCGCACGAGGGGAGTAGGTGGGCTACGCGGAATGGAAATATGGCCGCGATCGGACTTTGGGCGACAAGCGGGACCACAAAAGACTTAAGAATTTGCAAGCAAGGGCTGCTCTTAAAGCTGAAATACTGGTGGAGTTAAGAGAAGAGTTACTGGCCTCTAGCGTCGAGTGCCCCCTCGCCACCACCAACCATAGATCTATGTCAGAGTAGTTGTGGCTCCATAGTCGTCGATGTCAATGACATGGTCGTTTTGTCCATGTGATGGCTTGAAGGTAAACTACCAAATTATGTTTCATCTTTAAGGACATCGAATTTTGAAAATCCTATCTTACATGGACTTGTCACGTAGGTTCCCACAAATTGACGGCTAACAGTGATGGACACCAACTCAGGGGATCCCGTGGATGCTGCGTTGGGCATAGTGTATCCTACAAGTAAAGTGCAGGTCATACACAACGTTTCCTTTAGATCTCTATATGCTAAGGTACAAGTCCATAGTGTTTTACCTCCTTACCATGGCCACCTTCTCCCGATCGCCATCAACAGTAAAGTCACCACCCTCTATGAAGCGAGAGGCACCTTGATCTAGTGGCCAAAGTCAGATATACGTATTGAAGCGTCAGATCCCACCGAGGTTGTCCCAGTGCCATGCTTCACAGAAGCAGGAACCTGCCCCTGATGGTGCAAACCCTACAGATATTGACACACCGCCCTCTACACCACAACTTGAACGTCATGGTGAAGAGACTGAATTCATGAGCTTGGACAAGACCAAATTAAGTACCGCCCAAAGCGATGGAAATGAGTTGGAGATGATGTCCACCAAGACATCTGAAACACCCCTTGCACCACAATATGATGAAAACCCGAAGGGAATTACCTCAGCGAGAGAGCAGAAAGAGCCCATCACAGCAAGCGGGGGAAAAGAATCGATGGAGGCACCAGGTAGCAATGATAAACCAACTGCAGTAAGAACCCCAAAGAGTGTGCCCCTGCTGGAAAAGACTTCCAACAAGGAAAAGTTTTTTCGGAGACAATGATTAGTGTTTTGGAAAATTGAGGAGTCATGTTAATATGAATGTGAAGACCAAGTACACAGGGATCATGGTTAAGTACAGACCTGGTAAGTTGAACACTCCCATCTAGTTCGAAGTCACTTACACGGAGTTGCAAGAGATGTTCAAGCTGTCTTCCATGGGTGACTACATCATAAAATGCCTCATAGTGTGAGTATTTATCCTTACCGCTTTCGATATACTACCTTTGTTCCAAAATATAAGCCTTTCTAGTTTCAGATTCTATGTCTCATAATATATGCATCTCCTTATGTAGTAAATACAGTTTGTGTGCACATGCTAAAGAAAATGTAATCTTCTATGACCGTCAGTATGCTTCACAACAACTCATGGGAAGAGACATGAGGAATGTTGAGGATTACATAATTTTTGTGATGATGAAGACCATTGCCAAGGATCTTATCATATGGCCTTGTAGTGTAAGGTAAACTAATGCTGAATTATATAAGTTAGGAATCAATTTGTTCATTCTAAAAGTCTGACACAACATCGATTCACTCTTTGTAGTTATCACTGGGTTCTTTTCTTCATGTCACTTGCGAATGGTGTTGTCTATTATCTTGATTCTGAATTACGCCGGAAGACAGATTACATGGATGTAACCAAACTTGTTGACAGGTGAGTGATTATTGTCCTCTACGTCAGATACATATATATGTTCACAAAGGAAACATTAGTGTACATGATATACATACTGCGGTGACCATCATACCACTGCATGTGTAGTATACTATAGTCGTTGACATGACATCTACAGAACACCATTCTGTAAATATCACATCCCTCAGAGTGGTACAACAGAAACATTGTGGGTCCAAATTACAAACATACACACTTCCTTATTATTACAATACCAGAAGTTCAATACTTCAAGTGATTCAAACTTACAAACCAAATAACTTATTTTATAAGTTCACCGGAAGAACCAAAGACACAATGGTAATAAAGATGTGAGCTCAACAACTTATTCTATAGGGTTCGTGTTGCTCGGCTCAACCTAGATAACTACGCTCCAGCCTGACAACTACTCTGACTCGTTGTCTTTAGCTCCATAGTGGATCCCATAGTCCACCCCTTTGATTCCACCGGACAGGTCCGGCTCTTCATAGTAGACATCGTTCTGGACCTCCGTAGCATACACCTGGTCATCCTTCTGGCCCTCAAAGTCTAGCAAGGGGTTCAAAGGAAAGGGTGAGTAACAACGTTACCCACCAAGTTCACTATATGAAAGGTAGGAAGTTTGATGCTCTAACTACCACTGCGGACTATAAGTCCTTAGTACAATGTAGTTTTAGTAAACATTTCTTCAAAGATTGATTTTATTATCTAAAAAACTATGCCCATCAGCCTTCACAGGTTGTCTAGAACTTCATGGAGTTCCTTTCCTGCCATGTTCATAGCTCCTTCCTAGAACAGGGAGTAACAAGTCACAGCTCTTACACTCTGCAGAGGTGCATTCCTTTACCCATAAGAGATTGTCAACACCCGGATTTTTAATCCCAGATGCCTGTTATGCCATACCTCGCAATCCCAGGATTACCATTTTTGTGAGACATAACAGATTGGATATCACAGTACATCATCCATTACAAACCATAATAAGGTTTTACACAAATAAAGGGATCTCATGATCCAGTCTTAATACAAACAAGCAGTGGAATAATAAGCGTAGTAGTAGGCTCCATCATCAGTGTCACAGGCAATGGTGACGATGGGAGATGATCCTAATTGTCGTAGTCGTCCTGATGTCCATCTTCCTGATAGTCATCCTCATAGTCTGGCCACAGGAATAGTCAGGGACACAACCATGAGTGCTCTTTAAGTACTCGCAAACTATCACTAACAAGTAAGGTAGTTCTAATAGGAATCTTAAGCTCTAGGTTTATTTGCAAAAAGCCAAATTTATCTAAACTGAGCTTAGAAGTAAAGAAAACTAATTTAATGTTCAAAAATCACCTAAGTGGGAACTTACTTTTCATGTTCACAACCCTGTTGTGGTTAAGTCAAAGTCACAATTCATTTCCCAAGTCATTTTGAAACATCTGACGACGGAACAGTATGGCCACTCCAACTATCCATGACCGCGGATGAGGCTATTCGAATAGTTTGACACTCTTTAGAAGTGGTACACTTTCACCACAAAATTTGATACATCCGTCAGGGATAACCCTAAATCATCATACTTAGTATGCGGATAATCAATCATAACCTTTCAATTACACACCCTAGTATAGGCACCTCCCCTATGAGCTTGGCCTCCCAGCCATGGCCATCTGCCATCCTGGGCACTACATAGGTGGACAAACATCAAAAGGTAGCCTCATCTCAAACCTCTCCTGCGAGGGAACCCATACTAAGGCACATAAACTTCCGGCTAAGCCCTACCCAATTCAGGTATTGTGGTTGTACGGTAAAATTTTGAGTGCTCTCGCATCCGAACCCAACCATCAGTTTTTATATAGGGGTAAGGCTCATGCCTCAACATTTTCATCATCAAACCATTGTGTTTCTCAACACATGTCAAAACATCTCAATAGAATGACATATCATTCCAAGGTTTTCATAATCATTTTCACCAAGTATTCCCATCTAGAGTGATCAAGTTTTATGCTTAGCACTAGCCACTAAGGTTAAGAGTGTTCACTAATGAGGGGTGCTAATCTTCAATCTCATGTCATAGAATGACATCTAAGTATCACTATATAGGCCAAGTTTTATACTCTTTATGCTATCTATACTAAAAGTAAACTTTGGTGAAGTAAAGGTAATAAAGCTTGCGAGTAAAACTTGGGATTGGTATATTCAAAAGTTGCATAAACAAAGCATTCCTAATGCATATTGCTTAGGTTATCAAGCTTGCAACTGTTAGCTTGCATTGGTAATGATGGCTTGCCTTGATTGGTGCAGTGATTGAACTTTTCTTCGTCTTCTTCGGGGTAGAACTCCTCCTCCTCGTATCCTTGGTCGGTACTATCGTCTATAAATGAATACGGGGTACACAATCACCAAACAATATTTAATTACTTCTATTTAGCACACTAAGGCTCACACTTGATGATGTAGCATCATCACAAGCATCACATGATTTAAAGAACTAGTTTTATTTCTCTTATTTGAGAAAAGTAATTTCTACTCATTCAAATTAATTAAGATTTAATATTCTCCAATTAAAATATGGGATCATGTGAACACATGTCATCACGACATATTCTAATACATGGGAATGTAATTTAAAGTATTGGTCACATTTTATAAAGTTTAAGATTATTATTTAATCAATTTAAAGTGACTAGAAATGCCCTAATAGCATTATTTGGTACTAGTCCAATGTCACTACATGTAAACCTAGATATTTTTACATATTCAGATATATATGGTCAAATGTGATTTTTGAGAGTTGGAATCAACTCAAAATCATTTATGGTTGATTTTTGAAAAAAGTTTGAAGTTGGAAAAGTCTTTGTCTTGTTATTTTTACTATAGATTATCTCTAACTCCAAATGATTTAAATCGAACGGGATTGGATAGGTAATTTAATAACCTTTCTAGCAAAATTTGAATCATGCAATTTGGTTCAGTGAAACTCTATGAATTCATTTTTGAATATGTGGACAGAATAGGATTAAAACTAAAATGGAAAAACAACATTAGAATTTCCAGGCCTGGGCGAGAAAGTTAAACGGGCCAGCCCAGCTGCACTGCACAGCGCAGCGGGCTGCTGACAGATGGAGTCCACCAGTCAGCGAGACTAACTCAGCGAAACGGTATCTATTGATATGAGCCCTACGATCTAAATCTAATCCAACGGCTGGGAGTCGTCGTCGACGACGAACAGCTCCGGCGAGGAAGAAGACCTAGAGCGGCGGTGGGGGTCTCGTGGGGCTCACCTGGGCTCCAACTAGGGTCGGCGATGGTGGCGATCGACGTGGTAGACAACGGCAAGGCGAGGCGTGGTCACGGCAGGACTTGGGGGGTGGTCGAAATTGACGGCGCCCTTCCCCTCCAGCAGCGGCGGACTCCGGTGAATTCCAGTGCGGTGTTGCTCGCCTTGCTCCGGGGAGAAGTGGGGAAGGTAAGTGAGAGGTGGGGAGTAGCTTGGTGTGAAGAATGGAGGCGGGGGTGGCCTCCTTTTATAGCGCGGCGAGGGGACAGAGCGGTGCGACGGTGAGCTCGACAGTGACATCGCTACAGGCGGCTAACGACATGTGCGAGCGCATAGGATGGTGCGGTGCTCCCTGGTGGTTCTTAAGGGAATAATGGCATGGCGTGGGGTGGTGTAGTGTGGTCGGGAGCGTGCTGTGTTCTGAGCGGCGGCTGAAGTGTTTGCAGCGGCTGCGGTAGCTACGGGTCACGTGGCAGCGCACGGCGGTGTCTGCCGGGGTGGCGTGATCATGGCGAGGCTGCGCGTGCGTGGTAAGGGCAAGGCGCGAGATGGCGGGGCTGGTCGGGCGTGACGCTCTGGCGCGCTCTGGACATGGCACAGAGAGGCAGTGTGGCGGTGCGACTAGGGTGGTCCAGGGCTTGGCTTCGACCGTGGGGTGGACAGGGGGTGGCGGTAGAGTGTGGCGTAGCTCCTGGACATCCTGGATGGGCGTGGGGCGATCTGCTGTGTGCTAACCATGGTCGGCCGACGATGACCATAAATGGGCGGCGCTCCACTGTGCAAATGGTGAAGGGGGAGCTGGTGTGGGGCTTGGTTAGACTCAGAGGGGACAAGGGAGTGTAGTGGTGACCAAATGGTCTAAGATTACTGTGCACAACAGTGAAGTTAGGCAAAACCTTAATCTATGCTAACCAGGTGTTTGATGAAATGGGCGCGTGAAAGATACTTTGGAATTTTTGATTCAGATTTTTTGAGTGATCTTTACTTAAGCTACAGAGTCTAGGTTTGCTTGGAGAGGTTAAGGTGAATTGATTTGGTAGGTTTTTTAAAAAGTGTGATCTTAACACATACACTTGATTCAATTTTCAACTGTCCATTAAATTGATTTGCAAGATGTTTTGTAAAGTGGGCCTTGATAAACTTTTACTTGGTCTAGCAAGGGGTGAGAAGAAATAGAATTGTTTCTATTAAGATTTCTCTTCAGGAACACACAAAGTGGCCTAGGGGTTTATTTTTGTCAAGAAGACCATTTGGTTTATTAATTCATTTTTTTTCTTTTTCTTTTGATTTTGTTGGTAAATGGTCTAGATGATGTAGTATTCATCTTAAAAGCATTTCACATCATTTAGAACAATCAAGCTTGTCATATACACTCAATTCAACACTAATGCAAACACACATGCATTCATATTAATTTATTTAATATAAGTTTTTGTTAACCCTAAATTGGGTGATTAGAACTTGATAAACTTGATGTGAAGTTTTGGTATCTTATAAATCTTCCCTCCTTAAACAAAATCTCGTCCCGAGATTTAAGAAAAACTAGGAACTAAAGAGATCTGGAAACTCTGTCCTAATGTAGTCTTCTCGCTCCCAAGTAGCTTCTTCTTCGGTATGGTTGCTCCATTGGATCTTGAGAAATTTGATACTCCAGGTCCTGGTTGTTCTGAAAGCTTCCTCCAAAATACGAATGGACACTTCACGATACATCAAATCCTTGTTGATATCAATGGCTCGGTGATCGATGTTCTTGAAAACTTCGGTCTTCTCCGGAACTTCTAAGCATTTGCGAAGTAATGAGATATGGAACACTTCATGGATGGCTGACATCTCCTTTGGCAGTTCTAGTTGATATGATACTTCTCCTTGGCGATTCAGAATCTTGAAGGGCCCAATATATCTGGGGGCTAACTTTCCTTTCAGTTGAAAACGTTGCATTCCCTTGAATGGCGAAACTTTGAGATACACAAAATCTCCGACATTGAAAGTCAGGTCTCGACGTCTCTTGTCAGCATAACTCTTCTGTCTGGATTGGGCAGTCTTGAGGTGCTCGCGGACTTTGTGAACCTTCTCTTCGGCTTCTCGTAGGATGTCAGGTCCGAAAATCTTGAGAAACTTGATACTCCGGGTTCTGGTGGTTCTAAAGACTTCTTCCAGAATATGGATGGGACTTCACAATACGTCAGATCCTTGTTGATATCAATGGCTCGCTGATCGATGTTCTTGAAAAATTCGGTCTTCTCTGGACCTTGTTGGCATTTGTGAAGTAACGAGATATGGAACACATTATTGATGGCTGACATCTCCTCTGGCAGTTCCAGTTGATATGATACTTCTCCTCGGCGATTCAGAATCTTGAAGGGTCCAATATATCTAGGGGCCAACTTTCCTTTTAGTTGAAAAAGTTGCATTCCCTTCAAAGGCGACACTTTGAGATACTCAAAATCTCTGACATTGAAGGTCAGGTCTCAACGTCTCTTGTCATGATAACTCTTTTGTCTAGATTGGGCGGTCTTGAGGTGCTCACGGACTTTGTGCACTTTCTCTTCGGCTTCTCGTAGGATGTCGGGTCCGAAAATCTGACTCTCTCCTACTTGCGACCAATTCAAGGGGGTATGAAACTTTCTTCCATACAGAAATTCAAATGGGGCCAATTGCAAACTGGCTTGGTAACTGTTGTTGTATGAGAATTCTGCGAAAGGCAGACAATCTTCCCATTTTGATTCATATTATAGGACACAAGCTCTCAACATATCTTCTAACATTTGGTTGACTCTTTCAGTTTGTCCATCAGTCTGTGGGTGATAAGCTGTGCTGAAATTCAACTTGGTTCCCAATCCTCTTGGGCTTCCTGCCAAAATCTTGAGGTAAATTGGGTTCCTCAATCCGATACTATGGTCTTGGGGGGTTCCATGTAAACTGACGATTCTAGCAATGTACAACTCTGGTAGGTAGTCTTGACAGGTATGAAATGGGCTACCTTGGACAGTATATCAACTATGACCCAAATAGAGTCATTTCCCCTACTAGAAGTAGGCAAACCGATGATAAAGTCCATTCCGACAGAATCCCATTTCCACTCCAGAATCTGCAATGGTTGCAACAGTCAAGCGGGTCTCTGATGTTCCGCTTTGACCCTCTAACAGATATCACACTTGGCGATGTAGCTTCTGATTTCTCTCTTCATCTTGTGCCACCAAAATTGCTCCTTCAAATCCTGATACATCTTCGTTCCTCTGGGGTGGATCGAATAAAGAGTATCATGCACTTCTTACATGATAACTTCCTTCAGCTCCGAATCTGCTGGCACGCAGATACGTCCTTTGTACCACAAAAATCATTCTTCATCTTCGGTGAATCTAGGTACCTTTCCTGTACCGATACGACGCTTGATTCCGTCGATACTTGCATTTCCCTTCTGGGCTTCCTTAATCTAACTGATCAATGTGGGTTAAAGTTCTATGCTAGCTAAAAATCCTTTGCTAACTAGCTCAGTTCTAAACTGCTCCAACCCTTCATGCAAACTTGGCTAGGCTTCTTTGATCATGGTGTTTAACCTACACGGCAATCTGTTAAAAGCATCCGCTACCACATTGTCTTTGCCGGGGTGATAGTGAATGTCAAGGTCATAATCCTTGATTAACTCTATCCATCTCCTTTGCCTCATATTCAACTCTTTCTGGGTGAAAATATACTTCAAACTCCTGTGAAATGAATAAATCTCATAGCGGTTACCCATAAGGTAATGACACCATGTCTTCAAGGCTAAAACTACGGCTGCTAGTTCAAGATCATGGGTAGGGTAGTTTTTCTCATGGTGCTTCAGTTGTCTGGATAGATATGCTATGAATTTGCCTTCTTGCATCAACACACTTCCGAGACCAATCTTGGATGCATCACAACGCACATCAAAAGGCTTCTTGATATCTAGCATATTGAGAATTGGGGCTGAAATCAATCTCTTCTTGAGCTCTTGAAAACTTGCTTCACATTTGTCTATCCAACCAAACTTCTTATCTTTCTTCAAAAGTTGGGTCATCGGTCTTACGATGCTCGAAAATCCTTCAACAAACTTGCGGTAATATCCTGCTAATTCGAGAAATGTACGGACTTGGGTTTGAGTGGTTGGGGCTTCCCATTCTTCAACATCTTTGATCTTGGCGGGATCGACAATGACTCCTCCTGCCGACATAATATGTCTGAGGAATCCTACTTCCTTCAACCAAAACTCACATTTGCTAAACTTGGCATACAATTGATGTTCTCTAAGGATTTCAAGGATGGTTCTCAAATGTAGCTCATGGTCTTCTTCTGACTTGGAATAGATCAGAATATCGTCTATAAAAACAACGACAAACTTATCCAGAAAGTTCACAAAAAACTTATTCATGAGATTCATGAAATAAGCAGGGGAATTGGTTAATCCAAAAGACATGACCTTATACTCGTACAATCCATATCTGGTGGTAAAGGCGGTCTTTGGAATATCCATTGCACGAATCTTGAGTTGGTGATAACCAGTTCTAATATCAATCTTAGAAAACACTCTGACACTAGTCAACTGATCAAACAGATCCTCAATCTTGGGTAGTGGGTACTTTTTCTTGATGGTGACATCGTTCAGCTTCAGGTAATCTGTGCACAAATGGTTACCTCCATCTTTCTTATCCACAAACAGAACATGCGATTTCCATGGCGATGCACTTGGTTGAATCAAACCTTTCTCCGGCATAGCATCAAGATGCTTCTTCAGCTCCACTAGTTTCAAATGTGTTCATACTATAAGGTCTCTGAGCTATGGGTCCAGTTCCAAGAATTAGTTCAATAATGAACTCGATATCCCGATCCGGGGGCATACCAGGCAATTGATCTGGGAATACGTCGGGGTATTCACAAACTACTCTAACTTGGTCAAGGGTTGGTTTGGCTAGACTCTTGTTGCATTTGAATTTACGGGTCAAGGTTTCAGATACATGCTCTACTGATACTTCAGAGCTAATGGTCATGGTTATGGCTTTCTTGGCACAGTCGATCAATCCTTTATATTTCGACATCCAATCCATTCCTAGTACTACTTCCAAACCTTTGGTTCCTAGTACTATTAGATTGGCATAAAAATCAATTCCATGGATTCTGATAGGTATAGCCTTGCAAATTTTTCTAGCTTTGGTGGTTGAACCGGGTATTTGTTCAATTTGGTTGGTTGAATCTTACTAGTGCATGCAAATTCTTCTGTAACAAACAAGTGTGATGCTCCCGAATCAAAAAACACTCTTGCTAATACTGAGTTAACAGAAAACATACCCAGCACGACATTTGGCGCTTCCTAGGCTTCATCAGCATTCATGTGGAACAGACGGCCATTGCGGTTAAGTGAATTCCCTAGGGAAAATCTCTTTATAGGCTGAACACGGCGCTACTGCTGAGTTGGGGCATTCACATTGGTGGCTGCTGCAAGCTTCTTGGGGCACTCATTAGAGTAGTGACCCTTGACTCCACATTCAAAGCAAGTGATCTGGGACTTGTCTTTGGCTACGACAGGCATAGCGTTGCTTCTAGTCCTTGGGGCAGTATTGTTGTTGGTGTTTTTCTTGGACTTGGGCGGTGCAGGTTGAAGTTGTTGGAGTTGCCAGGGTTGTTGTTGTGGTTTCCTCCAGACTTCATATTTCCTCCGCTATGATTGGGGTAGCTTGGACGGTTCATGGGGGGTCTATTGTTTCTTAGGGCATATCCTGCAGACGGGTTGGGGCAATACTTCTGGTTATTGTTGGGTCCACTCTGCTGCATCATTCTGCGCTTGCGGTTGTCATTGGCTTGGTTGATCTTTCCTTCTATCTTGATGGCAGAGTCGACTAGCTCTTCTAGGTCTTCAAACGGATGTTGACTAACACAGTCTGCATCTCATCATGCAATCCATTCAGGAATCTTTATTTTTTCTTAGCTTCAGTGTTGATATCATCAGGGGCATATCTAGCTAAGGATAGAAATTTGTCACGGTAATCCACTACCGACATCCTTCCTTGCTTCAGTTCTCTGAACTCATCTCTCATTCTGGTGACTAAACCTTGCGGCACATGGGTGCGACTAAACTTGATCTTGAATGCTTTCCACGTCATTACTTGACCGTTGTTCATGGTACCGGTGCTATTCCACCAGGCTCTTTTATCTCCTGCCAGATAGTGCGTGGCAAACAATACCTTCTCGTTTGCTTCAACTCCTGCTACTTCCAGATTGTTTTCCATGGTTTGCAGCCAATCATCAACATCTAAGGAATCCTCAAACTTACTAAAGATAAGGGGATTGGTATTCTAAAAGTTCTTGAGTTTGGATCCATGGTGATCCTGATATCCATGGCCTTGATTATTGTGGACCATTTGAGCTATATGTTGAAGAGTGGCTAGGTTGGCTTGGCGTTCTGATCTACTAGCTTCACGGTCAGAAACTAGCATCCGAAGAATCTGCAACATTGGGTCCTGTGATGAGCTGCTTCCTCCAGGGTTTCCATGAGTCATCTGAAGATTGAGATAGATATTGAGATAAGAGGGAAATTTCTAAGGTTCATGGTTTTGTTTCAAAAGATTTAAACGTTGAGTTTGACTCAGGTTTTGCAAACTAACTTCTTCTCATTCATTCATTCAAAGCACACCATACAAACACACACCACACACAAATGGAAAACAGATGGTTTTAAGAACCATTCTAGGAAACTATGATACATTGGGACCAATACAACTCATTCCTACGGTAGTGATAAAGTGCATCTACTCATCATCAATGAAGTCGGAATCATCATCATCGGTGTAGAAATCCATGGAATCATCCTCAAGGTCGTGATTGTCATCGCTGAGGTACAAGTGAAGATCTCCCTGGATGTCTTCACCTTCCTCCTCTTCCTTTGCTTCCAGTTGGACTTCCTGCTCATGGATGGTCTTCTCGAGGTCGGCCACCTTCTTGCGAAGACGAGCGATGGTGCGATCCTTCTTCTCGTGTTGATGACGAAGTGATTGGTGATCCTTGACGAGCATGGAGAGAGTCTGGTCCTTCTTGGCGGCAATGGCAAGGTTGTGGTTGGCGTAAGCTTGAGCATTGTCCAATTCCTTCTGCCTATCATACAGCAGGAAGTCAAGATTCTCCACCTGGCGCTTCATCTCTGGGTGACTTGGCATCTCCAATGGCATTCCCATAGAATCACGCCTAGCGAAGTGAGAAAAGCGAGTTCCCTGGATCAAGTTGATGTTTTGCCCACACAGACAAGCAAGAGCTTCATGCATTGCCCTGGCTAATCCATCTAGCCAATTGTTCTCTCGCATGGTGAATCGAATCTTCTCAGAGAGGGCAGCTTCCATCTTGCCTCGAAGGTCCGCAACTATCAGCCATTGTAGATCTCCTCCTGGGTGATCATTGAGTCGATCTTCGAAGAATTTCGGATGTAGGCGCTCCAGATACTCTGACAATGCATCTAGACCCCTCTCAAAGATCAGTTGGCCTCTGTTTCCCAACTGGTAGAACTTGCAATACTGGACTGAACAATGCATCTAGACCCCACTCAAAGAATTTAGGATGAGTAAGTTAGTGAAGTGATCAAGTGTGTCAAATTTTATGTAGGAATGTAGGATTTTTTTTGAGGAATATGATTTTTTTGAAAGAATCTCAAGGATAACAGTGGGAATATGTTTTCATAAATACTCACTTCTTTTGTTTTTGAAACTACGTTTTTGTTCGGACGTCCATTCTAACTGAGCTTAGAAGTCAAGAAAACTAATTTAATGTTCAAAAATCACCTAAGTGGGAACTTAGTTTTCATGTTCACAACCCTGTTGTGGTTAAGTCAAAGTCACAATTCATTTTCCAAGTCATTTAGAAAACATCTGACCACGGAACAGTATGGCCACTCCAACTGTCCATGACCGCGGACGCGGCTATTCGAATAGTTTGACACTCTGCAGAGGTGGTACACTTTCACCACAAAATTCGATACATCCATCAGGGGTAACCCTGAATCATCATACTTAGTATGCGGATAATCAATCATAACCTTTCAATTACACAACCTAGTATAGGCACCTCCCTTATGAGCTTGGCCTCCCAGACATGGCCATCTGCCATCCTGGGCACTGCATAGGTGGACAAACATCAAGAGGTAGCCTCAGCTCAAACCTCTCCTGCGAGGGAACCCATACTAAGGCACATAAACTTCCGGCTATGCCCTACCCAATTCAGGTATTGTGGTTGTACGGTAAAATTTGGAATGGTATAGCATCCGAACCCAACCATCAGTTTTTATAAAGGGGTAAGGCTCATGCCTCAACATTTTGATCATCAAACAATTGTGTTTCTCAACACATGTCAAAACATCTCAATAGAATGAATCATCATTCCAATGTTTTCATAATCATTTTCACCAAGTATTCCCATCTAGAGTGATCAAGTTTTATGCTTAGCACTAGCCACTAAGGTTAAGAGTGTTCACAAATGAGGGGTGCTAATCTTCAATCTCATGTCATAGAATGACATCTAAGTATCACTAGATAGGCCAAGTTTCATACCCTTTATGCTATCTATACTAAAAGTAAAGAACTTTGGTAAAGTAAAGGTAATAAATCTTGCGAGTAAAACTTGGGATTGGTATAATCAAAAGTGGTATAACCAAAGCATGCCTAATGCATCTTGCTTAGGTTATCAAGCTTGCAAGTGTTAGCTTGCATTGGTAATCATGGCGTGCCTTGATTGGTGCAGTGATTGAAGTTTTCTTCGTCTTCTTCGAGGTAGAACTCCTCCTCCTCGTATCCTTGGTCGGTACTATCGTCTATAAATGAATACGGGTTACACAATCACCAAACAATACTTAATTACTTCTATTTAGCACACTAAGGCTCACACTTGATGATCTAGCATCATCACAGGTATCACATGATTTAAAGAACTAGTTTTATTTCTCTTATTTGAGAAAAGTAATTTCTACTCATTGAAATTAACTAAGATTTAATATTATCCAATTAAAATATGGGATCATGTGGACACATGTCATCACCACATATTCTAATACATGGGAACGTAATTTAAAGTGTTGGTCACATTTTATAAAGTTTAAGATTATTATTTAATCAATTTAAAGTGACTAGAAATGCCCTAATAGCATTAGTTGGTACTACTCCAATGTCACTGCATGTAAACCTATATATTTTTACATATTAAGATAGATATGGTCAAATGTGATTTTTGAGAGTTAGAATCAACTCAAAAGCATTTATGGTTGATTTTTGAAAAATGTTTGAAGTTGGAAAAGTCTCTGTCTTGTTATTTTTACTATAGATTAGCTCTAACTCCAAATGATTTGAATCCAACGGGCTTGGATAGATAATTTAATTACCTTTCTAGAAAAAATTGATTCATGCAATTTGGTTTAGTGAACCTCTCTGAATTGGTTTTTGAATCTGTGGATAGAATAGGATTTAAACTAAAATGGAAAAAGAACATTTTAATTTCCAGGCCTGGGCGGGAAAGTTAAAAGGCCGGCCCAGCTGCACTACACAGCGCAGCGGGTTGCTGACAAATGGGGTCCACCAGTCAATGAGACTAACTCAGCGAAATGGTATCTACTGATCTGAGCCCTACGATCTAAATCTAATCCAACGGCCTAGAGTCGTCGTCAACGACGAACAGCTCCGGCGAGGAAGAAGACCTAGCGCGGAGGTGGGGGTCTCACGGGGCTCACCTGGGCTCCATCTAGGGTCAGCGATGGTGGCGATCAATGTGGTAGACGACGGCGAGGCGAGGCGTGGTCACGGTAGGGCTTGGGGTGGTCGAAATCGACGGCGCCCTTCTCCTCCAGCACCCGTGGACTCCGGTGAAATTCCGGTGTGGTGGTGCTCGCCTTGCTCCGGGGAGAAGTGGGGAAGGTCAGTGAGAGGTGGGGAGTGGCTTGGTGTGAAGAATGGAGGCGAGGGTGGCCTCCTTTTATAGCGTGGCGAGGGGACTGAGCGGTGCGATGGTGAGCTCGACGGTGACATCGCAACAGGCGGCTAACGGCATGGGCGAGGGCGTAGGATGGTGTGGTGCTCCCTGGCGGTTCTTAAGGGCATAATGGCACGGCGTGGGGCGGTGCGGTGCGGTCGGGAGCGTGCGGTGTTCTGAGCGACAGCAGAAGTGTTTGTGGCGGCGTGCGGCACCTACGGGTCGCGCGGCGGCGAACGGGGGTGTCTGCCGGGGTGGCGTGATCATGGTGAGGTTGCGCGTGCGTGGTGAGGGCAAGGCGCTAGCTGGCGGGGCTGGTCGGGCACGGCGCTCTGGCGCGCTCTGGACATGGCGCAGAGAGGCGGTGCGGCGGTTCGACTAAGGTGGTCCAGGGCTTGGCTTCGACCATGGGGTGGACAGGGGTTGGCGGTAGAGTGCGGCGTAGCTCCTAGACATCCTGGATGGGCGCGGGGCGGTCTGTTGCAAGCTGGCTGTGGTCCGCCGGCGATGACCATAAATCGGCGGCGCTCCACTGTGCAAATGGTGAAGGGGGAGCTAGTGTGGGGCTTGGTTAGACTCAGAGGGGACAAGGGAGTGTAGTGGCGAGCAAATGGTCTAAGATTACTGTGCACAATAGTGAAGTTAGGAAGAAGTTTAATCTGTGCTAACCAGGTGTTTGATGAAATGGCCGCATGAAAGATACTTTGGAATTTTTGATTCAAATTTTTTGAGTGATCTTTACTTAAGCTTGAGAGTCTAGGTTTGCTTGGAGAGGTCAAGGTGAATTGATTTGGTAGGTTTTTCAAAAAGTGTGATCTTAACACATACACTTGATTCAATTTTCAACTGTCCATTAAATTGATTTGCAAGATGTTTTTGTAAGTTTGTAAAGTGGACCTTGATACACTTTTACTTGGTCTAGCAAGGGGTGAGAAGAAATAGAATTGTTTCTATTAAGATTTCTCTTCTAGGAACACACAAAGTGGCCTAGGGGTTTATTTTTGTCAAGAAGACCATTTGGTTTATTTATTCATTTTTTATTTGTTTTGCTTTTGTTGGTAAATGTTCTAGATGATGTAGTATTTATCGTTAAACCATTTCACATCATTTAGAACAATCAAGCATGGCATATACACTCAATTCTACACTAATGCAAACACACATGCATTCATATTAATTTCTTTAATAAAAGTTTTTGTTAACCCTAAATTGGCTGATTAGAACTTGATAAACTTGATTTGAAGTTTTGGGATGTTACAGAGATCAACTCCTTGTTGCACAACCGGGCGTACTTTCCCGTCCACAATTCAGTGATGTGGGGCCCAGTAAGTGATCCAAGCCAATCACTGCCCCTCTCTATGACCCCGCATGAAGACACGACCCTCCAGGACATGCCCGACCTCTGTCAAGCCCCTTATAGGACCGGCTATAACACTGGTAGGAACCTAAAGACTCTATGAGACGGTTATGCCTTGGCAAGCTCCCTTAAAGGTCCAGCTAAACCACTAACAGCCTCTCAAGATAATCTAGACACCAAAATCACGGGAAACTAAGGGGTTCCACCCATGTGCTAGGTTTCTCCACGAGAAATTCTTAGCCTCATGATCAGGTCATCCGTCCATGCGAAAGGAAGAAGATACAGCTGACTTCTCCATCCCATTCCAAATTTTATGGTTAACGCGTAATATACAGTGCTAGAATCACTGATGTCATGGGTTATTAAGTCCTATCCATTTTGCAATTGAAATCTTAGATTCCACTGCAATTCTTAATATTTATCACCACTTAGGATGATAATAGCATTTCATTTGTTTGGGAAAATACTTATTTTTGGTCTCTTTTAGAACATAGATGATAACACACAATTTTAAAAAACTTTCATAAAGACTCTTCAAAGGACATGAGCAAGTGATGAACTTGCCTTGTGACTGCAAGGTAGTGAAGTCGGATACTTCCACTTGACCTTGAGCTCCGGTTTCTACAGAAAACCATTATTGCCCGGTAAGGAAAATATTTAAAGAAGCAATATTCAATGCATAGTAATGCCATGCAATGATTTATTATTTTACTTTTTGTGTGTTTTACCCACCTTATAAATGTTTTATGATTCTTTTAATTAATAAAAGAAAAGTATTGTTCAAAAAACACTAAATTCATATTATTTTGATATTTAGCATTATTATAATAACTATTATAATTCTAAGATTTAAAATGTGTTTATTTAATTTTTAACTCTTTAAATATTTAACTAAAATTCCTTTAAGGAAATAAGACTTTATTTTTTTCAAACTTGTTTTACATTTCAGAAATACAAACTAGTATTTTTTCTATAATAGTACTTTCTTTTAGGATCTTAAAGATGGATTTTATTCTATTTTAAGTGTTTTTTATATTTATATAAAATTCCAGAAGGAATATATTTGTTCATAATAGCAGTTCTAATTTTACTTACCAAAAATTCTCTCTATTAATTTTTTTGAATAGAGGATACTTTTAGGAGTTCATTGGTATTTTATTTATATTTTTAGGATTTATATTTTATTTCTTAGAACCTTTTAAGTCCTAGGGGTATTTTGGTCTTTTTGATAAATTACTTAGACTTTCTCTTTTAAATCTGGACCTAGCCCATTGGGCTAGCCCCGCCCTGACTTGGCCCACTTGGGCTAGCCATACCCGCTCCACTGAGGGGTACTGGACCGCACCGGCCCAGTACGCACACCTCACCTTTCTCGCTCTCTCGTGTTCTTCCTCGCCCCGCTACAGCGTGGTATCGCCGGTGTCGTTGCTGCTTGAATACCGCCTCCCTGGGCCTTCCCGGCCACAGCCGTGGTGCATGGCGAGGTAGTTAGTGTCGCTCCGTCAATTGATCTTGTTCGATTCTCCTCTAGACCCTTCTCCCGTCCAGGTTAACTCCACCCCGGACCCTAGGGTTTGGTGGTTGTCAGCGATGTGGTGTTCCACTACCTCCGTGATGCTGTGCCGCAACTTCGGTGGCTCTGTGGTGTCGCTGCTGCTGCTCGTGTGGCTGTGACCGCCGCCTCATGGCTCAGCGTGGGTTGCAGCGCCCTTAGGTGCTTCCCGTGCCGCCGTGTGCGCTCCTCGGCCATTCTGCTTCGTCTTCTAAACTTCAGCGAGGCTACAGGTAAGTTTACCTCTCTCTCTCCCTCTGGTCCTACCTTGCAACTCTGTGAGTGCCTATGGTGAGAAATCCCTACTTAGGGTTAATCCTCTGTGTTGAGATTTGCCCCACTAGTGTTGTGATTACTAAGGCAGTGAACGATTTAAGAATAAATGATGGTGATTAGTCTGTGCAAAAGTACTATACGTTGGTGGTCTTTGAAATTGCTGACAGTTTCTTTGTTAATTGTATCCTTCTATAATACTGAGTTACTATCACTTGCAATCTTTGAATACTATGACTCTAATCTATGCTATGAGTGGATTTGTTCCATACTGGAACATATAGTTGGCCTTCTATTCAAATACTACTGATGCATTCTTGTTGATAGCTTCTTATGTAAACTTAGAATGATTCCTAAATACTATGTTAGGAAAATGATTAAGTATTCTGTTGAAAGCATTGGATTATGAAATCCATGGTAGAAACTGCTTGGTTAGGATGAATCCTTGTGAAACCTTCATTTGAATGGTACACAAGCCTGTTCCTGATATTGGCTATTTCTATATGCACTCTAGAATGTCTAAGAGTTGGGAAACTTTATTTGATGGATTGGCCTATGGTACTCTATAACTTCACCAAGCCTATGATGCTGGTCTGAGGCTATGCTAGATAAAAACTAAGGTTTTTATCTAATGTTTTCCTCTCAAGTGTTTTGGTAATCAGTTTAAGACAATGATTCTTATAGCCTTTGAGAAAATGATTTTATAACCCATGTTGTGTATTATAGATCCTTAAGATGAACTAGTTTCTGAGGTGCTGCCATCCATCGGATGTGCCTAGAAACATTCATTTAAGGTTGTCGTATATGTGGATGTAGAAAGATGTTTTATTCTCCAAGATTAATGATGCACTGTCAGCACCCAGATTTTTATGTCCAGATGCCTGTTATGCCGTACACCGCAATCCCAGGACTACCATTTTTTCGAGACATAACAGAAGTAGTACCACAGTACATCATCCATTACAAACTATAATAAAGGTCTTACAAATAAAGGATCTCATGATCTAGTCTTAATAGAAGCAAAGCAGCGGAAAGTAAACATAGTAGGCTCCTTCTTCATGATCATAGGCAATGCTGACAATGGGAGATGATCCTAGTTCCCATAGACCTCCTATTGTCCATCTTCCGGGTAATCCTCTCATAGCCTGGCCATGGGAATAGCAAGGGACAAAGCCATGAGTACTCTTTAAGTACTCACTAACTATCACTAACATAAGTAAGGTAAAACTTGTAGGAACCATAAGCTCTAGGTTTGTTTGCAAAAAGCCAGGTTTATTTCATAAATCCTTAAGAGTAAAGACCTAAGTGGGAACTTAGATTTCATGTCCACAACTCTGTTGCGGTCAAGTCAAAGTCATCTTTCAAGTAACAAGTCATTTTGAAAACATCTGACAATGGAATAGTATGGACACTCCAACTGCCCATAACCACGGACGCAGCTATTCGAATAGTTTGATACACTGTAGAGGTGGTACACTTTCACCACAAAATTCGATATATCCGTCAGGGATAACCCTGAATCATCATACTTGGTATGTGGATAATCAATCCTAACCTTTCAATTACACACCCTAGTATAGGCAACTCCCCTATGAGCTTGGCCTCCCAGCCATGTGAAGGGAATATGCCCGAGAGGCAATATAACCCATGTTTATTTTGCATGCTATAGTTCTATTAATTTGGAAACGTTAATACATGTGTGTTCAATAAACAAAAGGAATGTTCCTAGTTATGCCTCTCTTATAAACTAGCTCGTTGATTAACAAGATGATCAAGGTTTCCTAATCATGGACATTGGATGTCGTTAATAACGAGGTCACAACATTGGTGGAATGATGTGATGAACATTCATCCGAAGTATAGCATTACGATCAGAGTCATTATTTTTATATTGATATAACATCATACGAAGTAATCTTAGTCCTTAGACCATGAGATCATGTTAATTTCTAACACCGGAAGAGTATCTTGATAACATCAAACGTCACACCGTAACAGGGTGACTATAAAGGTGGGTTCAGTTCTACGAAGGTGTTATGTTGAGGCTCATGGATCTAGAGTGGGATTTGTCCATCCCGATGACGAATAGATATACTTTGGGCCCTCTCGGTGATATCACATTGAAATAGCTTACAAGCAAGTGATGTGACCACTAGAATGTTGTATCCCGGGAACGAGAAAAGAATGCATGTCGGTAACGAGATCAAACTAGGTATTTGGATGCCGATGATTGAATCTCAGGCATGTAATATATCACGAGACAAATGGATTTAGTTACGACGTTAAAGGTTCACACGATCACAAGAGTCATCGTTGAATATGTGGGAGTCATTACGGATCTCCAGGTCCCGCTGCTGATTATTCATCGGTGAGGGGTCTCGATTATGTCTGCATTATTCACGAACCGTAGGGTGACACACTTAAGGGATACTGACACCATTTAGGAGCAAATATGTTTCAGATAAAGATTAAGAAAGCGTTGGAATCATTTCGATGGGAACCAGAATTGTTTCGGGTGAAATTGCAGAAACAGGTTCTGCATGTGATATTGAAATGTTGTAGGGGGTTTTATGTGAATGTTTGTTAATTAATGTAATTGAAAAAATTCTGAATGAAATAAATAAAATAGTTTTATTTAATGAGAGTTTGCATTAAATTTGGTGGAAATTTAATGCATGTGAGTGGAAGTGTGAGTGGAGGCATATTTATGTGAGTGGAGCATCCACCACATGCATGATGGAAGAGGTGGGGGCACCACCATGGCTGCCATGCCATGCCCTTTGGTTGCCCCCCTCTTCCCTATAAAAGGCCCCCCTCTCCTCCTCACAACACACACCTCCTCGTGAAGGATCTCTCTCCCCCTCTAGGTATTCCCCATGGTCTCGGATTAGCGAGATACATGTTCCCGGTGGATTTATCTGGAAAGGAGTTGCGTCTTCCGCTGCATCGCTGGAGCGAGGAGGCGGAGGTTGTTCGGTGGACCGAACGTGTGTGCGATCACGGATGCACCACTACTTTGCGGTGCTGGACTTGATTGTGCTGGAACTGCTGGACCTGAAGGACTTCATCACGTTCTTGAGATCGGCAAGATTGCGACTACATCATCGATGAGTTCCATCTCGTTAACAAAGCTTTGCTGTCTTCGAGGGTAAGTTCTCTATGGATGTATATCCACCTGTTGCTTGTATCTAGTAGATAGATCTTGGCGTATAGTTCCCATCGTAGGAAATTTTTTATTTTCTATGCTGCGAACCCAACACCATGACCATCTGTCATCCTGGGCACTACATAGGTGGACATTCATCACGAGGTAGCCTCAGCTCAACCTCTTCTGCGAGAGAACCCATACTAAGACATATAAACTTCCAGTCAAGCCCTACCCAACTCAGGGATTGTGGTTGTACGGTAAAATTGGAATGGTATCGCATGCGGACCCAACCATCAGTTTTTATTAAAGTCAAGGCTCATGCCTCAACATTTTCATCATCAAATCATTGTGTATCATAACACATGTCAAAACATTTCAATAGAATGAATAATCATTCCAAGGTTTCCATAATCATTTTCACCAAGTATTCTCATCTAGAGTAATCAAGTTTAGTTTAGCACTAGCCACTAGTATTGGGGGTATCACTATCGGGGTGCTAGTAAAGTATAAGTATCCAAGCTATTTCTATGATCTTGATGGTATCCATCATTTTTTCCACTAATCACAATTCATTAACTAAATAAGAAACGGTAGTAAAGGAGAAAAGCAAAGCTTAGAGTAAAAACTAGGAATGGTATAATCAAATTTGCATAACCATGCATGCCTAGTGCATCTGGTAAGGGCTTGCATATATAGTATGCATAGTCTAGCTTGCACTAATAGCTTGCCTTGAGTAGTGCAGTCGTTGAAGTTCTCTTCTTCCTCCTCGAAGTACTCCTCCTCGTTGTAGCCTAGGTCGGTACTAGCGTCTAGAAATGCACACAAGGTACACAATCACCAAACAACACTTCACTACTTCTATTTAGCACACAAGGGCTCATATTAGATGATCTAGCATCATCTCATTCATCACATGGAATACTAACACATCCTCATTTATCTTATTTGATAAAAAGTAATTTCTACTCATTGAGAAATACTTAAGATTTAATATTCACCAATTAAAATAGTGGATCATGTTGACACATGTCATCACCATCTATTCCAATACTTGGGATCGTGATTTAAAATGGTGATCATATAATACAAGAATTAATATTATTATATAATAATGTTAAAGTGACTAGAAATTCCTATATAGTATTCTTTTAATACTAAGCCATGTTTCATAGTTGTAAAACCAAATATTTTTACATATTCAAGTATAGCATGGCAAATGTGATTTTTGAGAGTTGGAATCAACTCAAAAGCATTTATAGTTTATTTTCTAAAAATGTTTGAAGTGGCAAAAGCCTCTGTCTTGTTATTTTTGGTATAAGTGATCTATAGTTTCAATTGGTTTGAATCCAACGGGAGTGACTAGATATTTTCAATACCTTTCTAGCAAAATTGGAATCATGCATTTTGGCTCAGTATATCTCTTTGAATTGAATTTTTGAATATAGCTACTGAATAGAGATTTAACTAAAATGGAAAATTTCTATTTGAATTGCTGGGCTCTGCGCGGGAAAATAAATGGGCCGGCCCAACTGCACTATGCTGGCGCAGCAAGCTGCTGATAGAACGGTCCCACGCGTCTGCGACTAATTCTAACTGAAATGGTATCAAGCAATCCTAGCCCTACGATTAGAATAGGATCCTATGGCTGAGGTTCGTCGTCTTCGTCGAATAGCTCCGGCGAGAAACGAACCCTAAAACGGCGGTGGGGGTCGCTCGGGACTCACCAGGGGTCCAACTAGGGTCGATGATGCGGGAAATAGGGCTTGTCGTCGACGGTGGTTCGAGGCGCGGTCACGGCAGCTCCTAGGGTGGCTCCAATCGATGGCTTCCTTCCTCGACTGTAGCAGCGGACTCCAGCCAAATTCCGACGTCGTGGTGCTCGCCTTGCTCCGGGAAAGGTCGGTGAGGTTGCTGGGTGAGTGGGGAGTGGAATGGTGTGCAGAATGAGGGCTGGGGTGGCCTCTATTTATACACCAAGGTTGGAGGCAGGGCTCCTCCGGTGACGCTACTACAGGTCTCGCTAAGCATGGCGGAGGGCATGGGTCGATGCGGGGGTACTACGGTGATCGTCATGCGCGTGACGGCACGGCAAGGGGCGGTCTTAGTCGGTCAGGCGACATCGGTGCTCTGTTCGGGTATGCGGGTGTTCGTCACTCAGTACAGTGGTCACGGGGCACGTGACGGTGAACGATCATGTCTGGGAGGTCACTGGTGCCAAGGCGACTGCGGGCACGAGCGGAGAGAGCGAGGCACGGCGCGTGCGTGCGAGGCAGCTGCGACGCTCTGTCGTGCTCTCGGCATGGCAGAGGCTTAAATGGGCGCGGCAATTCCAGTGTATCCACTTCTCTTTGTTGGTCAAGGTGTGGACATGGGGTGGTGGTGAGGTCACGGCTATCCTCTAGGTGTCATGGGAGAGGGCGGCGCAGTGTGCAGCGACTGGTTCATGCTCGACCGGCATCGCTAGCTGGGTACGGGCATGACACTGGTCAATGTGGCTAGTGATGCTTCTTCTCTGCACGGCCAAGTACCAAGGATGATCATGGACAATTGAATGGGTTGATTGCAGTACAAGAGATGAGCGATTGGTAGCTCAAAACAGTGTAGCGTGATTGAGGTTGTGATGTGACTACCAGGTGCTCGACCAAATGGCCGCATAAATTCAACTTTCAAATTTTTGAATGATTTTTGGTGAGTGATATGAGTACTTGCTTAGTATTCTATGGTTGCTAGGAATTGGCAAGTGGAATTTGTTTGAATGGTTTTTGAAAAATGATGATCTAGGCATATGAACTTGATTCAATTTTGCAATGCCTCTTACATAGATTTGAAAATAGTTTCTGTGCATTTGTAAAGTTTTCTTGGATTCACTTTGAGTTGGTCTAGCAAGGGGTAAAAAGAATTGGAATTGTTTCTGTTAGAAATCTTTTGCTAGGAACACCCAAAGTGGGCTAGTGGTTAATAATGGCAAAAGTGACCATTTGATCATATGTCTTATATTTGATTTTATTTTTATTTGATTTTGCTGGTAAGTGATCTAGTTGATGTTCTAAACCTTTTTAAACTAATCTTTACCTTTGGTAGCAATCAAACATGGCAATTGCAATCATTCATTCAATAATGGAATTCACACAAGCACTCATATCAAGTTTAATAATAAAAGTTTTTGTTAACTCTAAACTTGGGTGATTAGATCTTGATAAGCTTGATTGATATTTTTGAGGTGTTACAAACCTTCCCTCCTTAAACATAATCTCATCCCGAGATTCAGGAAAAACTAGTAACTAAAGAGATTGGGAAACTCAGTCCTAATATAATCTTCTCATTCTCAGGTGGCTTATTCTTCAGTATGGTTACTCCATTGGATCTTGAGAAACTTGATACTTTGTTGGGTGGTTCTGAAGGCTTCTTACAAAATACGGATGGGTACTTCATGATAAGTTAGAACCTTGTCAATATCTATGGCTCGTGATCGATGTTCTTGAAAACTTCGGTCTTCTCTGGAATTTCTAGGCATTTTCTAAGTAACGAGATATGGAACACATTATGCACGGCATCTCCTCAGGATGTTCCAGTTGATAGGATACTTCTCCTCGGCAATTAAAAATCTTTAAGGGTCCAATATATCTGGGGGCTAGCTTCCCTTTCAATCGAAAATGTTGCATTCCTTTCAAGGGCGATAACACAAAATCTCCGACATTGAAGGTCAGGTCTCAACGTCTTTTGTCAGCATAACTCTTTTGTCTAGATTGACCAGTCTTGAGGTGCTCACGGAATTTGTGCACTTTCTCTTCGGCTTCTCGTAGAATGTCGGGTCCGAAGATCTGACTTTCTCCTACTTGTGACCACTTCAACGGGGTACGACACTTCCTTCCATATAAGAACTCAAATGGGGCCATTTGCAAACTGGCTTGATAACTATTGTTATATAAATATTCTGCCAAAGGCACACAATCTTCCCATTTAGATCCATATTCTAACACAAAATCTCTCAACATATCTTCTAAGATCCAGTTGAATCTTTCAGTTTGTCCGTCGGTTTGCGGGTGATAAGCTGTGGTGAAATTTAATTTGGTTCCTAATCCTTCCTAGACTTTCTGCCAAAATCTTGAGGTAAATTGGGTTCCTCGATCCAACACTATGGTCTTGGGGGTTCCATGCAGATTGACTATTCTAGCGATATACAACTCCGCTAGCTTCAAACTTTGGTAGGTAGTCTTGACGGGTATGAAATGGGCTACCTTAGATAGTCTATCTACTATGACCCAAATAGAGTCATTTCCCCTACTAGATGTAGGCAAACTTGTGATAAAGTCCATTCCAATGAAATCGCATTTCCATTCCGGAATCTGCAATGGTTGCAACAGTCCTGCGGGTCGCTGATGTTTCGCTTTGACTCTCTGACAGATATCACACTTGGCTATGTAGCTTCCGACTTCTCTCTTCATATTGTGCCACCAAAATTGCTCCTTCAGATCTTGATACATCTTTGTTCCTCCTGGGTGGATAGAATAAAGGGTATCATGGGCTTCCTGCATAATGACTTGTTTCAACTCTGAATCTACTAGAATACAGATACGTCCTTTGTACCATAGAACTCCTTCATCATCTTCGGTGAATCCGGGTACCTTCCATGTTCCGATACGACGCTTGATTCCATCGATACTTGTGTTTCCTTTCTGGGCCTCTTTTATCTGACTAATCAACATGGGTTGAAGTTCTATGATAGCTAGAAATCCTTCGCTAACTAGCTCCACTCTGAAATTTTCCATCTCCTCATGCAGGCTTGGTTGGGCTTCCTTAATCATGGTGTTTAGTCTACACGGCAATCGACTAAGAGCATCCGCTACCACATTGGCTTTGCAAGGGTGATAGTAAATGTCAAGGTCATAATCCTTGATTAACTTTATCCATCTCCTTCGCCTCATATTCAGATCCTTCTGGGTGAAAATATACTTCGGACACTTGTGATCCGAATAAATCTCACAGCGGTTACCCATCAGGTAATGACGCCATGTCTTCAAAGCTAACACTACGGCTCCCAGTTCTAGGTCATGGGTGGGGTAGTTCTGCTCATGCTGCTTCAGTTGTCTGGACAGATATGATATGACTTTGCCTTCTTGCATTAACACACATCCGAGACCAATCTTGGATGCGTCACAATAAACATCAAAAGTCTTTTTGATATCGGGCATGATCAAAATTGGGGCTGAAACCAATCTCTTCTTAACTTCTTGAAAACTTGCTTCACATTTTTCAGTCCATTCAAACTTCTTGTCTTTCTTTAACAACTGGGTCATCGGTCTTGCGATGCTTGAAAATCCTTCAACGAACTTGCGGTAATATCCGGCTAAACCAAGATATGCGCGGAGTTCAGTTTGGGTGGTTGGGGCTTTCCATTCTGCAACATCTTTAATCTTGACGGGATCGATAGCAACTCCTCCTACCGACAAGATATGGCCTAGGAATCCTACTTCCTTTAACCAAAATTCACATTTGCTAAACTTGGCATACAAGTGATGCTCCCTAAGGGTTTCAAGGATGGTTCTCAGATGTTGTTCATCGTCCTCTTTTGATTTGGAGTAGATCAGAATGTCATCGATAAACACAATGACAAACTTATCCAAAAAGTTCATAAAAATCTTATTCATGAGGTTCATGAAATAAGCGGGGCATTGGTTAATCCAAATGACATGACATTGTACTCATACAATCCATATCTGGTAGTAAAGGCAGTCTTTGGGATATCCGTCGCGCGGATTTTCAATTGATGATAACCAGTTCTAAGATAAATCTTAGAAAACACTCTGGCACCAGTCAGCTGATCAAACAAATCTTCTATCTTCGGAAGTGGGTACTTGTTTTTGATGGTGACATCATTCAACTTCTGATAATCCGTACACAAACGGTTGGCACCATCCTTCTTATCAACAAATAGAATAGGTGATCTCCATGTCGATGCACTTGGTTGTATCAATCCTTTTCCCAACATATCATCAACTTGCTTCTTCAGCTCCACTAGTTCAGATGGGTTCATACCATAAGGTCTCTGAGCTATGGGTCCGGTTCCAGGAACTAGTTCAATGATAAACTTGATATCCCGATCTGGGGGCATACCGGGCAATTCATCTGGGAACACATCGGGTTATTCATAGACTACTCTGACTTGGTCAATGGTGCTCTTCACTAAACTCTTGTTGCACTTGAATTGACAGGCAAAGTCTCAGATACATGTTCTACTGATACTCTAGTGCTACTGGTCATGGTTATGGCTTTCTTGGCATAGTCGATTACTCCTTGATGTTTCGACATCCAATCCATCCCTAGCACTACTTCCAAACCTTTGGTTCCAAGTACTATTAGATTGGCATAAAAATCTATCACAAGGATTCTAATAGGTATGGCCTTGCCAACTTTTCTAGATTTGGTAGTTGAACCAGGGATTTGAACTATCATAACATGCTTCAAGTTTGTTGGTTGAATCTTACTAGTGCATGCAAATTCTTCTGTAACAAACGAGTGCGATGCTCCATAATCAAACAACACTCTTGCTAAAACCAAGTTAATAGAAAACATACCCAGCACAACATCTTGTGCTTCCTGGGCTTCCTCAGCATTCATGTGGAACAGACGGCCATTACGGTTGTGCGGGTTTCCTGGGGAAAATCTCTTTCCAGGCTGGACACGGCGCTGTTGTTGGGCAGGTGCATTCACATTGGTTGCTGTGACAAGCTTCTTGGGGCACTCATTGGAGTAGTGACCCATGACTCCGCATTCAAAACAAGTTATCATTGACTTGTCTTTCCCTGCGACAAGCACATCATTGCCTCCAGTCCTTGGGGCAGTATTGTTGTTCTTGTTGTTGCTAGAACTTGGCGATGCACGGTTGAAGTTATTGTGGTTGTCGGGGTTGTTGTTATGATTTCCTCTGGGCCTTGGGTTTCCTCTACCACGGTTGGGGTAGTTCGGGTGGTTCATTGGTGGCCTGATGTTTCTAGGTCCATATCCTGCAGACGGGTTGGGGCGATACTTCGGGGTATGGTGGGGTCCTGGTTGGTGCATCATCCGATGCTTGCGGTTCTCACTAGCTTGGTTGAAATTGCCTTCCATCTGAATTATAGAATCCACTAAGGTTTCAAGGTCATCAAAGAGGATGTTGACTGGCATTGTCTGCATCTCATCATGCAGACCATTCAAGAACCCTCCTTCTTCTTGGCTTCATTGTCAATCTCATCAGGTGCATACCTAGCTAGTGACAGAAATTTGTCATGGTACTCAACCATAGTCATCCTTCCTCGCTTCAAGTCTCTGAACTCATCCCTCATCCTCTTGATTAGACCCGGGGGCACATGGGTCCTGTTGAACTTGAGTTTGAACTCCTCCCAAGTCATCATCTGACCTCTTCCACCATGATCTGGCATAGCCGGACAGATAGTGGGTGGCAAACAGCACCTTCTCATTAGCATCAACTCCTGCAACTTCTAGATTGTTTTCCATTGTCTACAGCCAACCATCTGCATCTAAAGGCTCCTCAGACTTGCTAAACATAGGGGGCTTGGTATTCTAAAAGTTTTTGAGCTTGGATCCATGGTGTTCTTGGTTTCCATGGCCTTGATTATTGTGGGACATCTAAGCTATCTGTTGAAGAGTGGCTAAGTTGGCTTGACGTCTAGCTCTACCAGCTTCATGGTCAGAAACTAACATTTGAAAAATCTGCAGCATTGGGTCCTGAGATGAACTGCTTCCTCCGGGGTTTCCACGAGTCATCTAAAGATTGAGATAGATAATGAGACAAGAGGGAAATTTCTATGGTTCGTGGATTTGTTTTCAAAGCTTTAAACTTTGAGTTTGACTCGGGTTTGGCAAACTAACAACTTCTTCTCATTCATTCATTCCAACACACAATACAAACACACACCACAACAAGGAAACAGATGGTTTTAAGAACCATTCTGTGATGCTATGATATAGTGGGACCGGGTACAACTCACACCTATGATAGTGCTCAGGTGCGACTACTCATCATCAGAGGTATCAGGCTCCACATCATCAATGAAGTTAGCATCATCCTCATCGGTGTTGTCCTCCATGGCGACGTCCTCTAGATAGTCATTGTCATCACTGAGGTAAGAGTGAATATCCCCACGGATGTCTTCACCTTCCTCCTCCTGTTCCTCCTCCAGCTGGATCTCCTGGTCATGGATAGTCTCCTCCAGAGTGGCTATCTTCTGACGAAGACGGGCGATGGTGCGATCCTTTTTGTCTTGCTAGCTACGAAGTGACTTGCACTCCTTGGCGAGAATGGCGATGGTTTGCTTCCTCTCAATAGCTTCGGCATGGTTCTAGTTGGCGTAATCTTGGGCATTGTCTAACTCTTTCTATGTCTCGTGCAGCATGAAGGCCATGTGATCCACATGATGCTTTAACTCTAGATGTACCGGCATTGCCAAAGGCTGTCCCGTACAGTCACGTCTTGCATAGTGAGAAAAATGGATGCCGATGATCTGGTTGATGTTTTGATCACACAAACATGCAAGAGCTTTTTGCATTTCCCTAGCTAATCCGTCTAGCCAGTTGTTCTCCCTTATGCTGAAATGAATCTTGTCAAAAAGAGGTGGCTCCATTTTGCCTCTGAGATCGGCAACAATTAGCCACTATAGCTCCCCTCCAGATTGGTCGTTGAGCTGTGCTCCGAAGAACTCCGGGTGCGGGCGTCCAAGATACTCTAAAAGTTGGTCCAGATCCCTCTCAAAGATAAGCTTTCCTCCATTGCCCAACTGGTAAAACTTGTTATATTTGACCTCCATCTATAAGCAATTAGGATGAGTAAGTTAGTGGAGTAATCAAGTGTGTCAAATTTTATGTAGAATAGTAAGAGTTTTGAGTAACAAGTTTTCTCTTTTGGAAAGAATCTCAAGGATAAGAATGAGAATAGGTTTTTGTAAATACTCACTTTCTTTATTTTGAAGCTAGGTTTTTTAGGCGTCCATTCTAACTAGGGTCTCCTATGGTCAGGATGGCTCTGATACCAACTTGTCAATACCCGGATTTTTAAGTCCAGATACTTGTTATGCCATACATCGCAATCCTAGGATTACCATTTTTGCGAGACATAACATAAGTAGTACCATAGTACATCATCCATTACAAACCATAATAAAGGTCTTACAAATAAACGATCTCATGATCCAGTCTTAATACAAGCAAAGTAGCGGAAAGTAAACGTAGTAGGCTCCTTCTTCATGATCACAGGCAATGCTGACGATGGGAGATGATCCTAGTTGTCATAGACCTCCTGATGTCCATCTTCCGGGTAATCCTCCTCATAGTCTGGCCATGGGACTAGCCAGGGACAAAGCCATGAGTACTCTTTAAGAACTCGCAAACTATCACTAACATAAGTAAGGTAAAACTTGTAGGAATCATAAGCTCTAGGTTTGTTTGCAAAAAGCCAGGTTTATTTCATAAATCCTTAAGAGTAATGACCTAAGTTTAGTTATCTACATTACTTAAGTGGGAACTTAGATTTCATGTCCACAACTCTATTTTGGTCAAGTCAAAGTCATCTTTCAAGTCACAAGTCATTTTGAAAACATCTGACAATGAAATAGTATGACCACTCCAACTGTCCATAACCATGGACGCAGCTATTCGAATAGTTTGACACTCTTTAGAGGTGGTACACTTTCACCACAAAATTCGATACATCCGTCAGGGATAACCCTGAATCATCATACTTGGTATGCGGATAATCAATCCTAACCTTTCAATTACACACCCTAGTATAGGCACCTCCCCTATGAGCTTGGCCTCCCAGCCATGACCATCTGTCATCCTAGGCACTGCATAGGTCGAAATTCATCACGAGGTAGCCTCATCTCAACCTCTTCCACGAGGGAACCCATACTAAGACATATAAACTTCCAGTCAAGCCCTACCCAACTCAGGTATTGTGATTGTACGGTAAAGTTAGAATGGTATCGCATCCGAACCCACCCATCAGTTTTTATTAAAGTCCAGGCTCATGCCTCAACATTTTCATCATCAAATCATTGTGTATCATAACACATATCAAAACATTTCAATAGAATGAATAATCATTCCAAGGTTTTCATAATCATTTTCACCAAGTATTCCCATCTAGAGTAATCAAATTTAGTTTAGCACTAGCCACTAGTATTGAGGGTATCAATATTGGGGTGCTAGTAAAGTATAAGTATCCAAGCTAGTTCTTTTGTCTTGATGGTATCCATCATATTTCCACTAATCACAATTCATTAACTAAATAAGAAACTATAGTAAAGGAAAAAAGCAAAGCTTGGAGTAAAAACTGGGAATGGTTTAATCAAAGTTGCATAACCAGGCATGCCTAGTGCATCTGGTATAAGGGATTGCACATATAGTATGCATAGTCTAGCTTGCACTAATAGCTTGCCTTGAGCAGTGCAGTCGTTGAAGTTCTCTTCTTACTCCTTGAAGTACTCCTCCTCGTCGTAGCCTGGGTCGATACTAGCATCTAGAAATGCACACAAGGTACACAATCACCAAACAACACTTCACTACTTCTATTTACCACACAAGGGCTCATATTAGATGATCTAGCATCATCTCATTCATCACATGGAATACTAACACATTCTCATTTATCCTATTTGAAAAAAGTAATTTCTACTCATTGAGAAATACTTAAGATTTAATATTCACCAATTAAAATAGTGGATCATGTTGACACATGTCATCACCATCTATTCCAATACTTGGGAATGTGATTTAAAATGGTGATCATATATTACAAGATTTAATATTATTATTTAATAATATTAAAGTGACTAGAAATGCCTATATAGCATTCTTTTAATACTAATCCGTGTTTCATAGTTGGAAAACCAAATCTTTTTACATATTCAAGTAGACCATGACAAATGTGATTTTTGAGAGTTGGAATCAACTCAAAAGCATTTATAGTTTATTTTCTAAAAATGTTTGAAATGGCAAAAGCCTCTGTCTTGTTATTTTTGGTATAAGTGATCTATAGTTTCAATTGGTTTGAATCTAACGGGAGTGACTAGATATTTTCAATACCTTTCTATCAAAATTGGAATCCTGCATTTTGGATCAGTATATCTCTTTGAATTGAATTTTTGAATATAGCTACTGAATAGACTTTTAACTAAAATGGAAAAAGTCTATTTGAATTGATGGGCTCTGCACGGGGAAAGAAATGGGTCGGCCCAACTGCACTACGCTGGCGCAGCAGGCTGCTGAATGAACGGTCCCACGCATCAGCGACTAATTCTAACCAAAACGGTATCAAGCAATCTTAGCCCTACGATTAGAACAGGATCCTACGGCTGAGGTTCGTCGTCTCCGTCGAACAGCTCCGGCGAGAAACGAACCCTAAAATGGTGGTAGGGGCCGCTGGGGACTCACCGGGGCTCCATGTAGGGTCGGCGATGGGGGCGATGGGGCTTGTCATCGATGGCGGTTTGAGGCACGGTCACGGTAGCTCCTAGGGTGGCTCCAATCGATGGCTTCCTTCCTCGACTGTAGCGGCATACTCCGACCAAATTCCTGCGTCGTGGTGCTCGCCTTGCTCCAAGGAAGGGTCGTTGAGGTTCCTGGGTGAGTGGGGAGTGGAATGGTGTGCAGAATGTGGGTTGGGGTGGCCTCTATTTAGGTTGGAGGCAAGGCGGCATGGTCGGGCTCCTCCGGCGATGCTGCTACAGGTCTCTCTAAGCATGGCGGAGGGCATGGGTCGATGCGGGGTACTATAATGATCGTCATGCGCATGATGGCACGGCAAGGGGCGGTCTTAGTCGGTCGGGTGATGTTGGCGCTCTGTTCGGGTATGCGGGTATTCATCACTCAGTACGGTGGTCACGGGGCGCGCGGCGATGAACGATCATGTCTAGGAGGTCACTAGTGCCACGAAGACTATGGGCACGAGCGGAGAGAGCGAGGCACGGCATGTGCGTGTGAGGCAGCTGCGGCGCTCCATCGTGTTCTCAGCATGGCAGAGGTTTAAATGGGCGCGGCGATTCCAGTGTCTCCACTTCTCTCTGTTGGTCAAGCGGTGGACAGGGGGTAGCGGTGAGGTCACTTTGAGTTGGTCTAGTTTATGTGCATTTGTAAAGTTTGCTTGGATTCACTTTGAGTTGGTCTAGCAAGGGATAAAAATAATTGGAATTGTTTCTATTAGAAATCTTTTACTAGGAACACCCAAAGTGGGCTAGTGGTTAATAATGGCAAAAGTGACCATTTGATCATATGTCTTAGCTTTGATTTTATTTTTATTTGATTTTGCTTGTAAGTGATCCAGATGATGTTGTAAACCATTTTAAACTAATCTTTACCAGTGTTAGCAATCAAACATGGCAATTGCAATGATTCATTCAGTAATGGAATTCACACAAGCACTCATATCAAGTTTAATAATAAAAGTTATTGTTAACCCTAAACTTGGGTGATTAGATCTTGATAAGCTTGATTAATATTTTTGAGGTGTTACATGCACAGGCTGAGATCTTAGAGTGGTTTGCAAATCTCTTTTGTGATGGATACACCCCCACTTGGGTGTTTTTCTGAGAAGATCTTAGATAAAACAACACATGCTTATCTGTGATTTAACATGTGATGGTTTTGTATAAACTCACCACACAAGTTGCATGCTAATGATGTGGTGTTGTTGCTTGGCTTTGCTGGCTTGATCTTGGTGGCTTGATCACCTCTTGGAACCTGCTCTACACACCCCAGGTTCTGGTTATGTTCCTCTTTACTCCTGTGACCTTGTGCTTGTCCTTGCTATCCTCCTGCACTACCCCCTCCTTATCTCACCATTTTGTGGTGATCTGATGGTTAATTTGGTAGACTAGCTGGTGTATTTGTTTGGGAAGTGTACAGGATCACTATGTTCTTGTCGTGTTCTCGAGAAGATGGAGATAGATTGTGATCACTAGTACATGTGCCATGTCTGAGTGTTTTTTTGACTGCTTGGACTGCTGCTGCTATGTCGACAGCACACAACATGTAGTTATATGACTAAGTTGCCTTACTACTTGGCTGTGTATGGATGAGATCAAGTAATCTAACTTTTACTTCCTATCCTTTTATTGGTATTTGTCCTGGTGAAACTTACCCATCTCTTTAGGTTTTTGTTTGGTGAAAAATTTACCCATGTTTTATAGAAGAATGCATGCATATGCACAGATTCCTATTTCTACCCTTCATTGGTTCCTAAATGTTGGGGTGTTATAGACTCCCCCCTTAAATTAAACTTCGTCCTGAAGTTTGCTAATGTGTACCTGAATAGTTTTGGATATGTTTCTTTTAAATCATCCTCTTTCTCCCATTTGGCTTCTCGCTCCGGCTGATGTTCCTAGTGTACCTTGCAGTATTTTGATTGCCCTGTTTCTCAGCCTTTTCTAGTTCTCTTCCAGAATTTTATAGGTTTTCTCAACATAAGTCAAATATGCTTGTAACTCAATTTCTTGATGTGTAATTGCATTATCGGGAACTTTAAGACATTTCCGTAATTGTGACACATGGAAAACATTATGAACTTGAGCCAATCTTCTTGATAACTCAAGAGCTTAAGCTATTGTTCTATTCTGACTCAGTATCTTGAATGGTCCGATTATATCTTGGACTCAGTTTTCCTTTGACTCCAAATCTCTTAACTCCCTTCATTGGACTTACTTTGAGATATACCATATCCCCCACTTCTGGATGCCACTATCTTCAACTTTGATTAGCATAACTCTTCTGTCTACTTTGAGCTATCTTCAATCGATCTTTAATAATATTGATGATATCAAGCTTCTCCTTGATATAATCTGGTGAAAATTCCTTGTTACTACCAGGCTCATACCAACATATTGGTGATCTACATTTTCTCCCATAAAGTACTTGGTACGGTACTGCTTTCAGACTACTTTGATAGCTATTGTTGTAAGAAAATTCTGCCAATGGTAGATGATCTTCCCACGAACCTCCAAAATCTAATGCACAAGCTCTAAGCATGTCCTCCAAGATTTGATTGGTCCTTTCCATTTGGCCCCAAGTTTCGCGATGATAGGCTATGCTGAAATCCAACTTTGATCCAAGTGCTTCATGTAATTGTTTCCAAAATGCTAAAGTAAACACAGATCCTCTATCTGATACAATTTTCTTGGGCACTCCGTTCTTAGTTACTATCTCTTTGACATAGATTCCCACTAACTTCTTTGCATTATCTTTTTGTTTTACTAGAATAAAGTGTGCACTTTTCGTGAATCTATCCACAATCACCCATATCATATCCTTCCGCTTTGGTGTCATGGGTAATCCTGTGATAAAATCCATACCAATTTCCTCCCACTTTCATTCTGGAATTTCTAAAGGTTGTAATGGTGCTGCCGGACTTTGATGTTCTGCTTTTACCCTTTGGCAAGTATGGCATTCAGATACATATTTTGCAATGTCTCTCTTCATGTTAATCCACCAGAATAATTCCTTAAGATCCATGTACATCTTCGTACTCCCTGGATGAATTGAATATGGTGTCTCATGTGCCTCTCGGAGTATCACCTCTCTGATCTCCGGTCCATCTGGTACACAAAGACGATTTTGGAACCATAAAGATGCATAATCTCCAACATGAAAAACTGATCTTTGTCCTTCGGAAATTCTTCTGATTGCTTCAGCAATGAATGGATCATCAAGTTGATGTCGATAGATATCATGATGAAGATCACTGCTTTGCTCTTCTGCAACCCTCATGGTAGCTAAACCTACACGAACTTCTGTCCTTAGCAATTGTATCTCTAATCTTTCTAAATCTATTTTTAACTCTTTTGGTAATTCTCTATTGATGGGTTGAGTATCCGTACTCTTCCGACTTAAAGCATCTTCTACTACATTGGCCTTTCCTAGAGTATAGTTAGTTGTAAGATCATAATCCATGATCAACTCTAGCCATCTTTTCTGCCTCATATTCAGCTCCTTCTGAGTGAAGAAATATTTGAGAACTTTATGATCCGTGTATGGTTCACACCTTGCTCCATGGAGAAAATGTCTCCATCCCTTTGAAGCAAAGACCACTTCTGCTAGATCCAAATCATGTGTTGGGTAGTTGACTTCATGAGGTTTGAGTTGTCTAGACCCATAAGCAATTACCTTATGATCTTGCATTAGCACACATCCTAGTCCTTCTTTGGATGTGTCACAATATACCTTGTAATCTTTTCCAGTTTCCAGTATAGCTACGATTGGTGCGGTGGTTAATCTGGTTTTCAATTCCTGAAAACTAGCTTCACACTTCTCATTCCATATGAATGGTGCATTCTTTCTTAGCAATTTGGTCAATTGTCTAGCTATCTTGGAAAAACCTTCAATGAATCTCTGATAATAGCCTGCCATGCCTAAGGAACCTCGGATTTGCTTTACATTAGTTGGTGCATTCCATTCCAGCACTGACTGAACTTTGGATGGATTTACCGCAATTCCATCTTTACTAATCACATGACCAAGAAATTCTACCTTGTCCAACCAGAATTTACACTTACTGAATTTAGCATATACCTTATGTTCTCTCAAGATTTGCAATGCTATCCTCAAATGATCTGCATGCTTTTCTTCATCCTTAGAGTATATCAAAATATCATCAATGAATACTATAACAAACTTATCCATATAAGGCATGAAGATTTTGTTCATCAAATTCCTAAATATTGCTGGTGCATTGGTTGATCCAAAAGGTACGATGAGATACTCATGATGACCATATCTTGACAGAAATGCTGTTTTTGGAACACCTTCAGGTTTGATTTTTATCTGATGGTATCCTGATCTTAGATCAATCTTGGAAAACACTCCAGCTCCTTTGACTTGATCAAACAGATCTTGAATTCATGGTAATGGGTATTTGTTCTTGATGGTGACATTGTTGAGATTTCTATAATCACCACACATTCTTCGTCCTCCATCTCTTTTATCCACAAAAATTACCGGAGTTCCCCATGGGGATACACTTTCCTGAATAAATCCTTTCCTGGCTAACTCATCAATTTGCTCCTTAAGCTCTTTTAATTCTTTTGGTCCCATCTTGTACGGTGCTTGGGATATTGGCGTTGTACCCGGTATCAGGTCAATAGTGAATTCTATTTCTCGGTCATGTGGCATTCATGGTAACTCTGCTAGAAAAACATCTTGAAATTCCTTCACAATAGGAATATCTTCTAATTGGACCTCCTTCATTGAGTTCAATTGCAAATCTACCATGATATGATTATGTTTATCTGCTTGATAGACTATCCTTCCTCCACTTGGGGACTTAATTGAAACAGTTTTATCCTCACAATTGATCTGGGCTCCATACTCAGTAGTCCAATCCATCCCCAACACTACTGCTATTCCCCTTAATGAAATCACATAGAGTTCCGCATAATAGGTTTGACCACAAATTGAGATAACTTGGTTTAATTTTATACTTCTAACTACCACGATCCCTCTAGCGGTAACTACATCCATAGGTTTTTCTAACGGCGCCCTTCTAATCCCGAACTTATCACAAAATTGTTCAGATATGAATGAAGTAGTTGCACCCGTATCAATTAGAAATTTTACAGGATTTATGAGAATATTGAGCGTACCTATCACCGCTTGATCCGAGTTATCCACCTCCTCCAAGGTTGCGCAATTCAGCTTTCTAGTAGGTCTGCCCCCCTTGCCATTGTCATTCTTGACAAAATGTCCTCCTTTGTTAGGTTGTCCACCTCCGCCTCTTGCTTGACCATCGCCTGATGTAGGCCAACCACTTGGTGGTTTCTTGGGACAATTGGGCTTCATGTGCCCCTTCTGACAACACCCATAACATATGATCAAAGGCTTTAGGAAATCCCTACTAAAGTGTCCTAGAAGCTTACAATTGTGACAAATGACATTCCTCCTGGTTGTGGTTGCACCATGATTGGGTTTGTTACCATTGTTAAAGGATCTATTTCGAGCTTTGAACTCTATATTAGGTTTAGCTTTACTTGCTTGGATCCTCTTGGTTTCCTTCTTTGCTCTCTCCTTCGGTCCTCTTGGACATTCCTATAATCATCCTCAAATGTGATGGCTGCATCAAGTAGCTGTTGAAAAGTTGCTTTATTGGCTAGCCTCAGCTACATCTTCACGAATGGATTTAAACCACGCAGGAAACGTTTGTTCCTCTTTTCCTCAATGCTCACTTCATCCACAGCATAACGAGATAGTTGACTGAATTCCCAGATGTACTTAATGACACTGGTATATCCCTGCTGAAGTTCTTCAAACTCCCTATGCTTCGGTACAATAACACTTTCTGTAACATGATATTCACGAAATCTTTGCTTAAACTCCTCCCAGGTATACTCCCTTTCCGGAGGTTGCATTGCTAACTGATTCTCCCACCATGATGTTGCAGGTCCAGTTAAGAGATGTGTTGCATACCTCAACTTTTCCTCCTTGTTGCAACCTACAGTCTTAAGTTTCCTCTCGGTATCTGCTAGCCAATCCATTACATCCATTGGCTCAGGGGCTGATGCAAAAGGTAAAGGCCTTGCATTTTGAAAGTCAGAAAGACTCACACCCCGTCCTTCAGGTTCCCTCTGGTGTCCCACTCGATCCACTAACCCCTCCATAAACTTTTTCTGGGACTCTTGCATCATCTGCATGTACTGCATAAAGTTTTTCTCCATCAACGGCCTCATTGGTGGTGGTGGTAAATTTGCCTGCATTCTCGCGTCTTCATCCGCCTTTTCCTTAGTTTCGCGCTCCATGCGCTGTTGTTCGGTCTCGTCCTCTACACCCGTTTCCATACCCACCTAGTCCGGTAACATAAAGTGAACACTCGTAATTACATCATGCATATGTGTTCTGAGCTCAAGTTCATGCACAAAACTAGCCACACAATGGAAAACAAAATCCAAATAAGAACCAAATATGCATTTCACATATTATATATTACAAACAACATAGTTGGTATAATGTCATTACTAACCCATACCATTTAGGTATTACAAACTCACGTGGATGCTATCCCACTAATTTAATTACATCAAGTGCTCAAACTCTAACTTCCGTATCACCACTGGGATACTCCTCCTCAATGTCACGCTCCCCAGAAGCTGCAATGTTCATTGTACATACCCAGAGTACAACCGTGCTGATGTGAAGTACAACACGCCATTTGTGGAACGACTTGCCTCTTCGATGGATGATACTCAGTATCAGAAGTATCCAGACTCGACACATCATCCAGCTGAAGTGCGTCCATACCTTCCAACTCATCTGAGGTATCCTTAGAATCATCCTCATCACTGTCTTCTTCAATCGCCTCCTGCATCTCGACTCCTAAGTAATCAACAGAATATTCCGCTTCTGGTGCTCCCCAAGTACTCTGCTGGGTATGATAGTCCTCAGCTATAATTGGATAGTGCACGTTATCTGGAGTAGGATAATGTTCTGGTGACACAAACATCCATTCTTCAGGATCTTCCTCATCGGACTCTACATCCTCCACGTGGACATCCCTTCCATCAACGGAACAAGACCTCACTCCCATGCGACTAGTTTGCCCGGTATCACCAACCGAATCTTCCACAGAAATAGGATTTCCGGCAGATCCATCCATCGATCTGTACCTTCGGAGTTTCCAATAGGTAATTCTGATTCCTCGGTTCCCCAAGATTTTTGTGGTACTGGATGACTAGTACCCTCATCAAGATATCTAGTGGGTTCTGGCATAGGTGAATAAGGATATGGTGTGAAAGATGATGGATCTATAGGTATATCCTTAAAAGTTGGGCTAACCCAACCCACTCCTTCATACTCCAATTGAGATGCTAACTTCTCCCTTCATTCAGGATTAGTTAAATCCTCTAGCATATCAATCTGATCCTCCACAATTGTAACACCCCAGCATTTCGTAACCAACGAAGGGTAGAAATAGGAATTTGTGCATATGCATGCATTCATCTATTAAATCGGGGTAAATTTTTCGCCAAACAAAAACCTAAAGAGATCAGAGTTTCTTTCACTATCTAGAGGTAGGAATAGATCTAAGAGTGATTTCTATAAATTTTGAAATGACCTTTAGGCATTATTGTGTTTTGGGGGGAATATTTTGAATTCACATTTGAAATTCAAATAATTTGTATAATATCTGAAAATTAGAAGTTAGAATCTTTAAGTGATTTTCCAAAATAGGTATTAACATTGTTTGATTATATTATAGATATATTAAACACCAATATGAATTTAAGACAAGTAAATTCAAACAAGAAATGAATTCTTATTATTTTCTTTATTTCATAATCAATATTACAAATAGAGATCATTACATCAAGACAAATAGTTACAAGGAAGAAATTCCAATAAGATGAATCTTTATTAAATCATAAAAATATTGTTACAAGATTCTTTACAAAAAGAATAAAGGTAAATTACAAAGCAACCTATCTATCTATTCCTATACTATATATTGACAATCCAGGCTTTGTTCCTACAAAATAAGATAAACCACTAAACAAAGAAATAAAAATGTTAGGGATTAGTTTTACTCTCAGTGGTGAACAGTGAAGTGCACTGTTCATATTACATCATAGAGTAATTTGAAGGGGCAAGTTTCACCAAAGTGCAGTATCTGTTCTTATAAGTGAACAGTTCTAGAATCACAAAATAAGCCAAATAGACAAGTGATAAGTTTCACCAGGGCAAGTAACCAGTAAAAGGGTAGACAATAAAACTCCAATTACTTGATCTCATCCATATCCAAAGCAAGTAGAGTAGAAGCTTACACACCTAAATGCATGCATTGAGGTGTTAATAGGAGAGAACAAAGGGACAGCCCATGTTACAGCCGTATAGAGCAAAGCAAGCTCTGCTGCTCACTTCACAGCAAGCTCAACCACAGTTTCTCACTAGCACAACCAAGAACAGCACAAGAACAGCACCAGATATTACCGCAATAGCATTATATCAAACCATTTTCCACCACAGAAAACCCAAGCATCACCAACCAAGATGGTGACTTGAGGAGGGGGAAGCATTGGGTGGACATCAAGGTCACAGGAGCAACAACACTAGGAGGGGCAATCCAAAGCCAAAGGGGAAGGCAGCAACAAGCCAGCACAAGGCTACCAAGGCAATCCACAACATTTTCAATCCAATAGTGAATTTGGAGCATATTCATATGATTAATCATGTTTATATATGGATCTGATCATGCAAGTACATGATACATACATAAGAAATAAGCCATCAAGTAAAAACAAGGGGTTTCTACTTGAGGATGGTCTCAAACCAACATCATAGACCAAGGGATCTAGTTTTAACTAGATGATACTCATCATAGTTGCTCGTACAGGGCACATCCCGGTAGCACCTCTGTACCAACAAGTTCATCACTTCTTGAGAACAAGCCTAATCCTCATCTTTTAAAAACACTTAATAATTTTCCTAAATGATTTAGGAATCATCTATAACAGCATTCAACATCTATCATAAGGCAGAGCCTTTGATCATAAAATTTTACACTAAAAGCATCAGCCAAAGCTATATCAGCCAGCAGTAAGGCATCATCACTCAAAAAGAGCGAGCTCACAATCACAGCCACACAGATAGCCACAGCAATTTAAACTTGCTCAACCAAGTGTTCTCTAACAGAGAACAGGGTAACACCAACAAGATCAACAGAGTGCTAACTAACAAAGACAGATCAACAGATCATGCTCAATAGAGTATCACATGAACCACTAGTAGGTCAACATGCAGGAGCTTAACACAATCATATTAACCCTAGGAACCTAACTGAACATCACTGCAAGGAGGGTCAAACCCTAGACATTTCGGGATGAGCCCTAAATGGAGAAATCCATTACCAGTGACCATATGGCAAGGATTAGAGGTAAGAGAGAGCACATAGAGGAGAAGTAGAAGAACTTACTCGAGGTCCTCGTAAATTTATTTGAAGAGGAAGTAGAGAGGAGGCCGATGGCAGAGGGGTGGCGGCACGGGGAGCACCCCGAGGGGGCGCTGCAACCCGTGCCTGCACACAATAGTGGCGATCATGGAGGAGAAGCACCACAAGCACCACAGCATCGGTGGGGGAGCGCCAGAGCATGACAAACCCAAACCCTAGCCTCGTGCAGAGGACAGCACGGCCAAAGAAGAGGGCACCAGCGATGAATCTGCTTGGACAGCGATGTGCAGCGGCATCGTCTTGGGCGTCTTGTACCGCGGTGATAGCCACGGCGGCCAGACTTGGCTGGAATCGTGCACAGCAGCAACGACGGCATCGGGCGCCAGGGAGGGTCGCGAGAGATAGGGGTGAGAGAGAGTGCGTGTGGGGGGCACTAGGCCGGTGGGCTACCCAGTATAGCCAGGTGGTCTTTGACCAGGCCAACTGGGCCAGGTCTAGTTGGGTTAGACCAGCCCAAAGGGTCGGGCCCATGTCTCAAAAGACATATCTAAAAATGAATATTTACAAATATACCGCTGAAACAAAATCAACTCCAGAAAAATAAATAAAAATCCTAAAAATACAAATAATATATTTATGAAATCACAAAAATATCGTTTATCCAATAAAAATACTAGATAGTAAATTTCAGCAATTAAATATAGATCTATTATTAAAATTGGATATATTCCTTTTGGGATTTTATAAAATTATGCAAAACACTTAAAATTGAATAAAATAAATTTTTAAGATTCTAAAAGGAAGTACTATTAAAGAAAAATACTAGTTGTATTTTTGAAAAGTAAATCATGTATAATAGAAATAAAGTCTTATTTCCTTAAAGGAATTTTAGTTAAATATTTAAAAGAGTTAAAAATTAACTAATTCATTTTTAAACTCTTAGAATAATACTGGTTATTATAAAATTTCTAAATGTCAAAATAATATGAATTCGATGATTTCTTAAATAATGCTTTTCTTTTATCAATTAAAAGAAACTTAAAACCTATACAAGCTGGGTAAAACACGCAAAGAAGAAAGAAAATAAATCATTGCATGACATTACTATGCATTTCATATTGCTTCTTTAAATAGTGTCCTTACCAGGCAATAATGGTTTTCTGTAGCAACCGGAGATCAAGGTTAGGTGGAAATATCCGACTCCACTACATTGCAGTCACAAGGCAAGTTCATCACTTGCTCATGTCCTTTGAAGAGTCTTTATGAAAGTATTTGAAAATTGTGTGTTATCACCTATGTTCTAAAGAAGACAAAAAATAAGTATTTTACCACACAAATGAAATGCTATTCTCATCCTAAGTGATGATAAATACTAAGAATTGCATGGGAATCTAAGATTCCAATTGCAAAACAACTAGGATTTAATAACCCATGACATCAGTGATTCTACGCCGTATATTACACGTTAGCCATAAGATTTGGAATAGGATGAAGAAGTCAGTTGTATCTTCTTCCTCTCGCATGCATCCGGATGGCCAGGTCATGGCTGGTATCCTCGTAGCATGCATTTATTGGTAATTCGTAAAGGATATGCAACATATCGGTGGGAACCCTCAACGTCCCACGATAGTTCTGGCATCTGACAGTCTGTACTAACCAGTGATGTAATTCAAGATGTGGGCATGGCGTACACCAAGGCGGCATGCGGGGTTGTGAAGGGGGCATTGATTGGCTTGGATCATCTACTAGGCCCCACATCATGGAATTGTGGACGGGAAAGTACGCCCGATTGTGCAACAAGGAGTTGGTCTCTTATGTGTAAAGCAACGCACCTCTACAGAGTGTAAGAATTGTGACATGTTACTGCCTATTCCGGGAAGGAGCTATGAACATGGCAGGAAAGGAACTCCATGAAGTTCTGGTCAACCTGTGAAGGCTGATGGGCATAGTTTTGATAATTAAAATCAATCTTTGAAGAAATGTTTACCAAAACTACATAGTACCAAGGACTTACATCCGAGGTGGTAGATAGAGCATCAAACTTCCCATGTTGCATATAGTGAACTTGTTGGGCAACGCTGTTTCTCACCCTTTCCCTTGAACCCTTGCTAGACTTTGAGGGCCAGAAGGAGGACCAGGTGTATGCTACGGAGGTCCAGAACGACGTCTACTATGAAGAGCTAGACCTATCCGGTGGAATCGAAGGAGTGGACTACGGGATACACTATGGAGCTGAAGACAACGAATCCGAGTAGTTGTCAGGTTGTACTTTAGTTACCTAGGTTGAGCCGAGAAGCACGAACTCTATAAAATAAGCTATTGAGCTCGCGTCTTTATTACCGTTGTGTTTTCTTCGTTCTTCCGCTGAACTTATGAAATAAGTTATTTGGTTTGTCAGTTTGAACCTCTTGAAGTCTCGAACTTCTGGTATTGTAATAATAATGAAGTGTGTATGTTTGTAATTTGGACCCGCAATGTTTCTGTTGTACCACTTTGAGGGATGTGTTATTTACGAAATGGTGTTCTGTGGATGTCATGTCAACGAATATAGTGTACTACATGTGCAGTGCTATGCTGGGTCACTGCAGCTGGTATTAGAGCAATTGCTTTGACCTTAGGTTGGAAACCTAGTAAAGGGAGCTACCTGTAGGAGTCTTAGGACAACGGTAAAGAGTTCTCTAGATGATATGATGAATATTTGATTGGGAATAATTCGTTATATTTTTTAGTGCGATAATTCTTTATTATGATGCATCATTACAATTAATGGTTACTAATTCTGAATATTTTTGATACAGTGGAAATGGCACCCAAGTTTCCAAAATAGACTTTGGCAAGGAAAGAAGAGACTCTCGATGATTATCAGGGGGCTTTAACTATACAGCTTCGAGAACTTCTGAGGGTTTTTGGTTGCACAACTAATATTTCGGTTAATACCATGACATACCATGATGGGCGAATGTTAGCCAAATATCGTGTTGGCATCCAACTACCAAAGAAGCTTGGTTTATATCATGATTTACCTATGGGTGTTGGTAAAAGTCACCTAGCAGCATACCATGTTGCTATTGTGGAGGCGATAGCCGATGTTTGGGAGCACACAGCAGAAGAGTTAGATGGAAGCACATATTATGTGATTCCTCATGACTCTATAGACGAGGAGCCAAAACTAGATCATCTTACTTTAGTAAAGAAGCATCCAAAACTAGCTTCCAAGTTTATGGATCTATATCGACTGATGCTTGGGTCTTTGTATAAGACACATCAGATTATTGTAGAGGATCAGATTGATAAGCTAGATGATTTAACTAATCCTGAACGAAGGGGGAAATTAGCATCTAAACTGGAGAATGAAGCAGTGGATAGGGTTAACCCAATTTTTAAGGATATACATATAGATCCAACATCGTTTACACCATATCCTTACTCACCTATACCAGAACCCACTAAATATCCTGATGGGGGCACTAGTCATCCAGTACCATAGAGCTCTTGGGGAACTAAGGACTTAGAACTACCTATTGGAAATTCCGAAGGATGGAGGTACGGATCGATGGATGGATCTGCCGGGAATCCTATTCTTGTGGAAGATTCAGTTGGGGATACCGGGAAAACTAGTCGCATGGGAGTAAGATCTTATTCCGCTAATGGAAGCGATGTCCATGTGGAGCATGTAGAGTCCGATGAAGAAGATCCTGAATAAAGGGTGTTTGAGTTACCAGAACATTATCCTACTCCAGATAACATGCACTATCCAACTATAGCTGAGGACTATCGTACCCAGTAGAGTACTTGGGGAGCATCAGAAGCGGAATATTCTGTTGATAATTCAAGAGTCGAAATACAGGAGGAGATTGAAGAGGACAGTGATGAGGATGATTCTGAAGACACCTCAGATGAGTTGGAAGGTATGGACACACTTCAGTTGGATGATGTGTCAAGTCCAGATACTTCTAATACTGAGTATCGTCCATCAAAGAGGCAAGTCGTTCCATAGACAGTGCATCGTACGTCCCGTCAGCACGGTTGTACTCTGGGAATGTACGATGAATGTCGCAGCTTTTGGGGAGCCTGACCTTGAGACAGAATATCTCAATGAGGATACGGGAGTTAGAGTCTAAGCACTAGATGTAAATAAATAAGTGGGATAGTATCCACATGAGTTGTAATACCTAAATGGTATGGGCTTGTAATGACGTTGTGCTAACTAAGTGTAATGTAATGTATAATATGTGAAATGCGTATTTGGTTCTTATTTGGAGTTTTTTCCATTGTGTGACTAGTTCTATGCATAAAGTTGAGCTCAGAACAAATATGCATGATGTAATTATGAGTGTTCACTTTATGTTACGGGACTAGGGGGTATGGAAACGGGTGTAGAGGACGAGACAAAACAGCAGCGCATGGAGCGCGAAACTAAGGAAAAGGCGGATGAAGATGCCAAAATGCAGGAAAATTTACCACCACCACCAATGAGGTCGTTTATGGAACATAACTTTATGCAGTACATGCAAATGATGCAAGAATCCCAGAACAAGTTCATGGAAGGATTAGTGGATTGAGTGGGACACTAGAGGGAACCTAAAGGACGTGGTGTGAGTCTTTCTGACTTTCAAAATGTAAGGTCGTTACCTTTTGCATCAGCCCCTGAGCCAATGGATGTAGAGGATTGGCTAGCAGATATGGAGAGAAAGTTGAAAACTGTAGGATGCAATGATGAGGAAAAGTTGAGTTATGCAACACATCTCTTAACTGGACCTGTAGCATCTTGGTGGGAGAATCAACTAGAAATGCAACCTCTGAGTAGGGAGTATACCTGGGAGGAGTTTAAACAAAGATTCCGTGAGTATCATGTTGCAGAAAGTGTGATGGAATTGAAGCGTAGGGAGTTTGAAGAGCTTCAGCAGGGTTATACCAGTGTCATGAAGTACATCCGAGAATTTAGTCAACTATCTCGTTATGCTTAGGATGAAGTGGGCACTGAGGATAAGAGGAAGAAACGTTTCTTGCGTGGTTTAAATCCATTTGTGAAGATGCAGTTGAGGCTGGCCAATAAAGCAACTTTTCAACAGTTACTAGATGCAGCAATCACATTTGAGGATGATTATAAGAATGTGCAAGAGGACCAAAGGAAGAGAGCAAAGAATGAAACTAAGAGGATTCAAGCAAGTAAGCCTAAACCTAATTTGGAGTTCAAACCCAGGAATCGACCCTTCAATAACAACAATAATCCTGACAAGAATAGCAGTGGAGGTCAGTCCAATCCTAGGAGGAATATTATGTGCAACAATTGTGGTATTACAGGGCATTTACAAAGGGAATGTAAGAAAGCAGTAATCATATGTTATGGTTGTGGTCAGAAGGGGCATATTAAGCCTGACTGCCCAAGCAAACTACTAGGAGGTTGGCCTACAACAGGCGATGGTCAAGCAAGAGGCGGAGGTGGACAGCCTAACAGAGGTGGAAGCTATGGCAAAAATGACAATGGCAAGAGAGGTAGGCCTACTAGAAAGCTGAATTGCGCAACCTTGGAGGAGGTGGATAACTCGGATCAGGCGGTGATAGGTACGCTCAATATTCTCACCAATCCTGGAAAAGTTCTATTTGATACCAGTGCAACTACTTCATTTATATCTGAACAATTTTGTGATAAGTTCAGTATTAGAAGGGCACCGTTAGAAAAACCTATGACCATAGTTACCGCTGGAGGGATAGTGGTAGCTAGAACCATTAAATTAAACCAAGTTATCTCAATCTGTGGTCAAACCTATTATGTGGATCTTTATGTGATTCAACTAATGGGAATAGCAGTAGTTTTGGGAATGGATTGGATGACGGACTATGGAGCTCAGATCAATTGTGAGGAGAAAACGATTTCAATCAAGTCTCCAAGTGGATGAAGGATAGTCTATCAGACGGATAAAGATAGCCATATCATGCTGGATCTGCAGTTGAACTCGATGAAGGAGGTTAAATTGGAAGATATTCCTGTAGTGAAGGAATTCAAGATGTTTTTCCAGTAGAGTTACCAGGAATGCCACCTGATCGAGAAATAGAGTTCACTATTCACCTAATACCTAGTATAGCACCAATAGCCCAAGCACCGTATAATATGGTACCAAAAGAATTAAAAGAGCTTAACGAGCAAATTGATGAATTACCTAGAAAACGATTTATTCAGGAAATTGTATCCCCATGGGGAACTCCGGTAATTTTTGTGGATAAAAGAGATGGAGGACGAAGAATGTGTGGTGATTATAGAAATCTCAACAATGTTACCATCAATAACAAATATCCATTGCCAAGGATTCAAGATCTATTTGATCAAGTCAAAGGAGCTGGAGTGTTTTCCAAGATTGATCTAAGATTAGGATACCATCAGATAAAAATTAAACCTGAAGATGTTCCCAAAATAGCATTTGTCTCAAGGTATGGACATCATGAGTATCTCGTCATACCTTTTGGATTGACCAATGCACCAGCAATATTCATGAACCTGATGAACAAAATCTTCATGCCGTATCTGGATAAGTTTTTCATAGTGTTTATTGATGATATTTTGATATACTCTAAGGATAAAGAAGAGCATGCTGATCATTTGAGAATAGCATTGCAAATCCTGAGAGAACATAAGCTGTATGCTAAATTCAGCAAGTGTGAATTTTGGTTGGACAAAGTAGAATTCCTTGGTCATGTGATTAGTAAGGATGGAATTGCGGTAAATCTATCCAAAGTCCAATCAGTATTGGAATGGAATGCACCAACCAATGTGATACAAATTCGAGTTTTCTTAGGCATGGCAGGCTATTATCGGAGATTCATTGAAGGTGTTTCCAAGATAGCTGGACCAATGACCAAATCGCTAAGAAAGAATGCACCATTCATATGGGATGATAAGTGCGAAGCAAGTTTTCAGGAATTAAAAACCAAATTAACAACCGCACCAATCTTAGCTATACCGAAAACCGGAAAAGATTACACAGTATATTGTGATGCATCCAAAGAAGGACTAGGATGTGCACTAATGCAAGATCGCAAGGTAATTGCTTATGGGTCTAGACAACTCAAACCACATGAAGTAAACTACCCAACTCATGATTTGGAGTTAGCAGCAATGGTCTTTGCTTTAAAGGGATGGAGACATTTTCTCTATGGAGCAAGATGTGAATTATACACAGATCATAAAAGTCTTAAATATTTCTTTACTCAGAAGGAGCTGAATATGAGGCAAAAAAGATGGCTGGATTTGATCAAGGATTATGATCTTACAATTAACTATAGTCCAGGAAAAGCAAATGTAGTAGCGGATGCTTTAAGTCGGAAGAGTACGGATATTCAACGCATTCATAGAGAATTGCCAAAAGAGTTGCAAATAGATTTGGAAAGGATAGAAATACAGTTTTTAAGGACAGAAGTTCGAGTGGGCCTAGCAACCATGACGGTTGTAGAAGAGAAAACCAGTGATCTTCGTCATGAGATCTGTCGACATAACCTTGATGATCCATATATTGCTGAAGAAATCAGAAGAATTTCTGAATGACAAAAATCAGTTTTTCACCTAGGAGATTATGGATCTTTATGGTTCCAAAATCGTCTTTGTGTACCTGATGTACCGGAGATCAGAGAGGTAAAACTCTGAGAAGTACATGAAACACCATATTCAATTCATCCAAGAAGTACGAAGATGTACATGGATCTTAAGGAATTATTCTGGTGGAATAACATGAAAAGAGATATTGCAAAATATGTATCTAAATGCCATACTTGCCAAAGGGTAAAAGTAGAACATCAAAGTCCAACAGGACCATTCAACCCTTAGAAATTCCGGAATGGAAATGGGAAGAAATGGGTATGGATTTTATCACAGGATTACCTATGACACCGAAGCGGAAGGATATGATATGGGCGATTGTGGATAGATTCACAAAAAGTGCACATTTTATCCAGTAAATCAAAACGATAATGCCGAGAAGTTAGTAGAAATCTATGTCAAAGAGATAGTAAGTAAGCATGGACTACCCAAGAAAATTGTATCAGATAGAGGATATGTGTTTACCACAGCATTTTTGAAACAATTACATGAAGAACTTGGTTCAAAGTTAGATTTCAGCACCGCCTATCATCCAGAAACTGGAGGCCAAATGGAAAGGACCAATCAGATCTTGGAGGACATGCTTCAAGCTTATGCATTAGATTTTGGAGGTTTGTGGGAAGATCATCTACCGTTGGCATAATTTTCTTATAACAATAGCTATCAAAGTATTCTGAAAGCTGCACTATATCAAGTACTTTATGGGAGAAGATGTAGATCATCAATATGTTGGTATGAACCTAGTAGTAGCAAGGAATTTGCACCAGACTATATCAAGGAGAAGCAAGATGTCATCGATATTATTAGGGATCGATTGAAGATAGCTCAAAGTTGCCAGAAGAGTTATGTTGATCAAAGTCAAAGATCATGGCATCCAGAAGTGGGAGATATGGTATATCTCAAAGTAAGTCCAATGAAGGGAGTTAAAAGATTCGGAGGCAAAGGAAAACTGAGTCCAAGATATATTGGACCATTTAAGATACTGAGTCGAAACAGAACAATAGCTTATATATGCTCTTGAGTTACCAAAAAGATTGGCTCAAGTTCATAATATTTTCCATGCGTCGCAATTACGGAATTTGTGCATATGCATGCATTCATTTGTTAAATCGAGGTAAACTTTTCGCCAAACAAAAACCTAAAGAGATTAGAGTTTCTTTCACTATCTAGAGGTAGGAATAGTTCTATGAGGTGATTGCTATAAATTTTGACATGACCTTTAGGCATTATTGTGTTTTGGGGGGAATATTTTGAATTCACATTTGAAATCCAAATAATTTGTATAATATCTGAAAATTAGAAGTTAGAATCTTTAAGTGATTTTCCAAAATAGGTATTAACATTGTTTGATTATATTATAGATATATTAAACACCAATATGAATTTAAGACAAGTAAATTCAAACAAGAAAAGAATTCTTATTATTTTCTTTATTCCATAATCAATATTACAAATAGAGATCATTACATCAAGACAAATAGTTACAAGGAAGAAATTCCAATAAGATGAATCTTTATTAAATCATAAAAATATTGTTACAAGATTCTTTACAAAAAGAATAAAGGTAAATTACAACACAACCTATCTATCTATTCCTATACTATATCTTGACAATCTAGGCTTTGTTCCTGGAAAATAAGATAAACCACTAAACAAAGAAATAAAAATGTTAGGGATTAGTTTTACTCTCAGTGGTGAACAGTGAAATGCACTGTTTATATTACATCATAGAGTAATTTGAAGGGGCAAGTTTCACCGAAGTGCAGTATCTGTTCTTACAAGTAAATAGTTCCAGAATCACAAAATAAGCCAAATAGACAAGTGATAAGTTTCACCAGGGCAAGTAACCAGTAAAAGGGTAGACAATAAAAGTCCAATTACTTGATCTCATCCATATCCAAAGGAAGTAGAGTAGAAGCTTACACACCTAAATGCATGCATTGAGCTGTTGATAGCAGAGAACAAAGGGACAACCCATGTTACAGCCGTATAGAGCAAAGCAAGCTCTGCTGCTCACTTCACAGCGAGCTCAACCACAGTTTCTCACCATCACAACCAAGAACAACACAAGACCAACACCAGATCTTACCATAATAGCATTATATCAAACCATTTTCCACCACAAAAACCCTAGCATCACCAACCAAGATGGTGACCTGAGGAAGGGGAAGCATTGGGTGGACATCAAGGTCACAGGAGAAACAACACCAGGAGGAGAAAGCCAAGGCCAAAGGGGAAGGCAGCAATAGGCCAGCACAAGGCTAGCAAGGGAATCTCCAACATTTTCAATCCAATAGTGAATTTGGATCATATTCATATGAGTAATCATGTTTATGTATGGATCTGATCATGCAAGTACATGATACATACATAAGAAATAAGCCATCAAGCAAAAACAAGGGGTTTCTACTTGAGGATGGTCTCAGACAAACATCATAGACCAGGGGATCTAGTTTTAACTAGATGATACTCAGCATAGCTGTTGGTACAGGGCACATCCCCAACTGGGTAGTACCTCTATACCAATAGGTTCATCACTTCTTGAGAACAAGCCTAAGCCTCATCTTTTAAAAACACTTAATAATTTTCCTAAATGATTTAGGAATCATCTATAACAGCATTCAACATCTATCATAAGGCAGAGCCTTTGATCATAAAAGTTTTACACTAAAAGCATCAGCCAAAGCTATATCATCCAGCAATAAGGCATCATCACTTAAAAAGAGTGAGCTCACAATCACAGCCACACAGATAGCCACACCAATTTAAACTTGCTCGACCAAGTGTTCTCTGACAGAGAACAGGGTAACACCAACAAGATCAGTAGAGTGCTAACTAACAAAGACAGATCAATAGATCATGCTCAATAGAGAGTATCACATGCACCACTAGCAGGTCAACATCTAGGAGATTAACACAATCATATTAACCCTACGAACCTAACTGAACATCACTACAAGGAGGGTCAAACCCTAGACATTTAGGGATGAACCCTAAAGGGAGAAATCCATTACCAATGACAACATGGCAAGGATTGGAGGTAAGAGAGAGCACAGAGAGGAGAAGTAGAAGAACTTACTCGAGGTCCTCGTAAATTTATTTGAAGAGGAAGCGGAGAGGAGGCCAGCGGTAGAGGGATGGTGGCATGGGGAGCACCCCGAGGGGGCGCTGCAACTGGCGCCTGAACACAAAAGTGGCGATCATGGAGGAGAAGCACCACAAGCACCACAACATCAGTGGGGGAGCGTCAAAGCACGGCAAACCCTAACCCTAGCCTCGTGTAGAGGGCAGCACGGGCAGAGAAGAGGGCACCAGCGATGAATCGGCTTGGACAACGATGTGCAGCAGCAGCATCATCTTGGTCGTCCTATACCACGGCGGCAGCCACAGCGGCTGGACTTGGCCGGAATCGTGCGTAGCAGTGGCGGCGGCATCGGGCGCCAGGGAGGGTCGCGAGAGATAGGGTGAGAGAGAGTGTGCGTGGGGGGTACTAGGCCAGTGGGTTGCCCAGTACAGCCAGGTGGTCTTTGACCAGGCCGATTGGGTCGGGTCTGGTTGGGCCGGGCCAGCCCAAAGGGTCGGGCCCATGTCTCAAAAGACATATCTAAAAATGAATATTTACAAATATACCCCTGAAACAAAATCAACTCCAGAAAATAAATAAAAATCCTAAAAGTACAAATAATATATTTATGAAATCACAAAAATATCCTTTATCCAATAAAAATACTAGATAGTAAATTTCAGCAATTAAATATAGATCTATTATTGAAATTGGATATATTCCTTTTGGTATTTTATAAAATTATGCAAAACACTTAAAATTGAATAAAATTTATTTTTAAGATTCTAAAAGGAAGTACTATTAAAGAAAAATACTAGTTGTATTTTTTAAAAGTAAATAATGTATAATAGAAATAAAGTCTTATTTCCTTAAAGGAATTTTAGTTAAATATTTAAAAGAGTTAAAAATAAATAAATTCAATTTTGAACTCTTAGAATAATACTGGTTATTATAAAATTGCTAAATGTCAAAATAATATGAATTTGATGATTTCTTAAATAATGCTTTTCTTTTATTAATGAAAAGAAACTTAAAACCTATACAAGCTGGGTAAAACACGCAAAGAAGAAAGAAAATAAATCATTGCATGACATTACTATGCATTGCATATTGCTTCTTTAAATATTGTCCTTACCTGGCAATAATGGTTTCCTGTAGCAACTGGAGCTCAAGGTCAGGTGGAAATATCTGACTCCACTACCTTGCAGTCACAAGGAAAGTTCATCACTTGCTCATGTCCTTTGAAGAGTCTTTATAAAAGTATTTGAAAATTGTGTGTTATCACCTATGTTATAAAGAAGATAGAAAATAAGTATTTTCCTGAACAAATGAAATGCTATTAACATCCTAAGTGATGATAAATACTAAGAATTGCATGGGAATCTAAGATTCCAATTGCAAAATAACTAAGATTTAATAACCCATGACATCAGTGATTCTAGCGTCATATATTACGCGTTAACCATAAGATTTGGAATGGGATGAAGAAGTCAGCTGTATCTTCTTCCTCTCGCATGCATCCGGATGGCCAGGTTGTGGCTGTTATCCTCGTAGCATGCATTTATTGGTAATTCATAGAGGATATGCAGCATATGGGTGGGAACCCTCAACGTCCCACGATAGTTCTGGCATCTGATGGTCTATACTAACCAGTGCCGTAATTCAAGATGTGGGCATGGTGTACACCAAGGGGACATGCGGGGTCGCAAAGGGGCAGTTATTCGCTTGGATCATCTACTGGGCACCACATCATGGAATTGTGGACGGGAAAGTACGCCCGGTTGTGCAACAAGGAGTTGGTCTCTTATGGGTAAAGAAACGCACCTCTGCAAAGTGTAAGAATTGTGACATGTTACTCCCTGTTACGGGAAGGAGCTATGAACGCGGTAGGAAAATAACTCCATTATGTTCTAGTCAACCTGTGAAGGCTGATGGGCATAGTTTTGATAATTAAAATCAATCTTTGAAGAAATGTTTACCAAAACTGCATAGTACCAAGGACTTATCATCCGAGGTGGTAGATAGAGCATCCAACTTCCCACCTTGCATATAGTGAACTTACTGGGTAACGATATTACTCACCCTTTCCTTTGAACCCTTGCTAGACTTTGAGGGCCAGAAGGAGGACCAGGTGTATGCTATGGAGGTCCAGAACAACATCTACTATGAAGAGCCGTACCTATCCAGTGGAATCAAAGGAGTGGACTATGAGATACACTATGGAGTTGAAGACAACGAGTCAGAGTAGTTTTCAAGCCATACTTTAGTTACCTAGGTTGAGCCAAGCAGCACGAACTCTATAAAATAAGCTGTTGAGCTCACATCTTTATTACTGTTGTGTTTTCTTTGTTCTTCTGCTAAACTTATGAAATAAGTTATTTGGTTTGGAAGTTTGAACCACTTGAAGTCTCGAACTTCTGGTATTGTAAAAATAATGAAGTGCGTATGTTTGTAATTTGGACCCGCAATGTTTCTGTTGTACCACTCTGAGGGATGTGATATTTACGGAACGGTGTTCTGTGGATGTCATGTCAACGACTATAGTGTACTACACGTGCAGTGGTATGCTGGGTCACAGCAACAATAACCTGATGTGTCTTATACAAAGACCCAACTATCAGTCGATACTGATCCATAAACTTGGAAGGTAATTTTGGATGCTTCTTTACTAATTAAGATGCTCTGGAACTGGTTCCATGTCTATAGAGTTGTGAGGAATCATAGAATATGTGCTTCCAGCTAAATCTTGTGCTTTGTGCTCCTGAACAATGGATATTGCCTCCATAATAGCAACATGGTATGCTGCTAGGTGACTTCTACCTTCACCCATAGGTAAATTGTGATATAAACCAAGCTTATCTAGTAGTTGGATGCTAACACGATATTTAGCTAACATTCGCCCATCATGGTATGTCATGGTACTAACTAGAATAGTAGTTGTGCAACCAAAAACCCTCAGAAGTTCTTGAAGTTGTTCAGTTAAAGTCCCCTGATAATCATCGAGAGTTTCTTCTTTCCTTCCTAATGTCCGTTTTGGAAACTTTGGTGCCATTTCGACTGTATACAAAAAATTCATAATTTGTAACCATTAACAATAATGAGGCATCATAATAAATAATTATCGCACTAAAAGATATAACGAAATATTCCCAATTGAATATTCCTCATAATCTAGAGAACTCTTTACCGTTGTTCCTAGACTCCTACAGGTAGTTCCCTTTACTAGGTTTCCAACCTAAGGTCAAAGCAATTGCTCTGATACCAGCTGCGGTGACCCAGCATACCAGTGCATGTGTAGTATACTACAGTCATTGACATGACATCTATAAAACACCATTCTGTAAATATCAAATCCCTCAGAGTGGTACAACAGAAACATTGCGGGTCCAAATTACAAACATACACACTTCCTTATTATTACAATACCAGAAGTTCAAAGACTTCAAGTGATTCAAACTTACAAACCAAATAACTTATTTCATAAGTTCAGTGGAAGAACGAAAGACACAACGGTAATAAAGATGTGATCTCAACAGCTTATTCTATAGGGTTCTTGCTGCTCGGCCCAACCTAGATAACTACTCTCTGACCTGACAACTACTCTGACTCATTGTATTCAGCTCCATAGTATATCCCGTAGTCCACCCCTTTGATTCCACCAGACAGGTCTGGCTCTTCATAGTAGACGTTGTTCTGGACCTCCATAGAATACACCTTGTCATCCTTCTGGCCCTCAAAGTCTAGCAAGGGGTTCAAACGAAAGGATGAGTAACAACGTTACCCAGCAAGTTCACTATATGCAAGGTGGGAAGTTTGATGCTCTAACTACAACCTCAGACTATAAGTCCTTAGTACGATGCAGTTTTAGTAAACATTTCTTCAAAGATTGATTTTATTATCAAAAAACTATGCCCATCAGCCTTCACAGGTTGACCAGAACTTCATGGAGTTCCTTTCCTGCCGCGTTCGAAGCTCCTTCCCGGAACAGGGAGTAACAAATTACAGTTCTTACACTCTGCAGAGGTGCGTTACTTTACCCATAAGAGATCAACTCCTTGTTGCACAACCGGGCATACTTTCCCATCCACAACTCAGTGATGTGGGGCCTAGTAGGTGATCCAAGCCAATCACTGCCCCTCTCCGCGACCCCGCATGAAGACACGACCCTCCAGGCCATGCCTCACCTCTGTCAAGGCCCTTATAGGACCGACTATAACTATGGTAGGCACCTGAAGACTCTATGAGACGGTTATGCCCTGGCAAGCTCCCTTAAAGGTCTAGCTAAACCACTAACAACCTCCCAAGATAATCTAGACACAAAAATCACGGGAAACTAAGGGGTTCCACCCATGTTCTAGGTTTCTCCATGAGAAATCATCGGCCTCATAATCAGGTCATCCGTCCATGCGAAAGGAAGAATATCTAGTTGACTTATCCATCCCATTCCAAATCTTATGGTTAACGTGTAATATACAATGCTAGAATCACTGATGTCATGGGTTATTAAGTCCTATCTGTTTTGCAATTGAAATCTTAGATTCCACTGCAATTCTTAATATTTTTCATCACTTAGGATGATAATAGCATTTCATTTGTTTGGGAAAATACATATTTTCTATCTCTTTTGGTACATAGATGATAACACACAATTTTCAAATACTTTCATAAAGACTCTTCAAAGGACATGAACAAGTGATGAACTTGACTTGTGACTGCAAGGTAGTGAAGTCGGATACTTACACTTAACCTTGAGCTCTGGGTTCTATAGAAAACCATTATTGCCCGGTAAGGACAATATTTAAAGAAGCAATATGCAATGCAAAGTAATGTCATGCCTTGATTTATTATTTTCCTTCTTTGCGTGTTTTACCCACCTTATAAATGTTTTATGTTTCTTTTAATTCATAAAATAAAAGTATTATTCAAGAAATCATTAAATTCATATTATTTTGATATTTAGCATTATTATAATAACTAGTATTATTCTAAGAGTTTAAAAATGAATTTATTTAATTTTTAACTCTTTTAAATATTTAACTCAAATTCCTTTAAGGAAATAAGACTTTCTTTTTTTCACACTTGATTTACATTTCAAAAATACAAACTACTATTTTTCTATAATAGTACTTTCTTTTAGGATCTTAAAGTTGGATTTTATTCAATTTTAAGTGTTTGGTATATTTTTATAAAATTCTAGAAGGAATATATTTGTTCATAATAGCATTTCTAATTTTAATTACCAAAAATTCTCTCTATTAATTTTTTTGAATAGAGGATACTTTTAGGAGTTCATTAGTATTTTATTTATATTTTTAGGATTTTATTTTATTTCTTAGAACCTTTTAAGTCCTAGAGGTATTTTGGTCTTTTTGATAAATTACTTAGACTTTCTCTTTTAAATCTAGACCTAGCCCATTGGGCTGGTCTAGTCCTAACTAGGCCCACTTGGGCTGGCCATACCCGCTCCACTGAGGGGTACTAGACTACATCGGCCTAGTACGCACCCATCACCTTTCTCGCTCTCTCGTGTCCTTCCTCGCCCCTCTGCGGCGTGGTATCGCTGGCACCATTGCTGCTTGATAACCGCCTCCCTGGGCCTTCCCGACCGCCGACGTTGTGCATGGCGAGGTAGTTGGTGTTGCTCCGTCGACTGGTCATGTTTGATTCGCCTCTAGACCCTTCTCCCAAGCAGGTTGACTCTACCCCGGACCCTAGGGTTTGGTGGTTATCAGTTATGTGGTGTTCCGCCACCTCCGTGATGCTGTGCCGCAACTCCGGTGGCTCTGTGGAGCTGCTGATGCTGCTCGTGTGGCTATGACCGCTGCCTCATGGCTCGGCGCGAGTTGCAGCGCCCTTAGGTGCTTCCCATGTCGCCGTGTGCGCTCATTGGCCCTTCTGCTTCGTCTTCTAAACTTCAGGGAGGCTACAGGTAAGTTTACCTCTCTCTCTCTCTCTGGTCCTACCTTGCAACTATGTGAGTGCCTATGGTGAGAAATCCCTACTTAGGGTTCATCCTCTATGTTGAGATTTTCCCCTCTAGTGTTGTGATTACTAAGGCAGTGAACGATTTAGGAATAATTGATGGTGATTAGTCTATGCAGAAGTACTATACATTGGTGTTCTTTGAAATTGCTAACAGTGGCTCTGTTAACTGTATCCTTCTATAATATTGAGTTACTATCACTTGCAATCTTTGAATATTGTGACTCTAATCTATGTTGTGAGTGGATTTGTTCCATACTGGAACATATAGTTGGCCTTCTATTCAAATACTACTGATGCATTCATGTTGATAGCTTCTTATGTAAACTTGGAATGATTCCTAAATACTATGTTAGGAAAATGATTAAGTATTCTATTGAAAGCATTGGATTATGAAATCCCTGGTAGAAACTGCTTGGTTAGGATGAATCCTTGTGAAACCTTCATTTGAATGGTACACAAGCCTGTTCCTGATATTGGCTATTTCTATATGCACTCTAGAATGTCTGAGAGTTGAGAAACTTTATTTGATGGATTAGCCTGTGGTACTCTATAACTTCACCAAGCCTATGATGCTGGTTTGAGGCTATGCTAGATAAAAACTAAGGTTTTTATCTAATGTTTCCCTCTTAAGTGTTTTGGTAATTAGTTTAAGACAATGATTCTTATAGCCTTTAAGAAAATGATTTGCTAACCCATGTTGTGTATTATATATCCTTAAGATGAACTAGTTTCTAAGGTGCTACCATCCATTGGATATGCCTAGAAACATTCATTTAAGGTTGTTGTATATGTGGATGTAAAACATGGTTTATTCTCCAAGATCAATGATGCACAGGCTGAGATCTTGGAGTGGTTTGCAAAGATTGAGTGTTTGGCTTTATTTAAATCTCGTCTATGATGGATACACCCCACTTGGGTGTTTTTCTGAGAAGATCTTGTATAAAACAACACATGCTTATCTGTGATTCAACATGTGATGGTTTTGTATAAACTCACCACACAAGTTGCTTGCTGATGATGTCGTGTTGTTGCTTGGCTTTGCTTGCTTGATATTGGTGGTTTGATCACCTCCAGGGTCCTGCTCTGCACACCCCAGGTTTTGGTTATGTTCCTCCTTCCTCCTGTGACCTTGTTCTTGTCCTTGCTATCCTCATGCATTACCCCCTCCTTATGTCACCATTCTATGGTGATCTGATGGTTAATTTGGTAGACTAGCTGGTGTATTTGTTTGGGAAGTGTATAGGCTCACTGTGTTCTTGTCATGTGCATGATAAGATGGAGATAGATTGTTATCACTAGTAGTTGTGTCACGGCTGAGTGTTTCTTTTGACTGCTTGGACTGCTGCTGCTATGTCGACAACACACAACATGCAGTTAGATTAGTAAGCTGTCTTGCTGCTTGGCTGTGTATGGATCAGATCAAGTAATCAGACTTTTACTTCCTATCATTTTACTGGTTTTTGTCCTGGTGAAACTTACCCCTCTCTACTTGCCTTATACTGTGGCATTGGAGCTATTTGCTTAAAAGAAAGATACTACACATTGGTGAAACTTGCCCCTTTTTAATTACTCTATGATGTAACATGAACAGTGCACTTCACTGTTCACCACTGAGAGTAAACATAACTAACTAACCCTTTATTTCTATTTGAGTGGTTTTTCTTATTTTGTAGGAACAAGGTCTAGATGCTCAAGAGTTAGTATAGGAGTAGATAGGTAGTTTAGATTCTCATTGTAATCTTCTTCTATTATCTTTGTAAAGAATCTTGTAATAGTATTCCTATGATTTAATAAAGATTCATTTTTATTGGACTTAATTCCTTGTAATAATCTGTCGTGGTGTAATGATCTCCATTTGTAATACTGTTATGGAATAAAGAAAAGAAATAAGAATTCATTTCTTATTTGAATTGACTTGTCTTGAATTCATATTGTTGTTTAATATATCTATAATATAATCAAACAATGTTAATACCTCATTTTGGAAAACCACTTAATGTTTCTAACTTCTAATTTTCAATTTTTTCAAATGATTTAAATTTCAAATTTGAATTCCAAATATCTCCCCAAAGCACAATAATGCCTAAAGATCATGTCAAAATTTATAGCAGCCACTTCAGAGAGTTATTCCTACCTCTAGATAGTGAAAGAAACTCTAATCTCTTTAGGTTTTTGTTTGGCAAAAAATTTACCTGTGTTTTATAGATGAATGCATGCATATGCACAAATTCCTATTTCTACCCTTCGTTGGTTCCTAAATGCTGGGGTGTTACACATACCTATGTTATTGTCATCGTCTTTACAAATGTTTCCAAGTAGTACTTAACAAGCGAGCACCAAGTCAAACTGAGAAGCAGGTCGCATGTTATAAAAATCTAACCCACCACATCGGTTATCCGGTTAGTTTCTTCCAATAACAGGGCACCTCCAATAACTTTAACTATATTCCCCTCGAGCACATACTAAAAATATTTTGTACTCTATTTTTCACAGTGCCACCAATAGCCTATTCTAACTAGCTTGTGTGGGTTCAATATTTTCCACCATATTAACTTAATGATGGCTTGGATTTCGTTGCTAGACTTATCAAAGAGATATTATTACATCTTCTATTATTACACTAACATAGTATTTTAGATTTATACCTGGTAATTATTATTATTATTTATAGGATCCTCGCATTGATGTGAAGGCACCGCCGGACTAGGAGCTGTCTCTGATCCATGGGGAAGTGTCTGACTTTATCGTTAATCATGTGTTGATGATGTCAAAGGCCTCCAAGCCAGTGATGTGAGAGTCCTATTATTTGCAAAGTACTCTTTCAGCTGGATTCCCATGAGTCTATATTATGATCCAATACTTTCACATTGGTTTGTCCAATGGTTTACTCATTTTATGAGTTGGTGTAATAACGTGGGAGTTGAACTATAGTCGTGCTTAATTAAGCGTTCTTCTTATGAAATATGTGGTTTTTGCAATGTGGTTTGACGAGTAACTAGATGAAATGAAGCACCTGGGCAAAAGACACTCGGAGTCTCCGGGTATTATACCGGATGCTCCGGGCATGAAAAAGAAAACCAAGATCAAATGGACAAACCCGGACATCCCATTGTATCTGAGGCTATTTATATTTTTAATCGTCCCTAACCCGTTGGAGTAGGTTCGTCTTACAAACTGTCTCCTAGACCTTCGAGTAGGTTCGTCCTATAAACCATCTCCAAGTTTCCTGGACGGTGTGGATAATTGCTGACAGTCCGGCCTACTGGAGTTGGTTCGTATGAGCGCCCATCTCCTAGCGCACCGTAGGTCGACCATCTCCGGAACTTGTATTAATTGAGGTGGTCATTAATATGAACCGTCTGACGAGAACTTCCCAAGACGGTTGGGCCAACCTACTTGGAAAAACCCGATATATCAGCAACTGTCGTAGGGAGTAGGAAGCCAAAATCATCGCTCGCCCATGGTCGAAAACCGTCATCGGAAGCTGATTATGTTGTAGTATGCATGTAGCTCCTCTATATTGCATCCTCTTGTCTCCTCTTGCCTTGATTTGTCCATACTCAATCACAAAACCTACACACAAATCAATGACAAGGAAAAGTAATAAAATCCTAATAAAAACTAATAGTTGTGCAACACTCATGTGAAAATGAATGAGAACTAGTAATCATGCATAATAGGCATAGTTGTAGTTAGATATAGTACGAGATGAGTGAAAATATGAATAATCTATATGCTTAAATATGCATCCTATTTGCACCCATCAAAGATCCAAATATAAGCTCTCATAATTTCAGTCCTCATTGTAACAATAGTAAAGTAGAACAATAAACGGTAAAAATAGCTTTTAAGTTTTCTTACCAAACCAACTTACCAATAGCGCTACACTTCCTGGCAACAGCGCTAGAAAATTATCTTGATGTATCTATAGTGCAGGAGATCTATTGTAGTACCTTTCAATATAAAAAGCTTGTCGAACCCACGGGGAGTTGAAGGTATTGGTTAGCAAGTTCAACAAGTAAAACAGTAAAAAATGCAGGACTTTTGTGTTTTTGGGTCTATGGTTTGCAGAAAAGTAAATTGTTGTAAAGTAAATTGCAAAAAAGTAAATGCTCTTCTCAGAGAAAGCCCAATCATGTATGCATCAAGAGGATAAGATTTATGTGACAGACGTTCCTAAGGGTGGTACTGATTTACTTAGCATAAAGATTTCTAAACAACATGGTAAGCATCTTGTCAAGTTTTACTCTCGTTGGATAGAGCTTAAAATAAGTGTAACCATATACATGTGAAAATGCACCCCTAGTGATTGGTCCTAAGGCCATTTTCATGTGCAAGCGAAGGATTCATTAAGACATAAAATTCCAACCATTGCTTAAAGGTCTAAGGTTCCTGATCATCAAGAACCCCCTAATGCAACTCAAAGTCTCGGGACACGGTTTCTGTCATTCCGCCCCTCCCTAATCTCTTTGTTACACTAAGGTGCAACCCTATGAGCCCATAAATGTGAAGTAATATGTAGTCGATGTTCGCATATTAACATCATAGAACCATATAAAAGACAAAAACTTAAAGAAATACTCATTGCATACTATATGGACTTCATAGTCAATTCATACTATGCCCTCAGGAGCATGGGGAACTACTCATAACGGTGAAACATGGCACGAATTGGTGACATATGAATTACAACACAATCTGAAAGTATAACTCCACCATAAAATAATGACAAGTTACCAAGCATAAGCATGCAAACAACACTTTAAAAAATATTCTAGGGTCCATTTACCACAAACTATGAGGTGATGATGTTGATCTCAAGATGGAGATGGTACTGATGTTGGGACATATGGAGATGGTGATGGAGAGACTCCCCCTATGCCAAGGAGTTGGTGGTGATGATGGCTTAAATTTCCCCATTTCCGACGACCTCGGAGCAGCATGATTTTCCCTCTCCTGGAGTAGGAGAAGACCTCCGCCTCTGTTTCCGCCTCTGTAAATCATGGGAAAATATGGCGTAGGTTTTCTATCGAGGCGGAGGCATACGTAAAAAGGAGGAGCTGAGATGATGCTCGAGGAGGGAATATGCCTAGGTGGCGCGATCTAGGATGTAGGTCACGCCACCTGGCCTCTTTCAGGCCTCATGGCACCTTTCGTTTTCTTCTAGTGCCCAATGTCCTTGTTCTGATGAAAAACTTCTATGATATCTTTCCCCGAATTAATTGGTGTCCAGAAAGTCCCTAAAACATCAAAATAGAAAAATAAGATTTTCTGTCTCCTGAAAATTAAATACCAAAACAACAGACTTTGTAGGAAAGTCCCATAAATCATCTAAAATGCATAAATAATGATGTATCAACGCAAATAACAATATAAACTAGTCATATATGTGGCTATTATGATGATACAAAATTCACGTATCAGCATCCCGAATATGAATGGCTTCGGCTTCCCGTCGGGGCACTAGGCTTATTCAACTCCAACCACTGATAGATTTGGTGCCTCAAGATCCAAGCACGATCAAATATGTTGTAGTCATCATAGTCCTTTCCTAGCTTCTCTAGGTGACCTTGGAGATCCGGGAAAAAACTCCTTGATGGAAAAGCATGCGGACGTCATTCTCTAGAGGCGTCGTGGAGGATCCCCTCCTTCTCGCGACGGGTTGTTAATGACCCACAAGTATAGGGGGTGTATCGTAGTATTTTTGATAAGTAAGAGTGTCGAACCCAACGAGGAGCAGAAGGTGCTGGCTAGTGGCTTGGAGCAGGAATTCTCTATAAATACTTAACAAACGGATTTTCAGGGGTTTTTGATAATGCAAGTAAATAAAGTATGACTAATAAAAGACAATAAGAATAAATGAAGCAAGTGGCCCAATCCTTTCTTCAGCAAAGGACAAGCCGGTTGTATTACTTAAGATGACCAAACGTTCTCGAGGATACACGGGAATATCGTCAAGTGCTTTCGCTTCATATAGTTGATTAATCTTCTTTAGCTTGCTAAGTGTTGTGTGGGTGAACCTGTGTTAATGTACCGACCTTCCTAGGACTAATACATACTTGTGATTATACCCCTTGCAAGAATCCGCAAGTACAAGAAAGAAATTAAGATAGACATCTAACCACACTTTAAACTCTAAGACCCTGACGTCCCTTGTGCAAAGGTTTCCTAATGGGGGTTCAGGTTTCTGTAACTCCGGCAATCCCTACGATTAGTAGCCAAATACACAGTGAATTCCCCTAGGCGCATATAGGTGAAGTGTCATGTCGTCGACGTTCACATGACACCACTAGAAGAAGTACACCACAACTTAATTAACAAACCATTGAATCTTTCTCAACATAATTCCACTACTAACAACATGACTTCTCCCATGTCCTCAAGAACTAAACTAACTACTCACAAGACATCATATGGACCATTATCAGAGATGAAATAAGGATGTGTAACAATCTGAAGATAAACAATAATTCAATGGTTCACTCAATAGCATCAACTACAAAGAGTAATCAACATCGGGAAAGTTTACCCTAAGAACTATGCAAGATTCAGCCCAATTGTTACAGCGGTATGATGGTGGTGATGATGATGCTGGTGATGATGATGATGATCCCGATGAAGTCCAGCTTGATGGTAGTATTGTTGGCGATGACAGAATTCTCTCTGCCGGAGAGATTTTCTCTCTCGGTTGTTTCCGCCCCGCAGAGGCGGCGGAATCTTTCTGTGGTTGCTCCCCGAGTCTTAGGGCTTCGGGAGGATAATATACACCAGAGGGGAGAGCCAGCGGTGGACCAGGGCAGCCACACCACCTGGTGGCACGGCCTGGGGTGGCCTACGCTAGGGGGTGGTGTGGGCCCCTGTAGCCCATCTCCACTCCCCCTTCTAGCAATCTTCGTCTTCTGGAAAATTAGGATTTTCCATGTATTTTCCTGGATTTTCTGATCTTCGCGAATTTCGCCTCGAAACAGCACCTTTTCCATCAGAATCCTTACTGCAGCGGTCCATGCTCCAAAAGTCATCAACCATGCAAAAAAAGATGAAATTACATAAGTATCATCTCTTAATATGAAATATATCAATGAATAACAGTAAATTATGATATAGAATAGTGATGCAAAATGGACGTATCAACTCCCCCCAAGCTTAGACTTCGCTTGTCCCCAAGCGAAACTGAGCTCAATAAACATGACCTCAAGTTTATGGAGTGAAGAGTCCATAAAAGAATACGGACAAGAAGCATCACATTCATCAATACATAAATCATAATAGAAGACAACACACTATTATATAACTTAACTTGCAATAAGTAAAGGAAACACAATAAAGATGCATAGAGTAAATCATAATTGGTAATGGCAAACTTAGCTCTTGGTCGAAGAATAGTTGACAATTTGCAGGAGTTCACAAATAACTGGTTTTCAATGATAGCTTTCAAAGTAATACTCACTAAGATAAGATCGAAGTGCAAAACAAGGAACATAAGAAACATGATTGAATAAATCATCATATCAATGAATGAAACACAACAACTCAAAATACTTGTTGAGATAGAAGGGAATTGGTTTATTGAGTCAACTAAAAAGTAAAAGAAAGGCCCTTCGTAGAGGGAAGCAGGGATTTCAAGTTCTGTAAAGAGCTTCCAAAAATTATGATACTTATTAGCTTTCATCTCGCATTGCCCCTATCATAGGCATCTTTAGGTGATTAAGGTTAAAGTGACACAACTAAGAGTATATGTTTGACAAGTTATAAGTTGAAGTCTCATGCCCCTTACTTACGAAGACCGAACCTCATGCTACTCAACTTCAGTCACAAGTAAGCTCTTGTCATTGTAAGTACATATGTATCATAAAGAACCGCCAACGGGTACCCCTTGCACATGATACAGGAGTTATCCCATAATCAAAATGACAAGGCAAGCAGACAATGAGCATCTCAGCGATCTTTTTATTTGCTATTTGCATAGGTTTTTATTGAGGATGCTTCATAGAGTGCTCATTATGGTTATTCTACAAGTTTCCACCATGATTAGGCATGGCTTAGGCTAGCAGCCCAGGTGTTTCTCTAACACACATACAAACTCCATGATCTTACAAGTTCCCCTTTTATTTCACACCGCCGGGATCCATAAGCAAAAGAACATGATATCAACTAGGTACAAAGTACCAATGCAATGTTTAAAGTGTTCCCCATGATACATGGTTCTGCTAACCTCAACTTATAAAGCGCAAGCATATACGCAACAAATATGGACACAATGGATCAAGTTTATTAAGTGCAAGAAAGTAAAGTGTGCCATCAAGTACGCGAGAGATTTAATCACTAATTTTCACATAACAAGTTTAATTTGGAAGGTAGATAAAAACATGAATTTACTTGGAATAGCAATAATAGGTAGGTATGGTGGACACAAATGGCATAGGTTTCGGTTTAAGGATTGGATGCACAAGAAGAATTCCCTCTCAGTACAGGTTTTTTGCTAGCAAGGGTGGGTAGCAAGTATAAGAGTTGAAGGAAACAAACAAACATACAAGCGATAAAAACAAACATGCAATCTTCCTTGGAAGCACAAAAGATCTTAACTAGAGAATATTAAGCTTATGAGCAAATCAAGAAAGAAAGATGATGAAATTATATTTCTTTAAGAGTACTTTTTATCTTTTTCATTCAACTCTCCAAAATAGTGTTGCTACTGACCAAGCCAGGTTTGCCAAAACCAACTAAATTAACTCAATGATCCCAAAGTGATACCAATACTAACAACAAGATCAATCATATAATAGCAATTGAAAACTAATATAAGATATGCAAAAGAGTAAATGATAGAACTTCTCATTAATATTCCATAATGGCAACTCACACCAAGGGATACATATCTAACGAGAGAGGGGACACTTCCACATTGCAAACCATCCTACATAATAACTTCTCTATTCATGATATGACTCTACTAAAAAGGTAAAAAGATAGAAGATAGTGATGTGATACCGTGGCACTCCCCCAAGCTTGGAACAAACCAAGGGGATGCCAAAATCTGATGATGAATTACTCCTTTGGTGGTATTCTCTCATCATTGTCAGACTTCCAAGGTAAAGGCTCCCCATCAACAAAATACATCCTGGTCTCCATCATCCTGAAACTAGCAGCAGGACTTATGTGTTTAAACCTAACCTCATACTCACAGTTTTAATTTTGAACATCGTACAGTTGTGCTTGTAGTTGGTTGATTGTTTGGTGGAGTGAGAGAATTTCATCCTTGAGCTCAGCAGTCTCCTTTTGGTGCTCGGCGATGAGTTCGGAACAAATCTTACGGATGATATCCACTTCGCGTTCCACCATCTTCTTGTATCTAAAAACTTCTTGCTCTAGTGCTTCAAACCTGTCCTCCAGACTTCCTTCACCTTTAGGGCCTTAAGCCTCTTTTATCCGTACCTCCCCATCTTCAAGCAACAACTCCTTGGGATGAACCTTCAACTCACGCAAGTATGGGTTGATGATTCCCACTGAGGAATCTTCCTTGGCTGATCCAGAGGAAGACATTGTGGCTCCAAAACTAGGACTCTACCTGTCAGAAACAGATCGAAATGAAAACACGACGATAACACGATATACGAACCTCAGGGGATCCGGGGGATTATATATTATGGAGTTTTACAACAAAAGGAAGGTACTGGGAGAAAACGGGTCGGAGACGGAGTCCGGGGCGGCCACACCACCTGGTGGCGCGGCCAGGGGTGGGCCCGTGCCACAGGGTGGTGTGAGCCACCCAGGCTCCATTTCCGTCCCTCTTTCGCTTCGTTGCTTTCCTTGTTGGATAAAAACTCCAAAAATATAACTAGACAGATTTTTCGTGTAACTTTTCTTACCATAACTGTTACTTATTCAAAAATAGACTCTACAGGTCTCTGAACTTGGTCTTTAATAAATTTTTCCGGAGTTACCACTTGAATAACATCAATATCTTCATCTTCATACACATATTACTTGAGTCATGAAACCTTTCACTTTCTTATGACACCATTTTCTCCACTAACCTAGAAATTTCTTTCACACAAACTTCACACAATTCTCATTAGCAACATTAGTGCATATGAAGTAATAAACCTTTTAAGTTCAATTTCAACTGAAATTCATCAAAACATAAGCTACTGAAACAATTCCTTCCGAAATCCAAAAAGAATTCAAAAAGGAAATCGATTTAAGAGGCAAATGTAAGAATGGTCAAAATCTGTCAAAACAGACCGGAAAGCAAAGATCAATTTTTTAGAACATCTTCTATTTCTCAAATCAAAAAGTGCAAAAATAATTAAAGTTAAATAACAACCTAGGGCAGAAGCACAAAAAATTACAGCTCAAACCAACATACAGAGATCTCTCACGAAATTTTACGGTGAAGCACAAAAATCTGTTTCGGGACAGCAACTTCCCCAAATCTTACTTCTCTTTCATTAGAGGTTGATCTTGACACAAAAACCAAACAAAAAGGATAAGGAGAGGTTATTACTGAAGTAATAACTTCTAAGACTCAACTAAAAAAAAGCAAACTGAAAACACAAATAAATTGGGTTGTCTCCCAAAAAGCTCTTTCTTTATAGCCATTAAGATGGGCATGATGATTTTAATGATGCTCACATAAGAATATGAATTGAAGTGAAAAAGAGCATTAGGAAGCAAAAATACACATGTTTAAGTCTAACGCACTTCCTATGCAAAGGAATTTTGTAAGCAGCTAAATTGTTGAAACCAAAGGCTACTAGCATAGGAAGGCAAAACAAGTGCAACATAAAGATTTTCAGCATAAAGTGAGGAAACTTAATATTATTGAGATGCATAAGAACACTTTTCTTTCTCTCATAGTAACTTTCAGTATCATGCATAAATTTAATTATATAACTACCACAAGAACCATTTTAGCAATGATCACTTATCCTAACGGAAAACACAGGGACACTAACTCTCATAACACTACTTTGTGAAACAATACTTGAAGTACCCTTACAAAGAATAGTGTGTCCATCTCCTACATATTTAGTGACAAAGTCTTTCACATGTGTTATCATAGGTTCAATAGCTACTTGTTCATCAGGTTCAACAACTTTATTTGTACTTTCATTAACCATACTAGCTATCATAGGATGTTCCTTTATCTTAACTGGGAAAGGCATTTTCTCAATATAAGCTTTGGGTAAAACATGATTAGCAGTATAAACTTCAGTATTTCTAGCAGGAACACTGTTAACAATATCTTTATAAGGTTCATGATACTTATTCCACTTCTTTTTAGGAACTTCAATATAGGAAGCAAAATCCTTAAAATAAGTAGCAATAGCTTGGGAGTCTAGACCATAAGCATTTTTAATATTTTGAAAGTCATCAGTTCCCATAAAAGATTCAATGCATTCACAATCATAATTTATACATGACTTTCTTCCTTTGTCATTCTCCCATGCTTCAGCATTGTCTTGAATACGGTCTAGAAGATCCCATTTAGATTCTTCTTCCATGCGAGTGAATGATCCAGCACAAGAAGCATCCAATAAATCCTTATCATGAAGAGAAAGTCTTGCATAAAAGTTATTGGTAATAATGTTGTTGGGGAGCTCATGAATGGGACATTTGAGCATTAGTAAATTCAATCTCCCCCAAGCTTGAGCTGTACTCTCTCCATCAAGAGGCCAAAAGTTGTATATTTGATTCCGATCTTTATGAATCTCACTAGGAGGATAAAACTTTGAATAAAAGAGAGGCACTATTTCCTCCCATTTAAGAGCTTGGCCATTCTTCAGCAGCTTATACCATTCCTCCGCTCTTCCTTTCAGTGATAATGAGAATAACTTCTTCTTGACTTGATCTGTTGTAATACCTGCACACTTGAACAACCCGCATAATTCATATATAAAGAGCAAATGATCATCGGGATGGACAGTTCCATCTCCAGCATAATAGTTATCCATAACAAGATCAACAATTCTTGTAGGTATTTTGAAAGGATCATTCTCAGCATGTGGTGGTTCATCTGCTACCTTAGCAGTGGTAGTAGCATTACGAAATAAGAAACTCAGCGAATTATCCATATTGAAAATAAAGTAACAAACAGAAATGAACAATACCCACATTAGAAGTTTCCTTTACCAGTTCCACTTTCTAATAGCGCTTCACTCCCCGGCAACGGCGCTAGAAAATAGTCTTGATGACCCACAAGTATAGGGGGTGTATTGCAGTATTTTTGATAAGTAAGAGTGTCGAACCCAACGAGGAGCAGAAGGTGTTGGCTAGTGGCTTGGAGCAGGAATTCTCTGTAAATACTTAACAAACAGATTTTTAGGGTTTTTTTATAATGCAAGTAAATAAAGTACGAGTAAATAAAAGACAATAAGAATAAATGCAGCAAGTGTCCCAATCCTTTCTTCAGCAAAGGACAAGCCGGTTGTATTACTTAAGATGACCAAACGTTCTCAAGGACACACAGGAATATCGTCAAGTGCTTTCGCTTCATATAGTTGATTAATCTTCTTTAGCTTGCTAAGTGTTGTGTAGGTGAACATGTGCTAACGTACCGACCTTACTAGGCCTAATACATACTTGTGATTATACCCCTTGCAAGCATCCGCAAGTACAAGAAAGTAATTAAGATAGACATCTAACCACAGCTTTAAACTCTAAGACCCTGACGTCCCTTGTGCAAAGGTTTCCTAACGGGGGTTTAGGTTTCTGTCACTCCGGCAACCCCTACGATTAGTAGCCAAATACACAATGCATTACCCTAGGTCCATATAGGTGAAGTTTCATGTACTCGACGTTCACATGACAACACTAGAAGAAGTACACCACAACTTATAACAAACCATTGAATCTTTCTCAACACAATTCCACCACTAACAACATGACTTCTCCCATGTCCTCAAGAACTAAACAAACTACTCACAAGACATCATATGGACCATGATCAGAGATGAAATAAGGATGTGTAACAATCTAAACATAAACCATAATTTAATGGTTCACTCAATAGCATCAACTACAAAGAGTAATCAACACCGGGAAAGTTTCCCCTAAGAACTATGCAAGATTCAACCCAACTGTTACAGCGGTATGATGGTTTTGGTGAAGATGATGGTGGTGATAATGATGATGATCCCGATGAAGTCCAGCTTGATGGTGGTGTTGATGGCAACGATCTCCCCTCTCCGGAAAGGAATTCCCCCGGCAGAATTCTGTCTGCCGGAGAGATCTTTCTCTCTTGGTGTTTTCTGCCCCGCAGAGGCGGCGGAATCTTTCTGTGGTCACTCCCCGAGTCTTAGGGTTTTGGGAGGATAATATACGCTAGAGGGGAGAGCCAGGGGTGGACCAGGGCGGCCACACCACCTGGTGGCGTGGCCTGGGGTGGCCCGCTCTAGGGGTGGTGTGGGCCCCCTGTGGCCCATCTCCACTCCCCCTTCTGGCAATCTTCGTCTTCTGGAAAAATAGGATTTTCCATGTATTTTCTCGGATTTTCTGATCTTCACGAATTTCGCCTCCAAACAGCACCTTTTCCATCAGAATCCAGACTGCAGCGGTCCATGCTCCAAAAGTCATCAACCATGCAAAAACAGATGAAATTACATAATTATCATCTCTTAAAATTAAATATATCAATGAATAACAGTAAATTATGATATAGAATAGTGATGCAAAATGGGCGTATCAGTTGTCAGGTGTGGCTTGGGATCGGGTGAAAGCTTTGCGTTGACTTGGTCCGTGCCAGTGACGCCTGAAGGTATCGTTTTCTTCCATGGATGTGTCTCCATGGATCCCCTGGTCATGTTCGACTTTGGTGCCATCGGTGAGCTCCGGTCTTCGTGTTATGCTCTAGTTTCATGTGCCTACCTATGTTCCTTGGTCCACCATGCTCTAATAGTTGACCCCCTCGTAGGGATGTTCATGTTGGTTGTGAGGTCTTGGTTGCTTGAGGTCCTTCAGTGGCGTATGTGGTTATTGTTGTCTTGCACCGTGATCATGGTTTCTCATCTGGTGATGTATGTCTAGTTCGAGGCCAAGAAGAGGTTTAGTTTTCGTCCCGATGGAGCATTGCCCTTCGGTGGGGTCATAGGCTTTAGGTACTACGACATACCTCAGCGGTGTGATACCTTTCAACAACGTCTGTGACTCTCTTAAATATGCAAGGTGAAGAGTGATCGTCAAGCAAGCGTACAATGTCTTATGTGTTGTCTCGACTACGTGATGCCCTTCAACTGAGCTAACAACACTCCTCCCTATTCTTCTCCGCCTATTCTTATGTTGCTAAGTTTAAAACATGTTGTTTTTGTCTAGGTCATACTTGGCTTCCGGGTTTTTGCTTCATTTTCCCCTGTAACTTTCTTGTGTGGTGTGCTACATTTTGTAGCCGTTATGTTTGTGCGTTATGTTTGTGCAGTGTTCTACATCCTTATGTTTGTATCTTTGTTTAAAAATAAATAAAAATGGACCAGGCCAGCTAATGCCTACGCCATAGTTGACTCAAAAGAAGTATTGAAAATAAAGGTGTAATCGATCCGAGAAGAGCTACAGGAACCTCAAGTGGCTCATAAAGAATAGAAGACTTAACCATGTTTTAATGATCTGAAAATGGTAAGTCTAGGTGACATGGCTAGTAGTGGTAGGAAGAGAAACAACCAACTAGTCATCGAATACATGAACAAAACAAGGGTCAAATAGGTAGGAGGAGGGGTATTTTAGACGGCTTTGTGAGTTTAGAAGGTAAGTTGAACCAAAAATAAATTCAGGGCTGTAAGACAAACTTGGGAACATATAAGGTAATATGGACTACAATTTGACTTTGTTGGCAAAAGGTGCCCCCGCCTCAATGCCTAAAATTCATGAGCAAAGATCAAACTTTACTAGGCGATTTTTTGCACATTTTCAGTTCGAAACATTGACAGTTCAAGTTATGATTCTAGCCTCTCTGACAACGGATCTCCAAGATCAACAAATGAAGGGTTTGGAATTTACGTATTTTTTCGAAATTCCACTGATCTATTAATAACCATCAATAGCAATACAAAGTGTTGAAATAAATTGCCTAGCCCTTTCCATCAGTTCAGACTATTAGTTGCATTTTCTATACATGCAATTCAATATGGTATCAGAGCAGGAGGTCCTATGATCTAATCCTGACCAAGGCAAGAATTAAAAATAAATATTGCAGCTCCCTAAACAAACGTCACAATAGGCAAAGACATATGGTGAGTGTTGGAATAAATTGTCTAGGCATTTCCATCAGTTCGGACTGTTGGTTCCGTTGGCTAGTGCATACAATTCAATATGGTATCAGAGCAGGAGGTCCTAGGATCAAATTCTGGCCAACACAAAAATTAAAAAAATACGTCTCCCCAAATATACGTCATAATTGGCCAAAGGACGAAAGACGTAGAGTGAGTGTTGAAATAAATTGTTTAGCTCTTTCCATCAGTTCGGACTGTTGGTTGTGTTGGCTAGCGCATGTAATTTAATACAATATATACTTCCGTAATCTTTCATGGTATCAGAGCAAGAGGTCCTAGGATCAAAACCTGACCAACGCAAAAATTAAATATTGCGGCTCCTCAAAACACGTCACAATAGGCCAAAGAGCAAAGACGTAGGGTGAGTGTCGAAATAAATTGCCTACTCCTTTCCATCAGTTCGGACTGCTGGTTGCATTGGCTAGTGTAGGATCAAATCCTGACCAACGCAAGAATAAAAACAAATATCACGGCTTCCCAAACAAACGTCACAATAGGCCAAAGGGCAAAGACATAGGGTAAGTGTTGAAATAGATTTTCTAACCCTTTCCATCAGTTCAGACTGTTGGTTGCGTTGTCTAGTGCATGCAATTCAATACAATGAGCCTCAAAAGTAATAAAAATTACAAATAGGTCATTGGACCAACTAGCGACGACTAGCATGAGCCGAAGCACACCGTCGTCCTCGCCTCTCCGTTACCGGAGCCGGACAAAACTTGTCGTAATGGAGCTTGTTGTAGTAGACAAATGGAAAGTCATCGTGCTAAGTCCCCATAGAACCAGCGCACCAGAGCAGCAACCATCGCCGAAGATGACACCCGTAGATCGAAAAAGACTGACCCCTAAACCACACCAACGAATATGGAGAACGACCGGATCGCAAAAGATTCGCCGGACACAAGACTCCATGCGCTCTCCGTCAACGCTAGACGCACCACCGGAGCGAGAATAGAGCGGGAAGACCTTATTCTGACTTCAGGACGTAGCCGCCGTCTCAACATCCCGAAGAAAACACTGCAAAAAGACTAAATAAAAACGAAAATTCTCCCCCGATAAGAAGTCGTGGTCCGTCACACCTCCAAGACCCTAAGTCCATCGAAAGAGGAGCAGGAGGCGACGTCGCCGACGAGGGAACCCTAGATGGTTTAGCGTAACTTTTCAGGATCGCCTAGGGCTGCCTGAAGCGCAGGTACCGGTTGGTGTAAGGGTTTGGAATTATGGTAATAGCGATATTTCAGATATCGCAGATATCTAAAGTTGCAGAAGATTTAGAATTATTAAAAACAGATTTTCATTAAAATTTGGTCAAATATATGTACCAGATACCTTTACTCAATTCGGCACATGGAAGCAGCTCTGTGTAGTGTTTTTTAGGATGTTTTGTTTTGAGATAAGCTGGTGTGGAAGATCGGAACAGTCCACTCCACCGAACAAACTGGAACAGCGGCATGTGTCATATCAACCTCTTTCGCGCCGCCTAAACTCCCTCTGACACGCCCAAAAAAACACAAAGTACCGGCACCCTCCGATTCTTGACACCGACTGCTCCGACCAGCGCGACCGCCTGAAACAATCAAAGTTCAAAGATCCCGTCGCCGCCATTGCATTTTTGCCCGTACCCGTCGACACGATGGACGGGTGGCACAACAAGCTCTGCAGGAAAGAGCTCATGCAACAGCCTGGCCGGCTGCCCAGGGCCGGCCCATAGGCCGGGCAAAAGGTACGTCCGCACTAGGCCCCGCGAGCCAAGGGCCCCGGACCAGGTATTAGTTCTACTACTTCTAGTTGAAATTTCTGGTTTCTGTTTAAAAAAAGTCAAAGGTCCATGTTCAGCCCAAGGTCAGCACGCACGGAGCATAGCAATCGATCCATTGCTCAGGTAAAACAACCAGTCGTTACAGTATGACGCTCTAAGCTCTTTTCTTCTCTAACCTCTCTTCTGCTCCACCAAATGAGATGGCACATCTGCTCCTTCCCAAACGGCACGATCAGCATCGTGACTTTCTGAAATTAATGAATGCGAAAGGCGCATCTCGATCGTTCCCCGAATTTTCCTCCTTCAATTTTCAGCGTTTCTATTGTTTGCCGATCAAATAGCCGTTTGAGAGAGCGATTCTATTGTTTGCCGATCAAATAGCCGTTTGAGATTAGATTCTAGACAGGTAAATTTGTGTCCACCCTTACCGCTGCTCCACATACCTCAATCTTGTTAAATAGCTCCCATCAAGCAGTCAAGAATCAAGGTTTTCATAGGCAAAACAAAAATCTATGGGATGTGATTTTGATTGGATCTGAGAGGCTGAGAATGCTCACTGCTGAAGAGAAAAGGAAAGAATTCTTTATTTCACGAAGGTGTGGTCTTCTTGTTCATGCTACAGATCAAGTTTACATCTGAATCTAGCTAGGTGCTTCCGTTTCCTATTTTTTTTATGCAACATGTATTTTGGTGATATGTCTATTAGAAAGAAGTTATCTGGTTTCTTCCTTCCATGATTACTCCACTTGATCGAGATAAGTATCGTTATTTTAGAGTTAAAATATTAGTTTGTGTTGTCATTTGAGAGTTAAAAAAACATGGATCTATGCTATGTACCGAATATTACTTTGTTATAATGAAATAAGAAGTTTTTTAGCTTGAAGTATATTATTTTAATAGTTTTGTGTGTGAATAAGGATCTTTGCTGTCATTTTACACCTGGCCCCGTATAAGTATGGGCCGGCCCTGCGGCTGCCCCAAGGAAGCGTCGCCACTACCCGACCTGTGGACCGGCGGCCTCGTCTGCGCCTTCGAGTTCGTCCGAGGCCACGGCTTTGCTAGCCCACCGAACCTCTCCCGGAACAACTCCTCGCAGTATCCCAGGGACCTCTCATCCATGGACCCCAAGAAACTACCGGTCATCAAGTTGGGAGACGTTCTGTTATGTTTGGGGGACGGCGAGGAGGCGAGGCCGGCGTGCAAGCAGCACGAAAAGGCGTCGCCGGCGGAGAGCTATTGGGTGCCGATTGGGTGGAGGAGGATAGGGGAGCTGGTGGAAGGGGACTACGCGGCGTGGGACGGGCAGGGGATGAGCGGCCTCATGGACGGCGGCGACGACGGCTAGTGCTGCGACATCACCGTCGCCGAAGTCACCGAGCCGAACTGGCAGAGGCCGGCAGGGCCTACATGGTGGTGCCACCTCACGGCAGGGCACCCGGCGGTATACGCCTGGCTCACCGGCGCTCGGTGGCTGCATCCAGCGATCTGCGTGGCGCTCAGGGACGAGAGCATGCTCATCAGTGAGAAGATGAAGCACTTACTCTATGAGGTGAAGGACTGAACTAATTCTTTCTGTAGCTAATTCATTTCGATTCATGCCGAATAGGACGATCTTCCCATCTCAAAAAAACAACTACGATCTTGTCGATTTGATTGCCAGATAAATGCCCTGAATCATTGTTTGTTTTCTGTTATATGTATTTTCATCATCTGCAACATTTGGAATTGTAGCTACATACATTGGCTTGGCTTATTTTCTTTTCTACGTATGCGTTCGGGACAACTTACAATTTGCTGTAACCTTCTTCAGGTCCCGGTGAGAGTTGCAGGAGGTTTGCTCTTCGAGCTATTGGGTCAGTCCGTGGGCGATCTGGCTGGTGGCGAAGACCACATTCCCATTGTGCTCCGTGCATGGCAAGCTAAGAATTTTCTTATAACAGCGCTTCACGTGAAAAGCTCCGCACCGAACATTAATGTCATTGGGGTTACTGAGGTTCAGGTACCAATCTTCAGTGAAAAGTTTCAGTCAGAAACCAGCTTTATTCAGTCAATTCTCCTCCTCACCTGTATGGTCTTTCTCTGTTCAGGAGCTTCTTTCTTCCGGTGGAAGTACAGCTCCTAAAAGTATTCATGAAGTTATAGCACATTTGGCTTCCCAACTTGCCCGATGGGATGACAGGTGACACTAAATGTTTTGAGAAACACAGCCAGTGTTCGAGGCATGATATTTACATGTCACAGGTTGTGGCGCAAATACGTGTTCGGTGCAGCTGACGAGATTGAACTTAAGTTTGTAAACAGGTCAGTTCTATAGTTCGATATCCTCGGTTTCTCTGAGTCTCTTTCCTCTTTGCTTGAACTATGACAGCATGAGCATGTGGAGGAGAAACCAACAAGACCTGAACCTGCTATGCATAATATTTAACCAAGACATTAGAAGATTAGCAACTCAGGTGTGCCTATTCAGACCAAATAAATTCATAAGAATATACAGTGCGTATCATGAATAACTTTTGAACTTTGCAATCCATTTAATCAACAGGTTATCAGAGTGAAATGGTCACTGCATGCTAGAGAGGAGATAATATTTGAGCTGCTCCAGTACCTGAGGGGCAGCACCACAAAGTCCTTGCTTGAAGCTGTCAGGAAAGACACAAGGCAAATGATCGAGGAGCAAAGAGGCTGTCCGTGGCCGGTTGTTCACCATCCAGGATGTTATGCAGAGCACTGTGCGTGCCTGGTTGCAGGTAAACAATTTGGAAGACTCATTCTTCAGGGTTCTGGTTTTGATTGAAAAATTGTGAATCCTTAAGTGTTCATCGTGAACCAGAGTGTACTTATGACAGAGACATGTTACTACTGTGGGATTCTTTTTTGAAATGGGGTTTTTCCCCGGCCTATGCATCCTAGGATGCACACAACCTTTATTAAAAAAACCAGGAAGTATCTCCAAAAGTCTTACAGAAACAAGCTCAGATAGAGGTGGTACGGAGACCAAACATCTGAAAAACAATGGGTCTCACAAGAGAGTGGACAAAACAGCTAGACCTCAGTCAATCTACTAGAATGACGCCACGAAGACTGACTGAAAAAATCTGAAGTAACCGCCACAAGACGGGTGCACCCAGAAACCATAGGTTGTCTCTGATGCTCTGGTACAAAGAAACCCCAGAGTTGAATCCAATGTGCCGCCATAAAGATAACCCGCAAAAATAAAGTAACTTCGATCTTGTTAAAAATACAATTATTGCGACATTTCCAAATAGAATAACAAATGGCCGAAATGCCAATGCGGATTCTGCCTTTGTTTACTTTATCTACTTCATTTAGCCAATTTCTAAACATATTAATAATATTGGTTGATGGAGGAAGATTATATGTAAAAAAACCATACGCTAAATAATTTTTGCAAACGGACATGAAAGAAATAAATGTTCTATTGTTTCGTCCTCGTTACAAAAGCAATATTTTTTACATCCATTCCAGTTTCGCTTAGTCAGATTATCCTTGGTTAAAAGAACTTTATTATTAAAAAACCAAATGAAAATCTTAATTTTCAGAGGAATTTGCAACTTTCACAAACACTTGTTTGGAAAACTCGGATGATCATTCATAAGGTCTTCATACATAAATTTAACAGAAAAATTCCCATTTTCAATAAATTTCCAAATAAACTTGTCTTGCTCATTTGTTAGGTTTACCTCCATCAATCTCTCACATAGGTGCAACCATGCAGCCCATTTGTTTCCATTTAAATTACGCCTAAATGTAATATGTAATAGATAGTGATTTAGAATATCATGAACCAGAACATGTTTTCTGTGCACAATAGAGTAAACCAACTGATTCACCGTTTTGGAAAGGATTAATAGGGGGAAAGATGAGTTCTTCGCCCGAGGTTACTGTAAGAGTTATGTCTATATTTATGATAGCCTTTTAGCCTCATGCATATTGGTCTTTGGCCTCCTCATTGTACATGTATATATCATGGCCTTTGGCCTCCTATTAATCCAAGTTGCTATTCACCGTAACATGGTATCATGAGCTAAGGATTTTTTTCCACTGCGCTGCCGCCACCAATTGGTGGATGTTGTTCCTCGCACCCAGTGTGTAGCTCCTATCCCGCCGACATCACCGGTTCTTGCAGCAGATGCTTTTGAGGATGATAGGAATGGAGCCATAATTGCTCATGACGATGCGGTTGGCGTTTATGAGCAATAATTCTCGGATTATTCAGATGCTCTTTCTATTTATCATTATGATCTGACGACGATGTCCATGCTGCAGTTGTCCTTAGTTATAGTGTTTTACCTCAGTTTGCTTTAGAGTTTATGAGCCTCGGTAGTGTCTTTCAGATGTGGACTCACCTTCGCCATCACTATCAGCCTTCTGGTGATATTCTCTATCTGTCTGTGCTACGTCAGGAGCATGCTCTCCAGCAGGGTAACTCCACTATTGATGAGTTTTACAGGGAGGGTTCTGCTATTTGACATCAACTTGACTCTCTTCTCTTAGCTGTTTGTGCTGCTTGCCCGTGTTGCCAGATTGTGAGGTCGGATTTAGAGTTTCACCGCACACATGAGTTCTTGTCTCGTCTCCGTAAGGATTTTGAGCCTCGACGTGCTCATGTGTTTTCCCATGGCCGTGTTCCTATTTCTGAGGTATTTACCGAGCTTCGCGCAGAAGAGACTCGTCTCCGCAGTGCTGGTTTGCTCCAGGTTCCGTCTGTGCTCGCTCCTCAAGCTCCTGGTACTCCATCTGCTGCTCGAGCTCCTTCTACTCAGCCACCAGTATTTTCTCGCTCGAGTACTCCACCACAACTGCCCACTTCTTCCGGTAGTGAGTGGCACCCTCGTACTCATACTCACTGTGGATACTGCGATAGGGATGGTCACCCTAAGTCTGATTGCTTCAAGAAGAAGCGTGATATGCGCAATAGGGAGTAGACTTCTTCTCATGGGCCCCGTGCTTCTTTGACACCATCTACCGTCTCTCTGACTGAGCAGGATATTGTATCACTTAAGCGTCTACTTGCTGCTTTAGGTTCTTCGACGGGTACTGTAGGCTCTTTGACAAGTGCTTCTAGTGCTGACCGGCCACCATCTACACGGTCTGGTTCATCCCCATGGGTTTTGGATTCTGGAGCTTTCTTTCATATGTCTTCTAATTATTTTGCCCTGTTCTATCTTAGATCTCTTGATATTCCTATTAATGTTCTTAGTGCTGATGGTACTTCTCTTTCTATTGCTAGTCGAGGCACTCTTTTCACTCCTTCTTTTTCTATTCCAGATGTTTCACATGTTCCTCGTCTTACCACGAACTTGTTTTCCGCCGACAAGTGATAGCTGTGAAATTCGACAAATTTTTGATGGTATTTATTGATGGTTTTCTCCCGGATTTGATCGTTTTCTAGTTTTACCTAACGCTAATACTTCGGTAGCGAAGAAAACTTGGTTTTTAATGTGTGTTTCAGGTTTTGAGCGTCAACATAAGGTTTTAACTAGAGAAACACAATATTCAGGTGGAAACAAGCAAGTCTCTCTTTGGAAGAAATCGACGGAAGCGTACAGAGGCTTTAACAAGCAACTATACGGCGGGAACAATTTTTTCGACCGTATAGTTCCTGCCATATAGCTACCTTCGTCTTCGCCTTGTCAAATGTGACAACTTCCGTGAAGAAGCCGAGAACGAAAACACAACACAGCAGCCGCCATCCCATCCATAAGGGAGAAAGAGGAGATCTGGAGAAGAAGGGGAAGACATTCTTCATCTCGCTCCACGATCTTCGACCTCCTAGCCAATATACCCCCATAGCCATTACTTGTACTTGAGAGAGAGAGAGGGATCTTCACCTTGCAAGACTAGGGTTTGAAATTATTTCTTCCTATCTTGAATTGTGTTGGATTACTTTTCTATTCTTATTGTGGATCTCCATGGTAATATTGAGAAGAACTCCCTTTATTTAATTATATCGATGATGCTTTCTTCTCTCATGTGTGAGTAAGTTCCTTGGATGTGGGAGATGTAAGGGATTGGTGAGATGTGATGTGCCTCTATATATTTTCCATTAGTTTGTGATTTATTCTAATTACTATATTATGTGTGCTCAACTATCTATGGGATGCCTAATGCTTGTTGTCCAATTAAGGGCCCAGACAACATAATGCTTTGTTCTATATAAATAGGATCTTGTTCGCTAGCAGACCAGCGACCCCCGAGTGACATGGGAATATCAATGGAAAACTAGTAGACTCGAGGATAACGAGGAACCATCGTGCTTATTGCATTAGTCTGATCCAAGAAGCTTAATTGCTAAGCGACTTGAAGGGTCTTAATCATCTAGTGTCTGACCATGGTTTTGATAACAGACTAGTAGGATTATTGAACTTAGGATGAAATCTACCAAGAGGAGTTCCGGCTAATTATGGGTTGCTCGTCTACACATATACTTATAAGATTATAATTGTTACACTCATCGTTCGTCCATCTGGCACATTCACTATCACCATGAAGTGTATCTCTCCGCGCCTCTTTTGTCATCTGCAGAAAACAATAAACAACCGAATCGTTCTTTACTTTTATGCTTTTTATTTCTGAAGTTTACATTTTAGTTTATTTAAGACAAACAGTTTAATCCAAATTCCATTCTTGTTTTTACACTTGTAGTCAACTCACTCGAAGACCTGTGACAACTTTGGGTGTGAGAGAGACTTCACCATAAACACTTACCTTTAGGCTCCCTGTGGGATCGATATATATACTTCGAAACTAGCTACAAATGATATGTGCACTTGCAGACATCAAGCTATTTTCTGGCGCCGTTGTCGGGGAGCTAAGCGCTAAGTGTTTGTCTCTTGACATTTCAGGTGTTACTACTGCAAAATATTCTCCCTAGGAGACAAAGGTCTACACGCTCTGATAGGACCTATTGACTAGATTATATTGATCACGTGCCTGCTCAGAGACGCGAGGAAATTATTGAAAAACTTTTAAGATCGAATAAAGTTGAAGTTGAAAACTTGAGTGATATAATGGAAATCATGTCTATTTACGGGACAACTCCCAAGAAACCTGAGAAAACTCTCAAATAATACAGTGCTCCAAGTTCTGAATTTCTTAAACAACCAATAGAATTCCCTAATCCTGGAGTTAGATAATATCGATTTTTTGGTGGAACTATTAAAACTATGAAAGAAAAAAGGTGAAAAGGAAATGGACGTCACCTAGAGGGGGTGAATAGGCGTTTTAAAATTATTACGGTTTAGGCTCTAATAAATGTGGGATAAAACTTAACGTTTAATTTTATCAAGCCAAAACCTATATCCACTAGGTTCACTAAGTGCACCAACAACCTATGCTAAGCAAGGCAAGCACTAAGGTGATAGCAAGATATAATACTTCAAGCATGATAGCTATCACAATGTAAATTGCATAAGTAAAGGGCTCGGTTGAGAGATAACTGATGAACGCGGAGACGAAGATTTGTTTCCCGAAATTCACTTCCAAAGAAGCTACGTCTCCATTCGAGAGGTGCGGGGATGCAATGTACTTCGAATGCCACAAGTGGCTCACCTCGATGTGTGGTGGCTCGATGCTCACCCAACGCCACACAAGGCCTCACCCCAAGATGCGAAGGCACGCAACCTACTGACGTCACAAAAGCTCACCCTATTCTCTCGTGAGCTCACCACAAAGGCCTACTGACGTTACACTATGGGACACTTGAGGGCGGTCACCGAACCCGTACAAGCCTTGGGGCAATCTCCATAACCCAATTGGAGGGCTCCCAAGAAATGCCACAAAGGCTCCACAATGCCACAAAAGGCCAACAAGCTTGGGGAACCTCCACTACTCAATTGGAGGCCCAAGAACACACCACAACTCCACACAACCGTCTAGGGTTCCAAGAACCCAAGAGAAACAAGCCCAAGAGCTTGAACTCGCCGAATCTCCGAGGAGAACTCAAACCTATGCACCAAATGCAAGAGGCAAGTTCTTCACTCTCAAATTCCACCAAAGCTACAAAAGCTATTTGGGGAATAAGGGAGGAAGAACACAAGAGGAGAACACAAAAACTCTCCAAGATCTAGATCACAAGGATTCCTTCACAAAGAAGGGATTTGATTTGGTGGGGATTGTAGATCTAGATCTCCTCTCTCAAATTCCTCAAAGAGATGCAAGAATCAAGGGAGGGAGAAGGGAAGAGGGAAAGCTTTTAAAGGTCAACAATAGAGGAGAGAGAGTGGAAGAGCTAGCAAAAATGACCTCCAAAGTTGGGGAAACTTTTGGGAAGAGGGAGCCCTTAAATAGGGCAAGAGAAATCTGCCCGTTTGGACCAGATTCGCGCCCCACCGGAACTACCGGTGTCCCACCGGTACTACCTCTAAATAGAAACACAAGATACAGAATAAAAACGAGATTTACCGGAACTTTGGCCGGAACTTGGGCCGGTACTACCGCTCAAACAAAACGCTGGACAACATTGCACGAAAATTTCAATAACTTTTGACTCCGGACTCCGATTTCGATGATCTTGGGCTCGTTTTGAAGAGAACAAAAATGTTTACAATATTATGCAAAGAAACATCATAGTCCAAAAAGAGAGGATAAAAATAAAATGGAAAAATGTATGACCTCTCAGAAGCGACGAACCGGTAAAACCTCTAGAACCCAAAACACAAGAAGTTGAGCTTGGAAACTCTAATTGGGATGAAACCAATTTTGTTGGAAAGATAATAAAGATTAGAATCCAAAAAAGGTGAAATATTGGGTATCACCAAGAGAGAAAATACCATAAATATATGTGTGAGATACCTCCCAAGGTGTGGAGCCGGAAAAACCCGCAAGATCAAAAACGCAATAAGATATGCAAGGAAAATCCATTTTTGACGAACTAGAGCTTGTTATGAAGATAACCTCAAGATCTAGATCCTCACATGGACAAGAACCAAACAACAACCAAGAAATATGATGCTATGTATGCAAAGGTTTGAGCTCTCTTCGAAAGATACGAACGAGTCACCCACTCGAGAGCCCCTCTTGATAGTATGACTATCTATACTAAACCCAGTCTCCCAACACTACAAGAGACCTGTAAAATAGAAATCCTATCACGATCATACCTTTGCCTTGAGCATCCCACTTGAACTTGATGTAGACGATCTTGTCACCTTCAAGATGGAACACCTTTCTTGATTGCACTTGCTTGATAAAGTCTTGAGAATGCTCCCCCATACTCCATGGGGAAGCCTCTTCTTCGAACTTGTCTTCATCATTCCATGATTGCCGAGGATGGCAAGCTTCAAGAATGAGATCTTCTAGAGATGACGCATCTTGAGCTTGCACTTCAATTCTTGATGATGTCTTGAAGATTGCCATGAGGAACTCCATCTTCTTCTTCTTCTTCTTCTTCAAGACATACTTGATCTTCTTCTTCTACTTGATTCCAATAGACACAAAGCCCTTGGACATTGCTTCTTATTTTTCATCCTTAAAACCAACACATGGTCCAAGCGATGCCAATGGACAAACCTACAAGTGAAACTCAATTTGCACATTAGTCCATAGGGATTGTCATTAATTACCAAAACCACACATAGTGGCATACATGCCCTTTCAAAAGGTATACCTTCTGAACTTTTTAAGGAAAACAAAGTAGACTTGTTACAAGTTTTAACTAAAGAAGATGAAACCAGGAAAGTTTTTCAAGAACTAAAACATCGACAAGCAAAATCTCATAGTAACCTGCATAAGCACTTTCAAAAGCATAAGAAGATTTTAGCAGAACTCACGGAAAACTATGATGTGATCGGCCAAAAAATAAAATTATTTCACAAGTACCTTAGTATAATTGAAACCCAGTGTAAACAAATAGCATCTGATTATCAAATTTTTCTTCGAGATGATATAAATATTCATGTTTCTACTAATGTTGTTATAAGAAGATGTGTAGTTGTTACAGGACCATTAGGACCACCAGAATATGAAGCTGAAAAAGAGCGAAAGGAAAAATCCTTGCTCAAAGCAAGCCAAGAAGATGATACACTGGTGGGAGAATATCATTTTGCGCCCGAAAGTTGGGGCGCCCAGGCAACACGGTACCCAAGTTGCCTGAAATCAGCCGCGATGACTATAGTTGGTGTGCAAAATACTCAGAGGGACTTTTTCGGCAAGAATTCAACTTGACGTTTCAATACAAAATATCAGGCTAACGGCCGTCAAGTTTGGCCTCCTATCAGTTCTCGTTGTTGTGTCGCTCGCGTCGCTTAGGTGTCAATTAGGCTTGCAGCATTGGCGCCTGTATCCATTACGCGTCTTCTTCTTTCCCGGAGCGGCTCTGTGTGGCGTCACAGCCATGGCACAGAGCTGGGACGTGGATGAACCTGCTCGGCCCCGCTCTCCTCCCTGTATGCTTGCAGCGTTGGTGCATGCATCCATTACGCGTCTTCTTCTTCCCCGGAGCGGCAATCTGTGGTCGCGGCCATGGCGCAGAGCTGGGGCATGACGAACCTACTCAGCCCCGCTCTCCTCCCCATCTCGAGTCGGAGCTTGCCCTCACCATGGATGCACCCATGGCATGGTGCGGGGACGAGAATTGGTTCCCGGTGAGATTTTTCACCGTGTCGATCATGCTCGGTTCTGTTTTCCTCCTCTAGAATCCGAGCTTGCCGTCGCTGTGGTTGCACCCGCACCAATTCTGCCACCTCTATCGAGGTCTCTATGGTAGCTCAAGTTCTTCCATGTTGGACCTGTAAGAGAATTCGGAGCTGGGCGGCGGCAACCTGTTGTTGAACCTGTAAGGAATTTGCTAAAGATTGCGTGTCGCTCCAAGGTCTTCGGCTGATGCCTTTGGCTTCTGCCAACGTCCACCGCCGATGTGAGATCATTTAGTTACTTCAGTACAAAATTTTGACCAATTTAACTTGTTGATGTATTCCTTAACAATTATAATATAATCGAGCACTAGAAATATTTTGTAGTGTTGAGCATGATCAGTAATATAATTGAATACTAGAAATTTTAAGGCACTCCATATAAAGGAGTAGATTAATATAGAAGGTTCACCAGAGACACCACGGATATATTGTATTACATGCCACACACAGGTAATAATTAACTAAAACAAAATAAAAGCAGGGGCGGCAGCAGAAGGCCGGGACACGGAGACGCCTAGCAGGGCAGGGGCATTAGCAGGAGGCAGGGATAGCCTAGTTGATGGGATCCAGGCCAGTCCTGACATAATCCCGGAGGAATTTGCCGATGGCTGTGTGCCGCGCCAAGGTAATCGGCCTATGGTTTATGCCTCCACCTCTAGCAACGCCCACATCGTGCTGGATCATGCTGTCGAGGTCCACGTTGATTGCTCTGCCACAGAATGGGCAAAACAGTCTCCTCCTATGGTAGAAACGGATTAGCCCACACCATAACCGCCTCAGCACGTAGCGGCTCTTGTTGTCCTTGGATTCCTTGCTATCGTCCACTTCATCATCATCCTCCTGTTGATTTTTAAGAACATAACTTAGAACTCATACATATGATTGAATTGTATTACAACTCAAGAATTAACAACATTTACATGTAAGACAATATATACGTGGATATCAAAGAGAAATCATCTCAGCAATAGTTTGATCAGTTCATATATCATTTCAACTCAACACAATGACAATTAATTGCATCAGATTGTATGTAGAATAAATCTAGGGGCATCATAAGTTTCTTCATGGATGGAGTGGGAAAACCAAGTAACAATTTCACAACCTCTAATGTTCTTGTACATCGTCCCAGGTTCGCTAACTCATCCCTGAAAAAATCTGACACCAATGTCTCTGCCTTTCTTTGGGGGAAAATTTGAATCATTGACCATAATAAGAAATTGAATTGTAATCGTACAAAACAATATTCAGGGATATACATAGTCAGGTACAAAAACAAGCCTAAATATTGTAATTATAAATTAAAAAACCAAACAATTAATCTTCAGGTACATGTTAAAAATACTTATGATCAAAACCATTCATATACATATGCATCATACGAATCATTCAAAGATCAGAAACAATTCAAGGATCATATATGTAGTTCCATATGAGAATAAATCTAGGGCATCATAATTTGTTTCAGAGATGGAGTTGGAGAACCAAAGTACCAACAACACAACCTATATTGTTTGTGTGCATTGCTGCCTCAGGTTCACCAACCCATCCCTAAAACACGACACCATTATATGTGTCTCCCCTTGAACTCTTTTGGGGCAAATTTCAATCATCGGCCTCGGTGAAAAACTGAAATGTAATTCTTATACACTATGAATGCATGGAATAGATAATTCAAATATCATAGTTCTATGAATGTAGAATAAAGATTGCGGCCTCATAAGTTTCTTCAGGGATGGCGTAAGCAAACCAAGTAACAATTGCACAACTTATATTGATCTTGTACATGGCCCAGGTTCGCTAACTCATCCCTGAAAAAATCTGACACCAATGTGTCTGCCTCTCTTTGGGGCAAATTTGAATCATTAGCCACAATAGGAAATTGAAATGTAAACTTACAAAACAATATTCAGGGATATACATATGCATCATACGACGCATTCATAGATCATAAACAATATAAAGATTATATATATAGGTTCCATATGAGAAAAAAATAAGGGCTCATATTTTTCAGAGATGGAGTCGGAAAACCAAAATACCAACAACACAACCTATATTGTTTATGTGCATTGCTGCCTCAGGTTCAGTAACCATCCCTAAGACAACGACACCATCAGATGCCCTTGCACTATTTTGGGGCAAAATTGAATCATTGGGCTCAGTAAGGAATAGAAATGTAATGTAATAGGCATGTTGTGTATTGAAATCAACACTCAACTAGCAAACTCAACTAGATGGCAGATGAGCAGATTGGGGTTTTGTAACTAGACGGATTGGGGTTTTGTGACTAGATGGAAGATGCATCAATGGACCGATGGAACCATATATATACTATCCTACTTCAAGAGCAAAAGAATATGTACACGATTGAGTAAATCCTATGTATGAACAGTGAAATATGCGGCTGTGACTAGAGAAGCTAGCAATGTAGTACCTCGGACTCCTCATTAGGGACCTCCTCCTCGAACTCGTCATTCTCCGTGATTCCGTCGAAGATTTCTTGGACGGTGATGCGGTCATCGATGTAGAGCACCAGATTGCCTCCGCCTGCTTCCTGCCCCCCATCTAGATCTGCCGCTGGCACCATGACGTTGTTGGCCACGACATTGTCGGCCACTTGCTGCTCGGCGGCAACGGCTACTGGCTGGACGGATGAGCTCGAACCCTCGACAGCGCGGCGACGAGTGGCGTTCGTGCCCAGAGAAGACGCCTCTGCCTGCTTGGCGAGACCGAGCCATCTGCTGCTGTGCCTTCAACTGGCTTCACCTCCAGCTTGTCTCCACGCGTACGCTTCATGGCGCACCTAGGGAAGGAGGTAGTGCAAGCGAGGGAGCTTCGGCGCGTGCGGTAGGTGCAGATTGAGGTCTTGGGACTAGACAGACTAGGGGAAATAACACGAGCACATGGAAGAAGAAGGTCGAGCGGGTTTATAAACACCGGACCGTTCGTAGTCCTCAAGTGGACATGTGTGGTGGGTGGGGGGCTACCCCGATCTCCACATTTTTTTGGGTTCTCTTTTTTTTTGAAACAGCCACGATCTCCACTTTAGAGCTGCATTGAAAACACGCTCATGGCAGACCTCGATTCAACTGCACGCAAGTGGCGCGGAACCAATTTCTAGCAACGTTAGATCTAATCAAGGGGGGCCTTGACTCATGGAAGTTACTAGCGGTAGGGCCTAGTTAGAAGTGAGATTGAGAGCGCTGCGTAAAAATGGGATATGTCTTATTAAAATCATGTGACAATGAATTGCAGTGTCCCATCGACAACTGTGCACTCGATGACCCCATTGCCCTATGCATGTGTTGTAGTAGCAGTAGTAGCCTTTGCAGACCAGATTACACATGACATGACCACTCGACGACTTTTTTCATGGATGGCATTGTGTTCCTTCTTGTAGAGGGAGATGTCCGTGCTATCTCACACTGAGGGAGACGTCCGTGATGTCTCACACTTTACTGTGAAGGGCACGACGTGTGCAACGATCATCATTGGATCACACAGGATCAACGGTGTGTGCGCATGATCCGCATGACAACTGTGACAACCAATCAGGGCGTAGCAGATAGAGTGAGCACAGGTTTGGGCTTCTAGAGAGGGGGGAAGGGCAAAACTGAGTAGTATCAAAAAACCAAGGGCAAAACTGAGTAGTATAAAAACCGAAACTAAGTGTCTTCTACAATGAAATACATCGTGGCATACATCAAATTATGCCAAGATAGATCCACTAGAGTTTATTGCATATGTGTTCTTCTCATAAACCACATATGGATCAGCCAGAGTCATTGCATATCTGTTCTTCTCACAAACACATGGATCCACCACTGTCATTGCATGTCTACTCTTTTCATTAACCACAGCTAGAGTAATTGCATGTCTGTTCTTTCCACAAACCACATATGGATCCACCAGTGTCATTGGATGTGTGTTCTTTTCATGAACCACACCAGAGTCATTGCATGTCTGTTCTTTTCACAAACCACAGCTAGAGTCATTGCATGTGTGTTCTTTCCACAAACCACATAAGGATCCACTAGTGTCATTGGATGCGTGTTCTTTTCATGAACCACAGCCAGAGTCATTGCATGTATGTTCTTCTCACAAACCACACATGGATCCACCAGTGTCATTGCATGTGTGTTCTTTTCATTAACCACAGCTAGAGTCATTGCATGTCTATTCTTTCCACAAACCACACAAGGATCCACCAGTGTCATTGCATGTGTGTTCTTTTCATGAACCACACCCAGTGTCATTGCATGTGTTTTGTTTTCATGAACCATAGCTAGAGTCATTGCATGTGTGTTCTTTTCACAAACCACATAAGGATCCACCAGTGTCACTGGATGTGTGTTCTTTTCCTGAACCACAGATAGAGTCATTGCATGTTTGTTCTTTTCACAAACCACACATGGATCCACCAGTGTCACTGGATGTGTGCTCTTTTCATGAACCATAGCTAGAGTCATTGCATGTGTATTCTTTTCACAAACCACATAAGGATACACCAGTGCATTGCATGTGTTTTCTTCTCATGAACCACACATGGATCCACCAGTGTCATTGTATGTCTGTTATTTTCATTAACCACACCAAGTGTCATTACATGTGTGATCTTTTCATGACCACACATAGTGTCATTGGATGTGTGTTCTTTTCATGAACCACACCCAGAGTCATTTCATGTGTGTTCTTTTCATGAACCACAGCTAGAGTCATTGCATGTGTGTTATTCTCACAAACCAGATATGGATACACCAGTGTCATTGGATGTGTGTTCTATTCATGAACCACGCCCAGAGTCATTGCATGTCTGTTCTTTTTACAAACCACACGTGGATCCACCTGTGTCACTAGATGTGTGCTCTTTTCGTGAACCACAGCTAGAGTCATTACATGTGTGTTCATTTCACAAACCACACATGGATCCACCAGTGTCATTGCATGTGCTTTATTTTCATGAACCACAACGAAAGTCATTTCATGTGTTTTCTTCTCATGAACCACAGCTAGAGTCATTGCATGTATGTTCTTCCCACACACCACACATGGATCCACCAGTGTCACTGGATGTGTTTTCTTTTCATGAATCACACCCAGTGTCATTGCATGTTTGTTCTTTCCACAAACCACATATAGATCCACCAATGTCATTGCATGTGTGTTCTTTTCAGAAACCACACCTAGAGTCATTGCATGTATGTTCTTTTCACAAACCACACATAGATCCACCAGTGTCACTGGATGTGTGCTCTTTTAATGAACCACATCTAGAGTCATTGCATGTGTGTTGTTTTCACAAACCACATAAGGATACACTAGTGTCATTGCATAAGTTTTCGTTTCATGAACCACAGCCAGAGTGATTGCATGTGTTTTCTTCTCATGAACCACACATGGATCCACCAGTGTCATTGCATGTCTGTTCTTTTCATTAACCACACCCAGTGTCATTGCATGTGTGATCTTTTCATGAACCACACCCAGTGTCATTGGATGTGTGTTCTTTTCATGAACCACAACTAGAGTCATTGCATGTGTTTTTTTCTTTTCATGAACCACGGCTAGAGTCATTGCATGTGTGCTCTTTCCACAAACCACACAAGGATCCACCAGTGTCATTGGATGTGTGTTCTTTTCATGAACCACAGCCAGTCATTGCATGTTTGTTCTTCTCACAAACCACACATGGATCCACTAGTGTCATTGCATGTCTACTCTTTTCATTAACCACAACTAGAGTCATTGCATGTATGTTCTTTCCACAAACCACACATGGATCCACCAGTGTCATTGCATGTGTGTTCTTTTCATTAACCACATGCAGTGTCATTGCATGTGTTTTCTTTTCATGAACCACAGCCAGAGTCATGGCATGTCTGTTCTTCCGACAAACCACACATGGATCCACCAGTGTCACTGGATGTGTTCTCTTTTCATGATCCTCACCCAGTGTCATTGCATGTCTGTTCTTTCCACAAACCACATATGGATCCACCAGTGTTATTGGATGTGTTTTCTTTTCATGAACCACAGCCAGAGTCGTTGCAAGTTTGTTCTATTCACAAACCACACATGGATCCAGCAGTGTCACTGGATGTGTGCTCTTTTCATGAACCACAACTAGAGTCACTGCATGTGTGTTCTTTTCACAAACCACATAAGGATACACCAGTGTCATTGCATGTGTTTTATTTTCATGAACCACAGCCAGATTCATTGCATGTGTTTCCTTCTCATGAACCACACATGGGATCCAC